>JAWNPQ010000312.1:0-600000 GCA_035047465.1 Drosophila sordidula
ATAACTTCTAAACTAAGCGGCTAATCGCGATTTGGGCCCTAATTCGGGATCACTACATATTTTATGGGAAAAACTTAATTTTCACTAGGAATTCGTATGGAAAACTTTAAATGGCCATAACTTCTAAACTAAGCGTCTAATCGCGATTTGGACCCTAATTCGGGATCACTACATATTTTAGAGGAAAAACTTAATTTTCACTAGGAATTCGTATGGAAAACTTTAAGTGGCCATAACTTCTAAACTAACCGTCTAATCGCGATTTGGGCCCTAATTCGGGATCACTACATATTTTATGGGAAAAACTTAATTTTCACTAGGAATTCGTATGGGAAACTTTAAATGGTCATAACTTCTAAACTAAGCGTCTAATCGCGATTTGGGCCCTAATTCGGGATCACTACATATTTTATGGGAAAAACTTAATTTTCACTAGGAATTCGTATGGAAAACTTTAAATAGCCATAACTTCTAAACTAAGCGTCTAATCGCGATTTGGGCCCTAATTCGGGATCACTACATATTGTATGGGAAAAACTTAATTTTCACTAGGAATTCGTATGGAAAACTTTAAATGGCCATAACTTCTAAACTAAGCGTCTAATCGCGCAGTAAACTGCTGCAAGATGGCAAGTCTGTTCTGTGTATGGTTAATTTTTGCCAATAATAATAAACATTTAAAATTATGCCAACCACATTTAGCTGATATGCCTCAAAATTGTAAAGTAAATGTTAAGCTTGCAATGTTCATGTAAAAAATTTACTTCAGAGGAGGGTAGTACACCTTATCAGAGAGCACTAAAATACAGAGCGGAATTCAGTCTTATACATGTTAACAGAGCTGTTTTTATGGCGGGCATGAGATGGAGACGGTCTGCAAAAGCAGAGAGCACTAAAATAAAAAATAGAAAGGATAGAAAAGAAAAATAAACAAAAATTGTTTTTGCATTTTGGGCAACAGAAATTAAGGGCATAGAAAATCAAGCGTTGTGTTTTCATTTTGTGTTGCGTTCCATCTCCACGCACCAAAAACTTGCCATAACCGTTTATAAAACTGAATTCCGCTCTGTATTTTAGTGCTCTCTGACCTTATAGTAAGGAAGACTTCCATTAAAGTTCATTAATTGGTATAAGGCACATACATACATAAAATATTAATTAATTTTGACAATTTTTAGACGACATCCAATGCATTTGTGAATATGTCAGTTAGGATCAATGTGTATTTATCTTTCAATCTGTAACGTAGATACGTTAATTGAAGATTAATTTATAAATATTTTTTTTTAACTTTATTTTAAACATTTTTTTTATTTTTTATAATGAATATTTTTATTTAACATTCGTTACAAATTGCTCGATGAAAGCATAATACCCACTGTAAAGTTATAAAAAATAAATAGCCATTACATTTTTAATAAAAAATCAGTAAGCTTATAGAAAATACTTCGAGCAGCGAATGCTTAACTCTATCTACATAAAAACTCAAAGAGTTGAAAAAACAATATGATTGATATATTTTTATTGTGCTCTACATTGTGTCTCTTTGACAGCTCGACAATATAAATAAATAATACAGTGAAAAATGTCAGCTGCGCTATGATAAATAAACAACAAAATGTTGGGTATAATTTTCGCACAGTGTACGGACACGCTGCGCTAAAGTTTACAAAAGAAATTATGCAGACACCGAAAAGATAAAATAGTCGAAAGAAACAAAACAAACGAAGATCGAGGAAATGCAGCAGAAATGAGAATTTATGTATTTAAGCTATTTTTAGCAGGCGCACCCCTATAAATATGCGCACTCATAAGTGTATGTGTGTGTGTGTCTGATGAATGGCTTTGAAAGCTGGTAGATAGAGCTCGAGACAGAGACGGCTCTAATGAAAGTAACTTAGGTGCATATTTATGAACAGGCTGAAGCCAACGGAAGCTGTGCTAATGTGCTTAGTGCTTTAGGCCGTCAGGCTGTCGCAATAACCAGCTAATGGGCTGTCATTTGTACCCAGTTACCAGTTACCAGCTACCAGCTACCATTTACCGTTCGCGCGTCCATCTCTGAAGAAGGCTAGTTCTGGCCGCGGCTCATTTACAAAAGCTCGTCGTTTGAGCTTGAGCTGAGCTTTTGGCAGGAGGCACATCATGGCAAATTGCCCATAACTAATGTAGAGCTTGAGCTTTCAAGCTCAGCGTAGCTTTTTGGCACTTTTATGGCAGGCGAAATATCCTTTTATGTTACTTTGGCGTCTTATTCAAATAATTTCCCTTTTATGGCAATGACGGCCAATAACCGAAAAACTTGAAGCACATTGAGAGTTTTTAGCGCTTTCTTCCCACTGCCCATTTTCAGCTTCTTTGGTTTTTGTTTCTGTTTCTGCTGCTGCTTCTGGTTTTGGCGTTTGGCTGGAAAATACATATTTAATAATTCAAAGTTGACTGCTATAAAATCTCAGCGGGTGTTCATATTTCAGAGCGGTAATTTCATATTGTTCGGTCGGCCGGGCCAGTGCTGCCAGCCAGGTGGGGAATCCCCCCATCCCGCCCCATTTTTATGCGGCCTGTAAATGTTGAGGTTTACTTAGCGCGCCATTTCGCTTTAAGGTTATTGAGTTGTGGGCTTCCTGGGGGAAATTAACCTCTTGCCAGCGGGCGCAATTGTAGCGTGCAGTTAGCTGTCACACTTGCCCCCTTTTAGGGGCCAGCGATATGGATCAAACGATTTTGTTTGAAGATTAAACTACATGCGGAGCCATTGCAGCAAATGGTCGCAGCTGGAGTTTGGCGCCCAAACCCAAAGAAAACGCCGCCAATGACATTTGCCCCATTCCCCACACAGATGTGTGTTGTTTGGGGGCCAGTTCTAAAACGGCCTACAAAACTGCGGCGCGACCATCGCGTGCGGCATGCAAGCAAATGACAGTAACAAGCAATGCAACAAAACCAAAAAACAAAATTAAAATGAGGGTATAAAATGAAAAGCAACTGAAATTGCTGCAAAATGCAGGCACTTTGCACTTTTGTGCGCTGTTGAAACAAAACTTAAATTAAAACTCAAACCAAAACCGAAACTCGGTGCCAAAACCAAACCGAAAATCAACATTTTTGGGGCGGAGGCTATTCAAATAGTGCCAGGCCATTTATTACCCCGAGAACTGACTTGGGTTTTAAAGGCAGTCAGCAAATCACTTAAATCTCTCTTGTGCAAAAGTCGTGGCCAAGTTAAAGCCTCTCAGCCTGAGCAAATCGCATGATAAATGTTTTCTAACGCTTTTACGCTCAGTTTAATTGATTTGTTAAGGACATATGCGCTGCCTAACCCGGTATGTAACAGTTGAAAGTGGTTGTTGGATGGGAGAAAATAAAATATTATAATTATTACATTATATTTTCAGCTAGGTCTTAAAAAAGTAATGATATTGAAATGAATATGTATTAAATATAGGATGGTTTCATGCTCCTTGTTGAATTACCTTTAACTATAAAGATAAGTGTTCTGAGTTTCTTAAGTTCTGAATCTATAATCAAACTATTTCAAAAATGAAGCAACATTTATTATTATGTTTACAATATTCTCTATGGTTAAATGATTACATAAAATCCTCTTTAAGTATATGCAATATTTTATTATATGTATACTTAACAAATTTAAAAATTGTTTGATTCCTAAAGCAAAATTAAAGATGTCTCAACACTCTACTGTAAACATAAATAATAATAAATTATGAGATAACTAACATTAAAGTAAAAACCAAATCCAATAAAGTTATAATAATATTTGATATGTGTTTATCATGTACCAAGGCTGAAAACAAACAAACTTTCAAGCAGGGTATTTCTTTTGATTCAATCTGCTGTAGTTGCTATTTGCTTTTGTTGTAGTCGTTGGTTTTTCGTAGACTTTGCGGTTTGCATTGTATATTTAATAAAATCGTTTGCATTTCTTATGTGTTGCTAAGTGTCAGCGGGCATCTAATTTGATTTATGGCCCGCAAAGTTATGCCCCAATAATATCGAAAGATAAAGTTTTTCAGCTGCTTATATGTCTTATTTTCTGCAGCTTCTTCTTCCGCCTGCTGATGTTGTTGTTGTTGTTGATTGCCTGTAGCTACGTTAACGACAACGATGACTAAGGCTTTTTTAAATGTTAAGAGTTGTCATTGTTTTTGCCAAAGTTGCGTGAATACCAATCATAATTTATGCATGTGTGTGTGCGTTTGTGTACTATATATCATGACACATACATGCATGTACAATTTATTATAGCCAACCCACCCACGCACCCCCTCTCCCCTTCAGCGCAGTGAGCCGGCAAATATTCATCGGATTGAAAGCAATTGGTTGCCTTGGAGGCAGTCTAGAAATTTGTCAGGCATAATACCTGATAATCAATTGACTAACAGCACAAACTGAATAATGAATTGTGTTCGCACTCGTGTGAGTGTGTATTCTAGCTGAAGTGACTATCAATCAAATGGCCTGCATCGCTTACCGTTTGCTAATTAGCAAATTAAAAATGTTACAAGGTTTTTTCACGCTTTTTGTTTTTTTGTTTTGGTTTTCTGCCACGTATTTAAAATGTTGATTTTGCTGCAGCACGAAAAACTCATTAGTAATTAAATATTTTCCGGCGCACCCGACAACGTCCCGTAGTTTCTTAACGCCGTTGTTGTTGCTGTCAACGTGTTCGCACAGTCGGAGCTTCCGCACTTCCTCAGCTCCTGCTGCTGACACACACAGCGTATACGCAATTTTTCGGGCTTGTGCGTATTAAGAGCGTAAACAACGTCTACGGCTGCTACGACTACGCACTACGACTACGGCTCCAACCGAGCTGCGCCTGGCTGTTATGGCCGTAGCCCTGAGCATGATTTGTTACTGACAGCGTCTCAGGCAGGCTCCAGTTCCAGTTCCAGGGAGCAGCAGCAGCAGCAGAGGCTGAGTTTGATTTATTTCACGCTGTACAATTTATGAGTGAAGGTGAAGCAGCGCCAGCAGCAACAACAACAAGTAAGAACATTGCAGTCGGGTGTAACCGACTGTGCAATACACGTTTACAGTAAAATAAACTGTCGAAAACAGTCTTTATTATTAATTCTAGGAACAACATCTGTCTTTATTAATTTAAGTGCGGGCGAATGTGGGCGTGGCCTACATTTTTTAGAGGAGCTAATCAGAAAAATTTCTGCCAAATTTGCTGATCCTAGCTCTAAAATTCTAGGAAAAATATAGATTAAATCTATTTTCCAAGCCCCCAGTGGACTTATACAAAAATATATCAGAATTTAATTTAGTTTAACGTTTAAAACAAAGTTTAATGTATCTTTAAAACTAAGGCTTTTAAACTAAGGAAATATAGAGATTATATCGAACTACGTCCCCAGTGGGCTATATAAGAGTATATATTTCAAATTCGAAGCCTCAAGCTTTAATAATGTCAATAGATGGACATTGTACAAAACTAATATACCCTTTCACTTCGCTGACCAGTCTAAAACCTGGTAAGAGCTGCAATTCATTGAGCTGAGGCCCAATGGGTTATATATATATATATATATATATATATATATATATATATATATCTGTATAAAATATGTATGTTACTTGTGGCTTGTCAGCGCGCATGGCTGCAGATACGCAAAATATTCCCAAAAGATTTGAAATGCCTTTGGGCACAGGGCCAAAAACAGCATGTTAACCGGGCCAACAAGAACAACCACAACAACAACAATTGCTGGGCATATCTTTAGCCCACGCTCGGCATACTATTATGATGGATGCGGTTGCTGTTACTGTTATGTGCGTGCGATGCTTCACTGTACCATTAGCACCGGCTCATGGCGGCTTTTATTTCAATTAGTATTGGCTGCTGCAAAGTGCCAGCTTATCCTCCGGCCTAAACGCTGCGCAAGAAGCGCTCTTCAAAGTAAGCACAGCCCCTCTCATCACCCCCGCCTGATGCTCCACACTGCTATTGTGTCGCCTACTTAGCGGCGTCTTTTGCAACGCTTGTAGAGGGAGGGGAGGGGAGCGGCACTTCTTGACTTTGATATTTCAAATTGCAGCTGAAGCCACAAGCGCGTTTTGCGGCTATTAAGCGTTGCAAGTGCTGCGTATTTGAAGTTTGATTATAATTAAATTTGAGACTTTGTTTGGAGCTGACAGCTGCAGCTGCTGCTGCTGCTGATGTGCCGCAAGTGCCGCGGTTAAACATGCCCAAGAGTTGCGGTTGAATATGAACCTATTTGGAAAACACATGTAATAACAAAAAGATGTATTGCCAAAATAAATATATGCCTCGCCTTAAAGCCTTAACGTTCCTAAAATGTTGGTCGTAAAACGAAGTGTCGTAAGTCGAAACAGAAAGATCCATACATTTTGAAATAATTGAAAATATTTAACAACATTTAACAATTTATAAAACTACATTTTTTGTTTCCATTTTCATTACTGACTACCCAAAAATTAACAATTGAGAAAAGACTTCAGTTTATACTAATTTAAAAAATATAAAGAGAAAAAATTCTCTCCGTTAATCTAAAAAATCGACCGGTAATTGAAGTTTGGTATAAAATAACCAGGTCCGCAATTAAAGCGAGGTATTACTGGTTACTGTAGATAAATAAAATATTGTAATGTATAATTATAAATTCAGAAATTTCTTAACAAACATTTTTCTCTTTAAAAATAAAGCAGTGCTTTAAAATAATTAAAATAAAATTGAATATAAAAATAAATAGAAAAATAAAAAATAAATATGATATTTATTAATATAAAATGAAGAAATAGTTATCAATAACATTAAAATAAACTTGGAAGAATATAAACTGTTCTCAACATATGATTGATTATTATAATACGTATATTTTTAAATAAAAACAAAAAAGATGAAATATTACTAACATCATTATTTTGTTTAACTAAGAGATAGTTTCTTCTCCCTATTATTTTTTGTTTCGATATAATGATAAATGTTGTTAACATACAGTAACAATATACCAGATATTAAAATAGACCAAATGCATTAAAAAAAATATCTAGGTAACTATTCTAGAGAGAGAACAGTCCAGATATATAATTGTATTTTTTAAGGCAATGAAAATTAATATAATTCTCGAAAGAAAAATATCTTTGAAATTCGAATCTTGTGCATTTAATTTTCTGATTTTTATTAAATAAATATGTAGACATTGAAGAAATAAATAAAAATAAACTTACACATTTATTTAAAAATAACAAAATTTATGTTTTTCCTACCGAATTTCGGTATTTATCGATTCGCAGTTGAAAAGTGTTGTCAAATCTGCGCCGGCGGCTCGGGCAATTTCGAACATTAAAATTTGCCCATATATGCGTGCAGGTGCAAAGAGACCTTTATCGTTTTTCAATTACCGCTACAGCGCGTGCGGCATGCCCCCTCCCCGTTTCCCGTTCCCCGTGGCGCGACAAACTGCAATTAAGCCGCATAATCTCAGTCATAACCTGGGGCAATCTACGCCGGAAAGTCAGAGTCGTAAATGTTGTTCAATTGCTTGGAACTGTAATGAGGGAGGGACAGAGGGGGGATTGTAATTGGAGGTGGGCTAAGGTTCGGTTTGGTTCGATTCGGTTCATATATTCATATTGCCATTAATCATTTGGTTTTTAAAATTTAATTTCGCACTCGCACTGGCACAATTTATCATAATTAATCTAGATGACAGTTAGTTGCTATATGTGTGTTTGTGTGTGCGTACATGTGTTGTGCACACCTTCGTCTTGTTTGTGGCCGCGACACTTCAACATTGTTTTTGGTTTTTTTTTGGGTTTTAAGATTAAACATTTATTTACAATATATTTCGATTTTTTGTTTGCAGTTTCGTTTCAGTTGGCTTATGGCTAATCGATTGAAAGACTTGTCGATTATTCGATTACATGTTATTATGCTTTTGAATACGCCTATTCACTTAATTACGTATAAAAATACTTAAAGCTGCCTAAACAAGAACCACAATTCGATTTACATATATACAGGTGCTCCTCGCTCACTATGTACAGCCTGCCGAGTGGGGGCCGAGTGGGCGTGGAGGGCGCCGGTGCTGCAAAGTAGGCAATGAAATCAATTGCAACACCCAGCTGGCAAAGAACTTACCCCAGCCCCAACCCAAGAGCAGACATCGAACATAAGTTGCGGCTCGGCTTAGGCGAGTGCGGCGAGTTGCGGCATGTGTGGCAGCATGAGCAGGACGAGCAGCAGCCACAGGCTGGGCAGGTCCAATCGCACGCCCAGCTCGTGCTGCATGGCCGCGTGCTGTTCGCTCTTAATGATATGCACAAAGACGCTGTCGGAGTCTGGAATATATATATATAAACATATAGCGTATATAGAGAGAGTGCCGAAAAGGGGACGTGTTGCTGGTAATTTATTTGCTGGCTCACTTGAGTTGTCCGCGGAGCATGTGTAATTGCCGGAATCCGTGTGCAGCACTCGCGATATCACCAGATTGCTGGTCTTTATTTGCTGCTCGGAGATGACGCGAATGCCGCCGCGGGTCGAATCGCTCACCAGTTCCGTGTCCTTGTACCAGAGCATGTGCGTGTAGGGCCCGGGCGCCTGTGGGGCGATGCAGGTCAGATTGATGTCGCTGCCGCTTTGAATGAATAGTTCGCGATTGGCCAGGATTTGCGCCTTGGATGCTGTCAAAAGATCGCAAAGGGCTTGTCAATTACAACCAGTTGGCAGCACTGAAAGCAATGTGTCATTCATTTCGGTTCGTTTTGGACAAAACTCATTAGCATTTGCTGCTGCTGCTTACTCTTCTTCCTCTTCTCATTCGCACCTGTCGCTGTACAGCTCGTTAAACTAATGCGCCCCCCTCTTCAGCCCCACCCGCCACTTGGGCGCCTAGCAGTTGTGCGAAAATTGTTTGCCCCCCCAATTTAAATGTAAAAGTTTCTCTTTTTCAAGTATTAAATGCTAGTTTATGTTGTCAAATAAGTTTCAGCATGATGAGATTTTTAAAATCGCAACTAAACTCCAACTAAACTGCAACTTTCATCCAACCTAAGTTGTGTTAATAATAACTAAAGTATTATAAAGTTATAAACGAATTTGCTTTTTTTTTAATTTTTTTATGTTTATATTTCTGTTTGCCTTTTCAATTTGGAATTTGCCGTTTACTGCATTTTGACCTACTTGCGCATCATGAATTTTTCCTTTTTGCTGCACTTTTCACTTGAATTCCTTTTTTTTCTCATACTCCACTCAATTGTCTGTCTTCTGACATAATCTTACACACTTTTTTTATTATTTCTGCGAATGTTTTTGCTTTCTTGTTTTTCTTTCCTAATGTACACAATTAGTTTCTTTTCTATCTCATTATCACCATTCCCTGTTAGCACGATTTTACTTATTATCTTAGCTGTGCCTTCAACACTAGCCAATTTGGGGATTTGTTTGGTTTTTCTGTCTTCTCTTTTGCTGTCATGAAATTGTAGTTGAATAAAATATTTAACAAATAATAGTGCTAAATTGGCCAAAAAGTTGATTCATCTATATTTAATAGAGTCGGGTATTAAAGATATTTTCTTGAAACTACGGTTGTTTGAACTGAAAAAAAAATAAAAAACATGACAACGCATTTTGTGATTTTTAATTCTTTAAGGTTAACTTTTTAAAACAAATTAGAAAACACGTAATATAATTAACAATATGTATTATTCATTAAAAATAACATATTATCAATGAAATTTATTAAAAGAATAAAAATTTTACGTTTTTACAAAATTGTTGTAATTATATAAAAATGAATAAAATGTAAATAAAACGTTCTGGTTTAAACCATCTTTTAATACTACTAAAAGAAATAAGATTTTAATAAAAAAAAGTAGCTTTTAAAAATAATAAAAACAGTATTGTTTTAAATGTTCTTTTTTCTCAATTTAATGGGCACTATTGAATTTTTCATTGATTCATTTTATAGCCCGTAAACGTATACTATAAAAATTTCTCTGGAACTGAGTCGAAGGTGGGGTGTAAAACAAGGGTGCAAATAGGTTTCCAATTTGAATTACAAACAAATTGATGGATTATTTGATAAAATGTAACTTTTTGATTTCCCCAATCATATTAAGCTCAATTTTAGCCCCAATACTTACTCACAACCATCAGCTTGTAGGCGAGACTAATTTTGGGCTCCGTGGATACCTGGCACTCGTATACGCCGGCGTCACGCGGCTGCACGGAGACGACCTTGAGCACCCACTCGTCGGAGTTGTCGATGTGCCGCGCCAGGAAGCGCTGATCATTGGTGTAGGTCATGATGCCGATGGTGAGAATGTGCAAGTCACGCTGTCTAATCCAGGACACGGCCCGATCGCCCAGATTACGGACGCGGCAATGCATCCGAGCCGTGGTGCCCAAGGCAGCGATTATATCCCGCTCGGTACTGTTATCGAACTGGGGATCGTACTCCTCGGGTATCAGATTGGATAGCTCCGTGGCCAGCGCTGTGGAAGTAGATAGCAGATGTGGATAAGAGACTGTGTTCGCTTGGCCTAGAGTCAATAAACGCTTGTCAAGTGGCTGGAGAATACAATGCGAGACTTGCCACACTCAATCAAGCCACACACGGACACACACACGCGCACCGCAAGCACTTGAAAAGGGTATTAAATAACTGTATCTAAATGTCAATCTAAATGTATTCATGTGCATTTATATTCAACATCTGAGTTACCATCGAAATCAGTTTGTGGGCCACCACTTGGCTACATGTTGCAAAAGACAGCTGGTCGACTGGATGTGAATGGACAGCGAACGAATGAGTGTCTGAATGAGTGAATGGGTGAGTGGCCAGACAACGAACGTATCAACATTCATTTGATTAACGAGTATTTGTGCTTAATTTATGCCAAAGTTTGCCATCTTATTGGCATATATGCTTTAGTTTACGACGCCACACCATACTACTCATATATGTATATATGTATATAGCTTTGGCCAACACTCATTCGCATTATGATCCATCATTGGGCTTGGGCCCGCACTTGAGGCAAGTGATTTATGTGTCGGCCGTTTTATCAACATCGTGTATTAGCCAACTAATGCGCTAATAATCCACGAGTGCCTAAACAAATACAAATACGCACTCCCAAATACGGCGTGTGCCAAAAACATACATTGCCCCACACAGATGTAGACGCACATACATGTACACATATTGATTTATAGGCTCCCCATTAGCCCAATGTGGGCTATCAAATGTCGAGCAATAAAATGCCGTTAAACACTTAATTGAAACTGTTGCTGCTCCTCGGCACCCGCCGTTTGCTCTGCAAACATTTTACAAATGAAATTGCTTTTTGTACTGCACTATAAAAAAAGAACGGTACAAATATACACACGCATATAAAATATATATAAAAATTTTTTTTTAATAAAAGTTTTGTATTTACATACAAAGTGCGCGGAGCCGTTCAAAAGTAACCAGAGGTGTTTGTGTGTGTGTTTTTTGGGTTTTCAAATTATTGAGCTTAACCGCAGCAAGAAGCTCTACCAAGGGCCATAGCGCTGCCACGCCTCCTTCCTCCCTCAACCACACCCATGTGAACACTAAAACTGAAGCCAGGTGCCATAAATAATAAATGAGAAATTGCAGTTGCTTTACCCAAAAATAATACAAAATGTTCATATAAATAAACAGCCACATGGACAGCACTTTTGCTTTTTTTATAGGCCTATCCATTGAGTAGTTGGTTGAATGATATAACTATTTATTGAGAAATTATTCCGTGATGATGACATTCGGTTTACAAATATACATATCCATTCACATTTATTTATATGTACTCATGTTCGTTTTAAATATTTAACTGCAGTTGAACAAGGTGAAGTAGTTCAGTTGCTCCAATAAACTGAGTGCGGAACTGAATATTAGGTCAAAGCTTTGTTGTTCATTGATCAAGTGGATTGAGTTGGTTCTAGACATAAATTATCTTAAATAAGCTCAAAGAAATAATTGAGCTAAAATATGTAATTATTTACTTTTAAAATACTTCATACTTAAAGCTACATCGTTAGTTTCCTAAATATCAAACTTTAATAGAAGATCAGTCTCTTAACTGTTTGAAAGCTTAAAAAGGAGGATGATCGATAAATTAATTAAGTGAACTAAATTGGTTCTGGATATACAGAACCAATGTAACAAGTGATTCAGTGTACTATTTAATTTTAGTAATGATTAAAAAACATCAGGTGCCATTATATTACTACCAAATTAATTTGTTTTATTTTTAAATATTTATAAATAATTTGAGTTGGATTCGCATAAAAATAATTTAAATTAGCAAATCCAAACTGCAATTATAATCTCGTTTAAAGCTATAAGCTTTTGTCCTAAATCTGTGTTGGCCAAAAGGAAAAAATAATATAACTTAGTTTCATTTATATAAGATATTCATTCCATTACATTCAGCAGCAAGTCTTCAACTTGTTTTTAAGCTTACATATAAATGATTAAACGAATGAAGCTAACTCCGGAAGATAATTTCATAATTTGTAAATTTCTTTCAAGACATCCTTTTTAACTTATTCAGTTAGCTGAACTCATTTCGGTAATCAAATAATTAAAATTGCCTATTTAAAAAGGTAAACGCAAAATAGCCTTAAATAAAGGTATGAAGAGCTCTCAATTTTAATGAAAATATATTTAATGAAAAATAAATATGTTTTAATTTTGCGTATTTTCTACACATATATATATAGATGTAAAACCGTTTTAATATTATATACATTTACAGGCTTTTGTTTACTACATTAAGCCTATGTGATGTGGCAGAAGGGATTCAATACCAATTTACCTGTGCATAACATATTGCTCGGCGAAATAATTACAGTAACTCTTAATGAACAAATCCGAACTGAATAATTCTTGAAGAACAAATGTTTAATCCACTTCTCTAGTGTATTCTACGCAAACATCTTTCTCAGTGTTTATTTGCTTAAATTGAAAACTTAACTCGCTGGTATTAAATATTATATCCATTTTGTGGAGTACTTGCAAATTGCAATACAAGTTTCATAACTCGAAACTTGAAAGTTTCATTCTGTGAGGATGGAATTGCAATCGATTTGAGTGTGTGTGTGTGTGTGTGTGTGTGTGTGTCTCGGGTACTTACCAAAGTGTTGCATGTGGCTGGCGATGCTGCTTGTGTGCTTATCGAATGTTGTGGTTAATCCCATGATCACAAGCATCGCCATAAAGTATTCCAACAACATTTCATGCGCAATTTGTGACGCTATTAAATTATAACTGCAACCAAAGAGCAAAGACAACAGCAAAAAGTAATTAAAATAAATGATGGCAATCGCAAAACTCGAGACAAAGATGCTGCAAAGGACTTAAATGAGTCAACGCCATATTGTTTTGCCAGCCGCCAACCGCCATGCTCAATTTATAAGGACACAGGACTCCGGCACCAGCAGGAAGGGATTAGATTTTGAGTCCTAAGTCTTAAGTCTTATCGGAGCCGGAGACGGGCGCACATTCATTTGAAATGATGACAAGTCCGCAATGCGGTTGAGTTTTCAATCACCATGACGGCCGCAGGACAAGGAGCGGGCTCGGAGTTGGAGTTGGGGATGTGGGGGTAGCCAAACTTGAGCAATTTCTTCATTACGCACTAAGCTGTTGAGAAATTGGAGGAGGGGCGGGACGAAGGCGAAGACGGAGTCGGAGGCGGAGACGTTTACGTTTCGGCCAGCGGCTATAATTTCGGTCTGGTCACGTTTTACTAATACACTTAATTGTGCGAGTACTCAAACTCATACTCGTTCACGATTTTGGCATTCGAATTTTGCGGCTACCTTTTGGCGGACTAGAGCAATTTGTGGGCGATGCGTTTGGACTCAATGTAGCGCGAACTGCGTGCCGCCATTTCATGCGACACGTAACGCATTCGGGCGCGTTGCGTTACGTTTACGTATAACGTATTACTTTAAAAATTTTTTTTTTTTTTTTAATTTTACGTCACAGCACAAAACGTCGGAGCACTCGGTAAACGCACGAGTCGTCGTGATTTGTGCTTGTCTCGTGACTGAGTCACTGCGAGTCACGGCGAGTCACAGTCACCGGTTCACGTCGAAATGCGTTAGCAATGCGCACAGCTGCGTTGCGTGTGACTTGAGGCGCGCTTAACAACTGATGACGAAGTGAAAACTAACCTATGCCATGGCCGATATCGCCAGCCAAAGAGTGGTATATGCAAATGTTGCGGCTCTGGCGCAGGCGCCGTGCGTAAATGTGGCCGCAACATGTTGCGGCAACATTTATTGAAAGCGTAATTTAATTGTAACATATACCATTAGGCGCGGGGGGAGTGGGGAGACACGCACTCATATATATTTTAACGATGAGCTAGAATTTTCATGCGAATTGCTTATGAAATATTTAACAAGGCATTGAATATAATGCCAAAAACACTTACAAAATGTCGTTTGATTTGTGTCACGCAACAGCAGCACCAACAACAGCAACTATAGGCTGAACAATGCCAATAAGGGGCAGAACAAGAGCAACAATTGAAGCAGAAACAGGAACAACATTAATAAAAAGGCAAAAACTCATGCATGACAGGGCGCGTTTTACAAGTTGTGTCAGCGCGCGTCTCAATTGAAAAACACACACGCACACACACGCACACCTACAGGCACGCACACACCGTGACCCATTATGTTAGAGCGGAAGCGGATATGAAGCCTGTCGCAGCTGGGTGGGAGCTCTGAACCAGCGCCTTATCAAAATCGATGAGGCAACATATGGTCGATTTTAATTTTCTAGCATACAGACAACGCATACACTCGCACACTCGCCACTCGCACCCTCAATGCAAATTCGTTTAACATATTTTCCTTAGAAATTGAATTTTCCAAAGTTATTATAAATATTTTTCAGACAAATACAATTTCAATGGAATTTTCACAATTTTCACCTACGCGCATTTCCTGACTGAAGGCAACAAATTTACATTTTTTTCTTGTGTTGTTTTACCATTACTACCAATAGGAAAAGCAACAAGAAAAATCGAGAAAAACAAATCATCAAATAGCCAAAAACTGTCGCCCAGCAGGCTCTTAAGCTTAATACTTATGCTGCCCGTCGCTACTTCCCAACAATATGCCCCATGGACTAGCCCTCTTGGCATCTATTATTTTACACTAACAAGACAAAACATTCCTCAACTAAGCGGCGACATTTTTCCATGAGCGTGCCACACCTCCTCATAAAACGACCCCCTCCCTCCATCCACTTTTCGCGTAACACATCGCTCAATGCTCTAAGTGAATTTTTATGCACAAGTGGGTAGCTCCACGTGTTATGGCTTCCGCTTTAAGTTGCCTAACTTTTGTAACAAAAGTTTTCACCTACGAAATTTCAAAAATTCCACGAAGCATTTCTTAACAGGTTGAAATAAATTTGTATTTAATCTCATGCATTTTACGAAGCACTTAGTTTAAAATCAATTTTTGTAGTTGCTGTAAAATAAATGTATTAATTTTAATACAAATAAAAGTCGCACCTGATTTAGTATTGCAAGTCGATGCATTCACTTAGTAAAATATATTTATTATTTTTATTACACAATTTACTCACCTTCAGCTGCGCAAAAATTATTTTTTTATTGTAATTAACTGTTATTATTTCGACATAAAATTTCATTAAACTGCAAGCTTTAAGTCCTTTATAATTTCTGTACATTTATTTTGCATGTTCCCTGAGCTGAACAATAAGCAATTGTTTACTTCCCATGAATATATTATTGTGATTATGTTGCATTAGCCGATTATCAAGCCAGAAAATTAACTAGGTATAAGGCGCTGCATTTGAAAATTGTTTAAGTCTACCCAGCTCCCTACCATAACTTAGCAGCCTGGAATGATGTAATACCTATTAACATCGAATGAGATATATGACAAGAGCTTTCTGTTCTGGCCCATTGCTTTATCTGAGACCCATATTTTACTTTTCGCTTGGTAAAAAATTAGAAAACGTTTCAAGGTATAAAAAAAGAAAACAAAATAATTTATTAGCCTGCTCTTTAATAGATATTTTGCTAGATATTCAGTTCGAAGGACACAACTGCGAAAAAATAGAAAAACATGTTTAAATCGATAGTCACTGTTAAAATTGATGTTGCAATAAATATAAAATAAAAGAAAAAGCCCTGGATTTATAGCTATTAAATTGTATATATGAAAATTAAAGCTTAATATGCATTGGCTTAATTAATTATTTAAATTAAGGAAATCAAAGTGAACTCTAACTCTAAAATTTATAAATATATTCGTACTACTATTAAATTGTATATATGAAAATGAAAAAATATGATCGGCTAAATTAACTTTTTAATTTAAGGAACTCGAACTTTAAAAAAGAAAAAACTATAAAAAGAATTGTTATATTGGAAATTGTGGCCAAAAGAAACCCGAGGAACAAACCCCTAGTTATATAGTAGTATTACTGACCTGTGTAAACTTAGCTGAAGCACTTCAGAAAACCGTTGACAAACAACCTGATTTTGTTGCTGTTATGGCCTTCGTATACGCAATGTGTTAAACAACCCTTGGAGGACGACCTCTGGTACTCCATTTGTTATTGTTGCTGAGAGGCTTCGGCGCGCTGCGTCTTCGATTTGGACATTGATTGCATACCGAATTGATGGAAATACCGACACACCGCGGTGCTACTGGGCGAGGGGTGTGTGAATCCCAAAGAGGAATGGGGGGGGGGGAGAGAGGGGGATGCGAGCGGAGTGGGTGATAACATGTTGTTATCCCGACGGGTGGCCCATCCACCGGGAAATTGAATGCGGGGCGTGTGTAAAATTGATAACTTTGTTTGTGTAAACAGCGTCGCGACATTCAAGCACCTCCAACCCCTGGTCCCATATCCGGAGCATCCCCCCAGCTCAAAGCCCGTGCCGAACCGACAAATTTTACTCGACATGATGTATGTGTGTGTTACGTGTGCGTGTTTATCGCGCATACGTACCGTTGGCCATGGCTGCACATACATATTCCAAGGCACACACACATGCGAATTATCGGTGTCAATTTTTATGCTGCTACGTGTGCGAAATTTAACAGAGAGCAGCTGATGATGAGTGGACGCGTACGCCGCGGTCTACCTTTAGACAAAGAATGCAACAACAACAACAACAAAAACAACAACAACCAGAGCAACCGGAGCAACATCGAAATAGCACATAAAACGATGTCGCCCAATTTGGCATTACATTTTGGTCCATTGTTGTCGACATCGAGTCGATAACGAAATGAATCCAAAAGCAACAGAAAACGAGGCGCATAGAAAAAAAGAGTAAAAACCGCAAAAGAGAGCAAACGAGAGGGGAAAACCGAAACAACACTAAAAACAAAAGCAACATCCAACAACCACAGCACAATAGCAACAATAGCAACAATTAAGTTCGACTATTTTCGACTAGGAGATATCCTGCAGCCACAGAGCTTTCTTTTTCCTTTGTCTCTGTCTTATATGTTTTTACATTTTTATCATTGTTAAGAGAATTATTTATAAATTTCTCTGCATGCCAAAAATATAATATAATTTTTTTTTTCAGAAATTGAATTTGTATTATATATAAAATATGAAATATTTCCATTTGTCAAACTTGGAACCTCTGGAGCTAAAAATCTCTGAAATGCTGAGGGAAACTAAGGATAAATTATTGGTTGCAACTAGACCCATCGATAACTATCGACAAGTGTTATTTAAAACATATAATATTATAAGTAGACTTAGTATCGTTTTATAAAATTAGCTTAAAAAAGAAAAAATAATAAAAATCAAGTATAAAATTGATCGTTAGGTTTAGCAATGCCCTCTCCAGCCTGACACATAAATTTGCACAACTTATATCTCTCAACTCATTCTGTATATATTGCATTATTTCGAACCTTCTATAACCGGCTTTTGACTCACGCTCTGGCACAATATAGCCATTATGCATGCGTATAGGGCTTATAGGGTATCACAATATCAATAGTGCAAAGCGACATTGCGCCAAGTGGTGGCTGTAACGCAAAGCACAGGAAATCCAGGAGCTGTTGACTGGTCCTTGCCGTTGGTCCAGGATTTCAGGGGAGTGCGCTTTAAGCTTTGCTCAACTGTTCATCAGAATTACAAATTGTATTCGATTTCCGGTATTTGTGACGCTTGAGTTAGCAATCGAAGTAAGGGGAGTTTCAGTTTTTTTCGGCGGGCTGCCCCAACTAGTCACGCCTGTCCCCGCCCCGCTCCCCACACGATTTAAATGCCATATAAAGTTTTATGCATATTGTGCATTTGTTGTTGCTGTCGATTTGTGCTTTAGTTTTACAAGTCGAGGCAAAGACAGAGACGACAAATTCACCGGATTCGAGCCATTTGAGCCGCTCAGTTGTCAAAAACGTTTGATTCGATTAGACCGATTGATTTGTATTAACATAGAAAACGCATTGATTTCGCTCACTTGAGCAGCCACAGCACTACAAAGAGAGGGAGGGAAGTCCCCTAGATATAACCCCTTTCTGTAGTTCGTTGTGCTGCAATCGACGCATTTCTTTTTATAGCTTTCAATCTTCAAATAACTCGAATGCAAATAACAAAACCCTTTAATCAAAATAGTAAACAATTTCAATGTTCACAAGACAAAACAGCACTCAAAGGGAATGAAGAGAGGGGGGATTCTATTCCTCAGTTTCCTATAGTTTCTGTATGATATAATCATGAATTACATATTTGAATTACTTCAATTGATTTAATTTTGTAATTAAGCAATCAACATTTGCAACTAAATTAATTTCATTGAAGTTTAAAAATAAATTCATTTTTCACATTGGCTGTGGCCCGATAATTTATATTACGCATTAATTTTGTTTCACATCAAATAAAGTTAGCATTAAATTATATTGTTATTGTTATTAGAAAATTAATTTTGGCAATTTTATGTTTTATTATGCTAATTAACTGAGTGCAGTATAAAAACGTTGACGAATCTCGCAAAATATTTGTTGCCGAGCTAAAAGCTTTTTATGCCCTGTACCCAAACAAATGTCCAAAACTGGCATAATCGACTTAACATTCTGCACTTGACCAAATTTGAAAGATAGATAACACTTTAAGCATGTTAAGATTGATTCTGTACTTAAAATTTGTATATATATATTTTTAATATTTTTGGTAAAAATAGCAGCTTGCAGAAATATTTTTACAGCTTTTAAACTTCCAAACTTTGAATGTTTGATTGGTTTTTGATTATGGCTTGGATATTTGGGTTATTTATGCGTTTATACTTTTATTGATATATAATTATCTTACTTATAAAATATTTTAGATTTATCTCCTCTAATTTTTCTCATTTATTTTAGGAAAAACAATTTCAATATTTGTTATTTGCATTCAAATTTCGACACCTAACTATATTGTATATTATATATTATATATTATATATTATATATTATATATTATATATTATATATTATATATTATATATTATATATTATATATTATATATTATATATTATATATTATATATTATATATTATATATTATATATTATATATTATATATTATATATTATATATTATATATCATATATATAACTATATTATATATAATATTAATAGCTAAGATGATATTTAAATACCATTTGTAGGGTATTCGGTAGGCGCGCACCTGAAGTTAATTTATTAATAAATTAATCATAAACATAACTATCTTGTAACAGCCTCAATTGAATGGAAAAATTAAAATTAATTTAAAATCAGTTGCCGGTTCGCAAATCAAATTGGCGAAATTGCCAAAGCACACAATGTCATAAATTATTTAATGGATATGCGAGTTTCTGTTGACTCCGAGTTGGAATTGAAACATAAAATATTAATTTGACTTCCGCTGATGAAATTAATTATTTCACTAATTGAATCTTGGCTTTAAGAGAGTTTCTGCGACTGATTTCTGTGGTTTATTGAAGTGTTCACTTTGGCCTGAAGCGCAATTACCAATGTGCTGAGGTCATCGGCTAGGCGCCAGTTTAATGAGCCTGAGTTGGGGGCCGGGTCAACATTCACACTTGGGTCACATAAATGCGAATAAAGTTTAAACGTCGGTTGGCCATAAAATCAACCATTGATTGACCAGCCATCAAACGGCCTTTGGCTGTCACATGGTCAAAGCCAGCGAACAATTGAGCGGGAAATGGCAATTGGAACCGGTCCGCTGACGTTCGCTAACTGGGCGTTTAATTATGGCCAACATAATGCGCACAAATGGCAGGTTACATTCAATTTGACATGTAATTTTATCGCTGCAAACAAAACGAAAACTTTATGTGTGCGAGTGTGTGTGTGTGTGTGTGTGTGTGTGTGTGCCGCGTCATGAGCAATTCAAATACATATATTTTATTATTTTATTATCTACTGTTTTATAACTTTTTCTGTTGCTAGTCCTGCTTTTCGTCCCGCTATCCTGGCGCTCTCTAAGCTGGCACTCAAACTTTCCGCACGTTTTACGTATAAAAAATGCTCCGAGTCCGAACGTATCCAAAGCTTCCGTCAGCAGATTTGTGTCATACACGCCCTCCGCTCCCCCGCCACCCTCCCCAATCGCCTGGCATCATAAGACGCGGCAAATGGCGCAATTGTGTGAAAGTTGAAAAACGTTTTTGGCGAAATGTGCGGTACTAAACAATGCCATAAAGCGTCAAACTTGTCGATACTTTTTTCCCATCCACGAGGACGTATCAGCGAGTACGCCGCGCATCCGTATCTGCAAATGTATCTGTATCTGTATCTATAGCTGTCGCTGTCGCTGTGTATCTTAGCTGTATCTCAGCTATGTATGGTTTTGTATCTGCTGGGGTTTTCATATTGCTTGTGCTGTCAATTTCAGTTGGGGTTTTTTTCTTTTTGCTTTTTTTCCTTCTACTCTACTTGTTATTTGTGCTACTTTGATTATAACAATGGCAAACTGAAACTGCGATAGAGCTGGCAGAGGAGTACACAGAATAAACCAGTGGCTAAGGGTGGTGTGTGGTGGGGGAAGTGGGTTTGACACACTGCGAGACAATCGCTTACAATCTTGGCAGAGAAAAGTTTTCAATTTGTAACTATTTGTTGTTCTGGGTTATGTAAATTGGCTCATGTTCGTTGTTGGAACTTTAAAAAACATTTTCATTGCGTTTGCATTTACGAATGCCCCCCTTCTGGCCCCTTATCTGGTTTACACTTCATTTGCAGCGGCAGTTGGCAAAGCGTTTGCCAAAAATTCAAGCCGAATGCTCATTAATGTGCATACCAGTTAATATATATATAGATATATATGTGTGTGTGTGACTAATTTCGTTTGCCTGCAAATTACGTAAAGTGTTTGCACGGGTCATCATCTAAAAGCGTAACGCATAACTTGGCCCATTAATCATTTATGGGGCGCATCAGTTGTTCACTTTAGCAGTTTTTCAATATTTCAACAACTTGGCCGCAACTTTCTGCCACACAATGCACTTTTATAGGCCAGGCTCGAGGACGAGCGCTCGGGACCTTAACATAATGGCAATCGGTAGCTAAAATTGCAGTTCTCCTCTTCTTGTGCTCGCATTGTTATTGTTGCAACTTGCGGCCTTGCCACGGCCGTTATGGCAACAATTGTTTGCCCCAGGCAGCCGTTTTCAATGGGCAATTTAACCCAGCCCCAGCGATAGAGTTGTCTCTGCCAAGGAGTCCGGTTGGAGGGGAGCTGTGTCCAGTCATTGTGTCCCTGGCAACTATCTTGATAAGTTTTCTCAATATCCTTTCGGCTTAATAAATACATATACACATCTTTTTTTGTGCAGCGATAAAAAGCACAAACATCTCATTGACAACCTCGCCGAGTGGCAATAAAATGCTTCAATAATTTAATTTAATTTAATTTTTACTAAAACAAACCACCTTTGGGAATTTTGTATGCGCTACAGCTTCAACCCACCGGAAATACAAAATTATAAAATATTTATCAACTTTAATTTAAGCTAAAGTTAGTTGCTTGTTAGTCGGGATCAAGTGTGGAATTTTGTTGTGCTATTTAATTGGTTGGGGTTTTTTTGTAAATAGCGTAACAAATTTGTTAATAGTTGTTTTATAGTTCAGTTTGGTTTGCACCTGCGAAATATTAGACTAAATAATTGCAAAGCCAGCAAAAAGTTTTAGTTACAATGGAATACAGTTTTTAAACGCTAATTGAATTGTATTTGCATAACAAATGATAAAATACAGATGAATTTAATAAAAAATATGTTTAATAAATTCTAAATTCTTATTATAAAAAATACTTTCTTAACTACTTCTCCTGCTTTATGGCTTGACAAATTAAAACAAAAATGTATCCGATGATTTTCTTCTTCCTTTTCTACAGCTATAATCCGGATAAGCATATATAAGCGCTATTTGTACTTGATCGATTGGTCATTTCTGAAAATGCACGCAATAATGCAGCATTGCAAGTGGACTTTCTATGTTCCGTATGCCCCGAGCTCTGGTAGAGCCCTCCAATCTAATGATGCTCGACTCTCAGCTGGTCAAAAAAAAAAAAAAAAAAAAAACACACACACCCGAACACAAAAGCAGCAGCAACAACAACCAGAGGGAAGAACAACAAAGTAAACATATGTCAATTTTCCACTCGAACTGCGATGCAAAGCTGAAGTGAAAAACGTAACGTAAAAAGTACAAAAACAACAAATGGAAAAAAGATGAAAATAGGAAAAGCGGAAAGCGGAGACCAGAACCAGAAGCAGAAGCCAGCACCAAAACCAGAGAACAGGGACGAGGAGACCAATGCCCAGGAATTTGCTATTCGCATTTATTTGCCATGTGTGTGTGCATATGTAACTGTATAACTGTAAATGTGTCTGTGAACGTTTCCCATGTATTTTCATTTGGCTGCCAACAAAAGTCGATTTTATTGAAAATTTCTTTAGCTATTTTGCAACGTTTTCTTTTATGCGATTTTATTTGATTTTTTTCTATAATTCGAAAGCATTTTAAGAAGTTGCGCCAGGCGCCCAACACGAACGTTTGTTGATAAATATTGGCTCAACTACATACAGAGCACATATAATATATATCTATATACATACATATATATATATATATATATATATATATATATATATATATATATATATATATATATATATGTATATATATATGCAGGAGTCACTGACTGGGGCGCTGGACAAGGACATGTCCGTTGACAAGTGGGCGGCTGCCGGGTTAATATTGGCCAGCGTTTGGGCTTAGTTCGGTTTGGGTTTTGGTGTTTGGGTTTGGTTATGCCGGGTTGACAGAGCCATGTCAAAATGGCAAATTGCTGGGAAACATGTAATTTTCATGGTTAGTTACATTTTTATTGTGACATTAAGTGGTTCGAGTTGTTGCTCAGTTTTTTAGAGCCTATGAATTGATTGCAATGCCCACATGAAAGGCCATTATCTCAGCGATTACGAGCATTTTCTGATAGCGCTGCATGCAGTACACCTCCCCCACCCCTCCCTCCCCTACTGGGTCTCAGCTCGTGATGTTTGATGTGCACACGCGCGCAAAAAGCAGAAAAAAATAAAAAGAAATGGAAAGAGAAAAATAATTTTGGGCTTGCCAAATTTTTGAATACTCTAGTTGTTATATATAAAATAAATAGAAAGTATTTTATCTGTTTTGTTGACATATTAACAAATGTAAATTAGCTAAGATGTTTATTTTGAATGTCCAGCAAACATTAGATCACGTTTTTGTCCCTTTTTACAGATTATAAAAATGTAGCTCGAAAGAGCTGCTGAAGGAGCGGAAAATATTAAAGAAAGAGAAAAAGAAAGAGAGAAAAATGTTATCTTAGTTTGTGATGTTTTAATTTTTCTTTCTGCTCCTTTTACAAGTCATTGCTATGTCTCCAGTGTTTTTAAGTTTTAATTTGAAATTACATTTAACATACCAAAGTTTCCATGGCCCGCAGGTAGTGTATTTTCAACATCAGCTGTTTAGCCGGAAATGTGTGAGCGAGCCAAGTGTTGGCCATTTAACAGGGTAATTCAACACTCCAAACACCGGACGGAGTGAGCTGGACAGACATGGGCTGGCCGGGCTGACTGATTGACTAACTGGCTGCAACGTCATGCAGCTCATTGGCGTCCTGCAATTTCACAAATCCAAGCACATTCATCAAGTCTGAAGTCTGCTTGAGTGTTTTGTTGGGGCTATTTTGCTATTTGGCTCTGTCATGGCGTTTATTCTGGCCCTGACTGGCCTGCGGATTAGATCAACATTTGTGTTGACTCGTGGTGACCTCAAAGGCGCACCACCAGCCGGCAGCACCACCGACCGCACCACCCAATACGCAGCGGCAAACGTCAAACAATAAATCGCAGCTCCTTGTGCTTGCCAGCATAATAAGTACGTTAGCTTCTGGGTTTACGTAATCCATTGCCTACACGGCTACCCATTTGCGATTAACCCGCCCGGAGAGCCACACACACACACGCACACAGATAGACACGGCTACAGCTCACAAACACTGGGCTAAGCCGCAACTGCGGCAACTACAAAGCAGACAGCATCAGGTTGAGCTCACCTTATCAGGCTTGTGGGTTGGGGCGGGGGGTTGGGGGTTCGAGATTGAAGGGTAGCTGGCTCAGCATGACAAGGGGTGGGTGGTGGTCTCTACTGGTATCTTCTGTTGGTTGCCTCTTTGCATTTTATTGTCGAAACGTTGCGCTCATTGTTGTTCTTCTTATTCTCATTGTCGTGTATTTGGTGTTGTTGCTGTCATTGTTGTTTATGTGCGGGTATCAAAACGCTATTATGGCATGACTATGACGACTGTACCTCCACACTCCACCCCTCGACTCTACCTCTACAGTTCTTATACCTACTTATGCTTATGTACTTGAAGAGGCGCGGGCTGAGCTCAAATACTTTGACTATTGAAATACCCTAGAGAACTGTTTAGTTACACAATTGTCGTAATAGAATATATATTCGCGTCAGATGAAGTGCTAAGATTTCTTGACTACGCCCACTGATGGCATCCTCTAAAGATTGCACAATCGATTTTTTGGATAAAATACATATAATAATGCAGACCGTTTTCGACTATTTGACTTGTTTTTTATAATAATAATTGGTTGATAAGCTCATAGCTTTAGTACAATTAATTATATATTATATTTGGCATTAAAAATCAGTCTTTGGCTTTTAAATAAAATATTATAATATTATATTAACCCATACTTAGTTTAATGATTCTTTTAATGACTCCAGCTTTTATTCCACTCAAACAGAAACTTGTTGCATACCTTTATTACACCTTTAATTAGTACAGGGTATAGAATGTATATCGCATTGTTGTAGTTGGGAAATAAACAGTAAGTTGTGTTTTGTGAGTGTTGTGCGTGTGTTGTGTGTGTGTGTGGGTGTGTGTGGGTGTGTGTCTCTGGCGCTTGTTAACACCCTCGTTTTGGCGGCTTTCGAAAACTTTGTCAGCGCTGCTATTATTAGGCAAAATTAAAGACTTTTGTCGCCTACACGCTCTTAGAGAACGCACGTACCCAGAAACAAATGGGATTCGCAAATATGCAAACAAAGCTGGGCCCCCTGTCAGAGGGAAGGGGGTGTTTAAGAGGTGGAAGGGGGAGGCCGGCTGGAGGCATAAGCCTGGACAGCGTGCAAATTATTTTAAGCAAACTTCATTCTTGAGTTTGTACAACTCGTTGCTGCTTGCTTGGCACGCAAAAGTGACAGAGAGAGAGAGAGAGAGAGAGAGGGAGAGAGGTTGGGCGGGAGTGAAGACTTCAAGTGGAACTGGCAATTTTTGGGGGAAAAGCTGAGGAAGTTAGGACACAAGGCCCACGCAGCGGAGAGACCCGAAACGACCAAGCGGGCACCCCGTTCATTGCTTGTTTTTCAATCATTATTCAGGAAAAGGCTTTTCCAAGGCTTTTGGGCCAAAAAACATTGTATACGACTTGGCCAGATTGTTACTATATATATATAAATGAGTGCGTGTGTGTGTGTGTGTATCTGTTTGTGTTGCTGTGTTTGTAGAGTATCGTGTTTTGCACGCTTTTAATTAAAATGGGGGTCTACGATTTTTCACTTTTGCTCGGCTTTGTGCTGTGATTTATGAAACTTGCTTTCATGTTTTATAGTTTTATATATAGGTATAAAACTAAATGCTAAGTAAATGCTAGAAAGGTTCAACCAGACAGAAATACATAGACACACACCTACTCACACACGCATGCAATAGTTCAGCAGGGTCTGCAGTTTTAATTGAAAACAAGTTTAAAGGTCAGTTGAATGCGGCCAACCGAGCAAAAGCAACCTGGCGAAAACCTCAACAACAGTTTCTTAGTTTCTGCCAAAAGACCAACACAATTACTGTTAAAATATGATGAAACCAAGCGCACATACATAATATATATAGAAATATATAATATGTAGGGGGAACAGGCAACGTGTTCTTATCAGACGGCGCAGGCTCTTTTCTGCGCTGTGTGTGTGTCCGTTGCTTGTACATCATGCGATTAACAAAAATGCCAGCAACTAAGTACACCCCACTAAACTAAGCACAATTAATAGTCTTCCGCCCCCCCCCCCCCACAAAGACCCCGTAACAATGCGGCCGTAAGACATTTGCTAATATTGATACATACATAATAAGATTATGGGGGCACGTGAATGTTGCCATTTGTTATCACTCATTAAAGGCATGAGATGGCAATTGGGACACTTAATGACAGACGCCTCCTGCTTTTCGCTTTTCGTATTTTGCCTTAAAGCCTTTTTTGCGCTGTCACACGCTGCGTATGTGTACTATGCCCATAGGCTGACATTGACAGCGCTTAACGCGCAGCTGGGCACTCTTATTTGTGTTTGGCGGTAATTGAGTACATATCGAGTACAGTAATTTCAGTAATTTTCATCATTTTCCAAGCTCAGAAACAATGAAAACAGCAGCAGCGAACAAAAACAACAATGTTTGATTTAACAGAACACAACAGTGCGTATACGCAATGCTAGCCGAACTTTGGCATCTGAATTGAGTGTATTTAGTCAATTAACAGAAACAATAGCTCGACATTTAATGGAGTTTTGCACCTGTCATGGCCTGATATAATGCATGTGTGATATCAAGCATAAAGAAACCGAGCGAAATAAATCTGCGTGCAAGTATTTATTATTTATGAATATTCATGGAATTCATATAAATGCTATAAATAAATTGAGTTATTTTTGAGTTATGCTTGGCTCGCTTTTTTGCATTAAATTCCGTTTAAAATCTAAAAGTACCAAAATAACTAACATAACAAATAAAATTAAATAAAAGTCTCCAACAGTTGTGATAAAGTAAAATTAGTTTTACTTTTCGGTAATCCTAAAAGTATTTCTCTACCTGTAGTCATAAAATTTACATTTCTTACCACAGCTTTAAATTGAGTATATGTCAAGAAATTACTTCCAACCCAATTAACCAACTGCTCACAATTCCCATAAATCTTTTCATATTCAAGTAACTGAAAATTAATTTATAGTTCATTTTTAGCAATCAACGTTCGTTACTTTTTAATAAACAAGTGCCAAAAGCAAGGCAAGTTAATTGACAAACTATTTTCAGCTGCAACATGAGAATCTTTTCGATTTGCGGCAAGAATAATTTTGCATTTGGATTTTTGTGGAAATCGAAAAATACTTTGGCATGCCAATAAAATGCGGCCAAAAATGCAATAAACTATTTATGGCCGACTGGCTTTAGTGGCAACTGCCATTAATTGACTTTTCCACTGAAGTTTCTTGTGCAAAATTGGAGAATTTTTGAAGAGCACTCGACGCAGAAATCAATAAAAATCGCATAAATGTTGCATCAGAACACGTACAATTGTTGTTGCTTCTTGCCCGTTTTGTGCAAGTCATCAAAAACTTATTAAAAATACAAACCAGCTTTTATTTGTCATTCAATTTGACAAAAGCTCAAAAATATAATCGAAAAAGGTCCTTTTTATTGTATTTGGTATATATATTTCTATTTTTTGGCTTTTATTGAAAATGACTTTTGTCATTAGAACTGAGTGTCAAGTCAGGCTCAATAATTGTTGGTAAAAAGCAATGGGAAAGCAGCCGAACAATGGTGGGTGAAAGACAGAGAGAATAAAACCTTTTGTCATGACTCTGTTTCTGTTTTATGCCTGCTGCCGAGACTGGTATCAATGGCTGTGTATTGGCCATTATCCATTTAACAATAACAGTTAGCCAATTAGAAAACGGTATTGCCTTTTGGCCATGACTCTGCATCCGTTGTTGTTGTCTTGTCTTTTGTTCCTGCCATTTCCTGGTCGTTTTCTGTGACTGCATTTGGATTTGTACACGTTTTTTTTTTTGTTGCTGTTTAATTAAAGCTCGTTATGGTTTCGAAGCCATAAAAGATGTGGTCGGAGCCAAGTCAATTGCCTTTTGGGACCAATTGCATTTAGGCACGTGAACATTAAACTTAAACGCTGCCCGTTGCAGCTAATGAAACTCAGCCCATCAGGCAATAAAGGACAACGACGTGACAGACAAACAGACGGAAGCCCAAGGAATGGTGCTGGCTGCTCACTTTAATTTGAAGTGTGCATATGTTGGCCATTATTCTCGCATTATGATGCTTCACGGGCCGCCTCAGGGTCTGGCTCGAACTTCATTCACGCGCATCTCGCAGCCAGGGTCCAGAATTCACATTGCACACATGCCGCGCGTCTGTTGTGTCTGTAAGCCCCAACATCTATTTTACATTTCCACATCATTTGTTCTAGCCATGAATTGAATGTATTATGGAGCATCCGCACCGTAGGTGGCCGCACAACAACCACATTCACATCCACATTCGCATTCACAATCGCATTCGCCAGCTGGCTGACCATTTCGAGCTGTGCGTCTGCGTATGTGATGTAGCGCATAATGATAACGTGGCCCGAATGTTGTCCCATAGCAGGACATACACCCACAGGGCGCCCTCTCTCTGACAGCCACGCCCCGTAAGCGTGCGGCATGCTAACCGACTTTTATTGGCAGATGATTATGGGCTCCCATTTTTTATGCCCCACTCTGAACAGTCAGCCGAGTGCAGCTGATGAGAGTAGCGCATAAAAGTTATATAAACACAACATAAAATAAATTGAAATATTTACAAGCGAGCATGTAACTGTTCTCACAATGTTAGGCGAGCGTCTCCTTTGTCATTTGAATACCCATCATACTCTCATGAGCGTCCAACAATGGACCATGCATAAAATGCCTTCAATACCAAGCCATCAATTCATCATTTTCACTTGCAATAACCGAAGACCTCTTCATACCGAATAAATGGGCACAGGCAAATGATTTTCTAGCATGTGATAAATATTTAGAGAGCTGTTGGGCAAAAGCTAAATTAAATGAATGATTTGCGAGTGGGCATTCAGTTAGGTTCAAGTTCGAAAAATGTTTGCAGTATAATGGTACAATTCTTGCATCTGAAAATGACAATTTCCGGACGACCTAATATTTTGATTATTATTAAATTTTAGCTCTCTGCTGTAGTGGCTTTCGTAGTCGATAAGCTGCCCGTTCCGAAACGGTTTACATAAATAACTGGCGATTATTTCTGTTTTTGGAGTGAAGTGTAAACAAAGTGAACTACGGGCTGCAGTTGTTATAACAGGCCATGCGCTTCATCACAGCCCGTATTTTCACAGTTTATTTACAACATTATTCAGTGAAAAATGTTGATCTCCGTTACTGAAAGTAGCATAGCTTTCATTGGTATTCAATTTAACTTTTGCATTTTAATTAAATTATTTGGTTTATTGTTAGCTATTATTCAAACTAATTTTGTGCGCAACAATAAAATGAATATTTACATAATAAATACAGATGTCATTAAATACTTTTGTGCTGTCAAATAACGGCAGATATCGAAGTCGAATGCAATTATCCAAAATATCGTTGTCTACTTTTATGTGCAGCACTTACTGCTTGCTTTGGAGCTGGGCAAGCCAGAGAAAGCAGTGCAGTTAATATGCAAAATATTATTGCATACCTTGAAGGGGCAACGGTGATGCTGCCTGTATTTAAAGTCAAATTAACTGTAACTTGGCATCTATTCTTGCAGGTTTTCAGGGAAGATGTTCCTAGCAGCTGTAATAATAATATTTACAAAAGTAAATTTTAAGAGCCCGCGGCTTATTTATCAAGCTAACAGCTCAGACTAAATGATGCTGCCTACTTTTAGGCATGTACATTAAAACAGTAAATGCCTTCTTCTGGCCTAAAACAACAACTTAAAGCTAATTTATTAACTTTCGGGCATGCTTTTTTAATAGTATTTATATCTTTTATTGCTTGTAGATAAAATTACATTCATATTTTGTTAGACATTAATCATAAAGTTGCTGTTAACTGGGCTCATTTACAAAACGTTTTCGGAGCCGTGGCACAGACTGTGATTCCTTGAACTGATGTGTGCTTAAGTAAGTCTGTGCGTGTCCCACTTGTCTCCATATCAGTCGCTATTAATGTCGACCTCCCGCTGACTTCACTCGGGCTAAACTTAACTGGTCCGTTAGCTCACGTTGGGTTACCTTTACTTTATGAATTTATGGCTTCCAAGTTGCTTTGCCAGTTAAACTGTCGTCAAGTGGGCTGTGTGCTCCGGGGGCTGCGTCACTATTTGCGGTCGCCAAGTCCATGTGGCAGCGTTGAGAGCCGAGCATTTACAGTTCATACAATATTCCTTAGCATACAACTTGGCGCAGCGCTTTGTGCGAACGTGTGTGCGCGTGTGCGTGTGCATGTGTGGAATGTGCATACATACTTAGCGCAAACTTTTGGCGGCCTACAGCCTGGCAACTTTGAACTTCGACGTTGTCGTCGCTACTCGGCCGCTGTTTACATTGTTTCAAAGCTAAATGTCATTATAGCTGGGCACCCCCCATCCTGTACCCCATACGCTCCCCTGGCCCCGCTTTCTCCACAAGCTCCTTTTGATGCAAAGCGAGAAGCGTGTTTGCCTTTATGCATGTCGTCTGTGTACACATCTATCTGCGCGCATCTAGGCGGGTGTGCCTCAGTGTGTGTGACAGTGCGTATGCGTGATGCGCATAAAATGCCATGCGAAAATAAAAGCTTTGCGCCACCCTCCACACTCCACTCTCCACACGCACACACAATTCATTTATGTTCCCAGCGCTCTCCCCCTAGATTTTGCCGACTGATTTCTGTGTGTGTCCTTCAGCCAGCGCTACCCCTTTCTGGCATTGGGGCGCGTCGTCGTCGTCGGAGTGGAGGCGTTGTCACTTTATCTTAATGTGTTACCACCTACAACTTGGCTGTCGCCCCTCGCTCGATAGCCGGCTAAGGGGTGTGCGTGTGTGTGGCAGCTCAATGTGTCCCTGCGGTAGCATAATATCATCATTTATTGATCCGATTTATGTGACAGGCGAAAACTATTCGCTCGCTTCTATATTGAAGGGCTGGGCGACAATTTAAAACAAGTAAGAACGTGATGGCGGGTGTAACCGACAGCGCAATGCGCGTTCACAGCTTAAAGCAGTCGAAAATAGTCTTCAGAAAAAGTCTTCAGACAAAGATTTGTGCGTTTTTTAGAAGAGGTTATCAGTAAACCGTTTGAAAAACTTTGATGTACCCAGCTTTAACTGAGGGAGATATAAAGATTAAATCAAATTGCCACGCCCCTAGTGTGCGTTGGCCTTTTGCTTTTCTAGATAGACAGATGGACAGCCAGAAGGACATTGCACAAACTCAATATACCCTTTCACTTTGTGAAGGAGTCTAAAAAGAGAAATTTATAAATCACAAATTAGTTGGGGCATCTTGACGGGGCGACTTTAAAGGGCTGCCGTGCAAGGTGGCAGCTAGCTGTCAATTAATCATCTCGTTGATGGTTTCGGGCGTTGCCTGGCGATTGCTGGCGGTGTTCGGTGGCCTCTCGTGGTTCCTGTCCCAATCACATGCATAATTTATATGTTAATAAATATCTATTTTGCTTTTGCGGTTTTTGCCAGCGTATAAATTACAAATTCATGCCCAGCTACACACGCACACACTCGTACCCACTCGCACGCTCTGTGAACTTTAATTTACTGACTTTTGGGCAATCAGCTGCCAGACGAGGCAGTCGGCAGTCGGCAGCCAGACCTGACCAGGCCAGCACAGTTGGCCAGTTAAGTGCAAAGCAAATCCTGCCAAAGGCAGGCACAGCAATACCCTGCCACACCCCCTTCCGCCCCCCTGCTAACCAATCGAAATGGGGCTCGTACGTGTAGCGGATGCGCTCATAAATCAATGTTGAAATCAAATAGTACTCGTAGTTTTATATACGCAAAGCCTCCACTTCTGGCCAAGCCGCCTCAGACAGGCCAAGCGGATGCCAGGGAAATGGTCAGCGCCGTCGCCGTCGCCGTCGCCACCGGAGCAGCTCGCTGAGTGTGACCTGCCCTAGCCCAGGAGGGGCCTAGGGGGGGTGGGGGGGGAACCTACGCTAACTGCCAGTGCTGAGCTTTTTGACATGGGGCCCCGAGCAAATGCCAGTTGTAAAATACATACATATATACATATACATGTACAAAAAAGCGTGAGAATTAAAAATAAGTTTTGCAGCTTTTTTATTTCCATTCTTTGCCTTTTGGGTTCAACCTTTTCGCACACCTAACAAACTTACACTTATTCAAAAAAAAAAAAAAAAATGGAAAAAAACGAACTTACTTAAGTCGCAGCTGGGCTTTTGTTAAAGCAGTCCATTAATACAGAAAATTCTGTGCGCTATTTATAACACATATATTTTCCATTTCTGCTGCCCACATATATTCAAATATATATGTATAAAATAAAGCTAATATAATTTGAGCACTGGTTGGCTTTTTTCTTTTTGTATCAAGTTTATTAGCATATTTGTATCTTTTTTGTCTTTTTGTGTGCTCTCCGAAATTTTTACAATATCAAATGAAAATTGAAAATTCCTGGAAAAGTGTCGAATATCACAAATGAAAACCCGCGAGATACATAAAGACACGTATACATTTTTTATTAGCTCAACCTCAGATTGTTTTTCTCTGTTTGGCTGTTTAATTTTTTAACAGCTGTTAAAATTCCCTTTAAATTGCGGTTGAACAGAGCGCTGTTAAGTGTGCAACTGTTAACTTAATTAACTTATATGTCTAGGGCTCGACAAATTAAGAAACATTCTGGTTGATGCGATTTATGATATTATAATCTGATATTATATTATAATTATGACAATACTTATATTAACAGTATTTTTACACATTTTTTAAGACTCTCCATAAAAACTTTTTATGAGACCACTCCTAAGACAAATTTTTAAAGTGATACAATTTTCATTTAATTAGTATTAGTATAAATAAATATATAAAAATACAATTAATCTTTTGGCTATGCCATTAATTTTATTCTATATTATAAATTAGTGTTGTTTTGTAGAAATTATTGCATTTAATATTATAAACAATATATATAAGGAACAATTAAAATGTTATAAAATTAAATAACATTTTTAAGTATTGTATAAATAAGCTGGCTTTGACGTTGTATTTGATCATTTTATTTATTATATTTTAAATTATTGTAAAAAATAAAAATATTTTTTTGATAAATTCATCCCTGAAAAGGCTCAATCTGAAAGCCTTTCAAGCCAGCAACCAGGACCGGATTTGTGATACCTGCTCTTCATATGCATTTACAAACATGTTTAAGGGTATGTATGTCACATTGTTGGTTTAAAAATTCGCAGAAAAAAAGACAAAGTCAACAGAGATAATTGTGAAACTCTTTTGGGCGTAACCCTAACAACGCTTTCTGGCCCATTAACAGCTGACGCTTTTGCGGGCCCACAAACGGGCTGTTAATACTGTATCTGACAGAATTTAACACACGCACATACACACACACACACACACACACACACACACACACACACACACAGAGAGAACAGACACACCCCTCGCTTAAAAAGCCAATTAAGTAATCAGGTTGTTGGCTTACCAATTTTGCATGAAATTCTCTTATCAGCTCATTTTTTCTTTAGACAGAAGCCAAAGCCAAAGACGGCTTCAGACCGGCTCAGTCTGGTTCTGGCCAACTTTTACGTGTTGTGCTTGTCCTTTGGCGATGTCGTCAATTTCTATTCTCACAGCGGGGTTAAGTGCCTGGGGCAAAGTTTTTAAGAGCCTATTCAATTTCCACGCTTGATTAAATAATGTGCCACGTTGTTAGTGTGCGTGTTGTTGTTGTTGTTGTTGGCAGACGCTTTTAGCATTTGGGGCCCCGACTAGGACAATTCCCATGCACACTCTGCTCAGATTATGTTTATTTTGGGTGTGTGTGCGCGTGACAGACGGCAGACCATCAAAATGGAAAATGTTTTGCTCGATGAGCTGTGAGGGAAAAAAACTTCAAAAAAAAAAAACCAAAAAAAGATACAGCCACATAAAGTATATATGATAGCGTATGGCAGTAACAGTAAATGCGGCTGTGGCCATGGCCCGGACAAGTTGACGAGTTCTTTTGGCCTATAAATGTTGCACTCATATACAATTCGAACTACATTCAATTCTATTCATTTGCATATTTTAGCAAAGACAGAGAAGTACTTGCATATACTATATATGTGTGCACATATATAACTATTTATCGCTGCTCATTAATTTAATTTTCTGGCGCATAGAAAATTGAAAGCATCACGCAACATGTTGCCAGCTCAGCGAGCGCAACATGTTGCTAGTCACTTAAAAGTGAGAGAGGTATCGGCTCTCGCGCTCAATCGTATGCTCTCTGCGCTCTCTCTTCGACTCGCTCTCTTTATGGCCTTCTGTCAAGTGTTAGCCTAGTCATTCGTCGCACCACATATGGGTTAATGTGGAACGCTGTCAGCAAGTCAGTGGGTCAGCCAAATGCGCACGGGTGGGTGCCAACGACTGCAGCTCATTGAAACTTGTGCAGGCATTGAAATTAAAGCTGGTTAATTAGCAGGTGGCAGAACGTAAATTGCTTACAAATTGCCAAGCGAAGAGCGCACGGAGTCTATGTCTATGTCTATACCAACAAAAGGCGTAAAGACGTCAAGGCAACCAATTCTGGCTGAGAATGGCCAAACTGGCGACAGGTGACAGGTGAAAAGCGAGAAGCGAGAGGCGGGCAGGGAGAAGCGGTGGGAAGCAGCACCGGTAATTGGCCGGGTCACTGGATCAGGTTCAGACTAAATGTTTGGCTTGCGTTTTGTTCATTTTTGTTGTACAGTTTACAGTTCACATGTTTTGACTTTGGCCAAGCGCAAGCAATAACAATAACACGTTAACAGGGTCAGGCTCACAACCGGCAGCACCAGCAACAACAACAGCAACAACAACAAGAGAGACAACAAAAGCAACTGCAACGAGCCAAATGTAAACAAAACGCATGTAAATCACGCATACGCAGCGTTGCATGCGCACAATAACAATGCCTGGCGCGGGTGGAGCGAGTGCTGCGCGTGGTGCAGCTCAAGTGTCAAAGGGCTGAGTCTGTTGAAGTGGCTGACAAGCGTCTATCTGGAGCATTCGCCGCATAGTTCTAAGCACATTAAAACCACGCACATCCGAAATAAAAAGCACAATAGACAAGGCACAGGATGTCGCCCCGCCCGAGACATAGCCACCGGTGTGGCTCCTGCTGTGGCTCTGACTAAAACCCAGTTTCCAGCTGAGCGAAAACTGCAGCGTTTCGAATTTCTCTGGCAGCAGCACAAAAAAAGGAAATCTAGCCTGTTATTGGGTTCATAACTCTATTAAATGCATGAAATGAAAAAATTGACAGGGAGAGGTCATATTTTATTTTTTAAAATAAGTTGAAATTTATATTGACAGGCATTTGCCTATATAAAAAAGATTTGTTGTGCATTTTTAACAAAGCCTTCTGTTTATTTATATTTGTTTTGCGTTCTCGTTGCAATTAAATCAATTCTGAAATTTAGTAATATTTATTTTATTAAATATTGAAGTGCTTTTAAATTAAGTCAACAATTCAGCCAATAAATGCATTTTTACATTGTGTACTTTATAAAATTTTATTAAATTATTTACTCCTCACAATTAATAGTATTTAAGGAACTTTATATTTCAAATAAAGCAATTCAACCGAAATATTTTTGCACACTAAGCGACGTCTATTTAATTTTTTCCCTTTCTGCTTACTTTTAATATTTAAAATATATTTTCAAAGAATTATTTCATGCACGTGTGAACCCAGCATAATGCCGAACATAGAACAAAAACCCGTTACTTTTCGTTTACAAAACCAGTTTGAACTGGTTCATTGCTTATGCGACACTTGAAAGAGCTGAATCCCATATTAAAACAAGCAATAAAAACAATTCATTGGAAATGCAAATGCTGGGAATCTCCTCCGCAAAATGTAAACTCATAAACCATAAAAATGAATAAATAAAAATAATAAAAAAATTGAAAAAATCCTGAAAAGAGAGCTAAGAAATTCCCGAAAAATCAATATAATATAAAGATGTGTAAGACCCGTTCGCAGTGGGTGTAAGTGGGGCAGTAGCAAAATAAAACGGTTAAGGTGGAGTAGCTGCCAAGTAAATGTTGGCTAATGCTCTATATAGATACGGTTAGCAATAAATATATGATTACAATAAAATAATAAATAACAGCATAAAAAGACACAAGTCTGCTCGTCAAGGACAATTTACAATACTATAGCAAAATAAATAAGAACATCGGGTGTAACCCGACAGCGCAACAAAATAAAATAAATGGATATTTTAAATGCAAATTTAAACTAGAGTATACTCCATGACGAAAATGGCAATGCCCAATATACACTTTTCACTTCGATATATATATTGTTTTTATATGTTTTGTTGGGACTTGCAAATATTAAAGAACAATTTCTTAAAAAATAAATAAAAATTTGTTATATATGTACTTAAACTGTGTTTTTGATTGATTATACTTCTGACAAGCCACGGAAATTATCTATATCTCGGTTTAACCAAGAAGAAGAAATTAATATGGCCAGATCTAGTCGACTGCGTACTGATCAAGACGTATAAAATATAAAACTTTATTCAAGGGAATAACAAAATATGTAATACTTGTAAATAATTGAAGTGAAATAAGCTTGATGAAAAGTATAAGAAAATATAAGACAAGCAGAAGAAATTCTTCATAAATCTATGCAAATGTATATGAAATACCTGCATATATAAATTCCCATCCATATGCTGCTGCAAAACTTGAACAAAAGTAACTCCCAGGACCACTAAGCCCGTAGCTCGTGTGTGAAAATTGAAGTGGTTTTCATTTGTGCAGCACTACTTGGCTCGCTTTCACACGCCCCCTCTCACACTCTTCCTCTCTCTCTCTCTCGCTCGCCGCGTGCTCTCTCTTTTGGGGGTTTTTCTTTATTGTGTGCATTGCACTTTTGCCAGTCGAAATTTCATACAAATTTCATACATTTCTTTTGAGATTGCCTGTGTCGCGCCCATTAACCGCCAAGTGTGCGCAATTACAGGCGGGCCACGTGGCACGGCGACGACCCGGGTGTCCGCGTAAGTCGCAGGAAGTCGCCTGGTTTGCGCTTTACAGCTGATTTGCATTTGGGGGGGCAGGCGCTGCAGGTGGCAGGCAAGCGAGGCACGAGGAGCTGCCAAGGCTGCTCTCCTTGTTGCTGTTGTTGTTGTGGCAGCTTGACTTGGCTCGCAGCTTACATTTAGCAGCTTTTGCCTTATGGTAGGGGGGCACTTGTGGCATCCGGGCCACCCCAAGCTCTGCTCCTGTCACATTTCCTTTATGCTCGAACCGTCTGTTGAGTGTTTCGCTTAATGCAGGTAAACGAGTTTTTTATGTTGGCTGAGTGAAGGGGGGCGTGGCTGGCGCTACCCATTCGCTGCTTACTTAATGAGACATTCTGCGCATAAAAAACAAGTGCTGCAGGGCAAAAGCAACGAGCGCCAAAGCTGACAGCAAGTGCAGTTTATTGTATTGACGGATGCTTCAATTGGCCAACTGGCAGCCAGAGCCATAAATCTTGAGTGTGTGTGTGTGGTATTAAAATTAACCAACTAGCAGCTCAATAAACATTATCTGAAATACGTCGACTTGGCAGCATCAGCCACAGGCTGTTGCTGCTGCTGCTGCTGCTGTGCTGCTGCTGCTGTGCTACTGCTGCTGCTGTGCTGCTGCTGCTGTTGCTGCCAAGACGACGACACTGACAGCATGTGATGAATTGTGCGCACGTTCCGGGCGAAGTGGAGGCTGAGACTGATGGTTATGCTGCTGCTCATGTGGGCCACACAAACACACACATATTCACACACACACCTTGCCCGCAGTCCAATCGAGGTTGAAGCTGCTGCTGCTGTTGCAAAGCCTTTTTGATGCAGCAACCATAACTCATCGGGCCAAAACACTTGCCGCCTGAGATAAAAACTATCATTTGCCAAAGCTGACTGTGAAGATGGCCAGTGTTAAGACCAGGTGACCCCACCAGCTCCCCTTTCACCTGCCCCCCGCCTGCTTCCTGTTTCGTGTGTCCTGCCTGCCAAATGGCATTTCACACGTTTTTATCGCATACGAAAGCAAATAAAACATCTACAAAATCTGTTATCTACGGGCTGTCGAATATTTAATGCCCTTGCCGGATAAACTAATTGCTTGGAATGCTGAGACTAATTGGAGTGTGATCTAATTGGATATGGTGCGGGTTCAAGGCTAGATTTTGAATATTTGAAAGTGTTACTCAATTAAAAAAAAAATAGAAGTCGTGTTGACAGAATATTCAATAATATGCTGATGTCTTTATTTATTAATAAAACAAATAGTAATACTATTTTTAGGGAAACTGTTATTTAATTTAACTTTGAAGAATAGAGTTTTTCTTCAAATAACTTCAAATTAATAAGATGATCTGAATAAACTTAAAATACTTTTAATTGCTCAACTAAGTCAGCATAAGTTTTAGAATAATTTGATATATTAAAAAGTGTTGATAATTTTTTATAAATAATTTCAATCGAATGCTATCAGCTTATCAAATTATTATTATATAAATTATTAGTAAGAACATGATCAAATTTATAAACGATTATAAAAACTATAAACAGAATGAGCTACATAGTACATAAAATAGTATATATATATTAAAAAATGTATATAAGATTAGTCGCAATATTTTTATATTTTCTTATATATAATTTTCTTTCGAATTTGGTATCATAATCAACCAATAAGATGTGTTAACATTTTTATGTGCATTTAAATTAAAAATTTAATTTTAAATGTATGTGAACTTATCATCTTTGATGACGATTTTATATTTCTGGCTTATTTCCTAGCATATTTATGAGACCCTTAGCGAGGGTATTTAGCTTTATAAAAACCGAAGTCATTTGTTTTGCTGCTGCTGCTGCTGCTGCTGCTGTTGATGCTGTTGGTGCTCTTGGTGCGCCTGATGACGCTACTGATGACTAGATGACTTGATGACTTGCCGACTTGACGACTAGGCAGCCGCCTCCCCGGAGCACCTTCCCAGCCCCAAAATCTTGGGGCCCAGTGTGACGCCATTGATGACACGCACGCGGCGCTTGTCTTCTAAGGCCTGTCAACTCGATTTGTGTGTGTGTCTGTGCAAGTGGATGCCAGCACCACACATGGAGCTGCCTCTAAAGAACCTCAGCCACAGCCTCCGACTTTGCATATGTTTTTGGCCATTTGTTTATTGTTTTCAAGCGAGGCTAAAAAAAAAAAAAAAACAAAAAAGCAAAGGCAGCGACATCGTGGCGCAAATTATTCATGAAGCGAATGAGCTCAACAAATCTGCCACGCCCTCGCAAGCACAGCCCTTTCTGGGGGTCGCGCTACCAAGACGCAGTCGAGTGGCCTAATACATATTTTTGGCAAGCCAAAGTGCCTTTAACCCCTGCCCCTTGGCTACCCCCTAAGCATGATTCTTCTTTCACTCTTTTTTGGCATGTTTTGCATATTTGCGTGGGCTTGCCGCAGCGCCAAAGTCTCCTCTCCTCTCCCTCGGGTTATTGTTGTTGGCTGTCTGCAAATTGTGCGCCAGTTAAATCGTATTAACTTTTACCGCCAACTGGCTGAAGTATATTAAGAATATATTGAGCCGCTTAAAACACAAGTCTATTCCAATTTGCGGCCCTCGGACCCCGTCGTAGTTTCTCACTTGGCAGGCAGTCAAATCAGCCCAGGAAGAGGCAGCAGCAACAAAATTGCATTGGCAAAGATTTAAGCCACATCCTGCTGGCCCCCACTGCTCACTTCTGCTGACTGCACCCGAAAAATGTTGCATGGCATGCCAGGAGCATGCAAGGATCCCAAGGATCCGCCACATGCATCCAAGTGGGTTTAAACTGCAATTTATCTAGACAGCCCAAGGCAGGGCAGAAGGATAAGCATAAGTTTGCACACCATTTTCTGCGACTTGAGCCGGTCCAAGGGCCACCCCCTTGGGGTGTGTGTGCGAGCGTGTGTGTGTGTGTGTGTGTGTAACTGGGGCAAATAGAAATACGTATACGAGAATACTTTGCATCTGTGCAGCGCGGCTTTGAATCTATTATTCATGGGACGGGCCATATGTTTTATGGCCAAACCCCACCACGCAACATATATCAATAGAACTAATTGTTGCTCTTATTGTTGCTGCACATATGTGCTGTCTGCCCCCCCTCACTGTGTACTTAAGCAAGTCCTTTGGGTGGCTCGATGTCAATGCCGAGTAAAACATTTATGTGTAAATTGTTGGATTAGACGATTATCCCCCCAAGGGTTGCTCGGCACAAAGAAAGGGCTTACAGCCCCCGAACCGTTCAAAGAGTTCAAAGCAAGCTTGGCAAAAGCAGCTCAATTGATTGCTTGGCTTAACGCTTTAGTGAGCGTTAAGCTGCTGCTAAGCTTTAAAGCGTAAGTGAAGCAAAAGCTGCGTCGAGGCACAATTAGACTGTCAGCGCCTAGAGGCGAAGAGTTCAGTTCAAGCGTGAGAAGCGCAGAGTAAGGCCTGCAAGTTAAGTTGCTTGGAAAGCTTGAAGAAAGCTCGGCTAAGCTGCGTCAATAGTTTATAAGGTGTTGAGAAGCGCAGAGAAAGGCATACAGCATAATTGCGATTGTAAAAAAGAAAAGAAAATGTACCTAAATAAATAAAAGAAATATTTATACTTCAAAAGAAAAATATTGTTGTTTGTAAATTTATTCAAATTCAAGACATAAAATATGTAAAGGCCAACTTTCATGGAATATGAGTTACAAAAATAAATAAAGCAAAAGTCTTGGAGGCTTTTAATAAGAAAATCACACAAAAACACCCAGATCAAAATTGTTTTATATTATTATGTATAGTTTTATAAAGCTTGTAAAGCTTTTGTTTACTTTTATATTGTGAATTGAATGGATCCTAAAAATACCAATCACAAAATATATAAATATGAAATATTAAAATAAATGATGCACAACAGTATAAGCAACAGTGACGGGGAGAGAGAGGGGCAGCATTATGAAGCATCATTGATTTTTATGATAAGCATCAAGCGATTTTCAGATATTAAGTCGCAATATAAAAGTTCCTGCGGTAGCGCTGAAAGCCGCAATTAATGACTTTGAAGCATGCTTAAACAAACTTGTCAAAAGTTGAAAGCAACGTGGAAGAGCTTTGTAATTTATTTGTGATATCTTGAAAGAATGGGCAGTGCGCAACTCATAAAAGAAGTAAATATTTTTTGTGTATATACTTAAAAAAAAGATGTCAAGCTGATGCGTTCGTCGGATACCAGAGTAAATAAATAACTTTTTAAATTGCGGAAAATGAAGAGAAAACAAATGTGATAATAATAATATTCAAGGTGGAAAACTTTGAGCACACCCACGGGACCAATTAAACAGCAACAGAGGCGACTGGAATATTTAACTGAAACTTAAAACTGGCCAGTAGACACCTCTGCTACCCGTCTCCTGTCCGAAGGTGGCCACCCCGCTTAAATCACATTCGGTTAGATTGGCGAGTCACATGTTAATCAGCAATTCGACATTCAATAGAACTAATTATGCTTGTTATTGTTGTTATTGCGCCGTGCACACGTATTTGGTCAGGATGTTTAAGTACTCCCGGGTGAATTTCGTGTGTAAACAGGCCAGCACAATTTCTCTCGACCTTAGTACCCTAAAGGTTTCGAGGTTCCGAGACTCTGGCCGTGTTAGGTAACGCCAAAGTATATTGTATACATGGCAAAACATGCGTAAATTAATTTAATGTGCCTTATAAATATGTAAGCTGGCCCAAGCTCAATAAATTCGTTCTCTATGATACCCTAGGAAAATGAAAATTAATGCAAACGGGTAGTTTGGGATGAGAGAAGTAATTCAACAAGCAGAGACAGACATAATAAGGTATATATATATATATTGAGATTATAAGAAGCTTAAATTTATATGGTATTTTGGTTATGCCTTGTTACATTTCCATAAAGTGTTTATAAATACAAATTTTTAATTTACTCTTTAACCTAAAGTCTTTAGGTATTTTCTAGTCAAGTACTGCCTTTAAAGCGCTACTTATTTGTTTTTTTTCACGCTGTTTGCCAGCCACGTGGCCGCTGGCGAAGTTCTAGTCCTTGTTGTTCCTGTTCTTCTTCTTCTACTTTAGTAGCTGCTGCTGCTGTTGTCGACAAAGTTTGCTTTAGAATTTTTGAGCCCCAACTAATTGCTGCAAATTACAAATGATAATAGCCACAACACACGCTCAAGGTTATATGCCAGGCCATTTATTTCATTTTCAACAGCACAACAGTGTGAGAGGGGGGGAGGTGTGAGGGGGTGGGAAGGTCTTTGGGGGCATCGAGGGTAGCTTTTGGGCTGTTGTACCCCATGCATTGGCAGTCCGCGAGGCGCCTCTAAAGCACTGTAAGAATTATTGGCTATTTATCAAGCGACGCGTTGGCGTCTACAGCTGCCCCCTCCCTGCTCTCCGCTCCTAAGTGTTGACTTTACGTGGCCCGCTAATTAAATATACATATGTAGGTATTACTGTTCATATGTATATGGCGCATAAAATACATATATACTGGACATGACCGGAGGGCGTCATTAAAGGCGCGTTAATTGCGCTCAATTAATGACATCAGGTTAAACGTTAAGTGAAATTAAACAGACGCCTGGGACTGTTCCTGCCCAGGGTTCTAGATATACATTAAATACATTTTTTGCGCTCTTTATTTCGTTGTTTTTTCCTCGGTCTGGGCCCAATAAATCTTGTGCGAAAAAAAGGTACTTAAACTTTAACTAGCTCGGACAGGCCCAAGCCAGGAATGCAGAGTCGAGAGTTCTCTCTTGAGCATTTAGCAACACTGATAGCAGCTTTGACACACTCACCCAGACACACGCACACAGACACTCCCGGTCAACGGACATTTACAATTTATTTGGCTAATTAAAATATGTTGCATGCTAATGGAGCATTGTCAGTGGCTGCCTCAAATGCTTGCCACACGACCAAGTGCGAGGCCCGCATTCTCTCTCTCTCTCTCTCTCTCTCTCTCTCTCTCTCTCTCTCTGTCTCTGCCTCGCTCGTGCACCTACATCAAAGCTAACGAGCCGGAAGTGCTGCACATTTTTGGGCTTGGATTCTGCAGGCTGGATCCTGCATCCTGCATCCTGCACCCTGCGCACAGTTGATAAAAGCTATTAAAGTCGGGTGATTAAAGTGCCTGGCGAACAAAAGGCAACTGAAGCGAGAATTTTACTAAGAATGGCCAAACCCCTTGCCCCCCTGCCAACTCTCACATAGCTAAAGCTCTGCCGCAGACAACATCAAGGAAGTACTAAAAACAGTCTACGAGGCGAATTTGCTAACGTCATAATTGCAAATTGCAATTCTAGTGTTTTTTGTGGCTAGCCGGTAGGCAAGCGGGGGAGGGTGGGGGTCAAGTACTCGCATACACTAATGAATCACTTTTCAAAAAGTACACTGATTTTAGTCTACTTTTACTTTGGCTGTTATTTTCCTGAAAATATATTTAATTTAACATTTAAATATATTTATTTTATATAATATTTTATTTATTTTATTTTATATAATAATAAATATTTTATTTGGAAATATTTTACCAAATCTACAGTTAATAAAAATAAAAATTATAGTAATAGTTCAATTATATCTTCAGATATTAATCTTTTAAATATTCGATAGAGATTTAGTAACCAAAAGATTTGGATTTTTGGGATAACTTGAATATTGTTTGAATCCAGCCGAAACCAAACATTTTTTCCTTGGCTCATTTCTAAGTCTAGATATTTACCCTAAGCCATGAACTATACATACTACAGTATTTAAATTCTTTTTATTATTTCAGCATAATTTCTTCGCTTCGCATCGCTCCTTTTATCGACATAAAATAAATAAATAAAAATATCTACTTAAATTGCAGCAGGGTGGCAGAATTCCCCGACTACGATAAGCAGCCAGAGCTGCTCGACTCTCCACCGATTGCTTATCACAATATGTCCAGTCATCAGGCAGCTTTGGCTCTGCCACATAGTATGCAAAGGCAGTAAAGTGCGAGCCGAACATCCGGTCTGGTCGACGGTGTCGGTCGAAGAGCAGCGCAGAAGAGGAAGCACAAAGGCAACAAAACAGAAACAAATTTGACTTTTGTGAAGAAACTTAAGACTACTTAAAGACTTTACGGCTCTTATTCTTGAAAGTGACGCATGAAAAGGAAAATTTCTGTGGCTTTGATGGGTAAGTTTTTTATTATTTTTAATTTTATTTCTCTCTTGTATATAATGCATTCAAGTTCTTTCATGTATTAATCCTAAAACTGCATACAAGATATGCTGCATTTATGAATAAATATTTAGTTTTATTTTTCTTTAAGTTTGAATATCATAAATGTAATAAAACAATATTTTTGGTTTTGCGAATTGCATATTAAGGCCATGAGCTTATAGTAAAAGCACAATTGGTATAAAAATACTTAAGAGTTCAAAAATGTTATGAGAAGTGCAAAAAGAGGAAATCGTGTAATATATAATATATGTATATGTATATGTTAGGAAAGAAATTAGGAGGATATTTTAATAAAATATAGAAAATCTCTACTATTTCGGGGTATCAGAAATGCAATAAAATTACAGAGTATGCTTACAAGTTCGAAAAAACTTAAAAAAAAATAATTATTGCTCAATTGACTTTCTTTTTAGGATTTTTAGCCGACTTCCATTGCCAGATTTTAAGTCAATTCAATTAATCCGCATAATGTAAACGCTAAGCGCCGCATTTATGTGGCGATTGTAATGACACTGACTGACATTAAATAGAAAACTTGAACAAAGAATAACCAACTGGGGTCTGACACTCGGGAGTGCCAAGTGCTCATTAAGCTGGACGACGAATGGGTGAAGTGCGTTTTCTTGACAGGTTCCTAAGGCAAACTAAACGTTTTTGGGCAGCGCGTTGAGTGGTGATGCGGGTCGTGGAGTGGGAGGGGGGAAGGGGGAAGGGGCGCGCCGGAGGGTAAAGTAAACCGCTAAGCTTCATTTACGCCCATTCCAGGGATTCATTAATTACGAAATCACATCGAGCGAGAGCATCCGATCACATCATCCAAAATGGCTCAGACAGGGGCTGATGCCCCAAATGGAACGAGCGCCGATGGCTTTTAAATGCAGAAAACATCGCTAGAGAGCGGCAGAGATAGTGAGAGAGGGGCTCAGTGGGAGTGAGGAGGAAAGACGCTGAACCGAGTCCATCAGCCAATTGGCAAGACAGAGAGTAGCGACAGTAGCAAAGGCAACTTCAATTAAGTTAAGTCAGTTGCCTCATTTCGAGGACAACATTGGGACCCCGAATCCGCCCCCCTCTGCCGAAAATGTTGTCGTTTGTTTCAGCGCTGAAGCTTTTTACATCATTAGCATTTCAGCTACGTTCAGTTCAGTTCAGTTCAGCGCAGCTCAGAGTTTTGCCCCAGTCCGCGCCGCTCGCGTCTGGCACAAATTCGCAAATTTTCCCATCATTAGCATTCAGCGCAATGAAACAAATACACTTAGGAACTGAGATGGCGATAGATGCCAGGCGGCCTGCCTCTCGCTCGCACCTTCGACCAGCGCCCGCAGGCAACTGACTTTCACTGAGAGTTTACCAACCAAAGTTAACACAATATTTTTATTCATCCAAAGCCCTAAGCACTGAGCTGACTGTCGAATCTGTCGAACCAACGGCAGGCAACAAACAAACATTCACACATCGCCTTTAATACGTTTCCCCCTACACAAGCTCAATTAGAGCTAGTCCATATCCACCCCCCATCTCTCAGCCTGGCCCATCCCAGCTAGAGATGGCCATATTTAATGAAACACAAAGTTATAAATACTGTGCACGAATATCTGCTAACTAAAATTTATTAACATTCTGATAGCCTTTCCTTTCAAAGATGTCTTGTGCTCGAATCCCAGGCTATTGTATGAATTTTTATTGTATTAGCTAAAGACTTTAAATGCCAAAGCTATCTAAAAGTCATGTTATTATTACCCTAAACACATTCTATTTTTAAGCTACATTCTGATCAATTTCCTATTTCCATTTTATATTAGATATAAAACTGCATATTAATAAAACAGCAATTTTCCTTTAAAATAGTGTGACTGTGTTTTATGTTTACGTATTTGCTTTGTGGTATTTGGCATCTAGTTGAGCTTTTTTGGGTCTTGTTAAGTCGCCTGCTAAGTCGTGTTAAGCCGAACTAAGTCGCCTTAAGACGTTTTGAGTCGTGTAAAATCGCGTTGAGTCACCTGTAAGAGCGTGTTTAGGTCCATGTACAAATTTATTGAGTCATTTTTGCATCGTGTTTAGTAGTTTGGGTCGCCTGCAGCCATATTGGATTGTGTGTAGACGCTTATTAAATCGCGTTTAGTCAAGACATGTCGTGTCAGGTCATGTTGGGTTGTGTCAGGTCATGTCCAGTCCTGATTCGTCGAATAAGGTTATGTAAAGTAGTGTCAAGATGCGTTTCTTCGTACTAAAACGCATGTTTAGTTTCTTTGTCAGCTTTTAAGTCGTGTGTAATTCGTGAAGAGTTGAGTTATGTCATAAAAAATTGCGTGTGCGTGTTACATTTGTGTGTTAACTAAAGTCGTGTAAACCGCGTTTGGTTGAGATCTCGTGTTTAATCGATTGAAATTGTGTAAAGCCGTGCGGAGTCGTGTTAATTTGCCTGTGGAGGCGTTTAGATATATATTGATTCGGATTAGGTTCTAATAGGTCGTGATGTGTCTAACTCGTGTTTAATTCGTGCTAAGTCGTGTTAAGTTTTAAGGTACGTGTTCTGATTTTTGAGATTTTGAGTTTGGGTCATATTAGGACAAATTTAGTTACGGGAGGTAAAGTCGTATTAAATCGCAAATTATATCGTGTCCAAGCTTTTGAGTTCATTTACGTTACGAAAAGTCGTGCTGAGTCGCTCTGAGTTATGTTTTCGTGCTCTCCTGCTTGACGTAAACACCTACCGCGACAGATTTTAATTTAAAAGTGTATAAATATGGAGCTTTCTTTGAGAGATTCCAACACGCAAACTCACGACACGCGACCAGCGCTTAAGTGAACTGATTTTCTGATTTTGCGTTCCTCTCATATCCTGTCTCGTTGTCCTTGCCTTGGTTCGTCTCTATCTTGATTTTATTATGCTTGCGCACTTCTCGAACCACAGCGAGGTCAGCACAAAACATCAAATAGACTGGACCCCCCACAACAACAGTAGCACCCAGTTACCAGTTTCCTTCTTCCTCCCCCTGCCCACACACTCTATCTCTTTCACGCAGTTCCTGTCGCTTTGTGTCCTTTTGGTCCTTTGCCGCTTTGGCCGGGCCAACACTTGGCTGGGGCTAATCAGAAATGTTTTACTTAGAAATCCTTTGGTATGCGTTCTACGTATCTCATTTTCGTTGCGCACAATTTACGATATAAACTTGTCTCAAAGTCGCAATGCCCCAGCCACGCCTCGCCTCTCCCCTCACGCCCTTTATTGATTTGCATTGGTTTGGCATTTCAACGGGGGCGGGATAAGGGGGCGTTGCGGTAACTGAGCGAGCTTTTTGCTGTGATTTCTGGCACACAACAAAAACTTTTATACGATTCGCTTAAACTTTTAATAACTTTTGTCAATTGATTATATTCGGGTGTCAAAGTCCTGGGCAAATGTAGGCCTATCTGTAAATGTGCCGCAAATCGATTTTGGCTTAAAGCGATTTAAATCTAAGGCGCGGGTTCTATAGAAATTGTTGAGCTTAAGCACATTTTGATGTTTGCAATCATATTTAATATTAATAAAAAAAATGTAAATCTGATTTTCTTTCAAATTTAATAAAGCAAAAAAAAGCCCTAATAAAAAGAACTTTATATTTTATACATTTTTAAATGTGTTTGAAATTGATATATATTCAAAAAAAAATTGTTTTGATTCACAGGTTGTATAATGTTATTCGTTGCAGTTTTCACGCTATAATGTTTGAATAAGGACAGAGTTTGAATGGATTTAGCAACCATACAAGTTTAAAATTTTTTTAACTTCTTGCAGAAATGTAATTATAAAGTTCAACCTAATTGATACTCTTTTTGGCATAGCAATAATATGTCAATAAAATGTTTTTAAAGTAGGTAAAAGTACTTAAGACTTCAAAACCATTTTTTAAAAATATTTTATTACCACCAATGTTTAGAATTTTAATGCCAAATCAATGTGGTATGAAAGCTAAAATTTCATATCCAAAAAACAAAAAAGTTATAGGCACGTGAAAAGTTTTGATATGGGAATTGAAAAGTTGAACTTGAACTTTTTCCTAAAAGCATTAAATTTAGCTGGCAAAGCAATCAAACAAGTTGAAAAGGCAACTCGCCGGGAAAATCCTTTGTGTGTGCTGTAAATCTTCCAACTTTCCATATGGTTTTTAAGGTTCCCTTTTTGCTTGCTTTTGTTGTTGAGGGTTTTCTGTGGGACGTGGTCTGTGACAGGCATTAGATTTAATTAGTGTACAATTTTTTTTGCCGTTTTTGTGGGACTCTGAGACGTCTGTCACGTAAGCATGACCCGGATTTGCGCCTGCTTATGTAATAAGCCATATAAAGTTAATAACAATGACATTTTGGCCAACAACTAACTGACAACAACAACACGGATGAGTCCGAAAGGCTCCTCAATATGGTTATGGGCCAACGTGCAGGATTTATATGAGCTTGTTACACACACTGCGCCTCCTACTCTCTCACTCCCCCACTCCCTCTCTGTGGGTATATTGCCTAACGAGTCTGCAGCCACATCACACATACGCCCGGTAGGCGTTGATGAACTGACAATTTGTGTCAACTGCCGCAGCCGCAGAGCAAAGGGCAATCCCTAGTATCCTAGAAGCCCTGCCCCCACTCTGCTGCTACTAAATATCCATAGAGCGACGCCCTCAAATAAATGTATTTTCGAACACAAATGCCATTCATTCCGTTCGTGCAATGTGTAACAGAGCATCATAAAAATTATTCGTTTCATGTTGCGTCCTGGGACGAATCGAGCAAAGATGGCTGAAAGGGAAGGGGGCTGCTAAAGGGCAGGGCTGCGCTCCAAGCACAAAATATATATTTCAGCAGCGACGAATGTACGGCATATGGCACCAGCGTGACCGTGGCCGTGCCGGTGCCTCTCACGATGCGTGCCTGACAGTCGTTACACTGAGAGAAACATTTAGTTTGCAATTTTACTATGACAGGCAAACAATTCAGAGTGATTCATACTGTAAAATTTTTGTTTGTACTTTAAATGGGTACCCTTTGCGAAAAATATATGTTGAGATTTAATTCACTCCACTTTGTGCTACATAATATTAATTGTATGCTTTTTTAATTATTCAGCAATCAGGGTCCAAAATAGTCTTTTGTCTGCCCTTAAACTATATTTTTATAATCTTTAAAATTTAAGTACGCTCAGAGGAAAATGTTGCATTAAGTCTAAATAAAACCCTGATAGAATTTCAACTATTTAGTAATTAAATTTTCAAACATATATTTCTGAATATTCTTAAATTAAGTATATTTCATTCTTGATTATATTTCCGCATCCTTATATTGCATAAATATAAACAAAAATTATGCAAATAAATATATGATATTCATAATATCATTTGCTGTACTTAGTTCTTAGAGTAAGAAATTTTCCTTTAAGCTAAGAAATAACGATCTTCGGTTTTTACAAAAGTACAAAATTAAAATATTCTTAGTTTGAGCTTCAAATATATCTAGTATTTTTAGAAATTATGTGGTAAATATAAAAGTTCTCAAAATAAAAATGTTGTTTTTATATAAAGAAATTTCTGTTTAAGCTGAAATTTAATAAGGTTCAAACTATAGTCGAACTATATTTACAAAGCGGAGAACTTTTCTCTCAGTGCACGTGTAACCATATTGTGTGTGTGGCATGTGTGTGTTTGGCAAAACGCGCAGCTCGGCACGGGAATTATTAACTTGTAATGTGCTCTGCATAGCGTTTTTAATAAAAGCAAAGCTGAGCAGCTCACAACGTGACCAGCAGCAACAGCCGGAGTTGGAGCCGGAGCCGGAGCCGGAGCCGGAGTCGTAGTCGAAGCTATGGCCGTAACCAGTGGATCGACCTGATGACGATGACACCACGTGTGTTGACATCCACAGGACACACAGGCTCATACATTTTGATGCCCTCAATGAAGTGACGGCGTAATATTGTTGTTGTTGTTACTTCTGCTCCTTTTTTTGTTTTTTTTTTCGTTTTGCATTGATTGCGTCGTCCGGTTTGGAAATGGGCTGCGGGCTGCCGTAGGGGGTTCAGGCTTCGGGGTGCGGGGTTCGGGTAGTTACCGTTTGAATACGATTGATTTAACGAGCGCTATGGGAATCAGTGGCAGTGCCACAGCATGCGCAGGCACAGGATAAACAGGATACGCAGGATACGCAGGTCACACAGGACACACGTAAATGCTTTAGCTTAAAGCTGAACAAACAGTTATTCTTTGGCCCCCGCCTGCCTGCGTTGGCAAGTGTTTGTCCCTTGGACCCGGCCTGGTTGCGGACTTAATGCGGCGTCATGGCATCATCAGAAACTTTATCAATTAAACTTGGCCATTTTTTCTATATACTTTGTTTTTTGTTATATGCGTGCCCACGGCGCCCGCAGCATGTTTTTAACTATGGCAGCAAGCTGCTGACACGAGGTCCTGGACGCCATCCAGCCTGCGGGTCACTTGTAGGCATTGCAAAAACAATGTCGGGCACACTCCAAACCACTGATACGGTGTGTGTGTGTGTGTGTTTGTGTGGCCAGCAGTGGATGCGAGATCCAACACCCTGTTGCGCCACAGTTGATGACAATTTTAACAGTATATATACAGCTATACAAAATGAGAATTAAAATATAAACTCTAGCCTAGCCAATTTAATGTATGCAAAGCAACACAGTTTGAGGCTACTTTTAAAGTGTTCCTAAAATGCTGGATTTTTGGTAATAAAAATTAAAAGAAACTGTTGCAAAGTCCTGAACTGCTTACAACATAAAATAAACAAAAAGTTTTTATTAAATGTGCTCTAAAAAATATAAAATGTATTAAGATATTTGAAAGATAAATATATGAAAAAATTTAAATTTGCAAACTCTGCAAACTTCAGTGCTAACTTTTGAATACAATTTTAAATTTTTCGAAGAAATTTTATAGTTGAAATATGAAATACGTTTTTTATGCCATGTTTAAAGATAAGTTCAAGTTTGATTAATGTGAAGAATGAGAAATGAGAAATGATTTATATCTGCGTGGTTTGCCGACGCCTAGGGAAAGCCCCAAATAAAAGCTTAGCACTTAGTCTGGGTAGTCTCTACAATAAACACAAACACTTAAAATTCAAATTCAAGCCAAATCAAAGCCGAGTGAAAACCAAACTCCGAAAGGTAATTCACATTGATATTGGGTATTGACCAATTTGTGGGTATTTATGCAGATAGAAATTACTTAGAACACAAGGTACTTGTAAAATATACATAGCATATTGTCGGCTTACTGTGTGTGTGTGTGTGTGTGTGTTATGTACAATATAATTTAAACACAATGCTGTGCCAAAGCGGATTAGTTGGGTATATTAGATAGCCGATAACAGGTTGGCAGGGAAGTTGCTTAGACGATTTTGTTTACCTCCGCATTGGTCAGCATCAATTTCCAATAAACTTTTGCGTTCGCTCATTTTCATAATCAGATTATGACAGCTTTAGCTGTCGATGCTGGCTGTGAGCCCGAAGACGTTGCAATGGCGACTGCAACAACAAGCAGCTTTGCGCCGTGGCACGCACTTAGCTGGCCAAAAGGTGCGTCGACCAAGTCCTTTGGCAGCACTTTAACAAATTGTGCCAGCGAACGATGCAGACCAGTGGGCAAAGGGGGTGAACGTGGGATGGGGTACACTCGCCGAAAAAGTCAAAGAATGTTGTATTTAATTCAAGTGGAAAAGTTGTTAAAATTCGGCGAAGTTTGAAATTTCGTAAACAGAGAATTAAATTTTTATATTAAAAACTTTGACTACATGCCCAAAATTGCTATAAAGAAGACTTTAATGAAGTACCCAATTAAACATATTTTATTACATCTATTGGGAATATTGTGCTTTTTAAGGATGCTAATTTCTTGCAAAAAACTATTTTATATCTAAGCCAAAGACATCGTTTTATTTATTTTTTTTTCAAATTACACCTAATTCTGATTTAAACGAGTTTGAAATAACACGCTTTAGAAAGTTAAAAATTATATCTTCTTACACTAGATGTTTAGTTGTAACACGATTTTCAATATTCTATGAAATCTTTTTATGAATATCGCATTATTCATTTTACTGAATTATGAACAATGAGAACTAGAGATAATAAAAGAGAAATGATTTCCAAAATGATGAACAAAATAATTCCAGTGATAGCAGTGATATTGAAGTTTAATATATAAATTTCTAAATAAGGCAAAGAAATTCTCGAGCAAACTTCAACAGGGGTTTTTATATTTTTTCATTTAGCCAATACGTTTATTACGCGACAGAGAGAATTAGGTGTACTTAGTTTAATTTAAGTGTTGCTTAAAGTAATCAAAAAATGGCCCTCAATGCAAATGTTATGAACAAAAGACTTTAAATTCTATTCGGATAATACTAGATTTGAGATTATTTCTTTTTCCCACAGTGTAGCAGTTGCAGCCGCGGCAGCTGCTGCTGCTGCACAGACAAACAACGCTAAGACGCAACTAAGTCCGCCGCGTCAGTCACAGCCGCAAACCGCATTTAACCCCACACGACCCAAGCGAAAACCCAACCCCAAGCCCCAGCCCAGCCCCTTAGCCACCCAAAGACTATTGTGCGCCTTTTGCGAGTGCTTTTGTTCTAATGCCACGCCCACCAAACCAACGCCCAATGCTGTGGCACACGCTGCAGCTGCAGTTTTTTTTGCATGGCTGCTTTTGTTGTCGCCGCTGCTGTTGCCTGCTGCCTGCTGCCTGCTGCCTCAGCCGCTTCCCCCGCTGCTTCTGCTGCTGCACTGCGCTGCTTTTAATTACAAAAGTTACGTATACGTCCTGCAGGTGTTGCAGCTGCGTCTGTTGCTGGCTGCCAGGTGACGCCACAGCCACAGCCGTCGTCGTCGACGCCGCTCCAGAAACGCTGCTTCAAAGTCGCCAGTTCCGTTCGAGCTCGTTAATTACCGTTACAGTGCGCGCTACCAAATACGAGCGAGACAGAGGCAAACAGAGAGAGAGAGAGAGAGAGAGAGAGAGAGGCAAACAAAGCGAGTGAGAGACCCCGGGCCTGGGCAACCCCATTGCAGATAATAATAGCTGGCAGGAAATGTGACCAAAAATTTTTATAGGCCAGAACCCTGCACCAAAGCCCTTCCCCTTCCCCTTATCAAACACCCACGCTGTTGATATACACAAAGGCGTATATAAGCCGTATAACTGTATAATTAGTGCCATTTTATGAATGCAAAATAACCGAATGAGAGGTTTATGTGTTTGCCATACCAATTGCTACAGTTTCGCATTGTGGCTGTTGCTCCTGTTGACACCCTGTTCACAGTTGGGTATATGGGGTATATTGGTTGTGCGCTTGATTATAATCAATTAACGTAAGTATTAAGTCCAAATCCACCTCTTTGCGCCAACCTATATTGTATATAAGCCATATTTTTCAATCTATATTCTAAAAATTTATATTTTGTCCACATATTCCAATAAATCATTTTTGTTGCTAAAGTTCTTATTTATATTTATACTTATTTTTTATTATTTTATTTTTATTATTTATATACCACAATAGATGAAATTATAAATAAGGAAGGAATTACGGGCTAGAGTCAATTAAAGGGAATATCAAGTTATCCTCTTTACAAATAAAATACAAGACAAAAATTGAACAAATGACAAAAAATCAATAATTTTTGTAACTTTCTAATTTCATCTCTCGTAATTTACAAAAGTCCTCATATGCTGCAAAGAGAGTATCTGGCAATCGTTAATTGTCCATTCAATAGTTTTTACCCGTTTTGTTTTTGTCGTTGCGGTTGTAACTGTTGTTGGGCAGTTTCATTTACTAGCACTCACACTCACATTCACTCTCGCACTCGCACTGAGTGTACGTGTATGAGTTGTACGAGTACTCATAGTTTTGAGTGTTTTGTGACGCTGCAAATGAATTCTAATTTTTACTAAAACTTTTCGACAAAGCCATAAAGCGAATATAAACCCGAGAATATACCCGAGAATAAACCCGAGTATAAACCCCGAGTATAAACAGCACAAACAGTGCGAATAGCCTTGGATGGAACCGAATGGTTAAACCATATAAATATATATATATTTATGCATATGTATATACATATATGTATACGCCATATGGACCAACTTTTGTGTCGAGTCGTTGAAGACCAAGTTAATGGCAACGGCTCTGATGAGTGCGCAGGACATAGTCCTCGGGACTTTGGAGCAGCGACAATTGTTTTACGGTAAAATATGCTCAACCGCAATTCCTGCAACTGAGAAACTGAGAAACCCGCCGGCGGCTCCTGTTGCTGCTCCTGCTGTCGCCTGCCCGCCTCGAAATACACCTCGACTAACACCTCAAACAATTATGCACCGTCAATTGGATTGCGGTCACACCTCGACAACATAACACTGGCTGGGCGGAGGGGGAGAAGGGAGAGGGGTCAAATTCAACACGGTGTGAAACTCATCCGACACCAAAGTGCCCCAGAAACCCCGCAGGCTGAGCCTTTGTAACGGTAGCAGCGGCAGCAGATCCTTTGTGTATATAAAAATGAAATCAAATAACGAAATGTAAATACGCAGCTTGACTACACGAGTATTTGCGGCGGCGAACAAGTTTAATTTAATTTAATTTAATTTTATGCATATATTGAGATTAAAGTACCATAAACAACCTACTCTGCTATTAAATAATAATTAAATAATAAATCTTTATGCAAAATGGCCACAGCAATAAAGTTATATATTAGTATTAGGCAAATAAGTTAAATCTTAAATATCTAATTTAACTTAGCTGAAAGATTTCGCAAAGATTTCTCAATCAAAATAACTCAGAAGTCTTGTAATTTATGTAACCCATTATGTGCGACCATAACACCATTTATTCTTGGTAAGTTCTCAGGACTCAGTTACCCACACTTTAAGCCAAAGAACCCAAACCAAAACCAACTTGTGGTTAACCGGTTGTACAACTGCGCAAAACTTGAAAGAGATATCAATCGCGGTTCAGGGTCCTTTTAAATTACATGCTGATTTAATCTTAAACTGTTTTGTTTAAAAGTGTTTTATAAAATGCTGCTTAAGTGCAGTTAGTTATAAATATGTCAGTCAAAAATATTTTAATTTAATTTGGTAAAACTAAGTCAATATTTTGTATATACAGTTCACATACATTTTTTTAAATTTACTTTATTATAGCTTTTGTTCCAAAGCTGAAATTATATTTAAATATACGTTAAGAAATATATATTTAAATATTATAACCAATGACTGCTCTGAAGTTGCCCCGTCTCGTGTTGCTAAAACGCTGGAACTAATAGTTTTTATTTTCGGTAAAAACTAAAATTTAATTTTCTAGCAACTTTGAGCCAATACCTAAACTAGTTTCTAAAATTCACAATTCAAAATTCACAACCTTAATTAAACATTTCACAAACTTATCCAAAACTAATATAGCTTAAGTTATTGAGCTGAAACATATATAAGTATAAGAATGAGTGTACTTGAAATTTGAATAGCTGGTTTTTTTTGGCTCTTAATTAACTTTGAGCAGGATATGGCTAGTAGAATACCTAAAACTAAAAACTGCTTCTCTTTTCTGTTTTTAATAAACCATGATAAACACTTGAGCAAAAACAATGTGCAAATTGAGTGCTTGTTTTAACTTATGCATTTTCTGTGCTGCGCTAAAGCAGATTTCCATTAAGCTAATCTTCACTGTAGCCCAAAAATATACACGATATGGCTGCAGCCTGCTTATTATTCTTATATCCGCAGCCATGTCGTGTTATGGGGGCTCTTTGGGGCGGGGCATTGAGCTGCCTCTGTCCTGTGTACACAATTTTGTTTTATGGTTTTTTAGTTATGAAACTGAAACTGTATTACACACTCACACACACACACTCACACCACAACATGTTACACACATGTAATACGCAACAACAACGTCAACTCGAGTTTAAAGCGGCGCCAGCGAAACTGCATTCGTTCCTGCTTTTGTTATGCCCTGTAAATTGCAGCTGTGCAAATGTATGTTCGACCTTTAATAAATATAGATTTTAAGGAAGAGTTTTTTGAGCATATCTTAATAATTTTAAAAGAATATATGTTCTCTTAGAATAAGTCAATCCCTCTTTACATGATAGCTCACTTCATTTACACAGTCGACAAATAGCGATTTTAAAAATTATAAGAGTTAATCTTGTTTAGTTAATAGTTTACTCCATATTTTCAAAATCGGTAAATACCGACTCAAGCGAAAAAATTTCTAGAATATCTATGGGACTTTGGAAGCTAAAGACTTCAACTTTAAATAGTTCACTTCGAACAAAAAACCTATTTTTATTTGATGGCTTACTACATTTACTCAAAATCGATAAATAGCGATACCAAATTTAAAATTGAAACAAAAAACGAGTACAGAATAAAAAAACAAGGTCTAAAAATTAATCAAACATTTAAATGCCAACCTTAAGCTATGGAAATAATTATCATGTAATTACACCGTATCGCGTAGTCGGCCAGTCTGCACCAAAGCTATATTGTTGTTGGAATGGCTAGCTGGAATATTTACGCAGCTTTTTATGCTGCAACTTCAAAATAAAGGAGAAAAAAACGTTGCCCGCTGGGATTGAGGCATGAAGTGTTGCTGAGGTGTGGGCGTTGAGGTGGGCGTGGCTGGCAGCCAACCTATCGCGCGTCAGATAATATAAACGTTGTTCAAAGTTTTTTAAACGCAGTTTGGCTCCCCAACCAAGCATAAAGTGCTAGCGCCCCCGCAGCCCGCAAAAAAATTTAACTGTTGCCCAAGTTGCGGCCGCTTCTTCTCTGTTTCGACTTGGGTCTAACGAACGGGCCCCATCTGCACGGGTATTTCTATGTAAATGGGCCAAAAGCGCACTTTTGACTGCTTGTAGTTGCAGCAGCAGCAGCAGGCAAAATCTCTCGCCGCAAGTATCTCAACATGCTACTAAATTCTCTTCCCCTGCCCCTGTCCCCATCTAAGTCCTTTGCTTGTCATTCGCCATTCTCTTTTTGAAGCACAGGGGGTGAAATTGGGGCCGAGAGTAGGGTGAATCGTTTATTTGAATGCAATTGACTGAAGGCTTAGTCGGGCAAAATGTGCGGCCTGACGGGGGCTTAGTCTGCTGGCGACATGTTGGCTTACGGCTGAGCCGGTGACTCTGACAGCGACGCTCGCGTTGACGTCTGACGGCGCCGCCTGTCCGACTGTCCGTCGGTCTGTCTGTTCGTCTGCTTGCAGCAGCAACAGGATCAGCAGCAACAACAAAGCAGCCAGTTGCAACAGCACGCATACATGTATTTCCGCATCCGCTTCCGTTTCCGCTTTGTGCATTGGTAACTAACAGAAAACAGGCAACAAACACACGCACACACACCCATCAACACACACATACAGACAGGGACAGCAACAGACGCTGAGTGGTGGGCAAAAAGACAGGCAGCAGCATCAACAACAACAATAACAACGGCAATAACAACCAAGTGTGCTCTACTTGCGGTTGTCCAACTAACAGATACCCAGTAACTATCTTTGTGAACTTTATTCCATAAATTAAAAAAATTTAATTTAAATTAAAATTTAAAATTTATAAAGTATAAATAAAAATTTGGCTTTTTTGAAACTAGTTATTGTAGCAAAAATAATAATTATAATTTACTAACACATTCATTTATTTTAAGACCTTCGACAGTTTCATCAAGAATAAATTACTTAATCTGAACGACATAAGATGCTCTTTTAAGTATGCTCAATGGGCACAGGGTATGCCAAAGAACAGTGACGGCGGCAACTGTCATGGGTTTTATGGCCACATTTGCCAATTGTTTGTTGAATTGTTGACGTAAATGTCACTCGAATGAAAGGCGCGTCGTGGGCGTGGCGCAAGCAGTTGGGAAGGCTTGTTGGCTTTTCTGCCGCTGGTATTGCCGCTGTTGTTGTTGTTGTTCATGCGACTGCTCCTTCTTCTTCTTCTTGCTGCCGTCAACGCATCCGACGGCATCGTTAATCTTATTTAAGGTACAGCCGTAGGACGACTTTTGGCCAAGCCGCAAACGTGGCCAATGCGCATTCCGCACCTGTTTGAATGGGAAATTTATTATTTTTTTCTTGTAATGTGGCTGCAAATTACGGGCACGCAAGACGCGAAAGTTTCTCAAGCAAGAATCAAATGGCTAATGCGAGGGGCCAACGACCATTTGCTCAACATCAAAACTAATTTGATAACATAACTAAACTGAAGCTGAAAGATTTATTTATTTTGATTTAATCCAACATGAGAAAGGGCATGCAAGAGCTGTGTCAAGCGTATTTTTCATAAATTTGCTTCGTCATGGAATTTAATTTATGGTCTTAATTGTTTAAATTATATTATGTTGCTTTTTTTCTGCCCCACTTTTATTTTTTGTAAAGTAAAGACAGCTTTCGCTGAAGGCTACTGAAATTCCATACGTCCATGAATGGCTGCAGATTTTACGCGTTTTATTTAATTTACGTACATGGAGGAGCCCGATGTTCGGCATTCCACACAATGTGCTCCGACAACCGGCAAACGACAACAAACTGCAACGTGGAAAATATGATATTTATTGTGGTATATATATATATATATGTACATGTTAAGTAAGCCTCCTACGGAAAGGGAAAGGGTATCCCAGTTTATACAGGCAGTTTGGTAATTTAGTAAATTTTTGTGTTATAAATTTTAAATTATTTTCTTACTTGGTTTAAAAGTCATCTAAAACATTTTGTCTTATTCAGAATATGTTTGAGTAAAATAAATAATAGAAATAACTGTATTATAAAATATAGAATTTTAAAATTTAAGCAGATATCTAAAATTAAAGAATAGAAAATGGATTGCGCTTAATCAAATTTTAAAATTATGAATGTATTGGCATGGAAAATTATATTTATATTTTGCATAAACTAAATTGGTTCAGTTGAAAGGCTAATTAAATGTTCAGTATATACAAAATACTTGGTTCGAATTTTGAATGTAAAATAAAAAAAATTTAAATAAAAAATTGGAAAACACTTCAAATACTTATATTTTTTTACAGTTTGCAACAACAAAAGATGAACAATGCTCTTTTGGGTTTACATGCCGCGATCTATGGAAAAGTTATCATTTATCCTTTATAACTGAAACCTACACAAAAACTTACCCTTAATAGTTAAAACAGTTAACTTAAGCTGAGTTAGGTCATCTAATATGCGCGGTGATCAATAGTTCAGCTGCTTGGACTTTGCAAATATCAAATCCTTTCGTTTTTCTTCTCAAACTGACCTCGTTAAGCGAGGAGCAAGTGGGCGAGTGTAATGGTTACGCTAACACGATGTCCAAAATTGATGGCTCACTGAGAACGGCCAGAAGGGGAGGACGTGAAGTACCGCTGCTGCTCATGATATACATACCTTCCGCTTGGCCGCCAGTTGGTTGCAGTTGCTCCAATTGCAGCGGGCGATGTTTGCGTTGCGTTGCAGTTTCTTTTTTTCCCTCCTGTTGGTTTTAATTCAATTTAACAATCGCGTTTTTCTCATGCACTTTTCGCTCTGTTTTTCTATTTTTTTCTTCTCGCATTTTTTTTTGTGTGTTCGCTTCTGCTGCGCTGTGTGTTTTGCATTGTTGCTGGCAGCGAAGCGAACCGGAAGTTGCACAGCAGCGGCAGCGGAGGCAGATGCGGCAGCTGAGGCAAGCAGCGGAGGCAGGCGGCGGCCTTTAGTGCAAATGAAATTGGATTTTGTGCCCCAAACACTCAAAGAAATTTAATCAAAAGGCGCTGCATGCGCCTCCCCGCCATATTTGGCATATTTTTTCGCCCAACTGAATTTCTGCGCTTTATAATATATATAATTATTATTCTTAAATCGACTGCAAATATTTCAAATTTTATATTTGTTTATATGCCAGAGCTCCAGAGCTCAGCTCCCATTTGAGTTGTGTCTGCACATAAAGAAATTTTATTACTCCCAGTTTTTTACTCCAACTCCTTTCTGTTCCTCCGTTTCTTCTTTTCATTTTGTATGTTTGTTGCCTCAGGTGAAGTAATTGAAATGAATGCTAGTATATTTGCATTTTGTTTATTACTTCGGATTTTACCCCTTGACCAAGTAATCCATAATTACAATAATGAGTGCATAAATTACTTCGCTGGCTTCCAGACTGTTTGTTGCATGCTCAAATTCCGAGTAATTGAAGCATTTTCAATGTGCAGCCATTGAATACAAATTTTACTTTGTCAATATTGTAAATTTATGTGAATTTACATTAAAAAGTAGGAGTTAACTCCAACTCTTTGATAAATGCATACATTTGTCGCAATTTCAAAGCAAACATATTTGATTTATATTGTCTTGACTCAAATTATTTAAATGTAAATAATTATATATACTTTTTCGTTTTTATTATCGATTTTACATTAGGAAATTTTGCACAACTATTGCGCCCTTCACTCTTCCGGCCTGCTCTATTACGTAAAAGGGAAATTCGAAAGGAAATTTAAAAAATTTAAATAATAAAATTAGATATCATGTCTAAAAAGCCATTAGTGAAAATAATTCTCAACTGGGGAAAAAATAAAAAATCATTACTGTTTCATAAAAAGGAAATTCGCAAGGTAATTTTAAGAGAAAGTGCTGTTTTACATGAAAGGGAAATTCGAAAGGTAATTTCCGGTGAGGATATTAACATTCGCATAATAAAACAAGTAAGAAGATTGCAGTCGGACGCATCCGATTCGTTCACAGTACATAGTTTCTCATTTTCGAAACACTTGTTATTTAAAATATTTTCAAAATCAGGTATTTTTTAGTATTTTTATTTTCAGAGGTAAGTTTGCATTTTTGATCAGTACTCGAGAATATCGTAACCGATTTTGAAAAGCTAAACGATTACTGAAAGCTAATGAATATATCTATTAATCAATCCTACACACATTGAAGTTTAAGTCATTGCTTTTGTAACTATATATTTTTGAATTAAGAAAATTATGATGAGACAGCAAGTCCGACATTGCACAAACCCAATATACTCTTTTCGCTTTGTGAAAGAGTGTAAATATTCATAACTATTTTCGTAAAAGGGAAATTCGAAAGATGATGTAAAGGGAAATTCACAAGCTGCTATGAGAAAATTGAATAACAAGCATAAAAACACAAAGCAATATCTATTTCAAATTCTCTGATAAGTTCTAAGTATAATAACTATAAAGCAATGTTTGCATAATGAAAGCGACAACTTGTAAACTCTACCTAGATACGTTTAGAGCCACTCGAATTGAAGAACGCATTTCCTGTTGGCCCACAAATTCAGTTTATTGTATATGGTATAGGATTAGCTTATCGATAGTATTATCAGTCGGTTATGAATACACACATGGAGAGCGAGCGTATTTTAGACACAGTTTACAGTAAGCACACATGGACAGAGATAAGCACACACACCCACACACACGCACGCACGCACACACACTCCTAATTAGAATACAATTTAACTAATGCTAAAACATGTATGACTTAGGCTAATAATACGTTAAAAATTTCATTTGTGGATCTTTAAACTAGGGATTGTGACTGGACCTTAGGTCCAGACGACGCGTTTACGCGCAAACTTAGGCGGCACCGCCGTCTGTGGATTGACCACGTTCATGGAGCGCGTGTTCTTGAGGCGTGGGGAATCGACGCCGCCTCGCACCGGCGGCATATCCTGCCAGACATCCAGATTGAGATTGGTGAACGAATCACTGACCTTCGGCAAGAGTTCGATGTCCTCGCTGGGGTCAGCCTGGCTGAGGCTGGCCAGAGGCTGCTGCTCGGCCAAATCACAGGGCTCAGATGCCACCGAACGTGGCGACGAGAGCTCCTGCTCCTTGTTGAGCTGCTCCAGCTGCTTGGTGGTCTGCTCGATGCCCGCGATGTGTGTGGAGCGCAGCTCCACCAGCGACTCCTGTTCGGCGAGATTCTCGCGCAGCATGGCGCTGAGCAGCTGCTGCTCCTGCTCGATGAGCTTGTTGATGTCGCCGTAGCGGAGCAGATGCTGCTCGCGCCAGCTCTCCTCGCATTGCTGCAGATTTGACTTGGCCTCGGACTCGTACATGGCTTCGATTTGACTGGCGGCGTGGGTCTCGATGTCCAGCTGCAGTTGGCACTTCTCGAGCAACGGCTGCAGCTGCTCCGTCTTGACCGCGTACTTGGCCATGCGCTCGAGCAGATTGACGCAGAGCAAGATCTGTTTGCGATAGGCCTCGCTGCGGTTGCGTATGAAGATCTTGATCTTCTTCAGATTGAAGGCCTGGCTGATGTCCGGCTGCTGCAGCATGAGTGCCGTGGACTCCTCGAGCAGCTGCTTCTCCTTCTCCAGTTCGGTGAGGAACAGGCGAAAGTGCTGCTCCTCCTCTTTGAGCTTGTCGGCCTGCGCCTGGCGCTCCTTCAGCTCCGACACGTGCGTCTCCTGCAGCGCACGTATGTCCTTGATCTCCTGCTCGCGTATCTGCTGGCGCTCCTTCTGCGCCAGCTCGGTACGGCTGAGCTCCTGCTGCAGCAGCAGCTGCCGCTCAGCGTTCAGAGCCTCGCGCTGCTCGCGCTGCTGCTGCTGCTCGATCTGCTTGTCCAGCCAGTTGAGCTTGGCGAGCACCTCGTTGTCAGACTTGGACTCGTACAGCAGCTTCTCGTCATCGACGCCGTGGCGCCAGCGCCCGTACAGCTTGGCCTCCATTTCCAGCTTGCGCTTAAGCTGCTCCTGCTCCTTGAGTGTCTGATTGAGCCGCTCCAGCGTCTTCAGATCGCCCGGCGGCTCGCGTGGCCGTCGCTTGCGTCCTAGCTCCACATCGAACACCTCGTTGTCTCCGTCCAGCAGCTGGCGCAGCTTAGCCCGCCGCTCGGCCATCTCCTCCTCCCGCTGCTGCTGGCCCTTGCGCTGCTGCAGCTGCTTGTCCGCCTTGTCGTAGTACGCCTGGTTCGTCCAGTTCTCGAAACGGGACGTCACCTGGCCCCAGTGGTCATAGTAGCGATTCACCTGCTGTGTCGCCTGCACCCGCGTGTTCTCCTGCTCCCGGCGCCAGGCGTATGCCGCATGCTGATGGTTCAGACGACCCGACATGACCTGCAAGCAAAGAAGAGGAAGATGAAGATGAAGTGGAATGCCAAAAATGTGACCAGCTGAATGACAAGTTCATAAACTTGCAGACACAGCCGTGCCCAGTCGTGCTTGAAGCTGCAAAGCCAGCAGATGAATAGAATATTTCTATATCTAAAAAAAAAAACAAACTTCAATTTGCCGTCTGAATGCGCTGCGAGAGAATTTGTTGAAAGCCACACACGAGTTGTTGGCTTTTGTAAGCACTTGTATTTATTCATATATATGTTCTCATACTTATTGAGGGCTTAAACGTCGCCTAGTCGAGGGGAAAATATTATTTGAGTTTATAGATTATGGACTACAAACAATCGATTCGGAGTGCCTTGAATTATGCAACAAGTGTGGAACGAAGCGAAAGTGGGGCAACGATATTACATATCTCAGTTAGAAGTTTAGTTGTCGCAACTTGCGAATTTCCACACGTTTTATTTATTATTATTATTATTATTATTTCTTATTTATTATATTTTAACCTTTTTATTTCTGTTCTATATGATGGAAATATAGCACACATACTTAGGTTTAGCAGTTTTTTTTGGATTAAGATCCAAAAATTCTCTATACTTAATTTGAAGCACTTCATATATATTGTTGAAATACTAAAATTGGCTTTGATGCGTTTCTCTAATTTTGTACAAGCATTTTAAATATTGGCCAAATACAGCAATAACATCTTGAGATATGCACTGGAACCCCTTTAAACCCACTGTGTACTTATCAAACATTAAATCAGGCTTTAAAGCGGTTCAGGAATCTACTAAACTAATCGTACAGCAAATAGTCAAAATATCAGTTCCATAGAGAACTTTGGACACAAACTGAAAATATATTATGTTTATATAACAGCGGTATATCGGATTTTTAAATAATGCTAAATTCCTGGCAGTTTTAGTTTAAGCTATATATTCATATATTATTTTTATCATACAAATTATGTTTTGAATAAATTATACAGATATTTACTTTTATATTTATATTTCAATAAATGGTGCATTTATTTACTACAACTGCAGAGAGTTTTAATTTAAGATATATATTGACTCTTGAACAAATATTTCAATATGCAACTACAAATGTTGCTTATTACTTCATTAAGAACTCCTGCATTCCAGAGACTTTTCAAATTAAGTAAGTGTCCTTGTTAGTTTGCAGCAACAACTGCCCAGCAACTACTACATCAGGGCAGACAGAATGTCTCAATCTCGGTCAGCTCCGGCAGCGGGGCACAAAATTTCAGGCTTGTTCGAGATTAGATATTCCGCTCTTTACGCTGCCTGTTGTTCCTTGTTTCTATTTTTTTTCTTCATTCTTTTTTGCTGCTGCTGATTTCTGCCTGGCAGCAGCTGTCACTAACTGCCAAGCGAGCAGCCAGACGGCTGGCAAAAGCGAGAGCAAAGGCAACCAACTAACCAACTACCCCAACTCGCTGTTGCTTGGCAAATGTCGCAACACCCCCCACCCCCATACACAGACACCTACACCCATCCACACCATCCACCCAACAAGTTTTCAGATACAGGCAACTGTCCAGCCCAACCGTCCATCCATCAACGTGGCCCCGTTGCAATATGTCAGAGGCCTCATCGCTGTGCGTAGCTCACTCGCTGCTCTGGGGCACATTTAGGTTCTGCTTTAACCCCACCCAACCCCCGCCCTGGCAAGGGAATGCAAATTGCCGCTGGCGTTGCGTGGACGGCGGCTTTGCTAATTTTATGCGAGATTTATGGGCAGCACGAAGCGCATTGATATATGCCAAATTGTTTACAAATTGATTACATTATTAATAATGCCCACAGCAGCAGGCTGGTGGGTTCAGCGCCACCGCCGCAAAATGTGTTATTTGGTTTATACAAAATGCTCAATATATTCCAACAAAGTACTTCTTATGTCAATGTGACTGATAAAACTTTGGCAATAAATCAAGCAAACGGTGCGAACAACAAGCTGTAGCTAGAGTGGGAGGCGTGGCACACGTGTGCACGCCCACAACTCAATCGAGACGAGCCCGCGCCCGAGCCCGAGTTGAGCTCACAGCTCAAATGCCAAGATGACGCCCTAATAGACTTAATACACTTTCGGCACACCAAATTCACTTCCTTAATTGAAATTTTAATTTGAATACTTTGCCAAAGTTTTGGCATTCAGCCCACAAGCAGAGAGGGGCAGGGGTAGGGTGCTAGGGGGCACGTACACACAAACACACACACACCCAGCTAGCAATAACACAAGCAGGCAAACAAACAAGCAAAAGTCGCTGCTGTCGCCAACAACTGCCAACCAGCCATCCACCCCTGCTCCCCCCCCCCACCTCCCTTCCCACTGTCTGTTGCTGTCTACTAGTCCTGGCCTCCTGTCTTCTAGAGTCCTGGCTCAGCGCTTTTCAATTTACGCGACGCGCAAATCGTTTGTCATTTTATGTATGCCTTAATATATGGCATGTGCGTGTCCCGAAGCCAGCGCCAGCATCAGTTAAGAGATCTAAAACGCCACGCCCTCAGATACCAAGCCCCCAACTCACCCCCTCTTACTGCTTCTAACGGTGTAATATCTAACCAAAATGGCAGCCAGCAAGCGTAACTAATCCGAACAGGCAATGATATAAGCGCCAACTGATGAGCTGCTGCCTGACAAAACTTTGCCAGATATCCAAATATATATATATATATCCAAATGTGTGCACATACAGTGTTCGCTTGCAAATTAGAAGCTTTGAAAGCTTTAGATGTCTTGAATATGCAAAAAGAAGATTATTTTAGTTTGTAGAAAATTATTGAAGAATTTTTTAAGAATATTAGTAGAATATTATTATAATTGAATGCCTTTTTCTGTTGCATAGAGGCTTAGCAAACATTGAAGATAAGGGAAAACTTAAATAATTAATTGCTACGTTCCTAATAACATAAAATATTTTATTAAAATCTTTAAATAATACAGTGGCAAGTGGCATTTCTCTTTTTTACAAGTAAATTATTTTTAGATATTTGAGACAGATTTAAATAAGATATTTGCCAATTATGAGGAGCTTATACTAATTTCTGTTGAAAATAAAGAAGTTTTTTTTCTAACAAAAATTTATTTTTTTCCAGATTGTTCCTGAATAAGTAATATGTTACAGTAGACCGATTTGGATAATATTGCTCTTATATGTTTGAACATAATGAAGCTCGTAATTAATAAGTTTGGTTAGGATATCTTGGAAAGCAATGAATTATTTATAAAATAACTAAATTTAGAATTGATTGTTCCTAATGATAATTATCAAGACGGAGGCGTTTCCATCAATTAAAATGTTCTTGTTAGAACAAATTATCGAGCAAACACTGTATGTAAATATGTACAATGTATTAATATAGCTATATACATTATACATGCTATTTAGAGCACATTAGCCGACAGCTTGTACTCATTGTACATTAATTAGGTATTTTTGATCAATGGACTTATGGCCCATATCAAGGTACATCAAGATAGGTAGAATGGGAGGGGGTGCGAGGAAGTGGGGGGGGGGGGGGGGGCAAGTGTGTAGTCGAACGCCTGCTTGAACAAATAATTCGCAATTACTTTTGCTAATTGTAATAGACGCTCGCCATTATCTAACAGCTACACAGATAATGCTTCACCTTGTGGTGAATACCCTAAAAACAATGTGATTTCTATAGAGCTCTGAACTTCGGCGAACAAAAAAAATAAAAAACAATAAATAAAAACAAAATAAGTAAAGAGCGTGCCCAACCGCAGTTAGCAAACATCGCACTTAATACCCTGATAAGATGTACGATTAGCGGACATTCGGTAAATTAAAAATAAAAAAGCAAAGACTATAGATGAGAACCAATGTGGGATGAGCATGGACACTACAGATATACACTATCTAGTAGAACAAAAAAATAAATATATATATATATATATGTTCAGATAAATATATATATGGGATGAATGTGCGAGCGAATCTGAAGAGCTGAGAGTACTAGCCGAAGGAATTAGTTGTCTAAAGTTTTGCGTTTATTGCGATTATTAGAATATTGATTTTATTGCCCCTATTTTAGATATAGTCAGTAATTTAATAAGTACTTAATCATACTTATACGCATTACAATTGAAGATTATGAACTCAAAGACGATTTATAGTTAGTATTAAAGTATTCAAGATCGAGTTAGTTTTGAAAACTTCAAAGCGGTACGAAACACGAAAATATTTAGAATGAACTTGAATTTAGAACTTGTACTATTATAATGTGTTTAATATAGTAAAGTCTTGTATTAGCATTCCTACTAATAATAAATTTAGTTATTGGCTATCGTTAACCATTTTTGACTGTTAAAAATGAAATGATAATAAATAGCCAACGCTAATTATTATGATTATCGTAAAATTTTTATAATCACATACTAAATAGTTTTTTTTTGGCATGTGGCAAACAGCACGATAAATTTTAGAATTAACAAAATTTGATTATATAGAGCAATAAGTGTTTTTCAGCTTAGAAGTCAAATTTCTTAACTTTTCTTAGCTTCAGGATATTATCGTACATGCCATCTAATAGTTCATAAATCCAAGTTATAGTAAAAAGTATTCTAAAACCCTGCTCACATGTGTGATTGATATATTTGCATACCCTTTCCCCATTGCAGTGTATTTTAGAAACGCACAAGAATTAATCAGAGGCACTAAACGGCTTCGGCATTGGCATCGACTCTACGAGTTTTTCGGTTTCCCGGACACGCTTCACATTGTTCTTAGCGGTTTTCAGAGTTGTTTTGGTTGTTAACGACATTGGCACGACATGGGCGACGAGCGGTCTAGATGTGGGTCGGGGTCTGGCTGGGGGACTCTAGCGGTGGCAGCGATGCCAAAAGCGGCTGACATCGACGCAGCCGCACGGCAACAGCAGCAACAACAACCAAGTATAATTTGTGGTAAGTGCCGTGCCAGCAATTCAACTATTTGAACTATGCCATGTGTCTATTGTGAGCTTTACGAAAAATTTCCCCTTTTTCAAAACAAAATAAATAAATAAAGTTGGCTAGTGGTGTCGAACGCTTGCGTGTTTACCTTGCCACATAAACATACAGCCAAAATATTGGCTGGTAAACGACTTGAATTTCCTTTTGATGATGGCCGTCTGGAGGCTGCGGTATTCCCCCCGATATGGCTAGAATATATATATAAAGTGGTGCGTGTGTGTTTCTTGAATGATAGATTGAGCAATGAAAAACAAGAAAAGAAAAGCTAATCAGAAAGTATAACGAAGCTATGATACACTAACAATTGGATTCACATATTATTTATAATATAATAAAATATAATGATAGAAATTTCAAAAAGTCAATCCAAGCTGTGATACGCCAAGAATTAAATTAACATATATTTAAATATAAAACATATATTAAAAATAAGAAATAAACAAGTATAAAAATATAAAACTGTTTTAAAGGTTGCTTAAATGATAAAAGAAAACTCGGGCTATGATACAATAAGAATGGACATAAAATACATTTAAAAAAAAATATCATAAAACAAATTGTTTAAAGGCTGCTGATTAAATGATAAAAAAAACTCGAAAATCAATCCATTCATTTGCAACTTGCGGAAAACCCAGCTGGCCACCATAGCCTGAAAAACAAGTTTTTACCCACAGCTCTTCATCTCAGTTTCAGTTCCCACATGGCCAAATATGGATTAAAAAAATACAAAATATTCGTGCCACTTTTGCAGTAGACGTTTAAAAAGTATGTTAATTTCACATATTTGTCATATATAACAGTACCCCAGGTAACTAGGGGTATGCGTCATGATTTGATAAAAGCCATAAAAAAAAGAAATCTAAAATTCCCTTTAAACGTTGCAGGCTGTATTAGAGTATATAAATGCCCCAAAGCATATTTAAGATTTGACAATCAAATAGGAGAATAAAAACGCTGCTAATTTATCTATCAAAACTCGGCGCATTGACTAAAGCAATTTAGCAGATACATTTGCACAGGGCTTCCCCTCGAAATTAACCAGGGGCATCCCCACAAAAACTCCGGGTGGTTAAAGAAAACAAATTTTTTTAACGAAAGAATTGAATAGGGTAAACAGCGGATAGAAGGGTAAGACCCGATGCATTAGGTCGGTGCAAGACAGTGCTAGGCCATTGAAGACTGCAGTTCATAAAGTTCAGGCGTTCGATAAGATCTTGTGTAAAGAAGTAGGGGAAACACTACTGAACCCTTGAGAATATATAACTTATCTAAATGCAAATAAAGTTATGCAGCGATATCTGGGCAATTGAATAGTTACCTAAGCGTTAGTAGATAATAAATAGAAATTTTGCACAGCAGACAAAAGCTGAGTGATATGTAACTGCCTGGCGACTAACAGCATGCGAATAGTTAAAGATATGCGCATATGTTTAACTAAGATTTTGATTGATGTTGTGTGGAACTACCGAGATTAGATAAAAGACCTTGCCTCTTTACAACTTTGAAGTGTATTTTACGACTTTCACTCAAGGTAAACTGCTGCATATAACCATAAAAAATTATAAAAAAATAGTTTCGAAAATTATGGAATATTACGATTAGCTATATAAGATTACCGTTGAGAATCTAAAACCCATTGACCGACCTAGAACACCATGATAAGGCATTAAATAAAATGATATCACAGTAAAACAAAGAAACATTGATTGTAATATTTATAACTAGTTGATAAGTAAAATGTCAAGCAATTAGTCACCTGCAAATGGCCCATGGAGAGCGCTGCAAAGTTCAGATTCATTTGATATTTATGTCAAGTCATTATTTATGCGATCGAAAAAAGGGCAAAAAAAGTACCCGTAACCCGAGTGCAAATAAAAAGTACCGTCAATCAGGCCATACAAACAGAAAGCACAGTTCAGAAAGAGGTCGATAAATTTGCAAATGCCCATGTAAATCACAGAGGAACTTAAACCTATAAACCCTAACGGTACCCATTTAATTTTGTCAATTAGACCAGGGGTAAAGAGATAAATCCCCCCAAAGCGCACACAGCTGATAGCATTATCAGTAAACTGAGAGCTAACCGATCGCGAAAAAATACACTGTTGAGCGGAAGCGAGCGCAACGGAGCGGTAAAGAGCGAATCGAACGCGCCGATGAGCAGCGTTGCGGGGCGACGTCGGCAGCGACGTCAACGCCAACGCAGACGCCGCCGTTGACGCTTGGTAATAAATTTCATGCGATTTAAAAATTGTTTGGCATTGCGCGCAGGCAACAACAGCGACGCTGACGTCGACAGCGCTGGTGCGAAAGAAAAAAAACAAATAGGAAAAAAAAAACAATTTTAATTTTTTTCTCTTTGGTACGCGTCTATAAACATTGGTGCGCCCTTATGCTGCCCAACCATTCGCTCTTCAGATTCGCGCGAATGCGAAACATATCGCAAAACTAAAATCCAAATTCAAAAAAACGAAGCATGTGAAAATTTTGACCTCGAATACAAATTTGCACAATTCTTGCCAAACACACAAATTAAATTTAACAAAAACAAAGACAGTTCCTAAAATCTGGAAAAAAGCAGTCCAGCGAAAGTCACAGTTGTGCCTGAAATAAAAAAGTATAAGAAGTTCCTAATTAAGTAGCTGAAAATACTCGCAACACCTGCAAGCATGACAGCACTTGGATTACTTTTGCTATCAATGATGGGTAAGTGTTGTTGCGACCAAACACCAGGCCTTATCGCTAGCCTGCCCCTGAAATACACACATACACGCACACAGACAGCAACAGCAATTGTTTCTTATCGCCAAATTCTGCGCGCCTGTCAACTGCTACTGAAAATTGTTGCCAGCTCACCCTGTAAACCAAACGCGAGAAAGGGTAGACAAGGGGCTTGTGTGGGCAGAGATATGCATCTTGTACAGATTGTAATTTGTATACTCGTGCTGGCCACTGGTACTCTTAATACCCATACAAATTTATGTTTCAGATTGCGCGAAATTTAATTACTTGCATTTAACAAAAATGTCATTTAAGCGCCACAAACACACAACCACACACACACATGCATACAATTATTGACAGTTATTGTTTTTTTTTTTTGTATGCCATTTCATTGGGGCATAACGACTGTGTAAAGAAGTGTGCAACTTTTAGAGCTGGGAGAAAAACGGAATATATATATATATATAAAATTTAAAAAATTTAAAAAATTTAGTATTACTTTGCTATATGCAAAATTGTACAATTTTTAAAGGAATAAAATTTTTTGGATATAAAAAATAAAAAATAACTATTTCAAATATTTTGTTCTTTATAAAAAAATTCTTTATTCTTATTTTCAACTTGTTAATAAAATTGAGAATAAACGATACAGCACAGAACACAAATATTTGAACAAATAGAAAATAATACGTTAACTAAATAGTTAAATAGTTGAAAAAATTTCTACTTTAAATTTCACACAATTCATTAACTTTACTTATTCATTTTTATTTTTCATTAGAGTATTCAGACTTTGTATTAGCACCGTCTAGCTTTATTTCTGGTTCGTCATTGTTTTCTTTTACTTTTTTTGTGTATATTTTGACTTTTTTCGCAGGTACTTTTTTATATTTTTATTTAAACTGAGCGTGACTTAATTTGGAATATTTCGTATTTCATATTATATTGTGGGCATATTATAACATACTCTCACTGTTTAAATGCAAAATATTTGTTTAATGCGTATGCGCAGAAACATAATGTGTTTGCAGGTGTGTGTTAATGTGTGTGTGTGTGATTTTGTGAATAAATAGCATATTTTATATGCTTTGGCTGATTAAAAACAAACAATAAGAGCGGGGTGAGGCGATTTATGTTTGTGCGGTGGCAAATTGAATAAATTGAATACTTCAATTAGGAGACAAACTTGATAAAATGCTTAAGGATAAAGTCTTATCAAATTATCAAAGAAACCAAGCCCCCTCCGACCTCCCTCCTTTCTCTCACTCTCTTCCTTTGCATGCCTTGCGGCAAGTCAATTTTATGCAGATAGTCGAAAATTGCTTTTTTGAAGCAATTTCCTAATGAAATATGAGCCTAACGCCCACCCCATACTAATTATTGAGCATTCCAGAGTCAAGACATTTATGAGCGTGTGTGTGTGTGTGTGTTTTGGCTGTAGTTGTTTGCAACATTGATTGGCACGAGTTTAATGTTTACTTTATTAGGCCGCGCGTAATTAGGGCCAACGATTAGGGAATCGTGTGTAAAGGGTTTTACATTCGGGCGAAGGGAAAAGACCCCCTCTGGTTAGCTTTGCTGTTGCGTGCGTCAAACCGGGCCTAACGGTATATATATACACGCGAGTGTATAAACGCAATTAACTTGTAACACTACTAAAAAGCAAAAGGCATAAATTAAACAGCAAATGATTTGACAGCAGCGCCCAAGCCACGCCCCCCTCCGCCCAACCCTCCGACACCCGCGCAAAACACGCTCTGATTATTATTCAAGCACGCGCTGCTAATAGACGCTACTCCAGAGTTCCAAGTTCCCAATCCCGATCCCATTCCCATTTCCGGCTGTATCCCTATATGAGCCAGTATATAGTTGCAGGTGCAAACAAAAATGTTTTGCTCTCCACAATTTTAATTAGAAACTGCTGCTATTAACTTAGTCAAGTGCCGCTCCAGATGCTCTCACCAGCTAGACAACTTTGCGTATGCATACAAATGCGCCAGGAAATGGGCGTGGCAGCGCCCAAAACTGTCGACGCCTTGGCAAACAAGCCAAATGGATGCTGTTAAAGTTTCACTCTCTTTCTCGCCAAACACAGACGCACACACAAACAAACACACTCCCTCGCACATTTAATTTTGAATGAAATAGTTTGGTGGCATTATTTGCATTTATGGTCAGCGCACGGGGAAGCGGATGGAGGAGCGTGTTGGCAACCAGAAAGTCGACTTCGAAGGCCACGTTTTAGCCTACAGCTGTCGCTGCGTCACTTTGGGAGAAGGGGCCAACTGATAGATGATACCACCTGTTGACGTCGCATTCGAATAATATTTAAATCCATTTGTAGACTTTTAAGCTGAGTCACCATTATTTGTGGATTATAAATTAGATTGAAGCGATAACTGTTAATACTCTAAAATGCATATTTAAAATTGAATATGGCAAGACAGTGAGAGGATTTAAAAACTATAAATCTCCTAGTTTCAAGGGAAATATTCAAATTTATAAGATTACAATTTTGTGGAAATTCTACATTCGATTAGTTGATATGTTAGAAACAAACTATATATAGATATTATAAAGATCTCTAGTTTTTCTTAATCTTCTAATTCTATCAATTATATTATTTGTTCTGATTATCTATATTGATAGCTTCTTAAAATAATTATAAATATATAATAAAAAATATAATATAAGGTAATATTTCCACAAAATTCAGCCAGCATCCCACTTCTATCAGTTACAGCTCTTCTAGATACCCTGCGCACCTCAGTTGTTATAATATATTTAAGTCGCTAGTTAATAATATGAAAAAACAATATTGAATTGCAGCTAAGTAAATATAGAATTGTTTATCATTAAGCTATATACAAGATATACAGTATTTTTTATTTTTGTACGCATATACAAGTGCATATATTATTTATACGTATTTATTTTTATAAAGGAGGGGGGGTTAAAAATTGTTTTTCCCGGTTTCTTTAGAAATTTTTTTTAGATTGTAATTTCTTTAAACAAATGAGCATAGTTTAGTCATAAGTTAAGAGATTACAACAATCATATATAAATATAAATTTGTATCGGGAAAATATGCACAAATATCTTAAGAATCAAAGATTCCTAATTTTATAATGTATTATAGTTTATTGCTTATGCACTTTAATAGAATATTTAAAATTATTTAGGGTATTTTGTACAGCACTACAGATAATATATAAACAAGTATACAATATTTATTCCGTATTTAAATTCAGCAAACTACAACTTCCTAGGCAAACATTTGCATAAAATGGCAATACCCGGGGCCTTTTTGCAGTGTATTAAACGCTTTGGTAAACAAAACAAAACGCCGAACAAACTTTATGCATATTTTATATGGTCTGAGGCCGGTTCATTAATTGACACGTTTGGCGAAGAAACAGACGACGATAGAGAGTGAATAATAGAGAGAGAGAGAGAGCTATATATATATATATACATATATATATAGATGCATATATATTATCTACATACAATCTGAAACTGATTAAATATCAAAACCGATCAGCTTGGGGCAACGACTCGTTTGGGGACTTTGAGCAGGTTGTTGAGATCCCCGTCTCTCTCTTTTTCCCCTCTCTTTCGCACTCTCCCTCTCTCTTATGCATAGTTAAGCGGTATGCGGGGAATTTTTATTGAAGCGTTCCGCTTGTCATTTGGCTTTGGTGTTTCATTGCAATTTCTCACCTCGTTGAGGCAACACACCAACACAAACACGCACACACACATAGAGAAACCCAGCAGCAGCCACAAGCCGGGGGAATCCGTTTCCAATATAATTTATCAATGGCAACAACGCCACACGGAAGCTAAAACCAAACGCGGGACTCGATAAAGTTAAAGTTAAATAAAAAACTGTGGCAATTAATGCTAACAAACTTTTGCCAAACACAGACACACACACACACACACACAGAGTACACACACACACACACACACGTGGACACACCTCGACACGGTGCGAAAATTGCAAATAAGCAAACAGAGCGTAGTTGAAACTGAAACCCAAATTAAACAAGTCAATAAACTGATGGCCAATCTCTGTTCCACACACAGGTTACGGCCAGAATATGCAGCCACTCGCCACGCAGGGTGGTGCCGGTGGTGCGGGTGGCGGCGTCCACTCGCAGCTGTTGTCTCGCGCCGATTGGGGCGCTCGGATGCCTAAGCAGGTGGATTACTTTAATGGACCCGCACCCTATGTCATCATACACCATTCGTACATACCCGCCGTGTGCGAGAGTACGCCGGATTGCATGCGCAGCATGCGCGAGATGCAGGACTTCCATCAGGTGGATCGCGGATGGAACGATATTGGCTATAGCTTCGGCATCGGCGGCGACGGGCTGATCTACACGGGGCGTGGTTTCAATGTGGTCGGCGCCCATGCGCCGAAATACAATGACAAGAGTGTGGGCATTGTGCTCATCGGCGATTGGAGAAGTGAGTTCGCACAGCGTTGCCATAAAGCTTTCATTTTAACTCATCTTTCATCAACTTGTATTTAAAGCTGAACTGCCGCCCGTTCGCATGCTGCAGGCAGCACAGGATTTGATTGCTTTTGGCGTGTCCCAGGGCTACATAGATCCCGCCTACAAGCTGTTGGGCCATCGGCAGGTGCGGGACACGGAGTGCCCCGGCGGCAGACTGTACCAGGAGATTTCCACGTGGCCGCATTTTACGCAGCTTAACAGCACCGCCGAAGCGCAGCCGGTGGCCAAAAAGGCTTAAGCCAAACACACTCAAACAACCATGCACACAGACAGAAGCTACTTTAATCACACGAAAGTCTCCCAGTGAGTGAGAGAGATAGCCAGACGCCCACACACAGTATTTGTTAAGGTCTAGAACTGGAGAGCGCATACGCAATGAATACAAATAAAAACAAACTATTAGCATTACATTTTAAAAACAGCCCGCCTCATTTAATTAAAAAATTATTTGTGTTCGCACAAGTTGCAAATTTGTAACATTTTATTCGAATGAAATTGCGCCCGGCGAATACTTTCAATTAGTGCGACTTTTATTCAGTGCGGTTTTTAGTCCATTTTTATTTATTTTATTTTTTATTTGATTACAAACCGCTGTAAAGTTGTCTACGCTCATCAAATTGATTTACGCCCCTTGCAAGTTTTCAACTTGTCATCATATAACAAATTTAAAAAGTAAACTACAAAAAATTCACAAAATTAAAATAATAAAAAAAAATAAATGAAACTCACTGCCAAAGTGACTTTTAATTTTATTGATTTGTGCTATGATTTTTCAAACAGTCTTTAACAAGGCACAAAATAAACAAAAATAACTAAATGCTCTAATTGAGAGTGCTTAATATGTGAATACCCTGTGGTAAGTAAATGGATATTATTTCATTTATTTTCGTTTTAAATACATAAATAAATCCCTATACCAAATTTAATTGTGTGGGAAGAATATGATATAAAAATGCGTACGTAAAATATAATATTTTAACTGTATCGAATTTGCGTTCTTATATAGTATGTTTAGTTTTGTTCTCCAATAACCCCTAGCTTAATATTTGTGTATTTTTTATTTTTAGACAAATTATGCACATTTCACATTTTAAAGCTTATATATTTTTAAAAAAACATGTACGCAAATTTATAATACCCACTTCCAAAATATTATAGTTACAGGTTATATTTAGATGGTACACGATTTCTGGCACCGCCAAAAAGTATGTAGCGCAAATTTGTTTGCTGCAGTTAGCCCCAAAACTATGCGGCATTTATTTACGATTACACCTACACATATAAAAATAAATATGCATATATTTACATATATAAATTTACGTTCATCTGGAAAATCTCAAACAGAATGCAGAACAAAACAAAAACTACAAAAATTGTTTCACGTGCGCCGGTTGGAAAATATGTAACTATCTGCTTTGCCCTCGACAAATCTCACCCTTCAGACTCACCTCAGGTTCCCGTTTTTATTACGCATACGCCTAGTACAATTTTAATGCATGCAAATGACAGTGTTGAAAAACGTTAAATTACGATGCGGTTTTTGTTTATAGATTGCTTAGTTGTTGTTGTTCATTTTGTTTTATTTAAGCAATCGTTTTGCTAATTTTAAATCGCTTTTTGCTGCGCAGAGCTAAATGAAATATTTTGTTGGCCAAAAATAATATTAATTTCTGGAGCACAAAAATGTTCATAGCATTTGCGGCATTTTAAATAGAAATAAATGAATTAATTATATATAATCCCCTGAAGGGAGCGCCCATTGAATACCCATCTATTTTAAATATATTTCAGTAACTGACACTGACGAGCGTCGTCAAGTTGAAGTTAATTGAAATTATGTGAGGTACATTTCACATAGCCAGCCAAGAGGTGGGCTACCCTTAATGGCATTTGTTATGCATTCTCTTTTGCTGCCATTTACTGGGTTTTAAAAGTCATGGACTGCGGACAGCTCCTGCCCGCCTGTTTTATAACTTTGCTCTCTTATCACATTTATGATTATTATTTTTCTTTTTTTCTGTTAGCCCTTTTCGTCACCGCATTTTGGCATTTATTTCCATTCCTTTTCCCCGGAAATGTTCTCCTTATTTCTTCCTTTCAATCGGTTTACGGTTCTCCATCGCTATTATTTTGCTTCGGTTTTGTCATAATGCGTCAATGTGCCTTTTCATTCGTTTTTTAGCGTAGCCCGTCTTTTTAAACTATTCAGTTTTTATCTTGCAACCCATCTGTACCTGGCCCTTTTGCTCTGTCTCCTTATATAAAGGTAAATATATTTTTTGCTGCCTTTAATTTTACTGCTATTTCTATTTGTAGTTTATTTCTTAGTTCCTGGGCACGTTTTTGCCATTTAATTAGTTATCTTTGGACTTGTTTTTATAGTTCTAAGAAATGCTCATTTTTCAAGAGTTCTTTTGATCTAGAGTTTGTATTTCTTTCTGAACTTCTCGCACTAGTTCACTATGTAAATGCAATTAAGCTAATCGATATGCAATTACTGGGTACTAAAAATAAAAGATCACGCACTAAACGATAGCAAATCCCCCAATCAGTCTGCGGCAAATGTCAAACGCATTCAACAGATAGCACCGAGAGATAAATAAGTAGAGAAAAGCGGAGCTGACAACTTGCGGACTGCGACAATGTAAATATTGCAAAAAGAAACTAAAGCATCAACAAGAAAACGAAATATTAAACAGGAATACAAAAGAGCAATAATGGGTTTGGATTTTCTAGACGAGTGGTTTTTATCACAGGGTAAGACGCGCTACGCCCTCCAAAACCCACCCACACACGAACCCGAACAAGAGCAAGAAACTTGCGTAATTGAGACCCATTTAATGTGCTCAAAGTAAATGATAAGATATTCGATTCGATATTGGGCTTCCGATACGATATAAACACCAGCCGGCCACTTAAGCAAGACACTCAAGCCAATCTATATACATATGTGCTATAATTATATATGTTCATATTTCCAGTTCCATTGAACTATGCTGCACCTGCTATAAGGTCAATCGGCTGCGCGGAGCGCCGAACTGTCCGAGCAATGGCTAAAAATATTTTGTCGGCCAAAATAATTTTCAATTTCATTTTTCTACATTTTTTTAAACGAGAGCGAGAACGAGAGACAGAGAGAGGAGCGTGAAATTGAAATTGTTGTATTTGTATATTTTCGAAATTTTCAAGCATTTAGCGTGCTGTTAAAAATACATGAATTTAGTTTTTGAAACGCCGTCATAGGCGCTGCGTGTCGAGCAAAAATTTTGGTCCAAAGCGTTCGCGTCATAAGCTTTTATTTGCCCCACTGTGCCAGTGTGTGTGTGCCACTCTATGTATATAAGTGTGTGTGGGCGTTTTGTGTGTTATATAGAAAAAATCAGTCTATAAACAGCCGCAACGTGCAATGCAGCTGCATTAAACGAATCAAATATTGAAGAAAAAAATATAATATTGAAAAAGAATTAGAAAAAAATATAAATTCATCTATATAAATAAATCAAGCAAAATGCGCAGCCCACGATAAATGCAGAAAAGATTAGGAAATAAACTGCTATAAACAAACAAAATTTTAAAGACATTAAAAAATATAAAATTTTACTGCATTTTCTGAACAAATTCCGAATTAGAGAAATCGCAAATTGCAATAAGTTTTGCCTAAATCCATTTTGGCTTTTATGTTGCGTCGTCTGTATTATTCCGCCTAATGACGGCATATTTATAAGCAAAAATTTGTATTTGCATGTCATGTTTAATTAACGCCATCAGGCGAAGGCAAAACAGATTTTCCTACACTTCTTTTTTTGATTTAAAAAAAGAAACAAAAAAAATAAATTTGCAAAAGGCCATTGGACGAATTGGAGAAATGGAAATGAAAATGCCATGGAAACTGGCAATGGAATGAAACAAATTCACATTTCATTCTCTCGCCTGCTCTTTTGCTTTTTTTTTTTGATTCTCTTTTACGCGTATGTGTGCGTTTCATTGTATACTTTGTGAAACGAGGCAAAAGCGGCAAAAGACGAAAGCGTCAGAGCCAGCGCTGATTTTTTTCTGCGTTTTGGCCTTTTTTTTGTTTTTTTTTTGTTGATTCTCCCGACGCTTTTGGCTCTCGGTGGCACAAAGAACCTAAAATTAAATATTTTCGCCTTTTACATATCGGAGGCAGAGCGAATTGCTAGCGCTCATTTGTAGTTGTTGTCGTTAGCTGGAAATGCATAGGATAGAACGTGTAGCAGAACTTGTTAGCTGCGGGAATTTGGCCAATTTCAGCAGTTTAGCTGCCCATTGTTACTATGACACAAAGGCCTACATTCCGCCTCCTATGGTTTTTGGCTAAAACAGAAACACAAGAAACAGCAACAGCAACAGCAACAAATGTGCTGCCAGCTAATGAGCGCATGCATTTAAAAATAAATTCTCGAAACTGAAACATACCCAAATATATACGGAATTGAGAATTGAAAATATTTTAAACAGCTGTTGCTCATCGTCCACAGCACAGAAATTTAAATAAATAGCACAACACAACAACAACAAACGAACAAAAATAAAAAAATATCAGAAATATAAAAAACAGCAGCTATTTCAAATAACTTTTGGACAAGTGGAGAGTGAGCCAAGTGAAGGTCTGCCCCCGCGCGACGCCGACCTAGACGCTGGTGCTAATGTGCAAAGTTTTGTGTTTTCATCAACAGCAGCAACAAAAAGAAAAAATCACAGAAAATTATTTAAAAAGTGTGTGCAAATAGACGACGAAAAGTGGGCGAGCAACAACGACAACAACAACCCCTGGAGAATTAAGAGAACGGAAAACAGTTGCTGCGTTGCCCTCAAAAATGCCCTTCGTGACGCCCCGTAGCTCAACAGCAACAACAACAACAGCAGCAGCAGGCGCTGGCAGCGGCGCTGGCGCAGGCAGCAGCGGACGGACCACATTCCGTCCACCCTGGGTGAAGGAGGATGCGGCCACAAAGCCAGCGACAACGCCCTGGGCCAAAAAGGCAGCTGCAGCCACCAAGGAGAACGGCGAAAAGACAGCGCCCGCAACAACAACAACAGCGAACAGCAAAGCAAAGGCAGCGCCAGCAACAACAGCAACAACAACAGCAGCCAAGAAGACAGCTGAGCTGGCCAAGAAGACAGCTGAGCCGGCCAAGAAAACAGTCGCGGAGCCCGTAAAGAAAGCAGCGACAACAACAACAGCTACGGCCAAAAAACCAGTGGAGCCAGTGAAAAAACCAGTGCCAGAGCCAGTGAAAAAGGCAGCAGCAGAGCCCGTCAAGAAAGCAGCGACGAGTGTGGTCACAAAGAAGCCGGCGGCCAAGAAGAAGGAGCCAACGCCGCCGCCTGAGTCCTCTTCGGAGGAAGAGGAAAGCGAGGAAGAGGAGGAGGAGAGCGAAGAGGAAACCGAGTCTGAAGATGAAGAAACCGAGGAGGAAGCAACCGAAGAAGACGACGACGATGAAGAGGAGGACGATGACGACGACGACGACGATGACGACACCACGCTGGATGCCAAGTTGCCGGAGCATGTGAAGAAGGCCGCACAGCTGCGTCCGACGCAGATCAACAAGAAACCGGAGCCGCAGGAAAGTGAGTTGACACAACGTTTCACCCTAGAGAAACCCAAGTTGCGCAGCGTGGTCGTTAAGCGCGACAAGTCGATGAAGAAGGTGGCGCCCGAGGACGACGACGACGAGGCCGTCGAGGGCGAAACGGAGGAGGAGCGGGAGCGACGGCTGCGCTTCAAGCTGGAGAAGCCGAAGCTGCGGCACGTGAAGCGCGAGGAGAAGCCGCTGCCCAGCAAGAGCACCGACAATCTGGCCAAGCTGCGGCCAGTGCTGAAAAAGGTACCCAAAATAGATGAAATACTCAAAGAACCCAAAGAAGAACCCAAGCCCGAGTTCAAGACCAAAACCCTGAGGAAAGCGCCCTCAATAAAGCGCGAACAGAGCATCAAAAATGGTAAGTGCCGATCGAGCGATCGGGCAAGAGAGAGATCGAACCGAACTCTGGAAGATAAAACCAAAACAAACTCAACCCCGATTAACAACTCTAACGGATCGCCAAATGCCAAAATGCTGTAAATATTATTCTGATGCTTCGCTAATGTCTAAACATACGTCTAATCCAGGCCAAATGCGTATTTTGGGTTTATTTATTGGGTATACATATATAGGCTAAACGGACATCTCAATGAATTGGCCGTGTGCATTTTTTCGCCTCTCTCTCGCGCACTCTCTCCCACTCTCTTTATCTACTAAATAAAATGCTGGCGCAAAGGCAAGGCCGACAGACGTCACACGAAATGAATAAAATATAAGAGACGGACGCGGCTAACGCGGCGTATGAGTGATATGGCATATATGTATGTAGTTGCACAGGTATATGGCTTATGAGTCTATAACAAGCTAGAGATGGGCGCGTGTGTGTTCAATTCGTTCAATTACGAATATATAAATGGGTTGACAGATATATAGATAGAAAGATAGAGAAATATATACATGGATAGATGTTAGATGAATAGGTATACAGATAGATAGATGAATGGATAGATAAATGAATGGGGATATAGATATATAACATAAAAACATGATAAATCAAAACCAATTTTTTTTAAATCTAATCAAATTTATTGAAAATGTTAAACATATACTAGATATGAAATATTCATAAATATAATTTATAGCATAGCACGACTTTTCGTGCTAAAAAACATACAAACATATATAGGGAAGCTTCAAAAAATATTTTTCAGTTATGTAGAGATATTTAAAATATTTTGACTCCCGTTTATTGTTGCAAGGACACTTTGATTTCTCATTTAGTCGGGGTTTTATGTAATATGTCACAAACTTGCGAACTTTAAAATAGAAGTAAACACGCATTGAAAATTTTTTCTAAGTCGCTTATATTATATAAAATGTATGACTTCTTAATGGGGCTGCTTTTGTAACTCTTTATTGGCTATATTTTTAGCAGAATACTAAAAATTTAACGCATTTGGAATATTAAGCATAGGAAGAATAGGCATTTATATTCTGTATATAAGGTCATGGTCAACATAATATTAACACTTAAAAAGACATTTGTTTCTTCAACTAAAATCACTGAACATTAAAAGTTATATTTCTTATTTTGGCTGACATTTATTTTTAGTAATTGTCATAAACGTCTTCTGTAATTTAAACCATTCTATATATAAAAAGCAATTCTTCAGCTAATTATCTGACAACATTTAGTTCTAAATTAGCTTTTAATCATTACTCTTTGCAAAACCTTTGTGTACTTATTGAATATGCATATTCGCTTCCAAAATTGGTAGATAGTAGCAGAAGCTCGCCACTTAGGTAGATTAAATATAAGAAAATTGGTTTATGAAGTACGAGATAATCACGAATTTCTTTAATGGACCATTAAATTACCATTTAATTAGTTGTGTAAGTAACCTAGTAATTGAGCAGTTGAATGAGGGTGAAGTTCGAACCCCGGGTCTGTGTATAATTATTGTATAATATTAGCCAGTGCATTTTAAAGGGCTATCTTTACTGCGAACAAGAACAATAAAAACCGATAAATGCTATCCAAGCAAGCCAAAGTCCAGCTCTCAACTCAAATTTCCCACTATTAAAACATCTGCAAAAAACTCGTCTTTTAATTGTTGCTTTTTAACCCATGCTCCTTTTAATGTGAATTTGAATTTCACATTTCATATCTCTTTCACTCCTAAGTCCCCAGTTGTTTGCAATTTATCCCCAGCCGGATTTCCTGACTTCAGCTTGGGATTGAAGTAATATGAACAGTAGAAAAAGCTTTCTGAGCGAAACAAATGCAATTTCTGTTTTACACTTTTATTATGCATGACGGAATATTTTTAGTCATGTGACCATCTCTAGACAACCTGAATAAAGCTGTACGAGAGTGTCTATGTGTGTGTGTGTGTGTGCCTGTCACTCATACAGATGCATACATGGATTTATTCAGGTCCAACTGGGCGTCGACTGAAAAACGCATCAAGAGCTACTCGTTTGTGTATATCTCTGAGTACTCGGTACTACCTATATGAATATAAGTATGAAATGAAAACATTTCATCAAAAATGTTCTGCCACCAAACAAAAACGACAAAGACACACACTCACACACGCACAACAAGAAACAGAGGGCTAAAAAGCAATATAAATAACATATTTTATTTATTAAATTTTTAGTGAGTGTTGTGCATTGAATCGAAAGAGGCGCAAAACTGTTTTGCCGCCCACCCGTCAAAAGGCCAGAAAAATACAAATTATTAAAATAGAAAAGTCGAAAGAAATAAAGCAAAACACACAGAATTTTCCAAATATTTAGCTGCGAGAAAAGTTCGTAATAAACGAAATGCATTTTCTGGCCGCGGGCGTTATCAAATTCGAAAAGTCAATTTGCAAATAATAAATGTGAGTTGCATAAGTTAACAAATTGAAAAGCAAGGCGCCCCTGGAGGGGCAGCCAACATGAAGTGTAAAGCACATTAAGTGCCAGTAAGACGAAAAGGGTATATAAGAGGTGTGGCGGGCGGGGCGGGGTGGGGTTGGGGCAGTTAACTGCCAAGCTGCGAGCATGTCCTAATCAGTGGGCAATAACGTGACCGCAAATGCGTTCTAATCTTTGCCAAGGCAAACAAAAGGCAAAATAGGGGAGAGGGTGCGAGGGATTTTCAGGGGTAAGGGGAACAAGGCAGGTCACTCAACAGAATGGTAACCGCTGTGCCCAACGTTTGTCCTTTAAAGCTGTCGCAAAAAAAAAGGCAGCAGTACAAAAAAAAAAAAAGAAATAAAAAAGGCAACAATGCAGACAGAAAAGAAAAACATTTATTTAATGTGCTCGGACGACGTCTTGGGCCGCCTTTCAGGGGGTTTCTTGTTTTATTTTTTGCTGCTCTCTTTTTATGGTCTAAGTAAAATTCATGATTATTGCTCATTGTGTCAAAACTACAACATAAAGTGGAATGTTTAAAACCAGATGAGGATAGATGAGTGGAAAAGGCACTTTGTAGATGGTTTCTGTTTCTGTGTTTGTTTTTTTCTTTCTCGAAGTTCCTTAAAGCTGCCAACTATCAATAGGGGCGAAAAGAGGCAGAGAACTGTTACAGTTACACTTAAGGACAAAAGCTGGCCAAGATATATGGCCATGTGCTTGATATAGTCGAACTAAATGCGCCATTTATATTCAAATATACGCACTAAAAAAAAACAAAAAACGAGAAAACGAACAAAAATAAAAAAATTTATATATATATATATATAAGAAAGGCCACAAAGCCTCAGAAAAATGTCTTCAAAGGACAAGCGACTGGACAAAAAAATATATATATATTCTTTTATTTAAATGAGCTAGCTCTATCTACATATATACAAGTATTGTGTGTGTGTGTGTGTGTGAGGACATGTAACGGCTGTGCTCCATTCCATTTTTTCTTCATTTTTTATTTGCTTCATTTTTTGCCGTTAGAAATGTAGACTTTCAATAGGTGCAGCCATAGGCTGTTAGGAGCATAAAAGATGATTAGGCCATTTCAAATTTGGACATGACGTAAAAGCAAATCGTTGTTACACGCCTCATACCCCTTGGCCAATAATTACACTGAGCGACAATAAAAACTGCTCGACTAAATAAATAATTGCCACGCATATGGGTCAAATTATTCGTAAGGACTTTTCTTCTAGGCTGATGAATTTGCTTTGCGTGATTGCATGGCTGACATGTGCTCCATGAACTGGAAAGTGCTGATATTTTATTTATATTTAGTTTGATACAATTAGAATTAGCCACAGGACAATTAAATTAAGCTGATAGAAGTAAACACTAAATGATTTAAAGGCTATTTTTAAAGCCAAGTTCTTAAATTTAATATGTTTTGTTGCCATCAATCTATTTTGACAAAGCTACTTTATATTGCTTCATATAACTATCTTAAAGATTTAATTGCTGGCATATAAAAAGTAAATATAAACTGTTTGCGAAACTTTTAATTAGCACCGTAAAAAACCATGGGATTCAAACCCGCATACTCATTGTTAAACTGCCTTAATTACTCTTTTACTTAGAGAACTTATTTATCGATAATTGCTTTTGTATGACATCTCAGATCTTTTAAAAAACTTTTTCTACATTAATTTAAGCAAATACAAAATCATGAGCACTTTTATACTTGTTTTGTTCAGAAGAACATTCTAAACAATTTTGAAACTAGCTTCTGTAAGTAAAATGTCTTTTAGTCTCCCGCGTTTAGTCTCCCCAGAGGGCATTCATTGTGCGTAGTAGAGAAATAGTTTTTTGTGACAAGAAATATATTTTGTTAAAATCTCATTTAGAATATTAATATAATATTTATAATCTTATCTAGAATGTTGTATGCGAAGCTCTTATATAGAAACCTATCTATAATATCGCAACCTCTTACAATTACGATTTTGAACACAACCTAAAAATATGGCGCCAAAGGCTCAACTCACTGGGTTAACTGGGTTAAATTAATTAATAATTTGCCAACATAATATCGTCGCTTTCCCAGTCTTTTAATAGTATTCAGAATTTTCCCTTTTATATCATCTAGAAGACAACTTTAGTTTTGACTTCTTGATTTTCCCATGGCAAATTTTGAACTAAATTTAAAATTAGTTCCCATGTTGCGCAGTGTTTGTTAGTTGGCCACAAATGAGCAGGCAATACATAGTTATTAATGAGATGAAAAACGTTAATCAGACGCCCGTAACCCGCCTGGGATTAGGGGCTGTCAGTTTGTGCTCAGGCCGTTGTTCGAGGGTGACTGTAAAATATGGCAGACTCTCCACGCGGCGCTTCATCATGCCAAAAAAGAAGGCGCTCAGACAATGGCGAACAAAGTCAGTCATCAAACAGGAGCCCATGCAAATGCCCCCAGTCCCCCTACGAACTCCCTGTGTTTCGCTGGGCACAGCGTGATTCAATGACAACGGCAACATTTGTGCATGCATAGAATATTCTCGGTTGATGATAACACAATGAGCACTAAGAGAGAGAGAGAGAGAGAGAGAAAGTTTAGGGGTAGCGGGTTTCTGTCTGTGGATATGGGGGGAGAACCCGCAAAATTTATGTTTACATACCCCGCTATTCATTTTGGCGTCGTTGTAAGTGCGGGCTTTGCGGTATATTAAGTGGGTAGCATCATCTCGGAGACGCTGTTCAGCATTTTATTTAAATAAGAAATAATTTTGTCGACATGAATGAATGAAGAGTTTTATCTGGTTACCCCTCCCCTCTCACCCAAGACAAGGGCTAGGGTAAGTTTTTTTTTTTTATATTTTGTTTACTTTGCTGCTCTGTTTTCGGTTTATATGCGAGTGAGCGGGGCTGAGGGGGTGTGTGTCTCTGTGTGTGTGCTCTGATTTAGGTTGGCGCTTTGGCCAGAGCTTTGCCATAAATTACTAAAACGAATTAAGCGAAACTTACTAAACGAGCGCTCAATTGGCTGCCCAAAAAGTTGACCACGTATTTTAATCAGTGACTACAAATGGGGGACAAAAGGAGGGTCGAGGGAAGGGAGGGAAGAGGGGGGTGGGGGGCGCACGTGTAGCTTGGGCGAAGGACATTAACATGCAGTCGGGTAACTGCCAGACAATAATCAAGTTTGGCGCTGATTTCATTGAGCCAAAGTAACACGAGTTTGGGATTAGTTTCTGAGCACCCTCAAACACACACAGGTGTAGCGTATATATATGCTACAAATATATATATATACATTTATATATATATATATATATATATATATATATATATATATATATATATGTAAATATGTATATGTGTGGAAGTGGCGCAAGGAATAATGCACCACAAAGAAGCAGCCAACCACTTAAAGATTAAGTGCAGACCCAGCCAGGCACAACTGCTGAAGCCAAAGCAGAAGAGGAGGGGAGAGTGAAAGGGGAAACAAGTAAATGTGGCTGGAAGTGCCAGGCTAGAGTTACCCTGCTGTTGTTCAACACATTCAACTTGCTTGGCTAGTCTCTTTACCTTTTCCTCAGCCAATTATAGCAAATTAATTCATCTAAATTCTTAAGACATTTTAAGAACTTTATAAAATAATAATTATTTTATTTTGAGGCAAATGGCGGGCGTTAACCTAGATTTGTTTTAAATTTGGTGGCTCTAGTTCTTATAATCGCTGGGATATACTCAATATATATTGTCAAGATCGATATTTATCGGTATTGAGAATAATATTAAAAAACCCTTACCGAATATTTTAAAAATGACATTGTACTAAAACCGGAGATGTCTCCTTTTGCCTCTTAAATGCGGAGAAAACCATTATACCCCTATTTAACCATTTTCAATCGGTATAGGGTATTAAAAAACCAAAGAAGGAAAGGCAAAAGGCAGCCAGACAAAGGATGAGGTTAAGGTTACCAAAGGAGTGTGAGGGGAGGGGGCAGGGGCTTGCAAGCCAAGGGGAGCGTAGCCTGGCTTGCTCGGGGTTCATTCAAACAAAGCTAATTAACAGATTTGTCAGCTTTTCATCACTTGGCGCACGGCTATTGTCTTAAGCAGTTGTTTGACTTTTGCACTTTTTTACCAGCAAACAACAACAGCAGCAGAGACCTGTGCATGCAGGAGACAGCGGGGGGCTGCGAGAAAGTGTCTGCAAAGAATGCAAAGTATTGTACACAAAGTGTGCGCAAGCGATACGGGCGTAGAACAAAAAAAAGAACTTGCTCAATTGCTAATTACAAGGGCAAGCTCAAAGGATAGAGAGAGAGAGGAAGGCAGAGAGTGAGAAAGGCAGGGGGAGAAGGGCGTGTGCGTGGGGCAAATTTGTGGAACTTGGCAACTTGTTAGGCCAGCAATTTAAGCGGAAATTTATTAGAGACGAAACAGCTGGCAGCAAACATTACAAGCTAATTGGCCTAGTTAACAAAAATACGCCCGGCCAAAAGCGCATCTCAGACTTTAAAACCAACTAAACTGAAAACTAAAACCAAAACCGAAGGCGACCCAAGCGCAACGAACTAAAGGCGCAAACTACAAACGAGTTAGAGTGCTGCCATAGGACCGTCGAGTAGATACTCTGTAATTAACTGAGCCACACACAAGATGGCAAAGCCAAGAATAGCTGACGATATTTCGGTTCACGGATCGAATCCATGCATTGCCTTTAGGTTCGGTGAGCTTAGTTTCATCGCCGTTTAAAGAGAAAATATTCTATCATTTTTTATATTTAAAAAAAATATAAAGACAAATTATTTTTGTTTGCAACAAAGAAGTAAATTATAGTCCAGCAAATACTCATTAATGTTGCCTCTGAGCTAAGGCAATATTAATATTAATTATTGCATTAAGAATTATAAAAAACTCAACCAATTCCGTTTAAAAATAAATGAGTTCGCACACATTATATGTTATATATTTTATATATTCTCTGTAAACCTTTTGCCCATCACACACTTTAGCACAATTGCCATATACCCGTTTTTAGCCATTTTCAATGGGTACAGGGTAAAATAAAAAATGCAATCAAAGTTTTTGCCTGCTGCGGTGCCAGAGGGGGAGCTGTGCTGTGTGTGGGAGCAGGGGCAAGGGCCAGTTGTGTGGCAGGAGGTGTTAAAGCAATAAAACAAATTGGGTGCAGCAGGATCTCTCGCTTGTGGGTCGTGGCAGTAACTTTTCAATCTCTGCCAATGCGGAGCAAGTTTAGACAAACGAATTGGAATGTAAAGGCAGCTCCAGGCCCAGCCCTAAAGCCAAACTCAATTGATATGTATGGCCTGTAGCAAAGACAGAGCTTGGGTGGGAAGAGAGAGGGGCAGCCGTGGGTAACTTTGCGCAAACTGACACAAATTGCAAACTCATTAAATTAAAATTATATTTAATAACCGCGAGTGCACGCAGCGCTAAACGATTTATACGCAAACCAAACAACAACAAACCGCTAAAAAAAACAAGCTGAAAAAAGCTAGACCATTCATCTGCAATTCCACCCACCCAGCACTTGAGCCCACAGCTAACCGTTGGCATCCGCGCACACTGTTTTTTCCCCTTGCAGTTCCCGCGCCGCCCCCGTTGCCGTCGCTGGTGCCGAAGGCGCCGCCACCGCCACCGCCGCCATTGGCGCCGGGAGAGAAGAGGACGCTCACCGACACGCAGAAGCAAACGCTCGAGAAGCTAAAGTAAGCATCATCAGCCAAGCGGATCCTGGAACTTAAGACATGCCGTAACTTAACCATCATTTGTTTCCATTTGCGCAGAACACGACCACGAAGACGTCCCGACTGGTCCGAGATGATGAAGGAGGTGGAGAGCGGCAAGAAGCTGCGCCATGTGGCATGCAACGATAGGTAAGCAGCTCATTAGCCACTCTGTGGCCGGCAGAAAAATGAATGGCCAGCACTCAAATTCGTTGGCAAATGAGTTATTCAAGCGATAAGTTATTGGCCAATTAAAAAAAAAGAAAGAAGGAGCTCCATTCTAGCAAATGCATTTTATTTGGAAAACAAATTAATCTGGAGATGAAAACAAAATCAAAAATTATCGCTACTTACTTGGAAAGTCAACATTGTTGGACCATTCCAGAAAAAGGAAATTAACCTCTAAAAGCATTTTGAATCCTTAGTTTCAATTAATTAATGCCAAAGATATATTTTAATATATAATTTAATTAATAATATAAAAATATATTTATAATTTCAAAACATAAGCAAAATGCAAACAATCAATGCAGAATCTATTTAGGGGAATAATCATGACCAAAATGCCATCAAATGCGAAAATCGGTTCAGTTTTGACAAACTTATGCAAGTTTATAATATGGGAGCTACGGATCCGATCAACATTTTAAATACTTGACCTCCTCAGAATCACGTTTAATGTTGTTTTTTATCCTAATTGTGACAACCACAATCGATTAAAAATATCAATTAGCAATTCTAAATTTTGAAAAAAAATTTTAGAAAATAAGTGAGGGTGACAGTACGAGATATTTTCTACCTAAAAGTAGCAACAAATTTCCTTTTTACTAATGCAATAGTTTAAATACATAAACAATCTAAAGGACAATACATGACGAAAATGTCATCAAACATGAAAAGCGGTTCAGTTTTGCCAAACTTATGGAAGTTTATAATATTTTGTCCATTTTGGCGACTTTTGAATAAAAATATTACCCCCTCAGAATTATATTTAATGTTGTTTTTTATACTAATTATAACACCCACGATCGATTTAAAATATAAATATCACATTCTGAATTTTGCAAAAAAAAAAAAGAAATACAAAAGAATAGTATATGAGTAAATTACCAAATTTTAGATGCAAAATTAATCTGAAACCAAAGCAATGCCAAAATTGTATCGAAGCCAAGTTAAAATATGGGAGGAGTATTTTTTTCAAAGAATCGGGAACTTTTCAAGAGAAAATTACTTTGATTTCTGGAGTGAATTTTTAATGAAAGTCAGATAGCTTTAAAATAATTTTCATGAATACCTTTTGAGATAGTTTTAATAAGCGGAATCAATTTAAAATAAAAGTACTAAAACAAAATCCAAAATAGTAATGCATATCAGATGATATTTCCCAAAACTATTAGAGTGGACAATTTAAAGTGGATGCTTTGCACTGAATATACCTACACCTAGGTACATCTAGTAACCGCAACTAATCCGATTTCTCCCCAGATCTCAGCCGATATTGACATGCAAATCGATGACCAAAGTGGATGATAAGTTCATCTACGAGACGGAGAAGGATAACTCGCACAACAAGCTGCTCAAACAGATCCAGGGCGGCGTCCGACTAAAGCCCACACAGACGAACGATCGCAGCAAGCCCATATTGGAGGGTCTGCGCAAGTTCCGCCGCCAGATGACCATCGAGGAGCAGCTGCACAAGTCGCAGTCGAAGGTCAACATGCTGAGCGAGGCGCCGAGCAGCCATGCGCTGGGACCGGCGAGTGCCGCGGCGCTCGGAGCGGGCAGCTCGAGGCCCAGCATCGTGTCGGCGATGTCCATCGATGAGGAGAGTCCGGATGAGCTGGACGATATTGACAAGATACGCGACGATCTGCAGAGCACCAAGCAAATGCTGGCGCTGGAGCTGCGCAACCGTGAGGCACAGGAGAGGGAGAACAAAAAGCTGCTGGCCAAAATACGCACGCTGGAAACGGAGTTGGAGCGCGAGAAGTCGCGCGAAAAGAATCTTGAGTACGGGTCAAATGTCATCGTGGCCACAATGGATCCCACGCCCACCTCGGAGCAGGCGTACGTCAACTCGCTGAAGCGCGAAGTCGAGGATGCGCGCAAGGTGTCCAAGGAGGTGGAGCAGAACTACCACGACACCAGCGAGCTGCTCGTCGAGGCGAAAACCGAAATCGAGGAGCAAAAGCGACAGATACAATTGCTCGAGCGCAAATTGGCAGCTGCGCTGCAGGTAAGCGACAGCAGGGCGCTTACTTTTTTGGGGGCGGGGCATAAGTAGCACAACGTGTTGTCAGTTGAAGTTCTAGCTGAAGTCGTAGTTGTAGTCGGGGTCATAACCCACACAATTCCACATATCCACCTGTTCTCGCACCTTTTCAGCGCCATCCGCGCCGTCGCCTCCCGAGCGGCAGCTCAGCCTGACTAAAGAAAAAACTAAAAACCAGCTAACAAAGCAATCGCAATTAGTCGCTTTCGCATTGATTGTAGTTTTTGTAGCAGTGGTTGCTTTTGTTGTTTTCGTAGCTGTAGCTGTGGCAGTACCCACGATAAATAATTACACATCAGCTGACAACACGACACATTCTTGAACCCCGGCTTGAGGGGGGCTGGGACGTGCGCTGGCTGCTGATATCCGCACCGGCAATTATCGAGTTCGTTTCAGTTTGCTTGCCATATATAACATCTCAGTCGCTCTCTTTAACTATTCATCTCATTAGTCCCCTCTAGCTCTCTTCAATTCAATTTCTCCCTATAATTTCTCCGTATCTCTCTGGCTCTTGCTCTCTGTCATTCCCATTCGCCTCCTTATTTTCTCTCGGTCTCTTGTATTTCCTCAATTCTATTTGATTATTTTGTATTTCATCAATTTTCCATCACCCACTCTTTTCTTCTCTCGGTCGTTTTATTATTATTTTCTTCCTTCCACATGCTCTCGCACATCCTCTCCACTCTTTGATCCTCTCTATATTCTTATCTTCTCCTACCGCTCTCTATCTCTTCGTTTTTTTCTTGTTCTCTCTATCTAATATTTGTTACTCTCGGTTCCTTTTTTCTCTTTCTCAATCTTTCCCTTTGTGGTCTCTCTTCATTATTATTATTATTTCTTGCCGCTCATTTTCTTTCTTTCTATACATTTCTCTTGCTCCTTCTCTCTCGCGATATTTTCTTTCCCTTTTTGAAATATCGCCTCCCTACGCGATTTACATGCTGTCGGGTAACCCCTTCGCTACGGTCTCAGCAATCCTACTCGCAGCCCCCTTTAAGTGTTGTGCATACTTTAAACTTAAATCAGATACTGTAATATTAAGAAAACGAATCAGAAAGACAAACACGAAGACAAACAGCTTCTGCTTCCCTCCCGCAAACTAAAACACTAACCGATTTAACCGAAATGCAATCGCTGTTCAAATAAGGCCAATGCGACTCCGAGCACTAACAGACCGCACATTAGTTTTCGCTTTGCTTACGACGACGAGGACGAGGACGATGCGCACTACGGTGACCAGGTGACCAATCATAAGGTAATAGCCGCAGATGCATTCGCCCAGGCGTTGCCATTGGCGAGATGTTCCCCCTAATTCTCTCGCGATCTGTTGTGAATGCAGGGCGGCGGCTCCTTGGATGGCTCGCGCCGACCCAGCGATGTGCATTTCGGCCGCGACAGCTCGCCGGAGCTGGAGCTGGAGATGAGCGAAAGCGATCCCGACGAGCCCGAGGAGAAGAAGACCGAGCGACGCGAGCGACGGGTGGGCAAGGAGGTGAAGGTGCTGCGAAGCAAGCTGACCAAGATGAAGGTCAAGGAGGAGGCGGCCAAAAAGGAGAAGGATGTTCTCAAGCAGGCCATGAAGAAGAATCACGTTATACTCAAGTATGAATCCAGGCAGAAGAAGGTAAAGAACGCTTTCTCACGAGAGAATCATTTGCAGGGAGGAGAACAAAAAGTTCAAGAAGCTGGAGAAGGAGGTGCAGAAGATGGCCGCATCCATGAAACTGGACGAAGACGAGCTCGATGGCGAGGACAAGGATGATGAGGAGGCGGGAGAAGAGGAGCACGCAGAGGAGCAGGAAGAGGAGTCCGAGGAGGAGTCCGAGGAATCGGAGTCCGAAGAGAGCGAAGAGGAGTCCGGCAGCGAGTCCGAAGCGGAAGTGAGTACAATGGGAGATGTATATGTATATGTTTATCTGGATATTGATATTCAATGACTCACCCTAGGATGCTCCTAACTCCGCCAAAAAGAGCAATCTGGAGCCGCGCGTGAAGAAGCACGAGAGTCGCTTTGCCGCGATGCGGAAGTGCAACGTGCTGCTGCAGGCGAACGTGGACAATTTGCAGGATCAAATTTCACAGGTGCGCTCGCGGGCCACCAATCTGCAGGACGAGCTGGACGCAGTGATTGCCGATCTGGGCTTCTAGCGCCCCAAAGCAAGCGACAACAACAACAACAACTGCTCCCAGTGAGAATCGAATGTACAACGTGTTTGTTTACTGTTTTGCGTAGTGTTCCTTTTTTCAATGTATTTAAATATAATTATTAAACTATTATCGACATATGTAAGTCCAAAGCCCACTATGTAAACGCTTTTTGTATGTCTTCTTTGATTTTAGTGGCCGGCGAAGTATTTGTTTATTTGTTTCGAGTACTTATTGTTTTCTTGAGTACTTTTTGGCTGCTTGTTTTTGTTGTGGCAACCGGTGGCGGCGACGCTCTGTTAGCAGGCTAACTAACAGTAGAAGGTTCCGTCTGTTAATGAGCATGTGACGTCACGGCTACATAGGCGCTCTTATGGCACTGTAAACCGGCGCAGCACTTACAGCTATTGCCGCTGCAACACACATAAGTGCTCTTATGGCACGGTTGAGCAGCAAATTTAAATTTCAAAAAAAGTAGTTGAATTTGAATATTTTCGCATTTAATTCGAATTAGACATGCATAACAGATTGATGTAATGCCATGAGTATCGAAATACCTTGCAAGTATCGATATTTTGCCGCAGTTGGAACTGCAGCGCCCTCTGTGCAGACTAAAATAGCCGCCAGCGCATATTTAAATTCAAATTCCCTTCAAATTTTTTAACTTTTACACAGTACTTGTATTTAATAAAGTTTGTTTTTCGAAATACTTTAGTGTAAGCATGTATAACAATGTACAAAACAACAACTCAATGAATTTGGCTAAACTAAAACATTAGAGTTATGTATATATATAAGTATATATACTGTATATATCATAGTCATATGTATGAATATTTCTTTTGATGGTATGAGTATCACGCTCGAACTTTAAAACTTTATGCCTATTTAAAATATGTGTGGGTGTTTATATAATGCGCGTTTCGTTAATACCAAGCTGAGCTTTTCAATATTTTAAGTCTAAATTGTATGTGTATGAATTAGGTTTTTAGTATTGGTTTTGAGCAGTGTTCCCCGATGCCCAAAAGATAAATGTGACTTTAAACGCTGGCAAGAGAAACCACTTACATATCTAAAGCATTAGCTACGACTACAACGACTAGTTGGTCTACTCCAGCAGGATGAGGCGCAAACGCTTGCGCACCGAGGACTCGCGCGGCAAGGTCATGGCCCACTTTTTCAGGGCGGTCAGGATGACGGAGCTGACCACCATGAGGGCGCCGCACAGGGAGTACGCATTGGGTGCTTCGCCAAAGAACATGATCTGCCAGATGAAAGCGAACACAATGTCGGCACAGCGTGCGATGGCCACCGGACCCGCCTGCTCCACCTGCAGCGAGAGCGTCAGCAGGATTTGACCGAGAAAACTGAAGATCCCGAGCACAACGACCAGCCAGCGATCGCGGCCGCAGCTGGGCCAGCACACGGCGCCAATGGAGCCGCACACGATCAGTGTGTAGACGAGCGCGATAGCCCCGAAGTTCGTCATGATCACGGAAAAGTGGAGATTCTTGAGAGCGCGTAGCAGGATGTAAACATTGGCACCGAAGAGCGTCGACGAAATGGCAGCAACTGGTCCCCAGATGTCGTAAGTCTTATCCGCATACTCCTCGCTGTCCAAGGCGGGCTCCGCATCGCCAAAGACCAACGGGGGGCGGGTGATCAGCACCACGCCCAGCAGCGTCATGTTGATGGTGAGCACGTTGAAGAGCGTGCACGGCTCCTTGAGAAAGGCGCGCGCAAATATAGCAACGAACACAGGTGTGGAGAAGATGATCACGCTGGCATCGGCCAACGGCATATGGCGGAAGGCATAAAAGCTGAGCATCAGGCCCGTGGTGCCCATGAAGCAGCGCAACAATAGGATGACGCGCTTGCCCTCGGGAAACACCGGCTGTCTGGTGTAGATCAGTATGGGTATTGCGGGCAGCAGGACGCCTACAAAGCGGAACGAGGCCAGCTCCATGGGATTAACATCGACCAGGCCCTTGACTATCACCGAGCACAGCGAGAAGAAGAGCGAAGACAACGTGGCCAGTATGATGCCCAAGTAGGGGCAATTTACGCGCGTTTTCAACCGTTCCAGCCACTGATTTGATACATCGCCCGTTTGCGTTCCATCCACGAACTGGTGCAATTCCAAGTTCTCGGACATTGTCAGCTTTAAAACGCTTACCAAGACTCTAGTCTAATATTCTGTAGTTAATGGCACATCCTGCAAGAATTTAATAAGGTGAGAAAACGGTCGTTACATTCTACAGTTATTAAATTGTGTTACCTGTTATTTTTCGATTGCTTGTGAAAAATCGATTTTTCAACTGCGTTGCGGCGTTTTGCAACTGGCAAAGGCAAACAGGCTGCTTAAATGCGACATTTCCTAACTTGACATGACTGGCTGCCCTTACTTTAATTAATAGTTGATTTAAAGTTCTTTAACTTATAGTTTTTCATACACAAACATGAGAATTAAGCACGCACAAATTAATTGAATTTATTAACAGCTGTCTACTGGCTAACAGTAAAGCGAGCGCAATGCATCGATACTGCTCTGTAGCAAATGTTCTGTTAATTAACAGCGCGTTTATACAAGGTGTAGTGTTATCGGTGAATGATTATCGGATTTTAATCAGTTGAAAGGTTATATTTATTTGCATGTTTGTAAAGCTATAAGCAAAAATTAACTACAAATTAATCAACTATTTATTATATGGTTAATATTAAAGCTCATGGCTAATTATGCTTGGTGCTGTTTGATATACGGATTTTAAATATGCCACTATTGATTTTGTATATTATATGATAATGTTCAATTCAAAAACAAAATCGCTTAGCAAAGAACCGGAGTTTGAATCCTTTTACAGAGCTTCATAGATTTAGCATAAACCGCTATTAATTTGCACCTTATTTACGTATGGGATTTGAACTGTGCATTTACCTAAAATGTTATGTTAAATAACAGCGCGCTTAAATAAGGAACTGCCCCTCAACTTGACTGCTTAAAATTCGATCATAAACTGAAAGCCGGCTTTATTTATTAACTATGCTTACAAAGCTGTAACTTATTTTAACCAAAATTTTTAATGCTTACTTTTGAATTGCTTTTTGCGTCGATTCGTTTCCAGTTTTCACTTTGGCGGCAAACCGAGTAGACTACGTTATCATTCTTTATCGGACTATCGGGGTCGTAGTTTTGTAATTTCGATATATTTTGTAGTTTCGTCAAACACTTCGCGATGAGTAACAGAACCGCCAATGAACACACCAAGCGCTGGGCCCTGCTCGCCGCCGGCCTAGGACTGGTCTACGTGATCGTGCGGCACAGACAGGCCATTTGGGGCACGCTGTCGCGCCGCAACCCGCTGCAGCTGCAGAGCAAACGCATCGAGGTGATCAGCTCGGTGCACGACTCTCAGCGTATTTTGAGCGAGCTGAAGAGGTGAGTGGCGACGCCAGAGAATGCCTCAATAAGCTCATGTTTATCCTCCGCGCAGCCACTGTGCCTCCTTCCAGGTGCTGGGCTTCGATTGCGAATGGATCACCGTGGGCGGCAGCCGGCGTCCCGTCGCCCTGCTCCAGCTGAGTTCCCACAAAGGACTGTGTGCGCTGTTTCGGCTGTGCTGCATGCGCCAGGTACCCAAGGATCTGCGCGAGCTGCTCGAGGATGAGGCGGTCGTCAAGGTGGGCGTGGCACCGCAGGACGACGCCATGAAGCTGTCGCACGACTTCGGCGTGGGCGTGGCCAGCACATTCGATCTGCGCTACATGGCCGTCATGGCCGGCCATCCGGCCGAGGGCCTGGGCAAGCTGTCCCAGACGCATCTCAACTTTGTGCTCGACAAGAACTGGCGCCTGGCCTGCTCCAACTGGGAGGCCACCCAGCTGGACGCCGCCCAGCTCAACTATGCCGCCAACGATGCGCTCGCCGCCGTAGCCATTTTTCAAAAACTATCCGCAGATCTGGAGCCGCGCACCTTTTGGGACTGGCGCGCACCCAATTTCGATCAGCTGCGCCTGAAGATCAATCCCTTCCTGGATGTCGACTTCACCAAGGGCTTCGCTGCGGGCCTAGCCCAGACCCAAGCCCAGGGCACTGGCACCGCCACACATCCGCTCACGTCGAAGCCCAAGCACGGCAAGAAGTTCAAGAAGCCGCAGCAGCAGCAACAGTGCCGCAGCCTAGGCACCCAGTCGAAGGCGTTCTATGACAACTGCGTGCTCGAGGCACCTGACGGGGAGCTGCTCTGCACCATCGATCGCCGCAAGGCCTCCTGGTATCTCAACCAAAACCTGGGCGTCCAGACCAACGAGCAGCCCTTCACGGTCCGCCTCACCTTCGAGCCCGCCGGACGCGCTGTGGGCGACGTGGGTCGCTACTATCAGACGCCCAAGGAGAACCAGTGCGTGGTATGCGGACGCCGCGATGCCTACATAAGGAAGAACGTGGTGCCGCGCGAGTACCGCAAGCACTTTCCTGTCGTCATGAAATCGCACACGTCCCACGACATCCTGCTGCTGTGCCCTAGCTGCCACCAGACGAGCAACATCTCTGACAACAAGATCCGCAACAAGTTGGCGGCCGCATGCGTGGCGCCCCTGGGGCACGGCGAGGGCGGCGCCAAGTACCACGACGATCAGCAGCTGAGGTGAGTGGGCCCCGTCGAGGATCTGAGAGCTCGACTTAAACCGTCTCTATTCCCCCCCCCCTACAGAGCCGTCAAATCCGCGGGCAAGGCCCTGTTGTTGCAGAGCGATCGCATGCCCGGCCAGAAGGTCGCCCAGATGAAGAAAACCCTTTTGGACTATTACACGGACGTCAAGGAGATCACGCCGGCGCTGCTGCAGAAGGCCGCCGATCTGGACTGCCGCGTGGCAAACGAGGACTATTGCCAGCACGGCAAGAAGGTGGTCCAGGCGTATCGCGATCGCTTCGGCGGCCTCGTCGAGCTGGAGCGCCTATGGCGCGAACATTTCCTACACACCATGCAACCGAAATTTCTGCCCGAACTGTGGAACGTCAATCACAATGCAAACCGGTTGGAGGTGCGCGCCAGCGAGGGCCGCATCAACAACGAGGATTTGCTTGTGGCCGGCCTCGAATCTGTAATTACCCAAAACAATATCGCTAGATCCTAGCAGTGTGATCGTTTTCCGTTTTTATCTCTGTTACCTACGTATTTCGTTACAATAAATTACAAATTGGCTATTGCTGAACGTACATAATACAAGATTCACGTTTGAAGTCGAAGGCAAGTCCGACTGCGCGATACTCTGTTCGCGATGGCAAAAAGGAGTTCAATGTGTGGAAAAGGAGCCTAATTTGATTGAAGAGGATATAATGTATATTTAAATGTTGTTAGCTAATGATTATTGTATAGTAGAAGACATTTCTGTAAATATATTCTCGATCTGTATTAAAAGCCATGTCAATATAGCCATGTCCGCCTGTCTGCCATGTTTCTATGTTAACTGGTCTCCCATTTAGAAAGTTTTCTTAATAAAACTTGGCATTTATTCGTATTTTATATAGCACGTATACACATAGTACATATTTTAAAGTCATGCCTGATTGGAGTACTATATCATATAGATAAGTCAAAAATTTAGTTTGTGTATATACATATCTGTAAAATAATATTAATATCAAACATATATACTATATAGCCTCCATAGGTACAATCGTTTGAAAATTTACTTATTGTGTGAAAAACTATTTTGCTTCGAAAGATATTTCAACCGGACCTTTCAATTTCGAGTGCCAATAAACTCCTAACATATCAGTGAAATCGTATTATATCAGACCAGTATATCGTATAACTGTCATAGGAACAATCGGTCGAAAAACGCATTTCTTTATGAAAAACTTGTTTTTTCTTAACACATCTCCACCAAATGTGTAAGAAGTTATAAACTTGCCTTTATTATGCTCTAGACATGCAGTCGGAACCAAACTTATATCGGAATAGTATATCCCGTAGGAACAATCGGTAAAAAATGTACTTATGCAATAGCAAGGTCCATTGGACTTTAAATATATGGGCAAAATGCAAGTCATATCGGACTAATATATTTATATAGTATATATATAAATAAAGCTCCTATAAGAACAATCGGAATATCGTTGTATAAGTAGAGAAATATTTTGCATTTTCCTCAAGGGTATTTTACGTATAAATATACAAATATATTGCAATAGTTCTTAAGTTTTTAACTATAGATATAGAGATGTATTGCATATCTTAAAAGGGTATTATATTTTCGACAACCCCAAACTTTAAAATTGGCTAAGTAATTTTTAAATCGAGACTGAGACAGTTACTTTCAACTGTGATTTTGTGATGTGTGAAATTTAAGCTTTCTTGACAAAATATAACAAATTATTGTGAAATACTTTATCAATAAACCTAAAACCGTATTATTTTATCTCATGTGGGTATACATGAGTATGTAATATGCAAAGTTTTGTTTGGCTAGCTTCAATATACATATATACATTCATACGAACAGACGGATATTGGGCAAATATATCCTACTTAGCACCTGGCGAACAGAGTATCTAAAACAGCGCAAATATAAATGGCATTCGGCTACAAGCTCCTCTTAAGTGACTATACTATATTTAAAACTGACTAAAGATAAACTTGAGGCTAACATACGCATGTCGGATCGTACACTATATATATTAATATATACACCCTGCTTATTGCGACACTCCACTAAATGAACTCGAAGCCCTCGTATTTGTAGTCCGTCTCGATGCGCGTCTCGGGCAGCAGCGTTTTGCCCTCTACGCTGAAGGCCGTCACGAAGGTGGAGGTCTTTCCATTGAGCTCCTCCGATTTGAGCGCTACGATAATGGAGTCCTCGGTATGGGGCAGAAACTTGAAGCTGGAGAAACCGTGCGTGGGCGCCGTGTTTGCGGCATCCAACTTAACCGTGTCTATGTTATTGAAATTTTCATCCGCAGAGATTAGAATGTTGCAGCCCATGTGCTCGTCCTGGGTTTCGTTGTATCTGCAATGGAAAAGACATTAAATGAAGGGAAGAATTGGAATGCTGCTCGGACTCACTTCTCCTTGGAGCAGCGACGTGGCAAGAAGTACCAGCGCTGATGCACGCCCGACCACACACCGCTCTCGTGTATCATGTAGCCGGGCCAGGCGATCTGCATGGACTGCAGCCGCAGTTGCTTGTAGTTCTCCACCCAGTTGAGGGAGCGTACCTCGCCCGCCGTGCTGATGGCCTTCACAAACATGGGATTATTGTTTTGATAGTCGCCCATGCCGGTCGTCCACTCCTTGCCCATGGACCCAACATACAGTGTGTGCTGCTTCACTGTCGCCCACTCCGACTTGAAGCCCTTGGCGCTGTGTCCATCGCCATCCATTAGGATTACCCAGGGTATGGCCTTGTCGTTGGCCAGCTCGTAGATGAGCCCCGTGCGATCGTCAAAGCTGAGCAGTTTGCCGTTGAAGGTAACAAGCTCGGAGAGTTCCATGCCGCGTCCTTTGAGCGCAAACGCGGACTCCAGCGTAACGGGCGCGCCATCATCCCAGCTGATTTGCAGCTCGCGCTTCTTGGGCAGGTACGTGAGATAGCCCTTTTTCAGATAACTGCGCCACGTTGCGCTGCCGTCTGCCTTGACGACTCTGGCGCTGGTATCTAGATCTGCTATCATGGCGATGCGATAGCTGATAACGCCCCCGGCGACGATCAACGGCGCCGTCAGCGGATATGTGGCGTTGTAGGGCGTTGCGAGCTCCGCACTCTCATGCCGGCTGCGCAGCCAGTAGCCGTCCGAGGAGCTGCGGCTGCTCTGGCGTGCGTACAGGAAGAGCACCACTAGCATCACGGCACAGAACACGAGCAGCGCGAAGTGATAGTTAAAGCGCACGGTGCGGTTGCCAATGCGATACGTTGGCGTTCGCAGTGCTGTTCGCCAGTCGCGCAAGTGCATTGTGCGCGGCGAGCTCTCCAGTTCCCGGTACGCGTAGCCGGAGCCCTGCATTTGTGGTTTGCAATTTCAAATCTCGAATTGTGGCAGCGTGGCAGCGCGCAACGGCAGTGGAAGCGAGGGCCAGCAATTTGTTGTGATGTGTCGGTTTCGGGGTCTGTTGTTTGGATTGGCCGCAGCGATGACATATCGATAACTGCCACAACACACAACAGCTGACTGCTGACTGGTTACTTTCACTAGTTCGATTACAGGCTCAATCAAAACAATGCGTGAATCGATTTATTTTGATTGAATCTGCTGTTGAGCGGCAATACTTAAATACGATATCTTTGTTGTTTAAAAACATTGTGCATCGTTCAGCTGTATTAAAGAAAATGGTTTGCCGCCAGCGATGACGACATATCAATAACTGCCACAACACAAAAAAGTTGGTGGCTTTCACCAGTTCGTTTGCAGGCTCAATTGAACCAATTATTGAACAAATAAAATATTAAATGTTTATTATTTAAAAACATTTTTTCAGCTTAGCTTTTTTAAATTAAACTACTATGTATATAATTTCTAAATTTATATTCATATTAATAGTGGCTATTTTAATGCGAAACACCTCAAGCACTTAATGCTTTTTATACCACGTGCTTAATGAAAATTGTTTTAAAGGGGTATATTAAAAGTTGAATGAAGGATTTAGAAAATAAGCAATATTCCCATTCAACTAAAATCGATAAATATAGGTTTTATAGCACTTGACTTTTTGACTATGCCTCGTACTATAGGGGCTGAAACCTTAAACTAAATCAATTAAATATTTTGGTTATTTTTAGGCATACATATACTTAGTATAGAATACTTTTTATATAATTCATTTTGATATATTTATTTTTCAAAGCTGTGTACAGGGCATTTCCTAGTCGCGCACTTTCAACTAGATCACCTTTGGGTGTTACGACTTTCAATGCTCCCTAATAAATTAATTTTTAAGGTTAACTTGAGGGTTATATAACCCGTCTACGATGTGCATTAAAATAAAAGGAAAAGTAACATACCTATTAAATATTTTGTCTCGCTCTCTCTCTCTCACTCGCTCTCTTTCTCTATACACACATAATGACATATATAAGAACTGAGGTTAGGCTAAATTGTTCAAAGAATTTTTGTTTTTTGCATTGCACAGTTGGAGTGGGCATTGGGTCTAGTTATGAATTTGATATTGCTGATCTTGACTCTAGTGTTACTGAGTGTTTTATGGATTTATTATTTGTGGACACGTCGCGAATTTTATAAGCTAATTGCAAAGTTTCCTGGTCCTCTGGGGTATCCTGTTTGTGGCATAGCACACAAATTGCTAAGAAGAGAAGGTAAAGGGTATATTATATATTTTATATATATATGTATATATATATATTTTTTTTTATTCGTATGTAGGTATTCTTGAGATGTTTAGTTCTTATATCAGGGATTATGGCAGGAATTATCTCACCTGGCTGGGTCCGTCGCCCTTTCTGCTTGTCAGCGATCCTCACCTGACGCAGGATATCTTAAACTCCCCGGATTGTGTGAACAAAAGTTATATCTACAGAGCTTTCGACGATGCTGTGGGTCCGTGCCTATTCAAACTAGAAGGTGGGCAGCTTGGATGATCAACGTTATAAAGCAACTAAGTTTCTTAATCTTAAAGATCCGCGTTGGTCTGAACATAGAAAATTGCTGAAACCCGCATTTGGTCACAAGGTTTTGCTAAGCTTTATGCCCGTTTTCAATCGCGAGACGGGTTTATTGATCAAGGAGTTCGACGGAATGGTGGATGGCAGGGAGAAGGATGTAATGGGATGTCTACAAAGTTTTATGATAAGCATAGCTACACGTAAGAGAAAATTTACCAAAGTTTTTCTTAGCTTAAACATTCTCGAAACTCCGCAGAAACTACAATGGGCAGCTGTGTTAAGGAAGAACCGAGCTTCAGGGATAATAATTTAATTGAAAAATATGAGAGGTGAGTGTGCAATATATTTATAGGATATTCACTAGTCGAATTCAGGCTGCTGGAAGGCTTGACGGATCTACTGATATATCCGTGGCTCAATATACGAATAATACGTCAGCTGCTAGGGAAGGATAAGTTTTATTCCGATTTAAAAACACAAATAAGGCAATTAATGAGAAGGGTAAACAGATATTAAACCAATCCCAAATAAATAATATCTAATATTTTACTCCCCCAGCTAATAGAGCAGAGACTCTCTGGGCAATTACACGATGAAGCAGCAAACGATAAAAATGCATTTCTCAATCTGGCAGTTGAACAGGTGAAGCGGGGCCATTTCACCAGCAAAAATGTGGAGGACGAGTCCAGTGCGCTCGTTATTGCCGCCTTTGAGACAACTTCGAAGACCGTGGCCTATACGCTCATGCTGTTGGCCATGTTTCCACAGTGCCAGGAGAGGGCATTTGAGGAAATCAAAACGCGGTTTCCCGAAACTGGCGATTTTTCTGTTAGTTACGAGGATATCAAGGATATGGTTTACTTGGATCTCGTTTTGAACGAGTGCATGCGGGTTATAGCGCCCGTTCCCCTCGTAGCACGGCAAACATCCAAAGCTGTGCGGCTTTCCAATGGAGTTTGGCTGCCCAAAGGTCTACAAATAGTTTTGGACATATTTCACATGCAGCGCAACAAGGAAATATGGGGACCAGAGGCGGAGTCATTCAATCCCGAGCACTTTCTGCCGCACAACTTTCAGGACAAGCATTCCTATGCTTTTATACCTTTTACAAAGGGTATACGCAGCTGCATAGGTATGCAAAATACATTAAAAAGTAATGTAAATATACTTTCTAAAACAAATATTTCAGGTGGGCGTTACGCACTTTTGGCTACAAAAGTGACATTGGCCAAATTATTGAGAAATTTTAGATTTAGCACGAGTTTTAAGTTCGAAGATCTGAAATATGTCGAAAATATAACCATAAAACTAGCAATGGTGCCGCTATTAAAACTAGAAAAAAGAGTTTAAGGGGTTTTATAAATAAATATAATAAAATACACTTGCAATTTGGGTGCTTTATTACTTATCGTAAATGTTTGAGTAAATGTATCGGCCGACCGCCACTGGCGCTGCGTTGATGTTGGGAAAGCTATCGAAAAGATATGAGAAGTATCGATGCTTGCAACGAAAGTACTCGAAAACGCCGGTCTTTAGCGAAGGGAACAATTAATTTTACTTTCTGTTAAGTAAGTAAATTCACGTCATGTGGCGGCGCTTTAAGTACTTACTTAACTCTATCCCAAAAGCTGCAATCCACAGCAATAAGACAAGAACCATGACAGAGACAGCAACTGCTAGCAGCTGCCAAGAAGCAATTGCGCGCCTACGGGAATTTGGATACGCATTTAATGAAGGTGATTTATAACTAGTTATCAAATTTGTATAAGTATATATGTATATGTACAAGTGCAGCTGGTGAGCTGCGCAAAATCGACGCGACCAGCGGTGAGCCTGGCGAGCAGCCTTATGAGTTCAAGATAAGCGACAATCACGCCGATAACCAGGATCATTACGAGCAGCTGGCCAATCAGATACCGGAGATTATCTATGAATTGCTTGAGAAGAACGGACTGAAAAGGACATACATACCCATTGGCCAGCCCATTGATTGTTCCACATTCGTGTTCACCCAACCGCAGCCCCTGACACAATCCAAGAAGCTGTTGGTGCTCATCCATGGCAGTGGCTACGTGTTAGCCGGGCAATGGGCGAGGAGGTGGGTACTCCATTTTTATATATTTATTTATAGTATATAATCTAATTGTTAAGCTGGATTACTAAAGGGGAATGTTGCTTACTCTGTGAACACAAAACAAATGTGCTTATATGGTCTGTAGGCATACATTGGCTGTAAACTGTGGAAGCCAGTAGGCTGAATTTGTGCAATATATGTAGATATATGATTGACAGACTGATTGATTGGTGATTAACATATATGTATATACGGGACGGACGTGTTGGGAATGCTTGTCGTGCCTTTTTCAAGCTTGAGCTAATGGGCTTACTGATAAAAATGGTACAAGTACTTGGGGAAACACCTGCCAAATTAGCGTATCTCAAAGTACTGGCGAATATTCCATAAAAGCACATTTTATTTAAGTCCAGATAGCACTGCCACATTTTTGTAAGCTTTTGCAAACACTATTACCATTTATTTCCTTGTAACTACACACAGATTGATTATAAACAATTCCCTGGATCATGGCACACAGTTGCCCTACATACAGCGCGCCCAGAAACTAGGCTATGATATACTCGTGACCAACACGAACGACACTACGCGCCTGATAAAGGGCAAGCGGACAAGCCATCAAAGGCGTGGAAAATTCCATAAGCCATGCGGCTTATGTGTGGGAAAACATTATCATGCCCTCCCAGCCCGAAAGTGTGGCCATAGTGGCCCATAGCTTTGGCGGATCGGTGTCCAGAACTTTGGTAAGTAAAGAAGCTATCTTAACAGATATTGTGTTAATATCTCATGTCCATTGCAGACGGAGAAATTTACGAACTTTTTTCAGGAAAAAGTATTTGCCATCGCGCTGACCGATGGCACTGTGGGACATGCGCCAGCCAGCTGCAAAAAATACTTTCTCGATGTGACCTGCAATTGGGTCTCCAGCAAAGAACCGCTGGACACAGATCTGACCCATGGCGATAAGAGCGACAATATCACTTGTGTATCAGCTGGACATGTTGAGCACGAATGGACCTCCTATTCAGCCATAGATTCGGTCTTTAAGTTCTTAGAGAAGAAATACGAGCAGCATGCGAAAGTCAAGCAGGTAGCCTAATGTCAACTTGTTACTCCCTTCATATATATCCAGATGCTGTGCATATATCATATTTTATATATGGGTGTGACACTTATCCCTTTTCTCCAAGGAGCCACACAAACTATCGATTTGCAATGCATAAATCAGACGGTGTCGAAGCATCCCGCAAACAGAAATTCCCCCTCATATAACCACTTGGATATGTCACAAACACTCACATCAGGGCAATTTGATTTGATTTTCGGCACTTTGGCACATTCCGTGTGAGTTAATCAAGTTGATGGCTGATGTATCGTCCACGATAAAACAAAAGTGTCTCATATGTCCGTCCAGTCAACAAGGAGCTAAAAAACCGACCCATGTCCCCACGGTCAACGCGATAGTCGCCTGCTCGATAAGCAGAGCATTTGACTGCATGCCTTGGGGTTGTTTGGCTGTGGCGCCGGCAGTTCGCAGCTACCCTCCCAATGGCACATATACCCATAAGTGACCACATCGTTTAACAAAGTGCGTCATAAAAAAGTGTGTCCCTGGAGTATTTGTTGTGCTTGCATATGAACCGATTTCTGCTGGTATTTAAGATATATATGAATGTTTAATATTTTGTAAACTAATTTCCTCTATTAACATTTTTTGTTAGGCAATTTAATATTTAAAAATGAGTTTTGATACAATCTAGCTCTGTTATATTGTCAGCTATTATAAATTTACAGTTAATCTCCGATAGTAGCGATTATTATTAAAATAACAATCAATTGAAACTAATTTTGTAAAGAAAATCAACTGGAAGTCAAACAAACTACAATTTATAAATGTTATTGCCTTCTATTAGGATTCCAGAATTTATGAAATTATACGTAAACTTTTAAGTATATCATTGAATTTAAAAGGTTTTATACCTATGATTTTTTAAGTGATCTTTTAAACGGGTTTTCTACACTTGAACTCATAATAAATAATAAATAACTGAATCATCAAGTGTTTTAATGCTATAAAATTAGTTTATACAGTGTGAAGTTGCTTAAATGCTTCTGTTCAAACATATATTTATAAAATGTATATCAACTTATTTAAAATAGTAATAGGTAATAGTAATAAAATAATTTTTAGTCCAATTTGTAAGATTATTTTTCCTCTACTTAATCAGAATTTAAAAAGTGTATTTAATGCTTACCAAGTCGGGTATCTCACCTGCCAAGAATATACCCTCTAAGTAGCAGTAACTCGATAAGTGCAGTCACAGACGTTTATCTTTAGCATTAAGACCAAAACTTAATACCCACAAAGCAGAAACGGACAATGGGTGGGGTCTGAGTGCGGCTGCGGCGAGTGTGTGTGAGAGAGAGAGAGAGAGTGCTGCAGACGACAGCAGGCAGTTGGTTGGGTTTTGCTTTGGGTGGGTGGGACCGTAGCAACGGCAACCCTACAACAATTGCTCCCTCCACTCACACCTCCCTGCCCCGCCCCCCGGCAACGACTTGGGTTGTATACATTATCGCTGTCATGGCCGCAGTCATGGCTTCTGCTCCACCTTAGACATTCTATATGTATGCGGAGTCGACATCGTTCACTTCGTTGTCGTCCTATGGCAGGCAGCTATCTACACTTTGACTCACCCGCACCCTACACACGCACACACACACACTGCCGCAGAGTAACGAGGTTAGACGAGGATGGCATTAGTTTGGTCGGAGTGCGAGAGTTCGTGCATCCTTCGTATCCATCGCAGCCAGAGCTTTGTGCGAGTTCAGGAATGGGTCATGCGCCTGGAGCATGTACATATCTCACTCATACATATAGCTTCCTATATTTTTTTGTCTCTACATGGCAGCAGTAAATAAGCGCAAAGTTTTTTCACCCAGTAAATAAAAACAAAAGTCACCGTTTTAGTTTAAATTAAGGCCTGCCTTAAGAAAAGGTCCTTTTTGGTGTTATTTTCTCTGCCAACAATAGCTGGCAATTACTTAAAATAATCATTCTTGTTCTTATGGTTATTTGATAAGATCTTAAAGCGAGTGCATATAGTTATGTTATGTTACGTCCTTCACATGGTAAAGGATTCGAACTGGGTTGAGAAAGAACCCGTTAGGGTGTTGATTTCAAGGCTGGCCGATTTGTGAGCTCGTTTATTGTGGGCCGCAAGATTTTCATTTTAGATTGGATGCTTCGCTTATGCGCTGCTTAAGATACCAATTGGGTTTTTTGCGAACTGGTTTACTTAGTTGGGTTAGTGTGAAAAAGGATATTTTATAATGTACAAAGAAAAAACATGTTTTAAGCATTTTTATTTAAAATTTAAATTCAAATGTAGTCATGAATTTAGCTCATATAATGGCTTAAAAGTTTTCTGGAGAATTATTTTAAAATAAATATTTTATATTTTTCTGAAACATATTCCTAATGCCTAATGAATATCATCATAAATTTAAAAACTCAACTCCCTGCAGAAAATGCAATTTTAAATAAAGAAAAAAAAGAAGTCCCGCCGCAATATCCGTTGTTATTGTGCCAGGACTTTATTGCTTGAAAAAGTTCAAGCGATGTCATTCAAAAAGTCATAAATAATAATGTTTTCCAATAAATGTTCACATATGAGCGCGTACGCACTTGACTGCCACACAGCAGGCGAAGGGGAAGGAGAAGGCGGTAGGGAGGGGGTAGTAGGCGGTTGCTAAACCAATTGAACTCGCGCCAGCCACAAGTGGATGGCTCTCCGGAGTGACCGTTGTTCAACCTCAGCTCGTGGCTTTTATTATTATTATTATTTTTTTTTTTTTTGGCTAAAAGGGCGCCCAACTGTGCTTCATAACTTACAAGGTCATTTTTGCAAAGAACCATTAAGAATTTTCCTCTTTTTTTTGTTTGCCCGGCCTCTTCTATTTTTTATAATTTAATGCTCATGTGTGACGAATTTTTATGGCTGACAAATGATGGATGCGTTTGCTGGCATTTCCTGTAAATATCATTAAAAACGCTTGTTTCGCTTGGGCCAAGTTTAAAGACACGACTCGTTATTGAAGACAATTTGTTGGGCTTCCGTTTCAGCGGGGTAGCCGAACAAAGGCCTCGAGAGTGCTGAAATGCAAGTTTAACGTAAAAATAATATCAAATGAGATTAGATAGCATTGTGTCGTCTTCGAGCAATGTCTTTTCTGGGTTTGGGTTCAAGGAAAACAAGCAATTTTACAAATTGCATCATTTGCACCCTTTTTAGTCGAATGGGGCGCACAGGCACAGTGGGGCAAGACGGTTTTTTTTTTTACTGAATAGCTATTGCGAATATCAGACGAGTGCTTTGAGTACTGAATGAGTATGCGTAGTACTCATACTAATACTCATTCTCATTCGGAAAAAAAAAAAAAAATAACATCGAAAATGTATATTTTATTTAAATTGTTCTTCCCTTCCTGCACTGTTTGCCCCACTGTGCGCGGCATTTTAAAATTCAAGCGCTGCCCGGCACAAAGCCACACAAATCACGGCAAATACAATAACAAAAGGGAAACCTCTGGCACTCGCCGGAACGTAAATGTTGTACAATGTTAAACTTATTTGTGGTTTATGTCCTTGTTGGTCCAATTGTAGCTGTTGTTGCTGGGCGGCTGAGGCGACAAAAAGGACCTCGAAAGCCAATAAAACGATTTTTTCCAGCCGACTATCTAGCTGCGAGTATCTATGAATTGTAAATGCCCCGCAAAAGGACTATTGAAGTGCGGCGCCGCGTCCACTGACAGCTTGCGGTCCTTGCCGTCAACAGGCCGCGATATAAGATAATAGTATCATCAACACCAGCTCCCCGCCCCCTCCCCCATCTCTCCACCCCTGCGCCACAGGGCAACGCCTTGAAAGGGACACTGTCTGAGCATTTATTTATTGTAGGCGTTGCTGGGGGGCGGCTACGTTTACAGTTTTCGGGCCACTCGAGTTCGAGTTGGGCTTCGGATTTAGTGGGTGTCAAGCGATAACAACGCGCCTTGGATTCATGATAACAACTTTCCTTCAGCTAATTTGCATGGCTCGCCCCACAGCCGGAAATGCGGCAGCAACTTAAAGCTTTTGAAGATTTGAGGCGGAATGACAGATTTTTCACGCACATTTAAAAAACATTTAAAAAACCATTAAATGTTTTCTTTATGCGTGGTTTTTGTCCTGACTTTGTAGGGTTTCTTTTTGATTTTTTTTTTTCGTTTTTATGCCTGCATCACACCCAATTTTTTATTTGTTTTTCGGTACAGCGGTTTTTTGTGGACTTATTTTCTTAAATACCCTGTAGCCTTGAAAGTGTTGTATAAATCCATTAAATATATTTCGGTTTGGTACAAGTATGTGGACTCTTATATTATGTAACGAATAACAAATAAAAATTTAATATTGTTAAAACTATTTGTATTTATTAATTTGCTCTAAATTTGTAAATCATTGAAAAATAAAGACACAAGTTTATTTGGGATTATATGGAAGCTATTATTTGACTATGAGTTAGGGTATTACAGGCCATCTGGTAGTCGAGCACTCTATTCTGCAACATTCTTGTATTTTTTTCCAACCTTTTTTGTATTTCTCTCTAATCTTTGCGCCATTTATTTACACTTGATTAACACGCGACTGACATTTGTGTGACTTTATTTTGCTTTTGTGAGAAATTAAAATGCGAGTTGCGCCACAAAAATATAAACTCTGTGGCATGTCCTTTGCGGCGGCGGCTGCTTTTTGACATTGTCCTTCTTTTTTGCACAAAAATTATTCATTTGTAGAAAATTGCGACGCCGTTTGGTTGTGCTTGGCCCTGGCCCCGGCTCTGCCCTGGCCCGGCTCTGCCCTGGCCCGCAGGCCAAACTGATTAATAAACCAAACGTCAAAACGCGCACAATGGGCACGCATCATCAGGGCCAACCCCTACGAATGGGAGTGAGCTTGAAGCTGGAGCAGCTGTCATCTGTGTGTCATATTCAAATGCCGGGGGTATGACGGGCATGTGCCATGGTCACATCCTGTTCCTGCTCCTTGCCAAGTGCCAAGTAGGCCTCGTCTCAGCATTGTTATCAACTTGACTCTTGAATAGATTTCGCATGTTTCTTTTGGGGGAGACGCCGTTGCCCATTGTCATCTGCTGCTGGGTCACAGTTGGTTGCCATTTGGCCAGCAAATTATTTGCATATTAAAAATGTCACAAAAACATAAGAAAAAAATGTTCAAGAATGAATGAATGAATGAAAGAAATATAAAAAATGTTCTTTTCTTCCATAAACTAGCGCCTATATGAACTCAACTTTAACATTTTCAAGCTAAACATTCTTGAGCATTTTCCATATCTTTCAAATATTGTTTTACCGGCTATCGAGTAAAATTACCCTGGGGCATAACAATAGGACGTGATTTATAAACATTAAGATTTATATGATTGCGTATGTCAAACACACACACATGCACACTCCTGCATACACGCCCACATACTCAAGGCGCACATAAAAATGATAAACAAAAAAAATGCTTAACTTTAATATTATTTCTATTTTGTTCGCTCAGTTAATGCCACTTCTAATGGTTTTATTTATGGAGTGTTTAGTGTTTTCGCCCATTCAAAACAATAGAAAACACGCGCAGATCCTTAAGAAGCCTGATATGCGAGGCTGTGCGTTGTTTTTATAAATGTCCTGCAGCTAAACCAATCCATATCGAATCACTGTGACTTATATGGGCTGTGTTATGTTATTTTTTATGGGGATAGTTGGTCTGGGAAGAATCATCAATCAACTTCAATTTTTAGGCAGTTGGAGAAATAAAATTGAGTGGGTCTTTAAGAGGGGAGGTACTGGGCAGAAATATTTTGGGAAATATATTTAACATTGCTGATTTAAAATAAAATTAATTTCCGTAATTTTCCATAAATATTCTTTAAAATAATTGTACTAACCTCTTGAATTTATGAATTAAAAAAATCGAATCTTAAGCTTCACCTCAGAATCTAGGCTAAAATTCGAACCTTCAAACCCAAAAAACCTCTTTCCCTTATGTTAAAGTTTTTTTTTCGTATTGGATAAAATATTACTCAATTTTCAAATTCAATTTGTCACTCATAAATTTCACGCTGTATTAAAATAAATTTGTGACAATTGAAAAATTCAAGTGGTTGCCCAAAAAAAACTTTTTCAATGTGTCGAAAACGTTACAAAATTTATGGCAAAAACGTTGGTGGGGGCAGAGAGGGCGTTAGTGGGCGGGTTATTTGGTTTGGTCTGTCAAAGTTAAGCGGCGGCCTCTGCACTGGCACATGACTCGCATGTCAATGGGTCTGACAAGCCCTGGGCGCCGGGCGGACACAACCCCCCTCTTAAAAGAGAAAGTTGGGCAGGGTAGTCTATGCGGGGACTCTCACAATGTCGCGTTAAATTTGCACAAGTTGCCAAAAATGTCGCTCGCTTGTGCAAATTGTAAACTTCTGTTTCGGTTTTGCGGCCGTATTACGACTATATAGGGGGAATTGGCGGTGGCCGGGTGGCCGAAGCGTGTCCACATAAATAACAAAATTTAAGAACAAAATATCAATATCCACTTTGCGGCACGCCAACTGCATGCGAATGAGTCGCCGGCATGGGCTACAGTCTGGCAACGTTTTGTCGCCAGCAAAAACTTTGGAGCAGAAAAATTTTGAATTTCAAATGAAATTCTATTTCTTACTTTTGTTTTGCATAATTCCAATTCGCTGCAAGCGACATATTGCGCAGCTAGTTTTCTGCTTTTCTTTTATTTTTCCTGCTGACTAAAACTTGCAGAAATTTTCCGCGTATCAATTGCAGTGCACAAAATTGTGCGCTACAAATTTGAATGAAAAACGGGGGAAAAAATATAAAAGCTTATAGACATTCTTAAAATTGTTTAAAAGTTTTGAGAGAAATATATTTAAATAGAAAATAAATAATACAAGTAACTATAGAATAAATCAATAAACTTAGCTTAAAGCTGTATTGAAGTAATCTTTTAATTATTTATATTATTATTTATTCTTTTTTTTAATATTTTTTATTAACTTTCAGTGCAATATAGCTTAGAATAAGACAACAGAAATATGAAAATATTTATTTTAACAGCTTAAAGTTAATAATATTTTAACACACATTTTATCTCTGGCGTGAGATTAAAGGATTTAAATACGAAATAGAAACTTTAAAAACAGTGTAAATAAAATTCCTAATATATATATGGTATTTAAATAGATCGGAATAAGTAGAGTATAACGGGGGGTATTTACTAAGCTTATCTTAACCAAGCGCTGGAATCAAGACAAACAGTAAGAGTTTCGGTATAAACAATACCTTAGCCAATCTAGGACTTCAAAGATGGCTTATAATAGAGTTTTTTCCTGTAGAAGAAATCCGTATTTTATCTAGATACTTAAAATCTGTAATGAGCCATTTTATGACCAACAAAATTTTAAATTATCAAATATCTAGCTGTCCAGAAACGGCCCTTTTACGATATCGACATAAAAAAGACGCATCAACTTCCTGCTTTTATTTGTAGACACTGCCTTGTTTCCTTTTTCTGCTCATTTTCCCACCCGTTGAGCTGGTCATAAGCCAAATTTAATTTGTTCGCATATGACATTTACGTGGATATTCAAATAGCTTCGTTTCTGTCATACTTCACTGGCTTTGATGTGCCCGCATTGGGGGGCGGGGGGCGCAGTCGTTGTAAAGGAAAAGGTTTCGCTAGATTAATTTAGGGTCATGCATATAACATCATTTTTTATGCGCCTGGGCTTTATGCTTTTGTGGGTGGTTGGGAACCGCAATCAACTGCCAGGGAAGCTTTTTCTGTCAAAGCCAAAGCAGCGCATATGTGAGTTTATTATTTATTGGCAAAAAGTCTTCAAAGCTATTTTGGCTTGAAGTCGTCTCTTTTCTGAGTTTGTAATCCTTTGCGGCAACAAAATGATTTAATTTATGGCCAGATTTGGTCGCATGTGTTCTACAAAGTTTGCTTAATTATGGCTCGTACATCTTAAAAACTAGCTAAAGTTGAGACTTGTTTTTACATAAAGCGGTAATGATTCCCCGGCTCCGCGCCCTCCGGCGTTTGGTTCAAGATGAGTATCAACTTTCGCTTGGGCCGCTCTAGAATTGGATTTTCCCTGAAAAGCTCGGCTCTGGACTCCGCTTTGGGCTTGTGCATTATCGGCGGACCTCTCATTAGGCCCCCTAAATTGATGATGCGCAAGAGCAATCGCAAGGGCTTCTTTCCCTTATCGGGCAAACCGCACGATTCTCTCTCTAGCTCATTCTGCTCTGCATGATTTTTATGAACATCGTAATATGTTTTGTGCTGTGGATTTATTTTAACCGCCGGACAGCTCTCATAACGATCGTCCAGAGAATCTAGCAGGCGATAGGCCCCGACAGAACCGCAGCTCCAGGCGAAGATAATCGCCAAGAAGCTCCAGAGAAAACACGTCCACATTTCACAATTGCTTAAATTGAACTGTGCAAGCAGTTCAGTGGTTGAAATATATATAATTAATTATATTAATATTTGTATTGATTCACCTTGAACTTTAGGTAGAAAAAGTCAACACAGCTATTAAAATTCAGCTGCCCCAGCTAAAGTAAATATTTGTAAAAATTCTGCGTACCAAGAAAAAATGTATAAAAAGCTTTTACTGTCCGTATTCGTAGTGTGAACATAAGGTCAGCTGTATATCGCATCTTCAGGCAAAAAAGTGTATATCCGACATATACCCTACATATAATATTTATAAAAATCTCAAGTACCTAGAAGTCTGTCTAAAAGCAAGCAAAAACATTTTGTTATTTCAGATTAATCAATGAAAAATAGATAAAGTTAGGCTAACCGTGAACATAAAGGCTACCATATTAATAAAATGTTTTTTAAATTTCTACGGAAGGAAAACATGAAATATGAACAATTTATTAGTATATAAATAATTATGTTAAGGTTAGCTCATCTAAATTTGTTAAGTAAAATCATTATTCTTTTTGCTACTAAACACAGAAACTAATATACTCTTTCGAACTATATTAAGTGCAGGGCATGCAAAACAAAGGCCGTTAAAAGAAATGAAGAACCAGCACACGTAACTGTCATTTGTATTGCCTGCGCCTGGTTGGGGGCACCGCACGCCACACGGCCTCCACCGCCGGGGGTCTTTCCCGGGGGGCCTGTTCCGGAAATCAGCGTAAGTGACAATCGCGCGTGAATCTGTTACCTTACCAACAAACACACAAAAAAAGTGACATGAATTTCTAAAAGCGTTTGCGGCCCGGCACATTAACACATTTTTATCTGTGGGTACTCGCAAATGTGGGCGGCATAATTTTTTAAGTGACTTCTTTTATTTGCATTTGAAAACGATTTGGAGAACGTCAAGTGGGAATTACGCTGAATATATTAAAGAGAAACACAGAGAAAGAGGGAAGGAGACTCGATATGCATATCTAACTGTATATTTTTTTGTGATCTTTTAACAGAACTCTTTACACGCGTTTTGGATACGCCCGATGGGGCGTGGCAAATTGATAAGATCGATATATCTCCTTTCGAACCTAGATACATGACATATTTTCAGAGAGATTACTGATAATCTCCTCTAAAGATCGCAAAAAAGTTCTCGGATACCTCCCATTGGGGCGTGACAAATCGATAAAATGTATGTCTTGGGGGCAGGTAAGTCGCGTAAATCCATATCTCCCACAATTTTAGAGCTAAAGTCAACAAATTTAGGGGACACTTGATCTCTTCTGAAGATCGACCCGATAATTTTGCTCCAATACAAATTATAAAAATCGATATTGAAATATCAATAATATTTAAGACCATTTTCGAGTGTTTAACGTTGTTTTTATAAAGAGAACGAGTATTGCGTTTTCGGATACACACGACTACAACGTCTTACTGCCTCGTACTTTATTTCAGCATACTTTCCATTTGCTCCTCGATCCATTTGACATGGACGCTGATGCGCGTGAAGGCAAAAGGTTTGCCCTTCTCGCAGGGCTTTCTGCCGTACGAGAGCAGGCCGTATAGCGAGTGTTGCTCCGCATCAATCAGAGGTCCACCCGAGTCACCCTGCAAAGGAATTCAAATTTTCTAAATGTCTACAAATATCTCTGATCGCAACCACGCACATCACAGGCTCCTCGCGGTCCCTCTGAGTTCACCGCACAGACTTCCGATCTTGTCAAATACTTAAACTTATGTTTGACAAAACAAATATCATCGCCTATGGTGCGAAAGGGCACGGTTTCCAGACTCTTCGGCTTGTTGGGCAGTGTGCGACCCCAGCCGATGAGCAGTGTATTCAAATCGCTGCCCTTTCTGCTGGAATTTCGAAAATCTAGTGCAGCATAGCGCATGTTATCGATGGGTATCGGTGTCTCCACCTGCAGCAGCAGAATGTCGTGACCGTAGAACGGCGCAAAGTCCGGATGCTTTCGCAGCTGACGCACGGGAAAGCGCTGGCTGGTCTCGCCGAAGAGTTGATCGGAACCGGCAGCCACCATCAGATCCTTGGCACGGAGCTGCCGCGGTTTCAGCGTACAGTGGGCCGCAGTTAGCACAAACTGGGCGTCCAGGATGGTGCCGCCACAGAGATGTTTGTACTTGCCATTCTCCTTGGTCTGTATGGAAACTGCAAATGGATATGGTAGGGGCTTCACCGCTTGTCTAGCGGGTGTTGAGGTTAGGTTTGTGTTTAAGATTGGGGTTAGGGCATTGGAGCTGCGTTCGTCACCCAGTTTTGTGGGCACTGTATTGGCTGTGGCATCTAAGAGAGTTTTATTAGGCGTTCTATTCGGTAGTATATCGGTTCTTATGTACCCTTGCTGTAAGCTACCTTCGATTGGACTCTCCAACAGAGGCTTAGGAGCAAAAATATGGTAATTAAACGGCGATACCTCATGATTTACTGAATACTTTTTGCTTTACTTGGAACATGGTAAACCACTCTTAATAGTCATGATATGTATAACAAATTGGGCATGAAATTCCTTTTTCAACCATTTAATATAATTTATTATGGAGGTTACCATATAGTTCATAATATAGGTATATAACAATTGCGGTGGGTTGAATTTTTGCAGTAGGAATAGGAATGCATTTTAGCTCTATAAGGATCTGATGAAGGATTAGCCTATATTCTTTATCAGGCTGTTGGCCCTTAGTTTTAAAGCTAATGCCATGAAACTTTGGTCCGCCTTTTCGTTATATATGCATATATATGTCGAAGTCGGCCAGATCGGAGCATTATACCATATAGGTGTAAATATCGGATGTAAAATAGAGTTGTGTCAGCAATTTTTTGGTGTTTTAATTTATCCCAACATAGGTCGGCAATTGAGAATGTTACTTAGCTTTCAACATACCCGCAAAACCATATTAATATCAGACTACTATAGCATAAAGCTCCAAAATGAGCGATCGATCAAATATTTTGTTGTTGTATAAAAAAGATTTCAAAATATTTAACGAAATATCAGCCACTTCGGATTACAATATTATATAGCCTCCAATAGGAACAATCGGTAAAAATGAGTTTTTGTGTTAAGTGTTTGCTATAGATATATATCTCACATATTCTATACGTCTGCAAGGGAATTCCTTCCATACAGCACCCCGAAGATAACTTTTCTTGTTGGTTTGCACCGTTGGTACAAAACTAACTCCCCAACTGCCGCGACTGTAGTTCCGGTGAGTTTTCCATTATCCACTTACGTGGAATTGTTTCGTGTACATTGAACATGATTTACGATGACACATAAACAACAGCTTAACTTCCGCCTGAGCTTCATGCTGGGTGACAAAAAATGAAGAAAAATTGCAGCATAGCCTGAGATATTGACTAAAAGCACCGTTCCCGCCCCCGTCCCCGGCCCCCAGGAGCCACCTAGCGTCCACTTACCTTTTCCGCTTAAACACCCAGCAACTAGGACATAATGGCCAAATGCATTTGGCACAGGTTTTTCCGTACGGTTTTCCCTTAGCTTCTGCCTTTTGATTTTTTTTATTAGCCCGCAAGTTGTTCCTTAACATAACGGTTCTCTTCGACGTTTTTTTATTGTGTCCTCGTGTTCAGCCGTGCGTCCAGTTGTGGTCATCATTTTTCTTGCCCTGTCCCCCCCACACACACACGTGGCAACTGTGTGTGTGTGTGTGTGTGTTATGTAATGGCTTTGGTCGATCTGTAGCTTTGGATCCTTTTTGTCCTCCGTCAATGGTCACCAAAGGGAAATTTATTGTTTTGCCAGCGGTTTGAGTCAAAGTTGAAGCGCTTCAGGTGCACCAGCCCAAAGGGCGCGGGTGCAGGGCGAGGGGTGTCACTTTTGACATTTAAGATGCCACACAATGGCCACTCCCCCCGCCCCTCTCTAATTTATACGCATCGCCTGCATGTGACACCAACAACATTTTCTTTTTTCTCTTTTTGTCAATATATTTGCAATTCCGATGATTTTTATGGCCAGCTGGAGGCTGTCTGAATGGGCCACTTGACAAAAAACTGTTGCACTGACAAATCTAATAAACAAATGACAGAGAGAGCTGTGCGCAATTTATCGGCTTTGAGCGAAATGGAGGCATATGTTCGATATATTAGCTAAAGCTTTTAGTCTAATGTGATTAGACAAAAAGGTGGCTAATAATAATTTCTTTTACTAGTTGAAATTCATGTATAAACTAAGAGAAAAATGGCACGATAAATCGAAGAAGGATTTTGAACAAGGCTGAAAAAAAACCTGAATTCATAAATCTGAAAAACCAGGTTCACTAACCGAACCCAGAGGTGAGACATGGGTTTGAACCAACGTAATTAAAAAATAAATTTAAAAAAAATAAAAGTTTTGTTTTCGAGTAAAGAAATTTGCAACTTAGCTAAACTTCGACTAAGCTTAAGCTTAATTTATATAAAAACTGCTTGGTTTATTCTCAGAGAAATATAAATTTATATTAAGGTAAATATATTTATAATAATGGAATATGATAATATAATATTTAATTGCATTGCTTTAATATACGTAAATTTACTTTTATATATTATTATTTAATTTTGTTTTTATTTATCGCTTACAATATCATTTTGTACTGGAATTATATGAAATAAATCCTATATTGTCAGAAATTAAGTTAAGTCAACTTGATTTAAAAACATACACATGTTGCGAATTTCGGCATCGAGAAAAACTTAATTTAGTTAATTATTTTGTACTAGGTTCAAAGAAATTCGAAGTTAACGGACTTTTGACACCTCATTGGCTTGTTTTTAGTACGGATTACTTTAATGCTTTTTGTGTATTAATATACAGCTTTTCCCACATAAAACCTGGATATGGCTTAACTTAAATAGGGATTCACATAGATAATTCATTTCCTGCGTTTCTCACAATTCGCGCTTGCACCCATTCTTCCCCTCTTTTGGTCTCCCAGGTCTTTATCCTTTTGATTGTCGTTGTGCACGTTTGTTAATTGTTGTCAGCACATTGTTCAATTGTTTTATGGTTCATATGCATTTCACCAACACTCACTTTGTCTAATTGGGTCGCCCATTATGCGAGATGGGGACCCAGCCTCAGGTCTTAGTTCTCAGTTCGCAGCTCTCATTTCTCCAGCTCATGCCTGCAGCGTCAGCAGCGTGCAATGTTCCAGTTTTATGTGTGAGTTAAAGACAACCATTTGACAGCTTCCACAGCCCCACCTGTCCCAGCTCCTCCAACTGTCAGCTTCTTAGCTGGCTTGACGTCGTCGCCCACTTAACTGCTTGAGGTTTTTGGTTAAATGCGCTGCCTTCATAAGCCATTAAGGCTAAGTGATTTGTTTTTGTCTGCCAGCCCCTTGCCTCCCTTCCGGCTCTTAAGTCCAACACCTTGCAAATGGTTTCCTTTCCTTTTTTTTTTTTTTGTTTTTCTTAAATATTTCTAGACACCCAAAGCACAGAATTGGAACGAACTAATTGTGCGGAAGCGCAGGCCATTTGCTGGTCTGAGTGCTTCACACAGTGCTCCAGTTAGACGAGCTCTCTACTCTATATCTCCGCCATAGTTCTTGGTCCAACTGGTGTCAACTGCTCGATGAAAACTTCGGGTTCAAAGTTGACAGGCAAAAGTTTACACAATGCCAGCCAGAGTTGGCCAAGAGATATGCAAGTTTTGTCGCATCGAAAGTTTTCTTATAGGCAACCGCTCAAGTGTCCGGGTCTGTACTCTCCGGCAAGACATGCTGATTATATCTGGCCATTGTTTGGGCCGCCTGACATGCGTGACATTTGCCTGATGCCCGAGCAGAGTGCTAGAGTGTCAGAGTGTCAGGGAAGTGTGTGCCTCATTTCACAGCTTCGGCTTTGATTGTTGATAACAAAGGGTTGTTCGGACATGTATTAAATCATTTAGGCTATACCCTGCAAAGGATATTATGACTTTGCCAGAAAATATGTTACGTACTGAAGGAGAACTCATAGAAAGTTAGTTGAAGCAATAAGAACTAAGTCTGTCTGCCAATTGATTATGTGAATGCGGTCAGTCTTCAAGTCAGCCTAATGAAATTTGGTAAAGTTTCTTCATTTTTAAGCAAACAATGCATATGTCCAAATCAGCTGGATCGCAGAACTATAAACTTTTTTTATTAAGGCCATCTGACCCAACTTTCCAAATAAGAATTATATTGTTTTGCCAACACTCTTATTAAAAGTTACCAACATCGAAGTACTATATCATATAGCCATTATAGCAATTATTTTGAAGAAATCTTAGCCAAACAATCCACTTATGGGTTGAATTCTGCTTGCTATATTTAAAAAATATCTTGTCGATATAGGTCTTATATATCATATAGCTGCCAAAGAAACTAATGCTGAGAAATAAAGTTGTTGTATGAAAAACTCTTCTCTTATTAAATATATCTTGAAAAATATTTTAAATATTGAAATATAAGCACATTTTATAAATATTAGACTAAAATATATATAATAAAATTAGTTATTTAATATGAGGCACAATTTAGTTCGGCTGTCTATATTTTTACTTATTCACTATAGAAGTGTATTTGAAATTCAGTAGTTCCAACAAAGTTCTTTCCTGCTGTTAGACCTTTAGTTTAGCCAAGGGTTGTGACCATAATTTAATTGTGCATTGCTGGGGCAAACCCCATCTAAATGCTCAGTTGAATCTCTGCCTCTTACTTTCTCTAATCATATGCAAAAAGAGTAAGAATTAATCAATGATTTACAAGAACAATACGTGTGCACATGTCGGGAGCCGGCGGCCGCAGAAGCCCAAGTTCCCCTTCCAAAAAGGCAAAAAAAGCAGGCAACGTGGCCAACACCCGCTTGTTAGACTTGGTCCACCCATCGCCCCGAGGCAACAGCAGGGGCGCAGGAAAAGGGGGCGGGGCAGGCTGCAATGAGCATGAACACAAATAAGGCGTCGGCGCTGATCCTTGTCAACCACCAACAATAATTTCAATGTGCACACAACGGGCAGACGAGCTGGCCACAGACCCAGCCACATCCACAAGCCCAACTACAACCACAGCCCAACCACTGGCTGCAGCCGCTAATAATTCAATTAGTTGCCTCAAAAAGATGCCAAACTGTGATGCTGACTGCTGTTGTGGTTAGCTGCCGGTGCGGCAAGCGGCGGGGTTTCCTCCTCGGCGACTGCACTCGCACAGAAGTTTCAGCGGTGCAGCGCTTCGATTATCCAAATGCCGCTGGCCAAATATCGCACCACTCTGCATAAATTTGCGGGGCGAGCGGCGAAAATTATTCAAACTGGTTGGCCATCAATTTTGGGCGTACTCCAAAATCCATAAAAATGTGATGTGGTTTACCAAACTCTATAAATATTGGCATATGTATGAATAAGATATGCAATTGTCAATATCTACAGTCAATATATACATAATAATATCCTTTTTTGTAGATATTGAATTCAGAACTCTGTTTTAGTTTATATAATTAATGTATATATTTGAAAATGTAATGCTAATTCTGTCATACTTAAGTAAAATATACATTTATCAAATTATGTATGCATGTATATATTTATAAAAGATATACAAATATTTCCTCTTTCGCATACTTGAAAAAATACTGTTTTGTAAATTTTTGATTATAATTGTACTATTCAAATATATACAAAGTCGAATAAATATTTGCAATATATAATATAAAATATTGTTCTTATTAACTGAAAGACTGGTAGTAAAATAGTATATAAATTAGCCCATTTATATTTCCCAAAACCAACCCAAGTGGATTAACAGATTTCCAATCCAAAATCGCAACGCTTACCCGCCGTTAAGCACAACAAATCCGTGGTAACAGCCAAGTAATTGCAGTATAAATAAAAATCAACTTATCAAGATGCAAAGAAGAAGAATGTACAACATCACGGGAACAGACACCCGGAAAGAGTGGGCGGGGCGGGGTCTCTACTTGGCACATGTACATTTTAAATTGTAAATAATCGTAAATAACGCAAATATCGCTTCAAGCAGTGGCGAAGCGACAGAAGGCGACGGGACTCGGAATTCTCAGCTCTCACAATTTTCAGCTCTCTCAGTCAGGGGGGGGGGAGGGGGCCGCACTTGCAAGTCAGTAGCCAGACTTAAGTTGGCCGCAGGCTGAAGGCTAAGCCGCTAAGACAACTCCCTGTGCCACGCCCCCCCCCCCCCCGTATTCCCCGTAAGACCCGAGCAGATTTATAGAGCAAAGCACGGCGCATGTTTTGGCTTCCAGTCAACGTGTGTGCGTATGCAATGTGAATTTATTGACTTAAAATGCAAATTTCACATGACTACAAGAAGAGCGGAATAAGAGCGGGAGAAGAGGAGAAGAAAAACTCTGAAAGAGATTTCACAAATTTTCGCATAACATGCTGCGTACTTGCAAATGCCCCCGCTTGATAGATGGCCAGGCGAAGTTAGAGGAGGGTGGGCAGCTTGTTGGTGTTGCAGGCGCAGGTGGTTCTGACTGTATTTATTTAAGCTGTCTGCACAAGTGGCTCGCAATTTGTTGAAGATTAAATGCCATCTTATGTGTTGACAATTTGTTATTCTTTCCAGCCATGTGGGTGTGGCCACGGCTTAAACTTGTTTGCATCCCATTTACCCACCCACTGGAGTGGGAGTAATTCGGGCAGTGGGGGGCACATGTCAATACTTGCGTTTTAGTTGAGTGTTTGTTGGTGGGATTTGTGCGCAGTGTACAATACATAAACATTTAGAAGCTTACCTTTTAACTGGGAATGAGCTTGAACTGATATGTCTGTGAAAACTGTTCATGTATCCATGTAAGAGAACGAGGAGGAATTAATTTGCATGTGAAAGATAAAAGTTATCTTCGGGGTGGGAAAGATTAAATAAACTTTCAGAATTATGGAGGTGTGCTCTAAATTTCTAAAGTTAAAAAAATAGTTTCTCCTACTGAAAAATATTTAATAAATATATATATTGGTTTCTATATTGGTGGTATTTTACTAATATGTTAGCATGATTTGTAGAGAAAAGTTGTTAATACAAAAACTCATTTTTCAACCAAATGATAGCTGAATGATAAGTGTTCTGATCCGACAAGTAATAAATAAATGTAATTTCTGCAATAATGAATTATCAAAAATTTGTATAATAAATAAATATATTAATAAATATATAAAAAAAAATAAATAATTGTTGTGTATGTTGATGGAATTTTGTTTTATTTAAATATTAATAATTTTTACCTTAACTTCCTTCAAAATAAATGCTTGCCAAATTTTAGCTCAAATTTGGAAACACTTTCACTAATTAAGGCAGGTGGAATTGCGTGCTTATCTTCAAGTAAACCCGTAAAGGTAGCAGAACCTTTCATAAGCACATTTAAACCGAATAAGCTGTTTGTATATTTCCACTTACTAAACATGATCATGCCCGTGTGTGCCCAACAGAAGGATAAACAACTTCTGGAAGCTAACGAAATAATTCAAACGCGGCTTATCGCTGGTTTATCCACAGCGAGGTGCGAAACTTTCCACACTTTTCACTCAGGCAAACAAACAGAAAGTGGGGAAAAGCGAAGGCGAAACCTCGCAAAAATCTCATAACTAACCTTTATTTGTTTTGTGGCAAAACTGCGTCAAGGATATCCGACGCCGATAAGCGCCCACGCAGGGCCATTAAAAATCCCTTTTGTTTTAAGGCGAACAAAGCCTCGCCCGCCACCCTATACCATCTCTGTGTGGAATACATGATGTCGAACAAATGTTGTATGCAAAGGCGGCCAAGAAATTAAGCGTGTCGACTACTAAATGCCAAAAAGTTGCGTAATAAAGTGCACCGCAGAAACCGCAAATTATAATTTTAACCTTTTACGCGCCTCGAACGCGCCCCAGGGCAGGGGTGGAGGGTGCAGGGTGCAGGGTGCAGAGGGGGTCGTGCGACATGTGTGCCAGCAGCGATAAGCGACAAGCCCGTTGGCCTTGTCTAATAGAATTAAAACCCAAGCGGAAGCGCTCCAAGCGCATCGTAGCGCAAAGGTCGTGCCGGCTTTTAATGGTTGCCCAGAGACCCCCTCACCAATTCTCCCTCACTAACCCCCCGGCGGACGAGTGGCATATGAGTGAAAATAATAATAACAGTAATTTGAATGCTCAACTAGGCTACAGTGCGGGGCGAGAGGCGTAAAGGTTCCCCAAAATTTCATATGCAAATGATTTGGAAACATTGGACAACCCTTTCATGCCATAAACTGAAAATAAACCATTTGCTTGTCCTTTGCTCGACTATGGCAAATAATAATTCAGGATTAGTGGCAACTTGTTTGCCCCGCGCCAACTCCGAGGTTAATTACAACATTCGGTCAGGTCGTTTGAGCCACCAGAAATGGCCGTCCGTTCAGCCGGAGATAAGGTAATCGCAGGTTTTTACTTTTTCTTTTTGGAAATTATTTGTGCTTTAAGTGCACGTTGGTAATTAGAAACGTATTGTGGTTAAAATATAAAGAAATCAAAAGCTTCCATAAGATGACGAAACAAATTTTAAAATGTTCTAAAGCTGTTTCTTTTGATGTTTGGTAGATGGGTGCAATTATTTAAAATTTCAATATAATATAAAGTATTGCATATTATCTTCACTAAAAACAAACATGTTTAAATATATAAAGGGTTACCTTTTTGTATTTGGCAGGAAGGCTAAATTATTTGTTTATTTAAAAAAATTAACTGTTTCTATACAATAAATTAAATATTAAATATGTATATAGCTTAATAAATTAAATATTTATATGTTAAATGGGAGCAATTATTTAAAATTTTGTTTTTTTTTTCTGGGTTTTTAAATTTTTATATTATTTTGTCTTGCCTTGTATTTGAGCCCATTTAATATATAATTTCAATATATATAAAAAAATATATTATATATATATATAAAATATATATTGTTAAATTTTGAATAATTATTGCCGATTATAATCGGTCTTTCAGCTATCTTAACTTATATCTTTATATATAAAATGCGTAATATTTGTACTTCTCTTTAATGCGATCCCCAAAAGTCGTGATAACTATTCCTATTGATTGAGTAATTCGTTAATTGAGTAAACCAAAGACTTAATTTTAATTTGAGAACAACAACTGAAACAACTCTTGTGTCGCCCACACGGAATTGTACATTCATTAGCACCTCCTTAGACCTCGTAGACTATGTTGGGCAAGCGGACAGTTGAGTCGAAATTAAATGTAAATTTTGCCAGCCAAAAAACATTAATTGTAAGGCAATCAGTCGCGCAGAACCCACGCAGTCCAGAAAAACCAACAGCGGCGGCAACAACTGTAATTTTCATGGTGGCTTCAATCAGCCAACAATCAACAGCGTGCAACAAAGAGGGGCACAATAGGGGGAGGGGGTAACACTGTCAATGATCTTAGCTGGCTGCAGTTGTTGCAAATTGCTGGCACCGCAAATTGTGGCAAGCAAAACAAGTAGCAAACAGTCCGCGACTGGCGACAATTTCGCCGATAACACAAAGCAAATAAAAGTGTTAGAAGTTCGCTTTAAGCCAAACAAAACAAACTTTGGTAACATGACAAAAAAAAACTTACATGTACTTAAGTTTTTGTGGTTTGTGGCATTTTGTTGCTGCACTTAGGTAAATTAAATGCTGTAGCTTAAATAACTCAACTTGGATGAAAACTAAACAGAAAATCAAAAACCACGGCTAAGAATTTATAAAAATGTGTTTAACTTGAAGTCATGAAAAATATTAGCCCAAAAAAATATAATAAAAAATTTTAAATAATATATTAATAATTTTATTGAAAATAATTTAGTGAGTATATATATGAAGGTATATTTTAAAATATTGATTTATTCATTTACACATTTGCACATTGATATATTCTTGATCTGTGCTAATAGCCATCTGTTTCTATATCTCTCAGTTTTAAAGCTATCGTCATGCAACTTTGTATAGATTCCTTTCTAAAGCACATTAAAAAATTCCCTAACCATCGTTGCGCTCCCAATTAAATTGCAGCTGTATTTAATTACAGCCGGATTGCCACTAATTAAAACATAGATAATTCAAGGAATATCAATGACTCATAAATAGATGAGACAAAGAGTAAAAATTATTCACGCTACATAATTAAAGCAAAATGCGACAAAGACAAAGGCAAGTAGCAAAGGCAAGGGGTTGAGGCTGGAAGATTTCGTGGGTCTGAGTTGGAGCTGTGGCATCGAGTAACCACTGGCAACCGCAGGGCGACCCACCGCTGAACCACATGCCCAAAGTGTTTGTCATTTGCTTTTTTGGGCTGGATTTAATTACACTCAATTACCGGATACCACAAGGCGATCCATTTACACTTGAGCTCAACTGGGCACAGCCGATGACACTTTTCCGAGGCAACAGGTAAAGTTGCAACCACCCACTCCCCACCCCGTTCTGGCATGCTCATTAATGCCGTTAGACATTTTAACGAATTTTATGCAAATTGAAAACGGAAACACTTTGAAATCGCGACGTCCCCTGTCCCTTTTGGCACACGGCGCAACTCTTTCAGTGGCTGAAACAGGAGCTGGGTGAGCAGATGGATTATTGAGGTGCTTGGGGAAGGAGCTGGCAGCTTGTGGCGTCGTTTCGTGTTAGTTGAGTTATTATTGCAAATTAATTTTTGTTCATTAGATTTTATAATGTCACAAACTTTGTCGACACGCAGCTGAGACTGAGTGCTGCCCATGGGATCTGCGGGGGATTGGGTAAGCAGGAGGATGTATAAAGAAGAATGGAAAGCATTGTATATATATGTGTATATATAGATAAAAGAAGATAGATAGAAATGTATTTGGAATTTATTTTGGGATTAGAAAGAAGCTTTAATGAGCTCTATATAAATGTTTATTGAAACTAATAAACAAATGGAAAATTTTAAAAATTCATAGGGGAAAATTAAATGATCAAGTCTTGAAAAAAATGAAATGAATACGTTAATTTATTAATTATATAATATTTGTTATATCCTATATAGTCTTATTTGTAAAGGATTTAAGGCTAGTTTCTAATATTCTCTATTTATTGAACAAACGTTTTATAACTTCCTGCTATAGGCCAATTCATTGTTTGTGGCATATATGTAGTATAGTTACACACAGACATATATTCCTTTCATAAGCCTATTGACTTTCACACACGGAGAAACACACACACACGCATGTGAAATGAGCGGTAAATAATCCTTTTGAAATGCCGCAAAGCAAATTAATTAATGTGCCACACAGCCGGAATTTATGGCATGAATAGCGAACTGCGCAGCTGTTGCAGGTGCACGTGGTTGGGTGGTGGGATGTCGGATGCTTGGTTGTCCATGTGCCAGGCGTACTCATAATTACACTCGACACGGCGTTACCAATACTTATATGCACTTACATTCAACATCCCCCCTTCGGTGTATGCAAATCGATGCGATTGAAACTTTCGCCGCAAACTCGTTTTGCATATTTTAGTTTTTGAATTATGGCTGAAAGTTGGCTTTTAATTGAAAGTACACAGCGAGCACTGTGGCAGTGCGGCCATCGTTATGAACTCATTGATATCGAGGCATTATGAAAATGAAAATGTTTATTATTATCATTGGGCACATTTGGTCCTGGCGACACCGAGATGACAAAGCATAATAAATTGCCAGACTGTACGAGTCCGATTCCGATTCCGGTTCTGATACAGCGGCAGCCCAGTGTTTTAATGAATTTTTAATTAGTAGCAATTAATATGGTAATTTGTTTAAGTGCTAATAGATACTACGAGTCGCAATGAATTTCGATGAACTGCGCGCCAAAGTGCGTCAATTTTGTGGATCGTAATTGATGACAATGAACGAGATGAAAATGGGGAAATTTAATGTATAAGAAGAGAAGTATGGTTAAAGATTTATTAGATCTTATAAGAAAAACGATTTCTTTATGGAAAATGATATAGATACGGATGCAGATACTTTCCGATACAGATTGAGATTCGTTTGCAGATACAGATACATATTCAGATACAGATATAGATACATATAAAGATATGGAGATATATATAGCTACAATACAGAATGAGATGCAGATGCAGAGAAGGACGTAAATATAGATACAAAATTTAAATACAATTACAGATTGAAACACACAGATTCCGATATAGGTACAGATGGTATCAAACGATACAATCCAAGAACATATTAAGAAACGGAATATATAAATAAAAGTACATGTGTATATTAACGCCATTATTCAAAAATATGAGTACTTATTAAACTATAATATATATAATATATAGGCTATATTACACTACTTTTCTTAAAGAAAATTTGTCTTTACCTGAAACACAAATATTAAAAATAAATTAAAAATTAAAACACGTTGGGAGTAGTTTTCTTACTTTATAATCAAACGGAGTTTTTAACTTAATTTAGCCAAATGAATTTATGTATTATGAATGAGGCGATTAATGAGTGGAAGATACTCATTTATATTGTACATGGTCGAATCGCTAATCACAATATGCTCTAGCGTATATATTTCATTTCTAATGTGCGCCTGGGCCTCACCCAGCTGATGCTTATGGAAGCTGCCTGAAACTTCAGCTATTGCCTCGACTTTATTGTCGCCCAAACAAATGGGTCTTACCTTGGCACCAAATATAAAGGGCTTGGGCAGCTTGAGTAGGAAATACTCTTTCGTCAAATTGCTGCAAGATGTTAGAGTAGAAGTTAACATGGGTTGAGTTAATTAAATATGTGAACACTTACAGCTCATTTGGCTGCATGCGCACGATGTTCTGAACATAGCCATGATCTTCGTCCAGGCTGAAGCTGATGCTGTGATTTCCCTGAACAACGCTGTAGTAAAGGTATTCGTCTTCACTAATTAGCCGATCTATGAAACAAGCTCCGGCTGTGATTATATAGGTGCTGGAGATAATGGTGCCCGCGCAAATGTAGTCATAGGTTTTTTCACTATTCGCTTTCCTTTCAAAAATGCTCACCGTCCAGGGCATTAGGTTGGGATGTTGTGCCGATTTAATGCCACAAATCGGCTGACATTCGGGATTCGGGCATTCAGTTGTCCACATGCCCTGCGCACTGCAGCTATGTTGACCTGGCTCGGACACACTTTCATAGCCGGCAGCGCAGGTTGTCCGCAGATTTGTTCCCAGGAGTTGGGCACTGTTGCGGCAATCCACCAAATTGCCATCGTGGATGCACTCCGTCGCATAGCGAACGTTGCCCAACTCAGCCGGTTGGCCGCAGATGCGCAAACAGCCGAAGCCCATGTGCTCCCAATGGCTGTCCAGGCATTTGATGATGCTCGAGCCAAAGTGCACGTAGCCCTCGTCGCAGCTCACCTCGATAATGGTACCGTTCGGCACCTGACTGCCCGATCTGAAGCTGATGCCCGTAAAGTAATCCTTGACATGCATTCCGGCGCTGGTTGCCAGCGGGCACGTGAACGTCTCCCACGATGCAACCAGTTTTTCTTGCTCGAACTTTGATAGTGATTCATCAGATAAATCAAATCGCAAGTCGACCATCGCTTGCTGGCCATTCTGTGTCCATATGGATTCGTCTTGATTCCCACTGACGTTCAGTTCGTTCAGCTTACTGCATATGAAGGGTGTCTCATCGCTGCCATCGGCGCAGTCGACCACGTGATTGCACAGGTACTCGGCTCTGATGCAGGCGCCATTTTCACAGTGAAACGTTTCACCGGGACAGTGGCTGTCGGCACACAGTTCCACGGACTCGTCGAGCCCGTCCGTACAGTCCATGATGCCGTTGCACGTCGCACTCCACATCAAGCACTTGTTGTCACAGCTTAGCGCATACTTCGGGCTTGGTAAAAAAAGATAATGGAATTTAAGACGCTGCTATGCTGAAGCTTAAATACCCTTGCAGACTCTGTTCAAACAAACGCCTCGTTTTTGGGTTTGTCTCGGTGAACTCGATTTTTCACATTACTAACATTTTTTTCTTTTAACGCAACTTATTTTTGACGATTTATAATAATAAAAATCAAGGCTGCCAACCAGGGGAAAAACGCCTGAACCAAACCATATTTTCATAAATTTTAGGTTGATTTTGAAAAATTATAAAATTATAGATTTTGCAAACAAGTATATACATTTGTTCTTAAGTCGTTATTATACTATTTAAATATACAAAGTTAAATATATACAAAATGTAAATGAATATTTTTGGATTTATTTCTTGGAATTTTTTCTACATTCTTATCTCCTTTCTATAAATTTAAAACCGTCACATGGATTCATCAATATGAAAAACAGCTTCAACATTTTTTTAAGTGTGCAGAGCTGATAATAATTTATTCGCAGCCTTGATTATAATTAATTCAGTTAAAATCATATTTCGATTAACATACCCACAGTTGCCGCGCAGTTCATCCAGTAATAAACCGAATTGTATATCATCCGCGCACAGATATTTGTTCTCATCGCTTTTGTCCCAACAGTCGGAATGGCCATTGCACTTGAGTGTTTCCTGGATACAGCCCCCATAATTGCAACGAAAGTAGCCCGCGTTATTGCAGGTCGTGTTGAAGCAGGCCAGAAAGGTCTCATCGCTGCCATCCTCACAATGGCTTACCCCGTCGCATTTGAATCTCTTGTCAATGTACTTGTCAACACTGCATGAGAAACGCTCAGAATATGTAGCAAAAGCTAGAGCAGAAGCGATAAGCGGCATATTTTAAACGAGAGATAAAGAGAGGGAGAGAGAAACTTAGTTGAATGTTGATCCAGGTGGATACGTCTAAATGCGATTTCTAATCATGTTATAAATCTAAAGTATATATACATAATATACTATAGTATTGTTTTCATAGGAAAAAAAATTTATAATTATAGAAATCTGAATAGTTAAGTTTGTAATATAGTACAAGTTTTTTTTTTGTGGTAAATTATATTGATATTTTAACTCGATTCAAAAATACATGGTCTCATAAAACAACGATTATTACGATTTGATTTATTTATAAAACAATTCTATATTTATTTTTTCTGTATTTATTTTTCTACTCTTTATCTTCACTTTTCACTCAAGTTTTAATATATTTTGAGTTACATTAAACCAACAAGTCAGTTCGTACCCACTTGATATGTAGCCAATACCATACAAAATATAGCTGATAACATTATATATATGTATATATTTTTTTTGAATACGAATATGTGTTAGTTTTTAATACCGAACCGTTCGCTTGAAATTATTAAAGGCAACTGATCTACGATTCGTTGTAGCTTTAAACGTGGAATTCAACTCTGGCTTAACAGGTTGACCTATGAAAATTAGTTTATACGGTGTAATTCATGATATTTTTTAGAAAATAACTAAAATTAAATTAAAAGTAAGTTTATAATAATTAAAAATATATTTTGTGTGTTATAAATAAAGTCTAGCTCTATTTAAGTCAGAGCTCCGAAGAGCCAGTGACAAAAATTGTATTAAGTGGGGTTTCCTTACTTATTAATATTATTAATAGAGATAATACGCGGTATTATAAATATTGATATGCCCTGCCTCTGAGGATATTTTTCGTACGGCCTTACCTTCATTAATTGATTAATGTCCGTTATGTGGATTCGTATACATATGTAAACACTTTCGAAAGCTCTAATTAATTTCTTTATTAGTGATAATCTCAACATAATCTTTTCCATTTATTCACATTCATTGCCGTTGAAGGAGGGGGGTCAGGGACATACACAGAAATGCGCACAAACAATTTCATCAAAACTGAAAGGCAAAAGCCCGAAGCCCAAAGTCACGAATCCAGCTGCAGATTAATTGCATTAATTAATCGCTAAAAACAAAGTACAACAGCAAACACAGAGGCCCCCCTTCTCAACCCCTCCATGTTCAGAGTTGTAATAAGACGCAAGAGGAGGGTTTGATGAATACGAAAATAAAACAAGTGGCATTTCCGTTTTTCATTAAGACCAGACGAAAAGCCAAATCAAAATGTCGATGGGGTGTACATACATATACATATATTTGAAAATATATTTATGTATATGTATTTATGTACTTATTTGTTTTTTATCCGTATCGTTGAATCTGGCCACAAAATGATTTGTTTGCCGGACAATCGCTTCGGGTTTTGAGTCCAGTTTTTAGTGGTTAATTACAGATTGGTCCCAGACCCAACGCAAAATCGCAATTTCATAATTACCATGGCTTCCATTTCATGCACATCAATCGCAATGCAATAATCATAATAATAGAACAGTTTCCTCCGGCTTCCACCCCGTACACGGTTTTTGCTCAGTCAGTTGCATGCGAATCAAATTTGATTCGGATTGATTGATCATACCCAGCGGGTGCTGCCTACCTATGGTCGTTGCCTAGCCGGCCCACCCGTCGCTCGTTCTTGTAATGTATCCTGTAATCGAGTGTAATCCTGTAAAGACCTGCACGGTAGAGCTCACTCAGCTGGATGCCATTCATTTATTTCATTGTTCATCGCCTGCGGCCTTCCGAATGCCCATCTCCCACTCGAGAGTAGCTTAACTTTGCGCTGATGAATTAGCTTCTCGGGTTTTTATTGGGTTAGCCGCAGCCATTGAGTTGATTATAGGGCATACAAGTGATTTCTCTTCAACTATTTTTAATTCACACTAAATTTACATAGCTTTTAAGTGTCAGTCATTATTATTTCCGTTTCAATATATTCAAATTATACAAATTTAATCCGAAGTCTAGTGCAGAAAAAATACAAAATATGGTAACATTTTTGAGCTTACAAATACTTTACAGCAACATTTTAGTAATTTAAATGTATGATTAAATATAATTTAGGGTCTTAAATTTGCACAAATAGTTTCTAGAGTATTCCATATTCTATTATTTTTTGATTAATAAAGTTACCTTTACCTTTTTAGTATTAATTTTTGCCATTGCCAAACTTAGCTGACGGAATTACGTGAACCTACGCTTATCCGATGACATAAAGAGTCAGCGAACGATATACATATATCTCCCAAATCTCCCCCATGCCCGCCGCTGTCAAACCGCGTTGAAGTCCCAGGAGTCAATGGACAAACAGAGAGAAAAATCAAAATCAAATGCCATGGCAAAGTGGATTTTCCACCCTTTTTATTAGCAATTGCTCAACGCCCCTGCCCGTCGGCAGAGACAACGTTAACGTTAACGCCAACGTCACTGGCCCAACCACAGTTAGTGGTTGCTCAGTGGTTGTGGGTCGGTAATCCCACAATGAGCTGCCATAATAGATGGCAAGCAAATTGAAGAGCTTTGTCGACATCGCCATCGAGTGGGTCGACGGCGCGAGCACAGCATTTGCGGTTGCCAGTGGGTTTGCTTTGGGTGGTGGCATTGACTTCTGTGTTGCGCTTAACATTTGCGGTTTCGCACTTTTGCAACAATTCGACGACGGCTGTCGTGTGCCACCGGGTGCTCCTGCCCCCACCCCCTCTCCTCCTCCGCGCCCGGTTGTACGCAACAGGGTGGAAAGTTGAAGTGCATCCGGCTGGTCAGCGAAATGTGGGTTGTGTGGTTCTCTGGTCGCCGTTGACTGTTTGTTGTTGCCCACCGCCTAAATTACCAAATGCGACTCTTTGTCATTAGGCGAATTATGAGGCCTGGATAAAAGGTATTAAATATTTTGGTCACCAGCTTTCAGCCTTTTTCAGCTGGTTTTAGGCTAATTGAAAATTCCGCCCACCTTTGCGTCACGGGCCGCAGCTGGCCGACAATTTTCGGCAATTTGCAAATGGTTCACTCTCACAGTGCCAGGTCCATTAGTACTCGTTAGTCAGTGTTGTAAACTGCCTCTCAAAATTATGCTCACTTTTTTTTTAATAACCGACATTTATTAGCTTTAAGTACTGGTGGTTTTTGTGGTTTTTGGGCGGGTCCACAATGTCCTTATGTCCAATTTAGTTGTGTGTATACAGTTTGTATGTATTGTGTTGGTTACTAACTTAAGTTAAATATTTACGAGAGCACAAATTTATTATTTTGTTTTGTTATTTTTAATACATATATACAATTTATATGATTTGAAAATAAAATGATTGAAATAGATTAATTACATTAATTACATTTTTTGGTAAACATTTTAAACATTTTTTCTGTATTCTCGGCCAATAATATAAAGTGAAAATACCTGTGCATATTTCTGAATTTATTTAACACAGATTGAACGATTCAACTTTTGCCTCTTTCCTACCCCATGTTTTTGCATTCTCAGTGAACTCTTTGTCAATATTTTATCAGTTTTTCATGCATGACATCATTCATATATGAAAGCGCAACTCGATTGTAAACGTGGGTACGTGTCAGATTTTTTGACATTTTTAAATTTCAATTTTGACAGTTTGCTGATGAACATGCATTCAAGGAGTGTGAGCAGGTTTAACATTTAAATAAAGCTACGTGGAAAGGCTGTCGAACAAATGAGCTTTAATAAGCTGTTAAATATAAGAGGTCATGGGTTTATGAAAGTTCTGAAAAAAGTTTCTCCTTGTACAAGTTTCATAGAAAAGCTCTGATTTATTTGTTAAAGTCCTGTCATGTCTTCATTTGCATGCCTGTAATTAAATTTGGGAACTGTGACAATTCATTTTGCTGTGCTTTTTTCATTTACCCTTGTTTAAGGATAAATTTTGCACGCATGTCCAACCCTTTGACTGTGTTTCCACGCCCCGGCGCTGTCTGCACCCCGCCCGTTTCGTGGTATTTTTTATACCCTGTAGTAGGTTGAGTGTTACATTATCATCGACATCAAGCGGCACGGCGCGGTCGTGTCCTGGTCCTGGCCTATCCTCTCCTGACTTTTCAGCACATCTCATTTCTGCGGCGACTGTTTGTAGTCATATTATATGTCATTGCATTGAAGTGCTCTCAAATTCTCAAATGTTTTTCAGCTTGCTTTTTAGCATTTTAATGCAGCAGCCGCGAGATTTGTGCATTTTAAGTGATTTAATGGATTTTGCATGCATTAAATTGAATGAGAAGCCAAGTTGTTAATTGCTATGCGAATTTATTACTATGATTATTATTAATGCTGCTCCCATCTCTGTAGTGATAAGGGAAATGCGACAAATTTGAAGAGGAGTGACGCTCTACAGAGTGCATTCATGCGGAAGGCTACTCAGGAAAGGACAACAAATGTTAAAAGTTAATAGAAAGCTCAGTATCGTATGAAATAAGTAACAAATATTTGAATGTGCAGACTAAAATCTATTTTTAAATTATTATAATATTTTTAAAGGTAGGTGAAAAATTCTAAATTTTTTTTTATTGAGATATAAAACAAGTGAAAGGCTCCAGTCGGGAGCGCTCGACTGGGGGATACCCTGAACCCTGTGTTTTCATACAAAATCCAAAATAATTCTTACCCGCGCATGTTTCACACGAGTAGAAAGAAGACGAGATGAGTTATCGGTGATTTGAAATAAACTTGATCTGCGTATGGTATACACGAACTTAAAAAGTCCCAGTTCTGATTTCTAGCTTCTGCAGTCTCTGAAATCGATACGTTCATACAGACGGACGGACAGGGCTAGATCAACTCGGCTAGTGATGCTGATTAAGAATAGATATACTTTATGGTGTCGGAGCTGCTTCCTTGTGCCTGTTACATACGCACAAAACCATTATACCCTGATTTACCCATTTTCAATAGGTTGAGGGTATAAAAAAACAAACAAAATTGTTTAAAAAAAAATATAGGATATATGTTTATTTAAAAGCGGTTTGCTATAGACATATTTATAAAATAACTTTTTGTACATATTTTAAAAATAAGTTCATAAAGATTTTCATTGAGTAAACCCTAACTTAAATTCACAAGCTTTTCATACCAGTTAAATAGTATAATAACCATGACCAGCACATTTTTAAACCGTTACCCGCACAATTATATGACATATGAGAAACATTTAGATCGATCCCATCTTCGCTTGCGCAGTTGCGCAATTTTCTTTATTTTTCATTCCAATATGATGATGCTTGCTTTTGCTTTCTTTATGTCGGAGCGAATAATTAAAGAATAACAAAAGACAAACCGCATCGGGACAACAACAAACGACAAAAGCAACTGTCAACGAGCCAACATTCTATCAAACTGTCAATAAGCAATTCATTTGCAAATGCGATTGTCAATGGGAGCAGTAAAATAAAAAGAAAAGCGAAGAGCAAAAATAAAGAAAAACCGCAGCAAATGCGGCCCAAATAGTAGGTGAGGTTCGTGTCATTGTTTGTCAAAAAGCCATTTCGGTTCGTATTGAATTTCAAGTGTAGCAGAAAAATATAAAAAAAGTAACCAGCAAATTGTACACTATATCTATATCTAACACATGAGCAAGTTTCTCTGGTCAAACTCGGTTTGAGCTCTTTATTTTGGGGTTTAGGGTATGGGCTAGAGGGTGTTGCGGCAGTCGGCGATGCAAAAAAAAAAAGGAATACTCCCCTGGGCGAGCGTTTGCCACTCGCATGTGACAGAGTCGACGCGTTTTGGCACTCAGACTACCCACAGGCGTGGTGAGTGGAAGGGGGAGGGATGGTGGGGAAGGGGGGGGAGAGGTGACTGCGGGAGCTGGGAGCAACCTATCAGGCCGCTGCCATCTAACCGAGCGTTGACATTTGTGCCTGCGCCGCTTCATGCACAATCAACGGTTCGATTTAATGGAAAAAATGAATTTCACTCCACGCTCTGCGGTTTTGGAGCCGCCTTTTGTGTGGCCAAACGAATTTCCATGAATGCGAATATTGGTTGGCAGCTAGGAAAAGCGTTTAATGAACCTTCTTTCTTTTTTTTTTTGCCTTCATCTCCCCATTGGCTGCGTCGCCCAACACAAATCGAAACTCCAATACGTAATTGAAGCTAGCAATTGAAAAAAAAAACGAATAATAAAAAAATATTTGGCAACTGTCTATGAATTTTTGCATTTGCTTTTTTGCATTGTTGTCGAGAGTTCGGGCTTAATTAATTGTGGTTTGGGTGTCTTGTGTGTGATTTCAACATATCGCTAAAAAAAAGTTTAGATATCCGTTAAATGTTTTCAATTCAATGCCACACTTGATTTAAATTAAAAAAATGAGGAAGAAAAAGCTTTTGGCAAAAATTGACAATTTTTTGACACAATGTCGAGCCGATAAGCACACTCTGAAGCGTATAGGAAATTAAATTTTTTCCAATCAAAAACATTTCAATAGCAGTTCACACACAGATAAAGCGACCAGAGTACGAGAGCGAGTGAGACGGCGATATGAAATCAACATTTACTGTCTCCGAGCGGTTCATTGGAGTTTGGCTAACGCCGGCGGATTTATTTTATTCCATGTCAATAAAGTTGCACAACATTTTAAATTTGATGCATTGGCCAGATAAGACAGAGAGCATTTTACAATATTGTATATTATATAGTTAATATTAAACTGTATTATATAATGTGTAGGTAATTTATATTTTATGTTTAAACGCATATTGGTGTTAAAATTTGTTTAAAATGTGACATAAAAAATGATTTTAATGATTTCAAATGCCCATAGCTCGGTTAAAACTTAACCGATATTCATAATCCATGTAATTTTGAAAATGAGCCAATCTCTGGATTGAATGATAAAATATATTTCAACTTTTTTTTTAATATATCATATACGTATTTCGAATAAAATTGCTTTTTGCTTTATTAACCTAAATTGTTTATAATACAAGCTATTAAAATTTGTACATTTTTATTTGCTTAAATCAGTTTTTAATGTTGGGCCTGCAAGACTGAAAGGTTTCTGGTCTTAAGAGCGAAACATTTCAATTAAATATCACGCATTAATATTCATTAAATTATTTGGACTGTGTACTGGGCAGTAGATGTGGCACTTGTAGGTCTTATTTAGCCGGAGCCGAAGATCTGTACGAAAACAATAACATTAAATCACTTAAAGTGTCAGGCGCCCTTGGCTGCCTGCTCAGTGTCCAGTGCAGTCCAGATGGCATTCATTATCATAATCTGCAACATCATAAAGCAATTTGGTGTTGCAGGGGCAGGGGGCGGGGCTGGGCCATGGACGGGCTGAGTTGTTTGCGTCTCATAGAGCGAGTTTATGGATATGTGACTGGTGCTGCTTGTTGCACTCACAGAGGCGTGGGGTTTGAAGGGGGAAGCGAAGCAAAAATCTTAATTACTTGCCCAGGCGAACGCTTGACCTCGTGCAGCGCCTGAACTCACACGACCAGGACGAGTGTTGGCGTTGGCGTTGGAGCTGGAGTCGGAGCTGAAGCTGGAAGTGTTGAGGCGTCGTCACCCACAAGCGCAGTCGCCCATAATGGGGGTCAATTGGGCTGTGTGCGCGACACGCATACATCTTGGTAATTAACCAAAGAAGAGACTGTAGCCCCCGTCAAGCCCAACCAAATGGACATGCTTTCTACAAACGGATGGTAATTAAGGCTCTGTGACCATTCTTTCACTGCCATGTGAACTGTTCACTTTCACTGGGAGCAATTGCAATTGTTAGAGATAGGCATCGGGCCACCATATGCACATTTCGCATTAATTTATGGGGCGTTACATTTGGCGCTTTCTCTAGAATTTATTGCGCTGCCCAATGATAATATTTATTTTCTGTTCTCTGGGTTTTTTTTTTTTGCTTTCTTTTTTCCTTTGTTTGTGTCATTGGACTTTCTTCTGATGGGGTGGACTTTCGCAATTTATGGTTCCATTATGTTAATTATCGACAATTGCTGTATGGTCAAGTGCTAATTATTTCTATTAACTGAAATAACCCCAGTGCACTAAGCAATTTATGACAAGTTTCTGCGACATGTTCATATTTGTAATTATATAAAAAATTAGACAATATTACAATATTATTTTTATTCAAAACAGAAATAAATTTATAAATTAAATCTTAGTAGTATTTATGAATTTTTTTATATTCCAACTTTAAATAAAACATAAATACGTATATTATTAAATTGTTTGCGTATTTAACGTAAAAAAGTTAAAATATTCTTTTTAAAGGTTTAAGTTTAAGTTTACGTTTTTCTTAGCAAATTTATATATTTATTTAAATATTTCCGTTATATGTTATAAAAATGCCCTCAGCTGATGTGCAACTGTCAACAATAGCTCCATTAGGAGCAGTAAAATGCATAATACCCACCTACAAGCCGTGTCTAGCATATCCAAAAGTCTTTGTTATACAAGAAATGTGCTGCACAATGGCCAAAAACTGACCAGGAAAATGCAGGAAATAATGGACTTTAATGGATGTTCCATTTTAGGCCCAAAACTCGGGACAAAGACCGACAGCCACAAACAATGCATAATAAAAGAGCATTTAAATTAAATAGAAATTTAAACAAATGCAGAAAGAGAAATGTACAAATCAAAAAGTAAATATTCCTTAAAGTCATTAATCACAGAAAAATTTCCAGCAATTGCGTCACTTTCACTCGAAAGGAGCAGATTTCATTAGCCAACTGTCAAACAGCTGTGTGTGAGGGGTGTGTCTCAATATGGGGGGATGCGAGGGTGCGAGCTTGTGGTTGGTAGCCTTAATTGTTATTTGGACAAATTGTTTTTCGGTTAACAAGCGCAGGATTAATGATCTGGTCAGTCAATAAGTGGCCCCGCAGAGGCGGGTTGGAAGACCCACTCGACTCCGGCTCGGACTCGAACGCCATAAAGCGCAACGGTTGCCACATTTTGTGGAATCTAAATTGTTAACGGTTTGGCAATTAAAGCCGTACTAATTGCCAACAATAAGACCCTTAGGAAAACATGACTTCTGCATGGCAAATCAGAAATAGCCATAAGAAAAAGGGTTAGCAAACCCCTCAAAAGGCAAGAAGTTATATCCAGACAAATAAAATGGGAATACCCCTAAATTCAATTTATGTTGTTTTAAACTCGCAAAGAGCCTGATGATGTCATAGCCATTACTGGGATAATGACAGGATATAATAACGACATCGTTACGACAGAATTACTCCCGATTTTTGCAGCATTAACTAGAAAGAAAAAATCTTTTGATCTCGCTTGAAAATCAGCTTACAGGCAAATTTTTTTTATTGCAATGTCGTTAAGAACTGTCCACCTTTTAAAGCTTTTTGGTGAAATTTTCTATTTTTGTTTTTACTCCCAGGCTGTGAGTGTGGACCCCAATGCAGCCCTTTGGCTCTTTTGCGGCAGATAACGGCCGCAGCCGTGTTCGAAAAATGTCGCGACCGGAAAAAAAGTTTTGTGTCATAATAAATAATTTCAACGCATTCGTCTGGAAGGATTAAACCTGGTCGCACTGTCTACCTTTTGGACCGTGGGCTCTGGACTGGAATAGATGGATTTAAAATTGAGGCGAAATAAAGTTAAACGTTTCAATAAGCCTAGAAACAAAAATATTAAAAAAGGGTTTAACATTTCAGATGCGCTTTTAATTCTTATCAGACTTTATGTAAAAGTGTAGCCATATAAGGGTTAAGCGTTAACGTCGAATATTTGAGTTGTACTTACACAATTTGGTATGTAAGCTGCTTAAATATCTAGCTGTCTATATGTATGTAAAAATTTCCATAGATAAATGTTTTCGATTTATATCTCAGTATAAATTAGAGTTGTTTTTTAGTTCGTATAAATAAGTCGATAGTTATCATAATCACAACTATATAATTACAAATAAATGTACTAAAATAAAAACTCTAAATATATTGTGAGATATTTGTTTATATTATAGTATTATAGTATATATTATATATATAGTCTAAGTTGTCTACCTAAGTAACCGACATTTCTGAAAATAGATTTTATCTAAAAAAGCACGAATTTTCAAGCTGCACTTAAGGCAATTAGTAAGAAACAACCGTTATCTTATGTGAAATGTAAGTTATCAGTTTCAACAATCTCGAGATGCGATCTTTCTGTTAGATCGACGTTCTTCTACCAATTCTTCAGCTTCTGGTAACTACTGCGCTGCTCGATCAATGTGCGCCTCCTTAGCTCAGTGGCAGAGCACTGGTCTTGTAAACCAGGGGTCGTGAGTTCAATTCTTACAGGAGGCAGTAGAGCTGAGTAAATATTTGATTAATTGTTTTTATTAACAAGCAATACAAATAGTATCAAAAATGTGCTTATATATCTAAAAAATTTAGTTTTTATTATTTTTAATTCACTTAAGTTGTAAATTGCGCAACGTATATATATTTAAAAATAAAACCAATTGTAAATATATTTTTTCGAGGATTCGAACCCATAAGCTCTTTATTCAAACGCTTAATAATACACTGGCAACTTTTATAAGCTTGATCTTGATTTAAAGTCTGATTAATAATATTCCGATTCAATAATCCGTGACTGCGAGCGTGTCTTTGGCCGAGTTCAAATGCCAAAAACCTTAAAAGGATATGTGACGAGTGCATAAATAATATCCAATTTAGATATTATAGTCCTGTGACAAGCAAATGCAAATGTTTTACATTTTTAATTAGAAAGTCACACAGAAGGATGTGAAGGGCAGCCGTGTGTGACATTATCACTGACAGGATATCAACGGCACGAGCCACGCGACGCCAGAGGGCGCCCGTTGACACCCCGGCAACGTTTGCGGTTTGTCTTAAAATCCTTGGGCGGGGTGGCTCGTTGGGTGGCTGTTGGGTGGGTCACATTCAAGGACATGTTAAGGATACTTGGGCTATTAGTTGATGTCGTCGCATTTGTTTTTCGTCAAATATTTGCACAAATGTTTGTTTGTATCAACTGCGACCCACGCGCGTGAGTTCAAAACGTTGCCCGCCTTTGACAACTTTTTTATGCTTTCTATTTGACTTGTTGTTCGCTTTTAATTATGTTGTTTATTTTATCTATGGCCTCATATCTTCCACTATTTGTTTATAATTAAAAGCGCGCTTTCAGCGCTCTGTTTTTCGTTTTATTCTTCTCGGCGTTTATCGGTAGCATAAATCGCATTCAATTTGTGGGCCATTCACGGCCTTAATTAAAAACCAACAATTGAGCCGCAAGCGCTTTTTGTTATTAATTAATTTGGCCTTGGCCCGAGCATGAAATGCGCATTAGCCAATAAATCAGTGCAACTCGCCAAGCGACTGGCACGCCATTATCCTTACTTTGATCCTGACAATGCCCCAACAGTGTCATTGTTATGCCGTTGCCGATGCAGGCAGAAATTGAATGTGTGGAATTTGCTGAAAGAGGAATTTCTTTAAATAAGATACAAAATCAACCAACATATTTGTGAACAAACTTTAAGCACATAAAGTTCCCAAATCCATACTGGCAACTTTTAAAGTAAATTAAAGTAGATTCATTTTTCGTTTAAAAATAATGTCAAAATTTATAAACATTTAGATAGCTGTTAAACTAAACTATGTTTGCCATAAAGTTAAATTTGAATTTGCACATAAATATTTGTCAGCTATCTCATCTGTATTATAAATAATTACATTGGTATATAAGAAATTATATAAATGTTATTTAATACTCATTTTATCTAGCTGTTTGCTGAATTTTCCTTATTTTTAAGTAATTTTAAAATTTTTTTTTTAAATATATTATGAACGGTATCTATAATTGCAAAAGTGGAATTTAAATAGAAAAGCGCACACTCTACAAATTCTTAAGATCCAAGGCGCAATGAGATTTTAGAAAAATAATTCACCATTAAATCCTGGCTAATGAGCGCTTAATAACCAATAATGTTAGGAATTGCATTATAATTATAAAACACGTCGCGACAAAGAGTTCAATCGAATCAGAAGCAAATTGGCTGCTCGTCCAATTGGGATGTCAACGCGGCGCCCCAAAGTATGCAACGCTTTTTCCCATTGCTGACAAGCCAAAACCCCGCGCTGCTAAGCGGATAGACGCGGGTTGTGGCAATTTATCATATTCTGAAGTTTGGCGAGTTTGTTGCAACTTGTTAAGCGGCTGCCACGTCAAGCGACGCAGCACAGTGTTGACGTCTGAGCACATGGCTCCGGTTGCGAAGTGTGAGTTGGCCGCTAGAGGGCGCCAGTTGCCTGGCTTATTGGCCTGTCGCCGGGACCCCCTTTTAACTTTTGAGCTTGGCAAACCAACAAGCCCACCCACCCATCGCCGCAGACAATTGGCCTGCACTGTGCGTCTTTTGTAATTAATTTTGATGGACGACACGTTGCGCTTAGTTGGCTAACAGCTGCGTCCCAGGTAACGGCAAACAGGACAACTTTTCACCGGTCCAACAAAAGTTTTTAATCTGGCTTGTGGGTGGGCGAGTGGCAGCTGCGGTTACCCAAAAAATTGTTGGTGTTTTAATTTTTGTTGCTGGTTTTGTTTTTATTTATATTTCGTTGGTTTTTTTGTGTGTGGCTGGTCCATCAATGTCTGGCACGGAGACAAAAAGCTATTAAGGGAATTAAAAATGCATGAAGCTAAAAATGGGCTCTGGCTCGAACCCCGCCGATTGCTCGTTCGCTGGCTGCCTCGCACTTAGTTAATTAGAGCGAGTCTTCATTTGGTCTTCATTTCGCTCGATTCACAAAATATGTATTCATAATTCATAGCGCAAATTGTTTCTGTCTTCGAGCAGCTGCCTGGTAATTGCATGTTGCCGCGGCAATTACAAGTAGGTTGCAACTGCAACAGTGGCAGCAACTGCTGCTGCCGTTTAACTGTTTGCATGCACTTTGCAACACTGGCAACGCCCCCGCTGGCAACTCTGTCGGCTGCCTCATTTATGTAGAAATTCTATCCCATGATTGCGCCCATTTGTCTAATTTGTGTGTGTGCGCTTCTTGGGAATTAGAGTTGAGATATTATAAGCTCACCCACACACTCGCACACTCATTCATTCATGCATTCGTTCATTTATTTATTATTCATCTTGTTTAATTGCCTAAGTCGGCGACTACAAAACTCTCGTCACACTCACAGTTCCGCATGCGGTGCAGCTCTTTTGTTTTTTTTCTATTCTATTCACATTTTTTTCTCTCTCTCTGTCACTCAATGCCCCTTCTCGCTTTTTGCATTTCTTGAATTGTTCTATTAGTTTTAATTGATGTACTTTCATCTATTCACTAGCGGTCCCTTCAGCTTGCAATGTTTGATTAAGCAATTCACAGTAAGAACTTTACTTACGTATTATTGACTGTAAGAAGAAGAACTTGCTCTATAATAAAACTGTGTACAGCTTATATGCATGAATAAAATGGAGAAATACTTCTAATAGTATTATAAGTTGCGAATTTTACTTCATTTACGCCTAGATAAAATATCTGTAAGATCATTACGTTATGGAAATAAGCTTTATTTTTTTTAAACAGTAAATTCTAGTTGCCAACCCAGGCAAAATGCCACCCACCTCCCGCCCAACCGATCGAGGGGCTGGCGGAGAGATGACAAAGGACTAACGTTTTAAGAATAGAAACAGGAGAAGCATTATTAATTACATGAAAAAGATTGTTATATCTACAACATTAGATCCGAAGTGGGTTATGGATAGCATAGCTTGCATTATATATTTTAAGAGAAAGTGGTAAAAAAGTCCACGTATTTCGACTCGGAAACGCAAAACTAATTTGGCTGATTAAATCGGAAGAATCAATTTCCCCATTAATTAGTTTGTTTAAGAAGATTACACCTAGCATGGTTCTAAGATTAGAAAGCGAGGGAAATAATAGTCTACTAAGGTAAGAAGGCATGCGAGAGTTAGAATTCCAGTTAAGTCCCAGGAGAGCAAAACGCAGAAATTGTTTTTGTACGGATTCAATTCTATCCCGATGAACCTTGTATTGGGACACCATATACCAGATCCATGTTGAAGAAATGGACGAACAAGCGAAGTATATAGAATTTTAGTAACGTAGGGATAGTAAAATTCTTTCAACCAGCGCTTTATGAATCCCAGTACTCCTAACGGTTGATTACCAGGAGTAGAAATATGCTTGTCAAACTTAAGCTTGGGATCAAGAAGAACACCCAAATCATTAAACGGGCTCAATACGTTCAAGACGTTTACCATTAATAAAATAATTATTAAAAAGGGGCATTCGTCTATAGAAAGAAATTAGTTTACGCTTACTGTAATTAAGATTTAATAAATTTACTTGACATCAGGTTTGGTAACTGTCAAGGTCGGATTGCAAACTTTGGCCAGCTAGACGACAGGCAAAGTTTCACTTCACCAGCGTACATTTTATTTATTTATGTTTCTTTTTATTTGAACCTTAGGTCACCTTTACTTAACGTTAATTTATGTAAGTTACATTTATTTAATGCAGCCTAACAATACCTTCGCTAAACAAAATTAGATTTGCTTGAGCTTTCATTAATGTATATATATTACAGAATGATTATAAGCTGTTTACTTTAACTTTGCTTACTTTTTTTTATTATTTTTATATTTGTGAAAAGTAACTTTTTCAAACATATCTTAACTTTGCTCACTTAACCTTACGTATTCCAACTTATCTGAACTAATTTCTTTATTAGTTTTTACTTTCTTCTTTATTTCAATTCATTTTCCCTTTCTCGCGAGTCTTCTTATAAATGTTGCTGTTCACCTTTGAATTCTTATCTTTCATCAATTAGTTCGATTGTTATTTGATACTCTTTAATCTCGCTTATGTATATGCCTTCTTCATAAGTTACAATCGTCTTGCCACAATATACATATAAAGATAAAGATAGCCCCAAAATCTGAATACCATTCAACTCGACATGCCTCAGCATTTCTTTTGGCAACATTTCTTGAAAACATCTTTCACAGAATTTTGTTGTTTTTTTGGTTTTTGTTTTTGTTTTTGTTTTTGGGGTATGCAACTGGCCTTATCCATATTGTTGCTGGGCTGCGCATATTGGTCAGCCATAGGCCAAGTTATTGATGCCAGCGATCAGATAAAGCCACGCAGGGTGAGCCTGAGAGGGAGGTTGAGGAAGAGCATGCCGGCTGTGGCAGCAGTAGTTGTTGTCGTTGTTGCTGTGGCATCTCGATTTTTTTTCTCTTTGACTGTGGCTCGCGACAACGATGACGTTGCATGTGTGACACTTTTGGCACCGCAAATGCTTCCTCATCCTTGGCATAACTCAGGAATTGTGCCATCTTGTGGACGTTGCTGAGTGGAACCATGGCGATAAGAAATCAGCTGCTGCCATGGGTGTGGACAGGATTTTCATAAGAGGGATCAAATTAATATTAGAAAAACTACACAAATTGAAAAAAACGGCGGTCTAAAAACAAGTTTCGTCGTATTCCAGTTTCTAAAAGAAAAAATTTCGAAATTATAGGGATAAAACGCGAAAATTAACAATTAAAATAATTAAGCTTTCGAAATAAGATCAAAATAATCATAGAGTAAGTATACAATTCTTAAATCAAGCCTTTTTATGACAGTTTGACGTTATTTATATAACTGCTAAGTAATTTAAATTTTTCCTTATTTTGCAGCAGTTTGCAAAAGTTTGGCAGTAGCTACTGCTGCCTCATCATCTTCTTCCTCCACTAATCAGCAGCTGCTGTGGACAATCCACAAATTACGTTCATCCGATTGCCGGCACAGTTAGCCAGGACAAATGTCCATTTATTTGGGCACCCGCACTGCAGGCAGTGACAGGACAGCAGCTACTCACCCCCGTGGCTGGCATCTTAAGTAGCCCACAATGTGTGTAAACGTCACACGCCTCTCCAGTTGCCTTGTTTTCCCTTTTTGTTTTTGTTTTCCCGCTAAATTTCTGGCCGGTTTTCTTAACAAATTGATGCAGCCACAACTGGACAACGGTCGGTCCGGGCCACGATCCTTGCTAGCGCTGGCGGCATATGGCGCATCTTTGGCTGTGATTTGCCTCATAGATTAGCCCGGTGGCTGCAACAGTCTCCGTCACCGTTGCTGCCTCTGCCCCTGGCTTCGGTTTCTTTGTCTTTGCTTGCCGCATTGTCATGGAAATGCGTTTTGGCTGCAACTGCAACTGGGCTGCATGCGTCAGAGTTCTCTCGATCGGCTGTGCATTGTCCCCGGACATCTAGAATGGTATTCTTTGGTGAAATTTGTATCGCCTTTTCCAAATCTACTTAGCACACAATGGCGTCGCAATAGTCTTATTGCTTTTTGAGTGCTATTTGCTCAAGATTTATGGTTTGATTTTCTCTCTGAAAAAATTATACTTACAGCATAAATAACTAGGCATATGTGTGAGTGGGAGGGGAAGGGTGCAGGGCAGTTTCAAGAATTATTAAATACGTAAAAATGTGGATATAAACTGGATATATACCCTGAATACATAAAATAACAATAATTGAATACAATCGTAAAACTTTATCATCCCACTCATAAATCAAATTTAGAGAAATTGATGGAAATATTCCAAATTATTTGCAAAGTCTATATACTACGATTTTATTATAAAGCACACACTATGTCCATTATTGATATTTTATTATATTAAATTTATTTATTTCTTGATTTATTTTTATTTTATAATTACGATTTACTTTAACCATATATTCGTTAGCTTCTAGTGATCACATAAAATTTTAAAATATTATAGAAATCTATAATGATAATTTATAGTTTTCTTGTTATACTTACGCAATAAATATATATGTACTTAAATTTGTATTAAGGCTTCAATTTCTATCCTCTACTTATTCAAATAAATATTTCTGATAATATTATTAATATCTCACTTATTTATAGGCTTGAATACTCAGCATAGTTCCATTTATTTTCAGATGAAAGTATTCCTTTGATTTGACAATTGTCTTTGGGTTTTCTCAATGTAATCGAATTGCTTTTATCCTGTTCACTTGTATTCATGAGAAGCTCCTTTTATACAGTTATTAAAGTATATAGTTATACACCTACAATTTCCATTTTTTGCGCAAGAAAGTAATGTAATCGCTGACCCAATGCCAGCAACATGGTTTAGGTTGCTAAACTTTCTCGTTTGATTATTGACATGACATTCATGATCTGCATAGAGTGAACTTGGCAAACGGCACCTTAACATCCCACTTGAAGGCATTTGGTATGCCTTGGGTCAATTACAAACGCCTGACAGATGGGTTCAACTTCGTGATTGTGCAGATTTATTCTTTCACCAACTCAATTTTCGCCTCAAGCAGCAACAACAACAATCGAAGTGACTACCAACCGATATTCAAATGTTGTCAAAGTCGTCGATTATTCAAGACGAGGTACTAACTACCGTTCCGAGAAGGTACCCAAACAATGCCCGCTTCCCACACCCCGCTAACCATGGCCCAAACACCAAACCCACACCCACACCTAACCAATCACTTGGCCGATAAATTTCACAAATCTTGGCATCGCGACGTATCAAAGCGGCAACTGGCAGCAACAACAACAATGTTCAATTCTGGTGAAAAACAGTTTTTCCTTAGCTGCGTCACTTTGGGTTTTTAGGGGGCCTGGTCCGATCGGGCCGGGTCTGGACTGGCCTGGCCTGGTCTTCTTGGCTCGTAGTCGTATTTATGGCATTTGCATATATTTTGCATAACGCAATCGATGGCATCGACATGGAAAATATGTTTACCTTGCGCGCAGCTACTGCTTGCCTCTCTTTCACTCTCTCTCCCCCCTCTCTCTCGCTCTCACTCGCCTGTCTCTTTGGCATTCTTGTGCTTAATTCGGTGGATACAAGTTGAATTTGCATAGCATCGAGTGGGAGATGCGCATAGATTTGCTGGGAAATGATTATGCCAAGACTTTGGCGAAATTTCGCCATAGAAAGTTGGGCCGAAATACGAAAACAGACGCCCTCACAAATCGGGCCTAATGTATTATGTATATATAAATAAAGTAAAAAAAAAAGAAAAGATAATTAAGTCTACTTGTTGTCTATCTACAAATTAAAATCTAAACAAGATATTTTTCATGTTTAAGTCAAATTTTTCCAGCTACAACAAAAACGTGCGCCCCAAACAAACTTAATAAAAGTCAGGAGAGGGGAGCGAGGGGGGACTGCTGTTGGGGCGTGCAATGACGACAAACTCGAGATTATAAATATTTAAAATGCAGTAGCAAACTTTTGGCACGTTATTGTTTGAATAAAAAATTTGCTGTTCAGCGATTTTTATCAAAAACAATTTTTAATGCGCGATTTGAGATACGAAAAAACCTCCCCCACTCAAAAAAAAAAAAAAATACAAAAAGTAAACTGAAAACCAAGAAAATAGATTTTTGTAGCGCCCTGTGCTGAAATTCAGTAGCCGGCAGTTGCTTGACCCGCAGCTGAACTCAAATTTTAAGCAAATTGCAATGCCTTTGCCTCCACAGAGCCACTCGGTGGCGGTGGTGCAGTGGTGCTGCGGTTGGCAGCTCGCGATGATTGTCTTTCAAATGCGAGCAACAACCGCAACAATCAACAACAGCAGCAGCAACAACAGCAACAAAATGAAGTCATGTTGCTGCAATTGAACTGCAATTGCCAAGTTTGTTCAATTTGTTAGTTTAACAAAAATAAAGTAGGCATTAATTGAACGCGGAATTTCGGAGCTTGCGCCACTGATAATAAAAAAAATGAATCAGTCAAGGGTTCAAGCCAACTACAACTAAATAATACAAGCGAATTATGGGGAATTACAATTTTAATTTTTTAAATGTAAATACTTCCTAATTGATAATAATATTATGTTAGTGTATTTTGTTATGTAGTGTATTTGCTGAGGGAACTTGCAGAATCTACATCCTGATATACATACATTGTATATGGTTCTATGATTAAAATAAAAACATATTAAGAATAGGCGTTCACAAATTTAGTTTATGTACTATAAACAATTTACTTTAAAAATCTTGCAAACATCTATCTATGTATATCTATAAGAATATTTAATCTTCGGCTTTTCGAAAATATCTGAATATAGTTTGTTTCTATTAAACTATAAACTATATTTTTATATATTATTTTAAGTGATGTTTAGCTAATTATTTAGAATTTTGTTAATTTTGTATTAGTTTTAATATTTATTTGTCTATATTTGTTATTGTTTTTATTTTTTGCTTGCTATTTGTTATTAGATATAAATGATAAATTTTTCTTTAAATAAGTTATATATATTTTTTTTAATTTTGAAACTTTATTTTTTTTTATTTCTGTAAAATTTTAAAATGTTCTGATTTTGTACCTTTTGAAAAATTAAATGTTTCCATTTGGCATTATTTTTTGTACCCTTGAAAATCTGTGCTCGCAACTCAATTCAATGCGAATTTGCGTGTGGCTGTTGTCGTCATTTGAGTCACGTAGAAGTTGCAATAATTTGCAACACGTTCGCTCGGCAAGTGCATGCACATCAGCAACAGAAACAGCAACAACGTGCAGCAACAACAACGTGTTGCAGGCAGAGGCTGCGGAGCGTATTCTAATCGAACCGAAAGATGCGGCGGCTTGGCAATAAATTGGCAACCAGAGCCTGACCAGAGCAATCAACACCTGTCCAATGAGCCACAACAACAGCAACATACAACAGCAACAACAACAACTATAACAACAAGCGGAGCCCTTTCAACGCATAATTTAGCGCTGAGATATGGTTGCTGAGCGGGCTCTATTACACGTTGATAATCCGTGACGATCGATTGCCTGGTGATATCCTTGGCAACGCAATTAAGTAATGTTGCCGGGCACAGCAGCAACATGCCAGCAGCAACAGTTGTTGCTGTGTGCGTGCGTGTGAAATTCAAATTACATTTATTACCAGCACTTTGAGCAGCTGATTTAGTGCACTTATCGTCAGATCTGATTAGTTTTTAGTTCAAACGGATCGCGGACCCTAATGTTGTTATTAGGTTCTATTAATGCTGGGCGCTTTTGGGTCCGGCAATGACAAGGGTTTGTGCGGCCAGTTTCACACCCAGGCCGTGGTCCAAATCTTTACCGCATCTGTTGCGCATTTCCAGCGAAAAACGCGCCAGATTTTCGCGCAGGCTGCAATCAAAGTTTGCCGATTTTTATACTTGTTCGCGAAGTGAAAAGAGGTATATTGGCTTTCTGAAATGTTTGTCCGTATGTCCGTATGAATGCAATTTTTTTGACAGGTATTGAAGCACGAGACTGGAAATGAAGTCTTAATTAGGCTTTTTTGGGAACATATGGGGGCGTGGCAAATCGATTTAACCTATGTATCTCACTTAGTTTTAAAGCTAGATACATAACATTTTCAGACACATCACTGATCGCATTACAAAATTATGTCAGACCGTACAAACATCGATATTATGTAAACAAACAAATCAATAATAATTAGGACCGTTTTTTAGTGTTAAGCTGTAATTAAACTTTCAACGAGTATTGCGCAGTCGGTTACACCCGACCGCAAAGTTCTTACTTGTTTTTTCCTTTAGTTGTCTATTTTTTAGTTTTTCTCTTTTCATTTTTTCTCCACTCGGTCTCACACAGCGCGCAATTGACGCGTGTTGGTGATTGCCTTAGCCAGAGCCTTTCCCATTTAATGGTGTCCATATGATTCACGGCACAGCGCACCAGACCAGACCAGACCAGACCCGGCCGGGCATCGCCATCGCCATCGTCATCGCCATCCGATCCGCAGATGCTTTTCGAGGTTACTCAAAAATTCGTTAAATACAATTGGATTTCTTTTGGGGCAGCACTCGCTGTCGAAGTTGATGATGTGCCTGGTCACAGGCCTGGTCCTCGATGCTGGAGTCGTGCCCGTTGCTGGCTCTGGGCTTAGGCACTCCCCCGCGGTGCGCAGCGCAGTTTGCTATGGGGCGAAAAAGAAGACAAAAAACAAAAAATAAAAGAAAAACAATTGCAATTTTCAACTAATGCTTATTGCTGGAAATCAGTTTAGAAAAGCCAAAGGAGCGAGTGTATATGGAGTCGCGGCACAGCGAGTGCTGCAGCCCGAGTCAACTCACAGTCGGAGTCGCCACAGAGTCAACGTCACAGTCACCCGGGCTTGAACTCTGCGCTGTTGTTGTTGTTGCTACACTCGCAAAGGTGAGTCCAGTCCACTAAAAGTCGCCTCTTTGATGAAAACTGTAAATTTACGAACTTTACTTTAATCACCAAACATGAATCGCGCACAGCATGTAGCAGCAGCAGCCACAGCAGCCGCTGCATTGGGGCATGCAGCATGCCGCATGCACCCATAGGGCGTGTGAGCAAGAGAGATGGACTCCAATCGCTTGTTGTTGTTATTATTTCTGCTTGACTCCAATTCAGCTGGGCTTATATACCTGCTAGAATCTCAACTCATTTACTGGCTATCTGCTTTGCTTATTATTTCGCTTATCTATTCGCTTCTTCTTTTCCGACGGCCAATGATATAAAGTGTGGCGATTTTTCAAAAGGTAATCGCAACTAGTTTTAAATATGCCAAGCAAAGCACTTGCATTACTTTATTGTTTATCATTTATTTTTACCTTTAACATTCTTGCAACATTTTATTTAATTATTAAATAAGAGAGCTAATGCATTTACAGATTTTATTAAAAATTATAATAATTATATTAAAATTTAAGCAGAGAAAGTGTTCTGCCTAAATTCTATAAATTCGCCTTAAAGCATTAATAAAGGTATACCCAATTCTTGATCCCTTCTATTCTATTGGTAATTGCATTCTCCGATCATTTAATATATTTGAGAAACTACTAAAATATAATTCGTTCTTATTCACGCTGACACCCTTATATACAAATATGCTACTAACTGCACGTGACCAAGGCTTAAATATATCATTTAGCCTGAACAATTTTTGTATACTCTCGCTGATTATAAGCGCATGTTTCTGTTAGATAAGTTGTATATTACTTGCGGAAAGTTATAAGACATTAATATAATCGAACGATTTTAAGCATTAATTTCCTGTTTTAGTTTTATGAATACTTAAAAAAAACATACGAGGAATTTAAATCTAGCTACAAGCCTCATGATAAGTACCCGATAAAATCTATAAGTTATATCAAAGAGTTATACAAGTTATACAAAGTTACTATTTGTTATTCAAATTATTGCTACTTTTTTATTTGTATAAATAATTTATTTCCTTTTTTATACTCTATACTGTTCTAACTCATGTTTAGAACCTGATAAAAATTATCGGGTAAAATTTATTATTTGTGTGACTAAATTTATTGTTGTGTATATTTTGCTTATAATTATTAATGATTGATATTAAGCAGATTTGGTTTAGCTACCAGTGGTAGAATCGTTAATCGTCTACCACGACAAGCACAAATGTTATTTTATTTTATTGGTAAACAACAATTTGAGTCGTTGCATGTTGCGAGTCGTCGCCGTGGCAGATGCAGAGGCACCACAAATATTTCTTAGCATTTCAACATTTCAACGCATGTTGAGAGTTTTGTTAGCTGTCGTTGTATTCATGTTTTGATATGGAACGCGCCGGGTCCTTTTGTCCACCGGGCAGCGATGGAGACGACAACTGGGTGCAGGAAGGCGCTCATTGACTTTGCCCTCAAAGTTGTCATTTAGACTGCTGTGCGGCTGGCTGCTTCCGACTGACTACTGGCCGATAAGCGGGAGCGGGATCGGGAGCGGGAGCCAAAGGTAGCCGGGCTAACCGGGCTGAGATTTAGGTTCAGGCAACGGCCACGGGGTCGCAGCATGTTGTCCAGTGTTTATGTGGCTGCATTTTGTCTTGTTTTTGGTCCTTTGCCATTCGGACTCAATTTTTGTTTTGGCCCCTTTGTTGTTCTTGTTTGTCAATTGGTTTGCGTGTGCGTGTGTTGCTGTCTCTCTTTTATCAGTCGAGTGCCTTTGTTTCGCCGTCTCTCTCTTGCACTTTGGGACTTCTTTTGCAGCTGATAATTTATTGCATCGCTTGTGCCAAAAACGGTCGTGTGCCTGAAAAACTCTCGAGTCCGCGCTGCAACAACTGAATAGCCCCGTCGATATATATATATATATGTATATGTATATATGTATGCGGGACAGGCAACACCTTCGCATAGCATCTGTTTGGCCAACAAGCAGAACAACAACAACAACAACTGCTGCTGCTTCTTTGGTAGCCTTTGCATTGCCCCGTGATTTGGTCACTTTGTTGATACAACTTTGTTCGGCTTTTGTCTTATCCACTGCCCCCTCCCCCTGCCCATCACTTCACTTTATAAATGGCCAACAATGAAAACAAATGAAAAATTTGCTTTGTTTTGTTTTGTTTTCCTTGTGTCGCCTGTCGCTTGGAATTAGTAACTACAAGTATGTTAAAAGGTTCATTCATGTTCCTGCGACTTTTGTCTACTTGCCACCTACCATATACACACATATAGTTTACCCCCTCGCATTACCATTCGCCATTCGTATCAGTTTCGTTTTGGCCGCTTCACGGTTGGCTCTTGTCTGTAAATTGATAGCCTCCAAATAGCTGGCATATTTGACTTTGACTTTAACTACAACTCGGACTTGAACTCCAACTTGGAGTTGCACAATTTGTAGTCCATTCGATTTAAGTTTATGTTCTCGATTGGATGCTGTTCAAATATCAACTGGTTAGTCAACCAGTTGGGTGTTTATTACGCCTTAAGCTGGACAATTTATGGGTTCTATAAAAAATTATGTTGAATTTAAATTTTCTTTTTTTTTTAAATCAAAGTATATATAGTGGGCTTATATTTATTTTATCTTATTTTCATTATAACTGATATTATAATTCAAATAAAATTTATATTCCGCATTTTTTTGTTAAATTTTGAAAATCTCTAACGCCTAACGTCTAACGCCAGAAATTTATTGATATCTTTGTTAACCTTATTTTTAAAATATTTTTACTTTTTATTTTTGTGTGTTCTTATTTTATATTTTATATAATTATTTTAATATTTATAATATTTATAATATTTATAATATTAGTTTATAAATATATATATATATTTTTTACTGTATATTCTACAAATTTCCTTTATAAATTTCGTTTTAATATTGCGCAAACTGCCTCCAAGTTGATTTGGATGTTTGGGGAACCTGTGCATAGCTACTGCTATAACCATTATCGAAATATTCATTGGCATGGTAATCAGGTTTTAGTTGTGGGTTTTTATAGTTATGCTTGGGTTGTTCTTTGATGAGCTGTTCGGTATCGTAGCTGTCTTTATTTGCCTCCTGTGCTTCATAAGTTTCTATGGCTTGATTTAAGTTAATACCATCATTATTTTCATAGATCTTTGGCGACTGTAGTTCTTTAGGGAAGCTCTCAAGAGGTTGGCTCGACTCAGCAGGTGCTTCGGGCTGTGGTTCATGAGGTTTAGCTTCAAGCACTTCTATGATTTGATATGACATATCGTTATTGGGGTACTTTTTCGATTCAGGTATGGTCTTCTGATAATGCTGATTAGACCGTGTTAGGCTGGACTTATCTATGTTGTAATACCCTGTAGATTCTGATTTGGCATAGGTTATGTGCGACGGTTTTATTGCCTGGGATTTGGCTGGGTTTGCTTGTGATTCCATAGAAGATTTTTGAATCTCATAGACAATTTCAAGGGATTCAGCTGGTATTTCTCGAATGGGATTCTCAGTTTTATATTCAGCTGGAGCTCTCTTCAATGGCGCATTCTTTGCCCGATAGGTTTTTGGCTTATGTGAGACTTTAGGAGTTGACCTTAATTTCTTACAAACAGCCAATTTTAAATCGATGCGTTTTTGTGCGACGACCAAATCCTGCAGCCCCCTATCAATTACCGATAACTTCTCGGGCGCCAAATACTTGGCAGCCTCTGTTAGCTTCCGCAGCTGTGCGTTCTGGCTGCGATTCACGTAGGTCAGCTGTAGGTCCAAGAAGTTCACATTGTCAATGGAGACCTCGTTGACTGCCTTGGCCAGGGGCATTAGCTCCAACTCAAGCAGAATATTCGACTGGGAGGTATTCAGGCTACTAAAGGAACTATTCAGACTTCGGAGTCGGGGCAGCACAGCGCGGGAGACGAGCTCAGTGAGCTGGAGCAGATTATGGTCAATATCCTGGGAGCTGTTGAGCAGCTTCTCCTGGTAGGAGTAGAGTTTGTTGTGCAAGCGCAGCACCTCATCCTTGGTGCCCTGCTGCTCCTTCAACAAGTGCTCAATGTGTTGCACAGTCCGGTTTATTCTACCATTAACTTTGTAGGTAGTGTTGTAAAGTGAGTGCAGGAATTCAGCTGTTTTATTATACAACACATAGCTAGTGTTGAAAAGCTGCTTTTGCATTGAGGTAACTTGAGGCAGTCGTCCGAGTTGCTCGTCTAGATTGATGGATAACAGGGTGATATCATTCTGTATGTTGTCGAATAAATTATTGGATGCACTAAAGTCAAGTTTTAATAAATTCAGAAGCTGCTCTTCGGGTGATTGTTTGATCATTTTCAAGGATTCTGTGGTCGAGCTCAAGGTGGTTTCATTTGTTGTGGTTTCCGCTGATGTGGTGTCCTTGGCGGTTGTCATTGTGGGTGTGTCCTGCGCCACACTGGCATAAATAAAGCACAGCAGTGCAATTTTCATTTGCAGAACTTTCATTTTCAGTTGACTTCTCTGTTGGTTTCTCTGCGGTTCCTCTTCAAACTAAACTGTCAACTCGAGTGATTTTTTTAGTGGTTTGCACCTCCGCTTAAATACCTTTTGTCATTGTTTTCAAGTTCATTGTTATCGCCCTCTTAAGTGTGCCAAATGTTTGAATTTCTTTCGTATTTTTATCATTTTTGTTTTTGCGCGCTTTCTGCACGATTCGTTGACAAGAACAGCTGCTTATTACTTTTCTGTTTTTTATACTCGTTCACGAAGTGAAACTAGTATATTGGTTTTGTGCAATGTCCATCTGCTGTCCGTCTGTCCGTCTGACCGTCTGTCCGTCTGTCCGTATGAACGCAATATTTTTCGACGCTATTGAAGATAGAGACTTCAAACTTGGCATATATACTTGTAGTTATCTGCTTCAGATAAAGTGTTAAGATTTTTGTGCCACGCCCACTGGGAGGCTGGCAAATCGATAACATGTCGATACACCTCAAATCGCAAATCGATTAAAGTTAAATATTTCCCACAATATTAAAGTTAGGGTCACCAAATTTGGTATGTAGATGATCTCCTCCTGTAGGTGATCTACTCCAAAAAATGCGGCCCTGATTTCCCGGCCACGCCACTAGAACGCCCCCCAGCGCCCCCGCCCTAAAAAATCGGAAATGGCTATATCTCCCACAGTTTTAGAGCTAGAGTCACCAAATTGTGAAGGTAGATTAGTGGTCAGCTCTTCTAAATAAGGGTACAAAAATGTGTGTTTGTGTGACCTTCTCTTAATGTTGGCCACGCCCACCCCCGCCCCTACGAAATATAAAAATTCTATATTTTTTTCAAAATAACAATAATAATTTCCGTGTACTGTGAACGAGTATTACGCAGTCGGTTATGTCCGACTGCAACGTTCTTACTTGTTTGTAGCTGCAAATGAAAATATTGCTTTTGAATGAATTTTCTTAAAAGAATTGTGTTTTGAAGTGAATGAAAAGTGAGAAAGATATTGTATCTGATATGCAGATGTTATGAAATGCTTGAATTAATAGCGCCTCAATAAGAATTTTGACCTTCTAGTTGATAAATAGATAAATAATTTAATTAATTTTAATTTTTTTCAAGTTTATTTCGACTTCGGCACTTCGAACAAAATGTTTTTTTTGTCGATTTGATAAATTATAAATTGATAAATTATATTCTTACTTTGGTACTTTTAATTGAAAAATAATACAATTTAAGCTATTTTGAATGAGAACCTGAGAGAAGTCGAATTTTCTGCAAGTTTATTTAAATTGCGGCACCCTAAAATTAAGTGTTCTTTTTTGCTTTATACAATTTATTATTTTCTCTTAATTATAATAAGTAGTATATAATATAAATAATTATTTTCACATTTTGTTTTATTATATTTATTATATTTTCTTACAATATATTCTCACAAAATGTATGTGTATTGGTGACTCTTCTTCTCATATTTCTGCTTTTATCAATGAGTCGAACACTCAAGAAGATATTCACTTACATTAGCCGCATAGAAGTCAACGGGAACAACATGAGGGTCACGCTCAAAGTCAAATTTTAATGAAAAAGTGATTCATCATTTAGGCATCGGGCGACATTGTTAGAGCAATTAAAAACGGGGTAAACGGGCGGCCCCTCATATCATCCATGCCCAAATAGTATTCCGTAATCGGAACGACCCCAAATGTGAGAATGTTACTCGGCCAGCAATAAGCGGGTCAAATTAGAATAAATAGTTACACAAACAACAAGAGACCCCTTTAACATGTGCGACACCGCAAGCGAGTGAGGGAGACAGCCTGATATTGCAACAAATCAAAAAATTAAAAATAAATAAAAACGAATTGAATAATTTAGGTCAGCTATGTGAACAAACATTGATGATGTGCCGGTTGAGCTCTTGAATTGGTTATGGATTGGGCGCTCGCGGGGGTAATTATTCATTAATTGCATGTGCACAGAGAAAACTCGTGGAAAACATGTTCTCTATTAAAGTATATGAAAATATTTTGAAAATAGACAAGCTTAAGAGTTCCTAAGCTTCTTGGGCAAAAAACTGCGGCCTCTGCTGCGACTTTGGCTGCACTTATGCTGGTTGACATTTAAGCCCATTAGATGGGATGCACGTAACCGCAAGGAGGGTTAGTGGGGGAGGGACATGTTGCAGGGTGCCGCATGTCGGGGCATGCAATTATGCATTCATCTAGATTATGACACGACATGCAAGTTCCGATCGCCTGCAGCGTCTTTAGCAGCAAATGAATTTGTACTTTGCCTGCCACAGCACCCATTGTCGTTGTTGTTGTTGTTGTTGCTGCTGCTGCTGCTGGTTGTTTTGATAGCACACATTTTGCTGTTGCTGTGGCTGACGTCGCCGGCGGCGTCGGCACGCGATTTAGAAGCGGCGCGTAATTAATCGTCAAATGAGTTTAATTGTTTATGTCTTTTATGTGAGACTAGGTTCATACAAAGTCGCGTTTTTCAAGTGGCTGCCCAGATCCCAGATAAACTCATGCATATATATATATATATATATATATATACAAATTGGAGCACACCGACACTTAACAGATGCGATAATATCTAAGCTGGGATAACATATTCAAAGATAAGCATCTAAAGAAATCTGTTGTTGAACTTAAAATCAATTGTAGAGGAGATAATAGCTCACTTGATTTTAAGGTGGGTTTTTTCTATAGTTTAGCAGTTAAATTTCACATAGTATTTAATAATAACACGGAATTTTAATAATTTGAATATTGGTTTACAGGCCAAGCTTAGAAAATCTACAAGAAAATTATTGATAGTTTTGTTTTGATAGTTATGTTATGATATATATAAGACTTATGATACGAAAATATGACAATAGTGACAGTCATAGTTATTAAGTTTTAAGTTAGCATTTCAGTCAACAATTTACAAGCCTTGTTCTCAATTTCCTTTGTAATATATAATCTAATTGAATACATAGCAAATTTATTAGGATAACTAAATTAAAATGTTTAAAGTTGAGAAGCATTCGCTAAAATACTGAAAAATATAAAAATCATCAGCCACTGCGGATGTATAAATGTGATTCGGAATATTCTTATGGTACGTATGGTTCACGCGCACATGTCGAATCAATTTTGGTGGCTCTAGCTCTTATAGTCTAGGAGATATGCTCAGAGACCTAAGAAAAAATTAAGTATTACAATTGATTATTATCGATATTAATAAGACAGTGCCAAATATCGACAACAAATGATAAGCTCGTTCCTTCTGCCTGTAACATACATTTTTGCACAAAACCATTATACCCTTTTTACCAATTTTGAATTGGTTGAGCGTATAAATATAAGTCATAGATACTTTTTTCACAAATTAAAATTTTTTTTAGTTTTCCTTAAAGTACACCAGTAAAATTCTTCATACTTAAAGGAATACTTATAAAAGCTTTTTTAAATATTTATTGCTATCAAGTTCATAAGTTGGACTAATTAATAAAATAGGCAAAAACAATCAGCAGCTCCAATTTCGCGCTGAAAATTAAAAATATAGCCGCAGGTTATGCAACACATCTGCAAACTTAGAACCATGGGTAATACCACGGGCGGTGGCTGGGTGAGCAGAGGGGAGGGGCGCGAAACATACGCCGAGGTTATTCATCATCAGCCAAGTGCAACCGCTAGACAGCATGTGCCCCGGCTGGTAAATGGATGAGTTTTTGGGTGGTTTTTTCTTCGCTTTCGAAGGGGGCGCCCTGTTTGGCCGCTGATTAAAACAGAAACAACAAAATTAACCAAAAATTTGCATTTTAATACAAAAATGCGGTAAAACGCGACACAACAATTTCGTCGGCGCTGAAACAAAGAGAAGCTAATAATTTTATCAGTGGCAAACAGTTGACAAAATCAGCATTTTCAGCGGGGCTGAGGTGGGTTGTGAGAAGGGAAAGTAGAGGGGGGGGGGGGCGCACAGTCAGGAGCTGCATCCGTTTGGCGCTGCCAACTTAAATTAACTGTAAAAGCGACCACGCAGCAAGGACATTTGTCTTGCGCCAGGTCCAAAGGGAAAGTGCACATTTTCCGCGTGCTTTTCTTTCGTTTTACAGCCGAGGGGAGTGGAGGAAGCTGGGGGTTACTCTATGTGGAGATTATTAATCATCTTTTGTGCGTATCTTTCACTTTTCGTATGCCTCATTGCTGGCAGTCCCAAATGCCACTTTTGAACTTCTTTTAGCGCAATTTCGTCGCTCTTCTCCCCTCTCGCTTTTCCACTTTAAAGGAAGCTCCGTGCCAAGCGGCAGGAAATCCTTTTCTAAGAAAATTATTTTGTTTTTACTTAGCTCCTCTTTTATTCTCAGATTTAAGATTCGAGCTTGGACCCAAATGAATTTCAGTTCACCGCGAACTTGATAAATTATCAAGTTAATTAAGTTTTCGGATACACCTATCAGATACGTACGGACCACTCGAATTAACTGTGTATACCGAGATAAGTGGGATAAGTTTTGATGAGCATAAAGGTCTTAAATTATTTTTAAAAATCTCTCAGATTGAACTGAATGAATTAAAATAAAGTTGTATCTAAAAATTTTTCAATTTCATTGTTTCATTTAATGAAAAATAAAATGCTGTTTAGATCTGTATCAGATCTAAATATATTTAATTAGAAGAAAAGTTAGAAGATTTAAAGAACTTTATATTTGCATATATTGGTATGACAATGACTTATATTTGAGTGCCATATTATTTTGAACACACTAAGACCAGGATTACTATAAAACACAATAATAAAAAGTATCAAAGGGTATAACACAATTCTTTAACAAAATTGGCGCGTTAGTGACTATGGTAACTAACTAATTTAATTGACTCGCTGAACTTCTATGAGGCCAAAAATGAATCAGTTTAAACGATCTAACTTTCAAAGCCCAAGTAAAATTCATTCAAAATTTATTAAAAATTTTCAAATGACCGGATTTATTGTAGAATGAATGCTTTTAAAAGTGTATTTTAAAGTAAGTATTTTATTCTATATTTTGATCTGAGTAAAAAACAAGTAAAAAAGCTAAATTTACAAATTAAATATATCAGGGGTCTCTAAGCTACTTCTGTAATTTTATATCACACATGATTTGCATTAGTGTCAACTGATCCAACCTAACAGAAATATGTCGAAACTTCCTGGTGGGTTGTCTATAGGGGGGTGTGGGAGAGCGCTTTCCATATTTATAAATCCGAAGCAAGCGCAACTTACAAAATGATCGAAAAATGCCGCACAATGCGTCGTTGTTGTTGTTGTTGTTGCTTGCCCACCCGTGACCCACTAGAGGCCCCTGGGCCTATATGGGTGCCCCCTGCCCCTTCCCTTTACTCCGTGGTTGCCGTGTTGAGCTTAAAGCGTTAATTCGTAATTTATGTGTCACACAAATCGAAATTGAATGCCAAGCGAAATTATGGAATATTTATCATTTCACACGAGTTGCGCCAGAGGATTGCAGGAACCTCAACTGAGTGGTGATGGGGCCGTGGGGTGGGGGGTGGGGGAAGGGGTGTGGGCCAAAAGCCCCTGCCAGAGGAACGTTTGTCAATTCGAATTACGAATAACGACAAAGTGCGCCTTAACTTATGTGTGTTGAGGCTTGGTGTAAAAAGGCAAAAATAAAAACAGAATAAAAGAAGGGTTTGCCGCCATAAACTTGATTTCCAGCCAAAGAAGGGGAGGCGGTGGGGGGGAGGGCACCTCTTAGCCCGATCTTGTTTTGGCTCTGTTAACCGTAAAATCGTGAAATATTTATAAGGTTTGCATACCTGGCCCGAACCGCGTGCTTTGATGCAGTGGCAAGTGTTAATTGGAATCAATTTGATAATCTCCCAGGGCACACACGCACACACTCATTTGTTGTGCTGAGTTCATGATAATTTCGCGGATGTGCGATTTTGATTGAAAATTAACGCTGTGGGGGGCTGCGCCACGTTTTGCCTTTGGCCCCATTGCCCGTTACAGGCCACATAATTCAAATTGTATTAATTTAAATGCCAATTTATTGCCCCAAAAGCATACCAGCCCCCTCACTCCCTTCCATTGTGGCAAGTCCGTTTATAAATAGCGTCCCGTAAAATATGGGATGCAAAAAGCCCATTCGTGTAACTGTAACTGGACAGATTGCGTATAAATATTTTCGTATTATTATTTAACGGCAATTGCTGCGAGGCGAGGTGGCGAGCATCATCTTTAGTATGTGCTTTGAACCGGGGAGCTTTTTATATGCATTCTATATAGACCATCCAATTATGATATTAATGTTGATATTTAAAGTAATAAGTTTCATTTTTTCTAAAATATATATAATACTTTACCTTAATATTGTATCTTAGCATTTATTATAGTGAATACTTATCTCTATTTTACTTGTAATAAATAAATATGTATATATTAAACCTTATTAGTGTTTAATTTGTAATCATACGTAAAAATAATTAATAATTATTATGTATGCGTTCCAAATTTGTGAAATTCGAAAAATATTGAATATTTTATATATTATTGCAGACATGATTTATGAACAGTTTTCGAATTTTTATTATAGCTACAGGTAAATAATTAACGATGTCGACTCTACAATATATAAGCCGATTTGAAATAATGTACTTTTAAAAACTTATTCCATCTTTAAAAAAAATAAAAAAATTAAAAAATATTTTAAAAGGGAAAATTAATTAATTTATTTAATTTAAATGCCATATCTTTGCCATGTGTATTATAGAACAATTTAGTATCCCAATCTAAGATTTTTTGGGTTTTTATGTATATTCTTTCATAGGGGCTGATTAAGTATAAAAATTCGACTCAGTTCCTGTAATATATACTGTTGTAAGCTGCGAATGGTCTGTTTGTGCTCCATAAATGCGAAATAGAGTGAGGTGAGTAATCATGCTTACCTCACAGATATATCGAAGTACCACCCATTTCGCATCGTATTGTGTTCCCAATTACCAAACCACCCGCAATTTATATGGTCCTCAGGAGCAGCAAAATGTTGCAGTGACATGTCAGGGAGCGCTGATTAACATATTATGCGACAAACTGCCACTGGACATAGAGAGAGAGGAAGGGAGTTGAAGAGAGAGAGAGAGAGGGACAGCACTGTGGCAATTCAACGCCTGTCACTGGCTGTTTGCACAGATAATTCACGCCAGCGCCAGGACAGAGCGGGGACAGCAGCAGGGGATTAGAGACACAGTCAGAGTTGGAGTCGGAGCAATGTGTGGGCCCATGTCCGGCTCCAGCTCCAGTTTGGGCTTGTGTAATTGAAAAAGTTGCCTGCGGGGGCTCGCATATCTCAAATCTGTCGCTGTCGCTGTCTCTGCCGGCTCCGACTCCGACTCCTACTCCGACTCCGGCGATGGCTATCAATGTCAGCGATAGGTGAGCCGCCGGTGGTCACAGAATGTCGCCCCGGCCGTATGGGCCAATTAAGGGTTAAACATTTTGCATATGCAGGCGAAACCAGCCCAGATTCTTGCTTTGATTTGCATAATTTTCGGGTTGTTATCATCACATCTCCCTCGCTCTCTCTTTCGCACTCTTTCTTACATTTGCGCTCTCTATTTTTCGCATGCGCACGAATCATTAATTTATTTGGCGAAAACTGGATAAGGGGGGCCAGAGGGGAACGCTGGTGTCCAATTTCATTAGGCACGTCAGCGCCTTAGCCCCCTCCTGAACCCCTCAACCCCCTCCATGGATTGCGTATGTTTTGTCTAACTGTCATTGAAATGTGTTTCCCTTTTTGTCACATTACGAGAATTTACATAAAATCTATTGTAAGCGCATGAAATTGAATAGCCCAAAAGCGATTCGGACATGTGGTCCTTTTTGGATGAAACATAGAATGTTAAGGGGGAGAGAGAAGGGGCGCAATAGAAGGGGTTGGAGTTTGGACATCTCTTGATGCTTGCCTTTAGGTCGCAGACTCATTTCATAATTTAATTAGCAGAGCCAACAAATATGCATAGTCCACTTGATGGGGTTGTCCGAAGAGGAGAGTGCGGCCCCATAATAAATATCTTGCCATTTTCATAAGTCATAAATTAGGCAATGGGGAATTTGTTTTCCAATTACACATATTTCACACCACATGCCAAAAATAAGAAAATAAAGAAAAAACCAAATTGAATGCTATTTTCTATGTGATAATTTATAACGCAGTCGCAGCCGCAACAAGTACAAATTGTCAAAAGCGTTTTGCATCTTGACCAAAGCGAGGAGCATTGGGTAGGCCACCCATGGCGACTGGCGCAGGCACCTAGTCCGATCCCCGGCCCCGACCCCGATCCCGAACATTGCCACGCGCTCTTAACGAGCCACAAATTCACGTTGCCAATTGCCAGACTCGACGCAGCTCCCCCATCGTAACTTCTCGGCCAGCGAGGGGGGAGGGGGAGACCAGTTCATGGCTGCCCACCCGCCTAGCCGAGGCAGCCACCCAACCGGCCGCTTATTTTTGCGTATTAACGCGCGAAATAATATTTTATTTTGACCATCGTCAAAGGATTGAAAAATGCCCACTAATATCTTTGGGTCTTTGTGACGGCTTTGTGCCGACCACTGTCTCAATGTGTGTATATGTGTGTGCTGCACTCTGTTACTTGGTGTTGCAAGCACACACAGTAGTTATGTTTAGCCTTAACATACATCTTCTCTTTGTTGCTTTTACTTTTGTTGTGTTTTTAGTTTGATAAATAATTCAAGAGACTTTCAAAAATAAACATAAACCTGCGAATTGTTTGAAATAAATTGAAATAAATATATTTAAATATAAAATATTGTTAATCTAAGAGCCAAAAATGCAGTCAATCTTGTCTTCATATAATTTGGATATATATGATTTTGTTTCATAATATTAGAGATATTATGTATATGAAAAGTTATTATTATTATAAGACTTATATTTATTCCTTAACTCTTATTTTAGAAAATATTTTTTGGTATCTTTTCTATATACTACGAATTGTAATAACAAGCTTTCCCTGCTTATTTACATCATATCTCTCTAATGCTCTATCCTATTGCATTAAATTTTTTTATTGTCTCATATCTTTTAATTCATTCCAATCACTTTGTACAAGAGAATTAAATGCTTAACTTACATTTTACGCTAAGTTATTTGTACAAGGAAATTTATGGAGGTTACTACTACTACTACTACTACTACTGTGATAGTTTTCATTAACTTACATAAATTGATTATATCGAAATATTAGGGGATTTCACTTATTTATTAGCTATTATTCTACTTTAATGAATTTAAAATACGTTTCTTCTTAATGATTTCTTTAAGCATAGCTGATTATATTTTTTAGGAGTCAATCGAAATTTCTTAACATGTGCGGACATGTTACAAAATCTTTTCCAACTTTGCATAAAACTAAATTCGTTGCGGCAAGTTAGCACCACAAAAGTGAGTAATTTCTTCAATATACACAGGTATTATTGCACTGGTCGTGGTTAACTCTAGGCCATGCTGGATACACACGTAATTCGACTCATTTTCCATAGCTCATTTACAGCTCGTAAAGATAATGATTTGCAGTACGAAAAGTAGTGCGCGGACACACCTTCGATTCTGCGAGCCGAATTCCCACGTTTCTCAACACCGCAGAACGAATCGATCATTTGCCTAGTAGTCCCGTCCTCCCAAGGGGGAAAGGGCAGCGGGTGTATGCAAAATAGCTGCACAGTTGCAACCGTTAACTGTGATGGAAGGTGGCAACGCCGGGGATTACCAGGCCAATTGGTCACAAAATCTTAACACCTACAGCGCGTCCAAGGCTACGCTGATCATCATCAGATGATCGCCTGATCAGGCTGATCACTCAGTGGCGGCCATTAAAGTCAAATCATTTTTCACATTTAGATATTGGCCGTGGGGCACGTTCAGGCCCAAGTGCATCCATTCGCTGGCCGGGCGGCACAATTGAAGGCAACTCGGAATCGATCCATTCAAAATTGCCGCGATCACGATTTGCAGAAATATGTTCGACTGCAGCGGATCTTTCGGGTCTCTGCGGCCCGGCTGGTGCGCTTACATAAAAGTAATCAAATCAACACCTTCATCAACTCCTTTGGATACACTCGCCCCAACCGCAGAAAATGCCTTCCTTATTTTTTTTTTTTTTGCTGGCAATTTGGGCTCACGGTTCGAATCGAAGAGCAATCTTTTCTTTTTGTACTTTTCGGCTTGTTTCGGTGGCGATCGCCTGTCGATCAAATTGTTGTTTTCGATATCTAATTTGTCATTCGGTATCCGCAACGGCAACGGCAACGGCAGCGACGGCCCACAAGACAGCCGCAATTTGTTCATGCAACAACTGGCAACACGCTGTCTGCGTTGCACGATCCTTCGACTGGCAATGGGGCTCGAATCTGGTGCTTGCAGCAAAGTAGGGAATCCCGGCATTATGTGCGACGATTATCTTGTCGGCGCGTGAAATTTCGTGGCGTTGAGGAATTGACCCGCAATTGATACCAATCCATGGCAATCCATTACAGAGGCTAAGCGCGCGAGCTGCATGTCTCATTATTGGCAATTTTGGAGCACCAGCGGGGTAATTGCCCACCGCCCCAGCCCACGCCGAGGGTCATTTGTATAGAGGTCGCACACGGGGTTTGAGCCACAACTGCAGCATGACTTGGGCATTTATTTTGCAACACATGCCCAAATTATGATATGGCTGGGAGTGAGAGTTGCTTGCTTTGGGAAATGGAAAATGTGAAATTGCAAATTTGAAATTGTTTCGTAGAAAATTCAGCCAAATGTGTGCTTAGTTATTTCTTGTATTTTTATTAAATAAAATTAATTTAACTGACAATTGATTTCCATTTCGAAATTATCAAAAACAAACAGTTTTTTCATTATTCACTTTTAAGCTAATTAATACTTAAATAAATATATATATATATATGTATATATATACACATATATTATTTTGATTACAGCAATCAACATTTTTGTATAATGCGGAAATTTCATGTTTTGCTGTTCATTATGAATGTCAATTTTTAATCACGCACACATATATATACACACACATTTTCTCTCTTGACTACCAACTGTAATAAGATTAGTATATATATTAATGTACTTGATCTATACCTATAGCTGCACTTGCGCAGCTCTATATATTCTTGTTTTTTTTTTTTCAATTTATTTACCATTCAGTTGACATTTATTATCAATTAATTTACAAATTTCGCACCTCACAAATGTATTTACACGCGCTCGAGCGATGCTTTTCAATAAGTAATCGTATTTATTTATTATTATTTATATAGATTCATAATATTTACACAATGTTCTCTTATCAATAATGTGCAAATATTTGAATATGCACAAAAAGTGAGAAATATAATTACTGCTTTATTTGGTTTTTTTTTATTTGATTTTCTATATTTAAAAGAAAGAAATATTTTACACAATTCTATGTACAAAACTTTGGCTGCAGTTGCTTTAGTGTATTCATACGTAATAATAAAATCAAGAAACAGTTTATTTAATTAATTTTTACATTTCTCACCTTCGAAAAGCATTAAAAAAAAAAGAAAATGAAAATCCTGAAAAGTACTTAATGTAAATGGTCTTTTTTAAGTTTTAAGAATTAAGGTTGATGATATAGTTGATCGTATCCAAAAGTGAACATATTTATACTACGTTTCAACCAAGTGACTGGAGTGTTCCAACAATCAAATAAATATAAAAACCCAGCTCTGCATCCTTAACAAAAATAAATAAATGAATATTTCATAATAAAATAACTCTGAACAAAAATCGTTTAATGTTGTAAAAAAAACCAAGATGAGTTCTTTAAAAACGCAATTTTTATTATTATAAAATATATAAAACGTTTATATTTATACATATAAATAAAATAATGCTTAGTCTAAAAGATCGTTTAAAAACTGAAAACTTGCACTGAATTGGTATTGCCCGCATTTTTTTATTATTTGTATTTCGATAATTGTATAAAAAATAAAAAATTTGCTAGATTTTGCATTAAAAAATTATTCAAATAAAATTTGTATTTTGTTGTTAAATTTTTGCCGCATCTTTGAGACATGGCTTGGAGCAGTTGAGAATTTAATTTTCTTAATTTCTTGATATATATATTCTTTTTTTTACATTTTACTTAAAGTAAAATAAAGTAAAAATTGCTAAAGCACACACAAAATGTGATTGCCACACATAAAGTAAAAATATATTTTTGGTATAATTCTGCAAACCACTGGGAGATTAGAGTAAAGTACACTATAGAACGCATAGAACTATATATAGTTATAGCTGGTATATATAAATGTGTATATGCTACAAGAAATACATAAATATTTTGCCTAACATACATTTACATTGTCTTTTTTGTGTTTTTGCTGGTTTCGTTTTGATCTGATTTTGTGGGAAGGGGTTATAAAAAGATTTTTACTTTCAATTAGTTTTCTTTGCTTTTAAAAATTAAGTAGAACTCAGTGCCTTTAAATATTATACAGACATATAGTAGAACTGATAGACGCCCATTAAATCCTAAACGTTTAACGTTTGAATTTATTTTGTAAATTTTTTTTCTTTACTTTTAGCTTCGATGCCGCCTTGTATCTACAAGATACAAAACCGCATTTGGTTGTCAGTTGTGGGCGCCTGGGTGAAAGTTGAAAATTGTTTATGTACAAGTTACAACAACTAAAGGAGATTTTAAAACAATTAAGCTACACGATTCTCTGTATTTTTCTTCTTTTTTTTACATTTTTCATTAGAGATTTTCTTTTTTTCTGTTTAGTTTGTTTTTGTTTTTGTTTTTTTTGCTGTTTTTTCAATATGCATAAATAATTACACTACTTGACATCCACAATGAGAGGAACTTCGCTGATATCGATTAAATTTGGCGGCGATGGCAGCGACTGTTGCTGTTGTTGCTGTTGTTGTTGTTGTTGTTGTTGCTGCTGCTGCTGCTGTTGCTGTTGCTGGTTTGTCGGTGTGGACGATGCCGATGACAGCGAGCCCGCTGAGGACGAGGAGGAGGCCATGACCGCTGCCGTGGCCAGTTGCTCGTGGCTGCTGCTGGTGCTGCTGCTGTTGCTGCTGGCCAGCAGCAGTCGCTGGTGGTGTTGTTGCAGGCACTGATTTGCATTGACAGCGGCAGCGGCCATCATCATAGTCGCTGCATCGCAGTAATTAGACAGCATTGTTGTTGTGTTTACCGCCGCTGGCATTGTTGTTGTGTTTGCGATTGTTGCTGGTGTCACATATGCAGCAGCAGCAGCCGCCGCCGTTGCATTGGCCATATAGTCGCTGCTGCTGCCGTTGCTGCTGCAGCCGGCGCCAAGAAAACCGCTGGCGTTCATGTTGCCGTTGCTGCTGTTGTTGTTGCTGCTGCTGTTGCTGTTGCTGTAGTTGCTGATTTGCTGCTGATTGCAAACGCTGTTGTGGCTATTGCCGCAGTTGCTGCCGCCGTTGCCGTATGTCGCATGCATGGCAGCAACATTGCCGTGATCGTGGCTATGATTGCCAGCAACTGAAATGCCCCCACCGCTGCCCCCGCCGCCGCCAATGTTGCTGCTGTTGCTGTTGCTGCTGATGTTGTTGCAGGGATTGATGTTGAGCGTAGTGTTGCTATGATTGGCTGCCACAGCGGCCGCCACAGCTGCGGCTGATGATCAAGTTGTTGTCAATTGGCGCCACATTGTGTGTCACATCGAAGGCAGATAGGGCCAAGAGAAACTGTTGCCGCTCAGCAACATGTCGCGTATCAGCGTTTCGATGGGCGTTTTGCCGACTAGACGCACAAAAAACAATTGCTCAATGACCTGGTGAGTAGGCAAAAGAGGGAGAAGAAGAGGAGAAAAAATAAACATAAGTATGATGCGGAAATTATGCAGAGTAGTCAGCAGTATGCTGCTAGAGGTTAATCTAAAATTATTGAATGTTTCCTATTTTTTCCTAGAATCCTATACTGTGCAAACATAGTTAAGGAATTATCGTTTAATTTTCAACCAGTCCATGTATAAAATTTATGCATTCAAAAATAGTTTCAGCTTTCAATACAAATTTGGAATAAACATATTTTTAAGTTTAATTTTTAAAATTTTATTACTTGGTATATTTAAGATCTAAAGATATGGAATAAAAACCATAATAATATGAGCTCATCATTCAAATGTATTATACGAAAATAATTAAAAATATTCAGAGTATGCTGCTTAGACTATAATTAAAAAAATAAATGTATTATTTTATTTCTGGACGTAGTTTAGAACCTGAAGTTTCGTTAACTGTGCTTTTGAAAACATTGTTAGGAGTAGCGTTTGATTTTCAATTATAAATACGTTAAGTACTAGAATTTATAAAATTAAGCTTAGATAAGCTTAAATTACATTGGTATTATCATCTTAATTTAATTTTTTAAAATTCTTGCTCTAGTGAATATTTAGGATGTGGAGATATGGATTAAAAATAATAATACAAGCTCATCATTAAAAATCTTAGCATCTTTATGGCTTTTATGATTTGAAAGTTCAAATGTAGCTCCTTCACTGCAAACCCAGGATGCATATAGAATTTCATTATTGCCTAAGATTATAATAGATTTTACTTACTTGTGAGGAGACGGTACGCAAGGATGGCAATCTCAGCAGCAATTTGCCAAATCTCGTGGGTTGATTGGGATACTGTGTTCGACAGTATTCTTCCAAGGCGCACTGGGACTTCTCTTGCAGGGATTCAATGTGTGTCACATCGGACAGGCCGCAGGCATCTAAAAGTGAACAACAAAAATGTTGGATATTAGTGAAAAGCTAAAGTTTCAAGAGATTTCTACAGTGCCAAATCAGTTTTGTGCAGCTTCACCTGGCACTTTGCTGGCGATACATATCCAGTCGAAAGACAAAGAAAACGCGGCCACGCCCACACACAGCAATAACTAGAAAATGGCACATGACGGCATTGCGTCACCCCGCATGATTTATGCCCAATTGAGGCTTGAACTGGGACTGCGCCAAGACAAGAGACCGTTTAATTAAATTTACGAAAATTAAACAAAGCGGCAACGCCCACAACACGAAGGCCATAAACAGGGGCTTGGGGCTGGCCGGGGGCTTATGACTATGTTGTTGAAAAGTTGTTAAAACTGAAGATATTGCGCATACGCAGCGTGTGCCGTCAAGTGTTAATTGTCAGCTACAAAAGTTTGCTTATCAATATACATATATGTTATCGAGTGTTCGTGTGTTTGTGTGTGTGTGCTTAAATGTTGTAAAGCAACAACAGCAAATTGTGTGCATCTATATATAAATGTTTTTCAGCTCATATTTGCCGGGTTGCGCCTATTTGAAATTCAAATTAGACATCAGCACTTGTAAATTTGCATAGCTTTAAGCATTCCCAATAGCTGTTAAGAATGCCGTGCCGAAATGCCGTATATGAGATTTGTTTTTGTTGTGTTTCTATTTGCTTAATTAGTCAGCGCGCACACACGTTACGTATTTTTCAGTGCCAAAATGCAAAAGAGTCTCCCTAGCCAGGCAGAAAAGTATCTTGAAAAAAAGAGAAGTATCTTTTGCACATTACGCAAAAAATGCACAAGTGGCATTTATAACATTTTTTGCAGCTGGTTTAGCGGCCTAATGAATTGGCCATTTGGCGGCTTAGTTGCCAATCTGATGGCATCGCCGGATCGTCGTCAACATATCCGATTGCGGCGTGAATTCGAATTTGATTGCATTGCCAAATGCCAGCATTGGGACGTAATGTGTCGTTTTAATGTCTCGTATTTCACAGATTTTTTTCACTTAACGCTGAGCTCTTTGAATTTCATTATGCCTGTCTTTGGCCGCACGCAAGCCGTGCTTCAACTTGTCAATTGAAAGCCAATACATTGAGCCACAAAGTAAAATGAGGCAAACAAATTGGCAATAGGTTCATTAGAGTTAACCCGCCTTGCGGCCGCGTAACTGATAGCTAACACACATTCCGATTTGTTCGCACACTCAAAAATTAATTTTTATTGAAATCGGTTTGAGCTGGACACTATGAGTAATAAGGAATCTGGGCATAATTTAGCTATGCAGAACAAACTAAACTTTTGATTGAGATATCAAATTTTTATGTTTTTTAACAAGTCAGATCTGATCTTATTTATAGGTATATATTGAACTTAGCAAAAGGTACTTAAGTCTCAACTTGGTTTAACTTATTTGATTTAAAACTAAATATTTATATTATTTTCTAATTATATTTTTATGTCTATTTGTGTGTTCTGGTTGTTTAGTTTTTTAATGAATTTATCTTAATTATCAAACACTTTGAATATATCATTTTATTTAATTTATTTCTTGATAATTTATTTTGATTTCATTCAGACTTAACTTAATGTTTAACTAATTTTAGCTTTTAACAATTTTAACAATAAAAGTGGCCATAAGTCCCGTGTGTAAAGTTCAAAAATAAACAAATATTAAGTTCCCCAGAAATGTTAACATCCATTTTGCTAATTTTCTGTCATTTGCTAAGTGAATTGTCAATCAATGCTGACTAAATACAACAAAATAAATAATGCATAAAATTATAAAAGCTGTAAAGCTTAAATAATTATTCAGCTTGGCTGAGCTATAAAAGTTACAGCAACATTTAATAACACAAAGTTTAAATATAAAGAAAGAAAAATTGCAAGCAAATCTCTAAAGAAACTATCTTTATAAGTCCCCGCAAAGCGCAAAATACTTTATGGCGCAAACGTGCATTTAGCCCATTTCCAGCTGCAAATTCAGTTGGCCAACAAAATAAATAAACCATAAACCATAAAGCCACAAACCAAATGCAACTCAACTTTCCGCCCCCACACAGTGCGCGTAAATCAAGATAAATGATTTGTCGCCAAAGGCAACAGAAATTCAATTAGCCATTATTAACCATTTCATTTCATAAACAACCAACAACAACTACAACAATCAATAGGCAATAGTCGTGTAGCCGCACAAAAAGATACAAATTAGATCTGGTCAGTTGGGATGAAAAGCCGAGCGAATCACTTCATTGGCCATGGTCATAATTGTCAATTGACTTTGGCCATTAGCTTTGATAATCCTAAGCCCAAGTTGCCCGGGCACCAAGTCCAGACGAATACCATAAAGTCAAACGAGTGGAGAGGACATGAGAAGCGAAGGAAACACAAAAAATTGTGCCACAATTCGAATCAATAAGCCAGGCAAAAATTTTATTTTCATTGAAATGCAGAAGACGTCGACGACGACGACGATGGCCAAGTGAAAGAAATTCCAGTTTGTGAATTTGGCCAAAAGAAATGCAGCTTCGGGCCGCGAGCTGTGTGCAGCTTTCTCGGGCGTTTGGGCAACGGGCTGCGGCTATAACTATGGCTTAACTTGGCTTTGATTTTGGTTTCAGTTTGTTTTTTTTTTTTTTTTTTTTGTTTTTGGCTTTTTAACTGTTTTTGGTCTGGCTTCGATTTTGGTTGGAGCTCTCTGCCGGGCTCCTTTCTGCGCAGTTACTAACTCAGCGCGGAGATCGTGACCGCGTGTTTTAAATGCATAATGACCGTAAAGTAGTTGATGTAACTACGTAACCGAATTGTGCTGCCAATAACAACAACAACAACAGAAACTACAACAACATGCATATCGAAAAAGGAGCATTTTTTTTTTTGGTCACACAAGAACGTGGCACAGGCTGCGCCCCCGCCCCCTCTCTCTGAATTGACTGTGACCATAGTAAAGGTTAAGCTGTTTAACCAAAAATTATGAATTGCTGCATTATATTTTATTATATAGTTTTTATGGCCAGCAACTAGTACGTTGTTGTTGCTGTTCGACTTTGGCATCGTGTCTGCCCCGGCAACAGTTATAACTTTATTTAGTTTTAATAAGCATTAGGCAAAAAATGCCCGCGGATATAGTTCGGTTGGGGTTCATGTAAGGTCAACTATGAATTTATATTCGAACGGCATTTTGAAGAGTTGTTCAGCAAAATGCAGCACACAACTGACAGGTATTTGCTGGGTGATAACAAACTGACTTAGTCAGAGAACTGGATTAAGGAAAAACTTGGAGTATTCAGAGAAAATGAAGTGCGCTGAAAAATTTACTATTAAAATTAATTTAAAAATATTTATAAAAGAAAATAATATATTTATACATACATAAAAGTGATATAAAAACAAATTCTTTATAGAACTTCGTTCAAATCAAACTTATGGATATCTATATATCTATATATATCAATTTAAAATTAAATTGAAATAGTATAAACATTAAAAAAAAGAAGATACTATACAATATTTGAATTATGATAACAAAAATTTTTAATACAATTCTGTAGTCTCATAATACAATTTTTAATTAAGACTTGTGAAAAAGTATATAATAAATATAAAATAAAAGTGAATAATGAAACACGTGTTAGAACTTCAAACAAAGTTTACTGCTTTTGTAAAGGTTGTTTTAAAGTAAGAGTCGTTTTATGTGTGATTTGTATAAACCATAATAGAAGTTGTTTGTATAGTATGAAATATGGCAAAATGCTTAAAGCATTTTTAAAATGTACCAAAAACAAAACTATAATTATAATATGTTTTAATTATATCAGATATAACAATTTACAAATATTTATTTGAAGTAGTTAACAATATATTAATTTATTATTAATACATTAAAACTTTCTACTATATTAGCAATAAAAATTGCATTTCTGAGAGAGGCAAAATCTTGTGTCAGAGTTTAACTGATTGAACATCTCAAAACTCAAAGCATCAGATCGCAGCGTATCAGTTTGATGGGTGGGGGAGGGGCGAGGGAGTGCAGGAAAAAGCGCTCCCAAAAATGATTCTAATCAAAGAGAGGTCTGCTCGAAACTGTTAATTACAAGGCACAAAGGCACGTCTGTGGCAATTTTCGGAAAGTAGCGCAGGCGATCAATGAGCACCCACAAAACGATTTGGGCATCAGCAAAAAGCAGACACGGCCAATAACGAAAAAGGTTGGCCAAGAGTCAGACGGCTGGCAGAGCTAAAACCAACACAAAATGTTGGTCAAAAAGTGTGGCCAAGACATGAAAGCTACAACTCTTAACAACTGCAACAAACGACAGCAATCAGGCAGCAGCAAGGCATGTGGAAGCAGGGGAGTGAAGGGGCACAACCAGATTGGAAGATGCACCTCAGAGACGCAGACATGTCGTCAACGTGCCGCCGCCTGGGTCCAAGGCAGCAGGCAGAAGATCTACTAGAGACTCTACCCGGTATTTTACTACCGCGATCGTGTCTATCACACAAGGGGGGGATGGGCAGCGGGGGGCGTTGCAGCGATTGATCGGCTGCAGTTTATGGACTCATGCAGCCAATTCAAATGCAATTGCGCTGCACAAGACTCAGACGCAAAGTTGCAGTTGAAGTCGGAGTTAGAGTTGGAGTCGCGGGCAACACGAACTCGCGACGCCCCCTCACAATGGACCCAAAACCCCAGCCCAAAAGCCCAAACCCAAACTCGTACCCATAGCCATCGACACACACAGCGTTTTGGAAATTGGAAAATTATTTTCATTGCTGTGGCTGGAGCTGAAACCGAGGCTGGACTTGGCCAAGGAGCAGCCGTTGGGGCTTGTAAGTAAGCGACATAAACGAGTGTTGTATTAATGTTCATAATGTGGTATCTCGACGTCAATAAACGTCGCCAGCTCGCCAGTGGGACAAGAGGGGTAAGGGGGGCTTAGTCAGTGTCGCAGATCGAGGACAGTCGCGACGTGCGCCCGGGACAGCTGCTTGACATGAGCAGCCAACGGTTTGACAAACTGGCCAGAGAGTGGGGATATTTTTTTTTTTTGGGGGGGGGGGGGGAGTTTAACGCTTCGCTGAATTTTTGGCCACTGTATGTGGACAATGGGCAACCCAAGTTGGAGTTGTGCAAACTTAAAGCTAAACTTACATTTTGCTATTTAAATTAGGCATAAACTTAGATTTAAATAAATAAGCATTTTTAAATTTTGAACAAAAATATATTTGCATACAAATATTGCTGATTTGTTTCAGTTGCATAAATTAAAATAAATAAATTTTAAAATATTAAAAAAAAAACCTTAAGGAACTTTAGAAGTAAGCCATGTGCCATATTAGTTTTAAAAATTTAATATTTATGTAATTGCTTATGACATAAGTGTAAATATGTGTGTGCGTGTGTTGGGCGTGTGTGTGGATGGGTGTGAGTGTGTGTGTGTGCTAGTTGTTTCCAAAGTCCAGAATGTGTGCCGAAACGTGCGTGTTTAAAGCTGACGCTCTTTTTGCTTTTGTTAAAAAATAAAAAATGACAATTAGTGATGAAAAAGATAAATGAATGAAAGAAAATTATGAAAGCAGCTGGTTGAGATCAATGTTCAATGATCTTTGTTTTCATAAACTAGCTGGTTTTATAATTTTCTATTTGAAACTTGAATATTGCACATGAATCGTATATTACATGCTTAATTTTTATAGTATTCGATTCATGAGCATTTCCATTGCTGGAAACCTTAATCAGCAAATATTTTTGAGTGTTTCATCATTTTAAGGTTTCGAAGCAATTTATTTTAGATGTCAGTATTTTTGAACAAAGTTAATTCAAAGGTATAAAAGAAAACATAAGAACAACGATCAAATTGTTTTAATTTCTATTCAATTATTTAATAATTATTCCAAAGAAATTAAAACAAGTTGATCGTATACATTAAACATAAAAGGAATTTCAAATATTGTTTAAATGCTTACTTATGAAAATGGAAAAGAAATATATGTAACAAAACAAAATATATATATTTTAATTTAATTAATAAGCAATATAAAGAAAAAAAAGGTTGAGAAAATAAAAAAGAAAGTTCAACTGTATAAAAATATAACAAAATAACGCAAGAGTTTCTTCTGCAGGATTTTGTGTTGTGAATAAAATATAAAACAATATGTTTATGTAAGGGATTTTGTTTAAGAAATTCAAACTGTATCAATTAATTCAAAATTTATCAAAAATGTTGAAGTATTTAAGTTTTGTGCTATAGATTTTTTGGCTTAAGCTACAGATACATAAATTTGAATTTCCAGCCAAAATTCGCACTTAAAAAATGTGTTACAGATTTTAAAAATATGGGATTAGCCAAAACTTGCGCAAGTTAGTATTTAATTAAATAAGAAATCAAGGTTAAATAAAAAGAGAAAAACAACGCTTAAAACTAGTCAACAGGCTTAAAGAATTAGTAACAAGTGAAACAAGTAAAAACACAGGTAAGGATTAATTTTTTGTATAACAGCAACAGCAGTGTATATTCTTAAGTTCTCTCCTCCACTTCTCTACTCTTCTCTCTTTGTATGCATTTTTGGCAATGTGTCTAGGCTAGATTACGACTAAAATAAATTAGACTTAGTTTAAGGCAATAAATACATAAGCAATAGGCAATAGGCTAAAACTAACTATACAAAAGATACATAATTAAGTACTTCATAGATACATAGGTTACGCAGATACATTAGCTAAACTGACTAACAGATCGGGGGGCTCTACAACTGCCATCTACTGCCCGCCAGGCTGTAAGGCGAGTATCTATAGCTGGGGCTACCGAAGCTGGCGCCGCTGCCGCTGTGAGCGGCCGCCGCAGCCGCTGCCGCCGCGTGGCTGACGCCGAAGGGCGTGCTGTGGTGGAACATGTCAAAGGCCGAGCCGAAGGCACCGCGCGGCGGCGTCTGATAGAACATGGCCGCCGCGGCGGCCGCCTGCTGCTGCTGTTGCTGCTGCTGGCCCGGCGTCTGATATGCTCCGGCGGCGGCGGCGGCGGCGCTCTGCGGGGAGGCGGCGGAATTGTGGGAGGAGGAGGTGGCGCTCTGGGACTGTGTGGGCAGCGAGGCGCCCAGGCCGCTGCTGTTGCCGCTCGACTCGCCGTTGCCACTGGAGCTGGCGTAGAGCGCCGTCAGCAGATCAACCTCAGCGTTGGCCGCGACCTTGGCGCAGCTGCTGAAAGCGCTGCCGGCGGAGGGCACAACAGCAGGAGGAGCAGCAGGAGCAGCAGCAGGAGTAGGCTTGGATTCACTGGAAGTTAGCTGCTGCTGCTGCTGCTGCTGCTGTTGTTGCTGCTGCTCCGCCTGTTGCACGGCGGCCTCGACGCCCGCCACGCTCTTCATGAAGGTGGCCAGGTGCAGCGGCGCCTGCTGCAGCTGCGACTCGAACTCGGATCGGTTCAGCTCGTCGAGGTGCTCGCGCACCACGGCCAGCAGCTGGTCGTGGCTGCAGTCGTCGCCGCTGGCCCGCTTGCCGAGGAGCGCTGAAACTTTGGTTAGCAGTGCGGGCACATCCTTGTACAGAATGTCCAGCAACTTACCGGTGGTGAAGAGCACGATCGCCTTGAGGCAGGAGTACTCGGCGGAGTCGACGTGCAGCGCCTTCAGCTTCTCCACCTGCTCCTGGAAGATGCGTATGTGGTCCATGAAGGCCACCACGCGATCCGCGGCCATCGGCGAGGCGTGCAGACCGGCGGCGGCCAGCAGCGGCGCCACGTGGAGCGGCATCGAGCACTGGCTGGCGTTCAGCACGAACAGCTCGGACCAGACGAGGCGCAGCAGGGCCACCTGGTCGGTCACCTGCAGCTCCGGGAAGAAGGGTATGTTCTTGGCCCACTCCACCGCGGAGAAGAGCAGCCGGGCGGCCAGCTCGCAGATGTTGTCGATGCCCATGATGTTGTTCGGCTGCAGGCACTGGCCGTACCGCGATGTCGGATACGGCTCCGCGCGCAGCAGCAGCGAGATGTAGGAACTGAGGTACGAGTGCCCGTTGAAGCCGGCCACGCCCATTGGATCGCCGTTGGCCAGCTGGTACTGGCCATGCATGCCCGCCAAGCCGGGCTGTGTGGGCGGCACACGGCCTCGCTGCACAGCTGCAAAGAGACAGAAAGAGAGAAGGAGAGTTAGTATATGTATCTGTGTATCTGTATCTGCTGGTAATTCTATCCGTGCGCCTTTTGTGCGCTTATTTTGACCGCGACATCACACGCCGCACAATGTTGCCCCATTCAGCGTTGTTGGCAAAGCTGCCACAACGCACAATGCCTATCGGGGCGCCTCAATCTCGACGCACTCTTCTTCCAGTCTTTCACTCTGCTTTTGTTGTGCCCCGACAACGTCATAAGATACTTTTCTGTTCTATCCTGAGCTACCCCGAAGCTACCCTTAAACCCTTTATGTCGTCTGTTCTGTGCGATCTCGTTGCCAGTTGCAACCCCTTGTTGCCACAACTGCTTAGTTATGCAAATTCAACTAAATACTTTCAACGCATCTTCGAGATACAAGATACAAGCACGTGTGTGCGTGCGTGTATCTGTCGAATAGCTTAAGCCTAAAATGTATAAACAGAACTTTGAGGTACGAGATATTAAAAGTTCAAGCTACAGCTGTTCTGCTTGAAAGTCAAAGTTCACAAAGAATAGCAAAAGCTCGCAGAAGAGAGCTGAGTAATTTCTCTCAGAGGATTAGAAATAATATTAGACCACAATTTAAAATAAAAAACTTGTAGAAATAACTATTCATAAAAGATGAGAGCTAAGAAGGGTTTTGGAGAGCTTTAATTGCTGAGAGAGAAGATAAGAAACAGAGTATTAGGGAGAGTGAGAGAGAGAGAGAGAGAAATGGGTTGCTGAGAGTCACACTGAAGACAGAAGTTAATAAATAGATAAAGAGGGAGAGACAGAGAGAGCCAACATATTTACCGATATTTGCAATAAATATGTTATTAATAATATTTAATAGGCGCTTTTTCTTAGGTGAAAATTGAACTTACATAAAAGCTGCGCCCGCGCAAATCCTGTCAGCAGAAAGAGAGACAGGTTATGAAAGAGAAAGAGAGAGATAACTGATTACTGAGTTGAGAGGCAAACGAGCGCAAAAGCTGAACTTCAAAAGCTGCTCACGCTATATATGAGATACACTTTCTGGTGGAGAAGAGATAAGAGGAAGAGAAAGAGGGAGAGATAGACAGATAGATAGAGAGAGCTAGAAACGAAATCGAAAAGATTTTTTTTTGAGAGAAAGAAAGAGAGCTAATCTGATCACTTGATCAAAATTTAATTGCAAGAGCACAGAAGCTAGACTTAGCTATTGAAAACTTTGGTATATCTCAAAGATTTTGCGCTGAATAGCGAGATATTGAGTTAATAGAAACCCAACAAGACATTAATGCCCAATGTTCAAAACTCATGCTTCACTTTTGGGTGCGCTCAAAGGCTCTCAATACAAGTACATTCCTTGTCAGTGAACTTTGAACTGCAGTTCCCTCACATTAGCTGAGTTACAAACTTACACCTGCATAAAATACAGAGTTAAGACAGCTTTTAAGAGGCTTGGCCATTCTCCAAAAAAACGCATTTGATACAAATAAGACAATGGAGCATTGCGCGTACTTGAGTTGGGCAAATGTGGGTTAGCAAAGGTTTTTACACCTTTAAATATGAGGCGGTACACACCTAGAGCGAGTCATATGCACCACACCTAACCCCACTCAAGAGCTGGATTCCAATTCAGCTCAAGAAAAATAAAATAAATAATCGAAATAAAAAATCGCAAAACTATGCCCACGGCGCTGAAAAGCAAATAAAGCTAAACATGATTATTGATCGGGCCAAGTGTTGGATACAGCCATTGTCTAAGGCACAACACACACACACTCGCACACACACACACACACACACACACACACACACACAGCTGGCCAGCCAAAAGTAACGTCTTTTGTTCAAGCGAAAATCGAAAGCATTTTTGGTCACTAAGATTTTGTGAAACACAGGACTTCGACTTAGGTAGAGTAGAGGATAAAAAAAAATGTATTTGTTTATTGCTTTACCCAAGCAATTAAGTGCCGGGGGTTGCAGAACCGGAACTTGACCACTGTCCAGCGCCGGACGACACAATTATTTATACAATACATTTGCGTAATTTGCGCAGGCAACGCGGGCTGATCCTCAAATGATCTATCCAGGCAGGCAGACGGGCAGAAGACGCTGCTAACCGGTTAGGCACTCTCCGTCTCCTTCTAACCCTCCCTTTCTTTCACTCTTTGGCTCTTGTCCAGCCGGGGCTTATTTATGCGCCTGGGAAAATTTATTCCTCACTGACCACAGTGACGCAAAACTTGCCAGACTGACCGCAACTGCAGCGCAGATCAGCTTCAGCAGATAACAGCAGCCAGCAACAACAACAACAACACCAACAACAACAAATAAAGAGGAAGAAGCAGAAGAGTACGCTTAGTGTCCGCTGATTTGGCTCTGATTACTTAATGAATGAATTCTGTGGGCCAGCACGTGCTCAAGTCGGGGCTGCGCTTTTGTTTTTGCGTAATCGATAAACGATAAACGAGTCATCGAGTCAAGCCGCCACTTGAGCCACACGTGCCCAAGTGGCCCACAGCTAATTGTGGTCAAGTGGATAAAGCGGCTTAAAACACCCCGCCCCCAAGGGCTTTTAGGAAGTGCGGTTTCCGGCCTCAGGTTCAAAAAGCCTTTCACTTCATGTGCGCATTAAATATTTGCTTTCAATGTGCTCAATTGTTGCTGTTGTTGAATGTAAATTTCCATTGTTAATTATAATGCACATTAGCTGATATCAGCTGTTAAAAGTGTCAAGCGGTTTCAGCTAGTCAAATAGACTTCAAATTTTGTTTAACATTTGAATTTAAGAGGGATTTTAACAAGTTAAATATAATTTTAAACAATCTTTCACACCACGGAATTCTTCAGTACTTCTTTTTGTCAAATTATTATTTCCGAATGTCAATTTCAATTTAAATGTTGTTTAACATCTAAATTTAAGAGGATTTTTTAAAAATAATAGCCCAATATTAAATTCTTTAGCATTTCTTCTACCCAAACTATTATCTATATTAAAGTTACATTCTTTATTTCAATATTTTCAATCCTCTTTTTTTCAGTTTCCAAACTCTAAGTTTGACTTGACTATCTAAATAATCAATATTTCCTCTTTAAAATTGTTTCCCTATTAACAATTACAAATGATTTTCCTGCAAGTTTAGCATAATTTATTATTTTATATTATTTTCCAGCCACACTCTTTTTTTAGTTTTAAAACTTTAAGTTTAATGTTTAATTAATAGACTTAATAATGTTTAAGCAATTAATAATGTTTTTTTACAAGTTCGGTTAAAGTACTTTTACTTTTTAAAAGTATTATTTTATAGTACTTTCCAGCCACACTCTTTATTTCATATATTTGCCGATCTACAACCGAAATCCTATACAACCCTCTTATTTTGGTTTTCCAACCAGTTTCTGTAGTTCAAGTTCAATTTAACTGTTTCAGCAGTAAATTCAGACGCTTTACAATTAATTTTTCCTCACAAAAATGCCTTTACAAACTAAAATAATTTTACTCGCGCAACCCTTAGCCATGGAGATGGATAGTAAAAAAAACAAGTTTCTGCACAAATTGTTGTCCAGTTCGCTGACCCACCCAACCCACCTCAGTCCGGTCCACCCCGTCCAATTGACACTGCAATTTAATTAGAGCGACCTCGGGGCCTTGATTTTATGCGCTTTTTCTGGTTTTTCTGTGATGTTTAAGCTGTACAATTTCTTGACCAGGTCTCTCGCCAGGCATAACCTTTGTGCCGCTTTTGTGCTAAGTAGCGCCCAAAAAAAAAAGCAAAAGCAACAAAAAGGGACTGAAATTCTATGCAGAAAAGACATTTTCTCACGATTTCTCAGCGCAGATATAGGTTTGGGCAATTGTGAACTAGTTTTACGCAGAACTTGTACATTAGGAAATACCATCGCTGGCGGGGGGATGGGACGGGGTAGCGCTCGTGGGGCAAAAGGTGCTGAACTCTTTTGCGTTTTATGATGCTGACAAGTTGACAAGTTGGCAGCCACAGGTAATCGCATATTTAATGGCCAAACAGGTAGCCCACACCTGGGTTCACACTGTGTCATTAGCCAAAACAACATTTTGTACTTGGCCTAGGCAAATTTTAAGTTTCTTATGTACAAACAAATATATATGGTTTTTCATATTTTTGCGTAATAGCCGCGGATAAATCAATGTTTAGATACATTTAATTACAATGCTGCTGTAGCTGCATTTTAATTGCCTTGTTCTTAACCCAAATCGTAGCTACAGCTCAACATCTGCTGGTGTTGTTGTTGTTGGTGTTGTTGCTAAGGAGGGGGCTATTAGCATTTTGCGAAAAACCTGTCAATATTAGTGCAAATAATAACAGCTTTGCGCAGCAGTTGAGCAGGTCTCTCTATCTCTCCCTCGGTCAGACAGATGTTAATTGTTAATGCCGACAACCAGTCAAGCAGTCAGCCAACAGCTCAGTCAGTCAGTCAATCAGTCAGTCAGTCAGTCAGGCAGTCACCCATTGATCGATTCACCATGGCGTCTGTCAATTTGTCGTCGTTTGCCAATTTGTGGACAAAACATTTGGCCCAACTATGCCAAATATTTGCGCACAAGCGCGGCTGCAAGCTGCCTTTGATTAAGTCGGAAAATACACTAAAAAAAAGAGCAACAACAATCAAAAATATATATTATGAGCTATTTTATTTATTTTTAATTTCTGTTACTTTCGGTTTAATAATGGTTAAGCTGTCTGGTTTTGATTCGTTGAGCTTATAATTTTCTTTCAGTGTATGTCACTGGCTTTAATCGAATTAACTTTAGTAAATCACTTTTGGCCACGGAAAAAAAGTGTCGACACACAAATTACCATATTGGGCTAATTCCTAATGCGACTATGCTCGACTATTCAAGTATTCAGCTATTCAATTATTCGAGTATTCGAGCATTTTGTGTACTCAAACTTGTACAATTTTTTTTAATTATTAACCAGCTAGCGAACAAGTTTGCATTTGATCTTTAGGGTCAATATGCTGTACCCAATGCTTAATTGTTTTTCGTCTACCCTATAACCATTAAATTTCTCAACGGGGTATATTAAGCCTGAGCGAAAATATGCTATACAAATGGGAAGACATATTTTGAACTTAACAAGCATTCAAGAAAAGCATTTGTAGGGTATCTGATAGTCGTAGTAGTAATTGTTTGTAGATTTCATAGCCATTACTTTGTTGTGTGTGTGTCTAGACAAACGACTTTATGGGTTCGTTTTAATGTAGTGTAGGAACTTGGCTAAAAGTCATGCGTAAAGTTTGATTTTTAATGGAATATGACAATGAATGGGCATCTAATTGGCAGTCTATAAAGTCGCCTTTCGGCAGTCAATTGAGTTATTTGGAGGACTTTTATTAATTCAAATGGATGCTAAGAGCATCAGCTTGTCATGCCGTAAATTCAAGGATTTTCATACAACTTTTAGTTTTAGACTTTGAAAGAACTTATTATTACTTGACTAGGTTCTATTGATGCTAGGGGGTTAACGGAGGTTTCTTTTACAGTTTCATCTTTTAGCCAAAGTATCTTTTGATTTCTTTGGAGGACATAGACCCCTCAAATGGTTCACTGAAACTTTTAGCCTCTCATCAATTGGCACTCTGACTGTAGGCACATTCTTTGGCAGATCACTTGGCACCGTCCACATAGCTGAACTAACCCACCAACTAGAGCAGCCACAAAAAGTGCAGCCCACACTTGTCAATTGTGTTGTGTGAAAATTCCTAGCATGTGACATTTAGTTGTCCCATTTATTGGACCGAACGTAACCCACATACAAGAGAAAATCAAAATTTCTTTCTATGCGCAGTCGTGTTCTACTTCCGTTTTGTTTTTGGTTTTCTTTTCGCCTTGCCTCTGTAATTTTATTTACGTGTTTGCCTCACTGTTTGACTTTTAATTGACCCACACCCAATGCGAGAAATTTCGAATTCTATAGTATCGGGTAGGGGGTGAAGGGGACAAGGGACTTACCTTCGCGTCGCATGCCCATTTTGAGGCACTTTTTCAAACGGCAATATTGGCATTGGTTGCGATGATGCTGATCTATGGGACAGTTTCTGCTGCCCCGACACGAATATGTCAGGTTGCGTCGCACGGATCGCTTGAAGAATGATTTGCAGCCTGAAAATGAGAAAAGAACAAAATATTTTATTAATTTAACAAATATTTTTTGAATATTTTTAGAATGCTCATATGTAAAAGTATTAGGAAATCGATAGAAATTTGAGTTTGCCTTATCGAAAAAGGAAATAAATTAAAAAAAAAACAACAAAAACCTTTTTTTAAATTTACAATTGATAGCTAAGAGTGGATATCGATATCGACGTTGGAATACGTGATCTGACAATAATACAATGCTCAGAAAAAGGAAACTTGCTGTTACCGACAGTTGCTTGTCAATGCTATCATTATCGATTGCTTAACTTTTATTTGTTTGCGTCTAGATGTTATCGATACTTAAAATTATGTAATATAAGCAACACCTTAAACTATTGCTAGTTAGTTAATTGTAAGCCAACTGATATATTCTTAATATATTTAAGTTTTATTACTTGTTCTTCCCATTTACTCCCACATTTTTACAGCTGCCTAACTCAACTTGGCTGTAAACATCTTTATGAGCTATTCCACACATAGGCACAGCTTTAAACAATCCAAAAACAAGCTCAACTCCAGACGTCAGTTACACCTCCGAATGCCTTGCAACAAGCAAAACAAATTCCATGCCACTTGGATCAAAAAAAGAGGAAAGATAGAGGAAAAAAAAGAGAAAACAGGGCAACAGAAATTGTTACCACTTGTAAAGCAAAGTACCCAAAGCGCAGAACATGCCACCAAATGCGGCAAGTTGCGCTTCACTTCATGACACTGCAGTTGTTTGTCCTAGTCCTGGCTGGTCCCAAGCCTCTCCCCCCGCCCCAGCTGTTGGCCATGTCAATGGTCATGTTACACGTTTCATGGCTTAACGCCTTCCATAAAATTACCTTTAATGGCTTTCAATTAACAAAGTGTATCTTTTGGGCACGAAGATACGACGGAGTCCGCCAGTTCAGAAGGAAGAAGAAGAGGCAGTGCCTCTTCTATTGCTGGGCGGCTGCTGAATTTTAGTTTTTGGGCTACACACGAATTTACTGTTAAGACTGAGAGCCAAGTCGACAAGCTTGGACTTGTTTACAAACTCCGCAGCAATTTGATGTCGCCATGTAGCTGAACATGTGTATCACTTGCGTTGCAACTTCCTCGCCTCCCTCGCAATCCCTGCTGCTGCTGCCTGGAGTCTAAGTCCTGTCTGCCCCTCGTTGGCCGCACACAAAATTTCTCACAATAACTCAAAACAATGGCATATGCTCATAAAATTCGTTTTAAGCTGTAAAATCATCATCAAACAAAATATGTAAGCCCAGAGTACCAGACAGAGTCGGAGTCGCAACCACATCGAGCGCTATGCTATCAGCGCTATAAAAGATTTTCAATGCGCGCTCCTGCCTAGGCATTCAGCAGGAGTGGGCGGAGGGTGCGGCGGGGCAGGGGCAAGACTGCGTCGCAATCGTGTGCACCAAAACGTGCCCTGGCACAGAGCATTTGCTGGGCTAGGCAGCTAAGGCGATCACTTCATGCGCTGCACTGGAGCTTAAAGCTGCTTGGAAGTAGGCTTCAATTGAGCTTTCAGTTCGAACGAAAAGAATAATAAATAACTGTACATTTTAGAGATTTTATTGACCTATAATACAAAAGCAAATAACGCTTTTAATCGATTAATAAGGATACAAGCTTATTTAAAGCCTAGCTCTTTATAAAATGTTGAGTAAAAGTTGTCAAATATAAACTCAAAACTAAAGAAGAGATAAGAGAACAAAAGCTCGATGGCAAGACAATAAAAACTAGCTAATCCCAAGCTTTCCTCAAAGTTTCTGCAATTTCCAAGCTTTAAAAATGTTGAAGATTTTTCAATTCTTTAAAAATATTGAAAGTAAGTAAGCTAAGCTTTCAAGGCTTTCTACTTAAACTTGTAAACGTTGACACTGGTAAAGTATTTGAAAAAGAAAAGCTTGAGAACGTTAAAGAGCTACTTTGTAGCTTTTCACAACACATAACTCAAGATAAGATACAGTATCTGAGAGTAGCAGCAACTAATGCGTGAAGGGCATGCTGCGATGTCTGAGCTGCCAAGCCAAACGTTGGCCTCACACGCCGCGCTAGACAAGCCCAAGATGCAACCAAAAGGCAACTAGGAAATATGCACAAACTCACATACCACACACACACACACACACACACACACAGAGCACACACTTAAGCTTTTACACCATATGATCTACGAATAACGATATTGTACCAAGTCACGATTTCTGCACAAAACGTACCGTTGCCTTTGCCTCTTTGTTGTTGTTATTGTTGTTGTTGCTGATGGTGTGGGGACTGAGGGACAGCTGGACAGGCCTAGGCCCGGCTGAGGTACCTACGGCTTTTGGCCAGCATCGAAAATAAAAGAACTGCCCATATGCGCATATCGCGACTTTATCTGGAGCTCAGACGATGCGAACGCTGCACCGTGTCGTTATTGATGAAGATACGAGCTGAAGCATTCAGCTATGAGCCGATACCGTAAGCCGAGAGGCAGAGAAGGGGAGGTGGTGGGGGGATTGCATATCATGTTATATCAATAATCGCAAAAGGGAGGAGCGAAAGATGCCCAAAAGCAGATGCAGTTGAAAATGAAGATGAAGATGCAGTTGATGCTGTGAAGGTGTAAGGCCCCAAAAAAAAAGGAAGTCGCTTGGAGTCAGCCCCCTCGCCCTGCCCTGTGGGAAGCCCTAGAGCAGCTTAACTGTCAAGGCCTTGCTATGGCTTCAAAATGTATCTCATAAGTGCAGACAGTTTAGCCGTAAGCCAAGCGCATTTTGCGGTAGTTTCAATTACGCTTCAGCTTAATTGCAGGCGTGGGCAGGGGAGAGGAAGCTAGACCGAGGGGGCGGGTGGGGGCAAGCTCGCGTGCGCTACGCGCCATAAAGCGTTCAATACAGTTAGACTTCCAAGAACTACAGCTAAGCTAAGGTCTGCGTTCTATTAATTGAACTTCCTGAAATGTGTGCGAAACAGCACGATACCAAATACAATCCCCCTCCTGGTCCACCCCCACCCCCCGCCCCACTCGTAGCGTGACCATGGCCATGAGGCCCCAACATAAATGAAAGTGCAGTCAACGCCGCAATTTGAAGCGTGAAATTAGTTGGAGCCCAAGCGAAGTATCTGTGAGTAGCTGCCAGTATCTATGAGTAGCTATGAGTATCTGTGCGTAGCTGCATGAGTACAACGAGTATGTGTGCATTATTAACCCGCACAGCAAGCATACACCAATTGCCAATTCGGCTTTTTGACCAATTGCCTGGCTTGCGATCGGTCAATGCACCGTTGCCCAGAAGTGTAACACACAAACACAAAGTCAATAGCAGCGACCAGACGCCGCCCCATTGTCGGCTCATTTTCTAATTATTAATACACACACACACACACACCAACCTGTGCACACACCCAAAGTACACAGCTAGAGAGCCATCATTAAGTCGCAATAATTAAATGTTAAGCTTACATGTGCAGGCAGCTAGTTCAAGTAATTAGCACAGCGGCTCAAGACTTGCGGGCTAGAGCTGAGCGCCAGTCGTGACACGAACAAGCACAACTCAGCACTCGCTCCAAGTGGCGGAAAATGTTCAATAAAATTTACCAACAATATTAACCAACAAATTGAATTTAAGTTATCTATTAATTTGTAATATAAATTTTTATAATTTTTAATAAACAATATCTTTAAATAATTTTTTCATTATATATATAATAAAGTGTTCACAGTCTAAGTGGTGTTTCATGTTCGAATTTGTGTGCTCGATATTTCAGCTACATATTCATAGTACAATCTCATTGATAACAATCCGACACGCGCTCCTCTCTAGTTCAAGACTAGCAAAACTGATGACTGAGATTGAGGCGGCGGCACAAGCCAAAGCCAAAGATAGAGCCAAAGCGCAGCAAAAGCTAGACAAAGTATCTGGAGTACAACCGAAACATAATTGCAGACCCAGACACGAACCGCAAAATGTTTTAACTTGTGCATGCACTTCGAGTATCTACAAAATGCGCTGATTATGAACGCGCTTGAACTTCGCGAGGCGGAAGCTCAGTTCCAATTGCAACTGCAGTTGCCGCGGCTGCTGCTGCTGCTGCTGCAGGTGCCCCACAGCTGATTGCTGGGTAACAGGTAAATGTAACAGCAGGCAACGCCAGTCGGGGTTGACATTGCTATAAACCAGCTGGGTTTATAGCTCGATATAGGTCAATGGTAAAGATACTTGTGGGAAGTATTTGCTGGGAGTTGCTGCAGCAGCAGTAAACTCCTCAGCTGTGGCAAATTTAAGAACTTTCCACTTAATGAAAATGTTGCGAATCTTAAATTACATTTGTTTTGCGACTGCAGCTAGTTAGTTTGCGGGGTAGTAACAATTGCAGCTACTTTGATGCGACTTTAGATACAAGTACTTTGAAGGCAATGGGATATAACTGATAGAGAAAAAGTCGGATTGAGCATTAGATATAGGTAGTGGAACTCTATGATTTAGCTGCTAGTGAGCATATTTAACCTTTATAGATATTTGAAAACAAAAGATACAACGATACTTTGGCTGCAGTTATAGAACGACAGCTGAGGTGGTTGTGATTATATAGTAGCAAGATAAATCTATGAATGCAAGCTGTTTATTAGGGTTTGAACTACTTTTATAATAGCTGACCATGGGCTGAATATGGTCATATACTATATGTATATACTAATAAAGTCGAGAACAAAAGACTTGCATTCAAAATTGATATTTTTGAGCTAAAAATTATTTGTACTTGACTAGATATGTAGATAAAAGGAAAGATAAATCTGCTATTACTTATATAGGCATATTTATTTGTCAGATCTTTTGATATTTTGAATGATCATTTAATTTTAAATGAGACAGAGCAAGAGCATCTATTTCCAGATACAGATTGCTTAAAGGCACTGCTCGAGTTAAAGTTCTTGTTGTTAAACAAATTACCACTGAATGGCAAGTACTCAGCGTGAAATACATTCTGGAGTAGTTATCCGAACTGGCTGCTTATTCATTTCGTGCAAACCCGTTTCTTTGTAGCCCACAATTTTTATATTGGGCCCGTCTAGGCAGCGCTTGGCCCATATGCCACCATATGCAGAGCAATTCGCACGTTGCACTGCCGCAACAACAGCAACCACAACAACAGACATCAACAACAAAATGCCGACTGAGAGTTGGCGAAATAAAGATAAGCGATTTGGCTTTGATTTAACTGATGCTATGCGAAGTTATGCAGCCGAAACTCAGCCCCAGCTCCATCTGCAGATCCAGGCCTGTGTCCGCGCCCCGTTGCAAGTTCGAGTCATGTACTTGGGCCTGTTGCAGCAGCAGCTTGTTGTCCAGCGACACATGGCGATAAGAAAGGTTATTGCTGCGACGTTGCACTATTAAAGAGAGCGAGAGAGAAGAGACCGAGAGCGAGAGATACTTCAGTCCGCGGGGCATGTCGTCATGAGTGGCTGTGGCCACAAATGTTGCAAGTGCATGGAGGATGCCACGAAACGTGAACACAAAAAACAGACAAAATAGAAGACGAAGAAATAGAAAACCAAATATATTTCGCGGCGATCAGTTGCAGCTGATCGATTAGCCAAGTTAGCTGAAAACAAAAATTGCGCATGAAGTGGCAACAACTGTGTCTGCTGTCTGCTGCCTGCTGCTTGCTGCATGTTGCACGTTGCCCATGGCCCACAGAGCTTAACATAATTAATTAAACCGTTACATTATAAAGCGGATCAAGTCGCTCGCTAGTTCACGATTTTTGCTCAGCTTGACGGTAGGGGGAAGGGGCACTTTTACGAAATCGCATCGTGTCAGGATGCATTTTTTGCGCCTCATTTGGCGGAGACGAGGCACAGTTGAAGCTCCCAGTGGCAACTGCAACTGTGGCAGCAGCTTTATTGGCTTTAACTTGGCTTCTAAGTACAACGATTTGTACTACAAGTCAGCGCTTAATGATTACAATGTCTGGCCTCAGTTGTTGTTGTTTGTTTTGTCTGCGCAAAATCTGTACAATTAAGTTTCGTATTCGGCGCGATTTTGCTGTAGCTTTTTAATGAAGGGCTGGCGCTTGTGCCAAATATTTTGTAAAACAGGCCCAGCAGAGTCGAGCTCATTATTCGTTGACAAGCGGCAGGGTTGAGTAATGCCCCCGGCCAGAGTTGCCACAACTCGATCACAGCCATAAATATGATTCCAATTTCTGCTTTTCTTTCCGCTACCTCACAATTTTTATGGCCACAATTTGCCAGAAACAGATATTCCGGCAATAAGTTAAGAGCATGTGCCACAAGGGGCAGGATTTAAGTAAATCATGTGTTTGCCTGCGCGCCAAATCGCACGGAAGTTATGAATGTTTATCAGAAAGCGATTTATGCACATAAAATAAATGACATAGGGGTTACATTTATGTCCAGGCAAAATGAAATGAAATAAATGCAAATTTAATACAAGCTTGAAATTTATTAAGCTTTGCACTGCTAATTAATAAGTAAAATACGTTTTGTGGCGGGCGGCGCTGCCACGCCCCCAGCAGTAAACAAATATAAAGGCTACATACGGCTACAACGTCATAAATTGCAGTACGAAAAATACATCTGAAAAATGTGCAGTGGGCGTTGTTAATTTTTTTCAATCGTATTTATTTTGTTGTTGTTACTTAAACCGTTTTTATTTTATTTTTTCTTATTTTTTGTATTTTGGGGCATCGTGTAGACAGCTAATTGATTTATGTGCGCCTTTTGTTAAAGCTCAGCGAATGTGTCTACCAACTGGAATTTTCATATAATTTATTAAAGACTCTCCAAAACTGATCCGAACAAGCGCCATTTCAAGTATTTTTCCCCGCCCCCAAATCGAGGTGCAAAATTTAAAAAAAATATATAGGTACTATATATATTTGAAAATCAAAAATGTCCAACTAAGGAAATGTATGTAAAATATATAAAACAAAATTTATATATTAGCATCTGGCATTTTCCGACTTGGCCAGGGCCCAGTATTTCCCTAAAAACATTTTCACCCTCAGAGATGGTTTTTCAATTAAATAATTGATGCTAAAAAGGCTACTGTACTAAGCCCTTAGAATATTTCCACACGTGAAAGTGAAATTTGAATAAATAAAAGTTTAAATACGATTTTTAAAAATATGTTTTTCGTTAATATAACTTAAAGGCTTAACATTTCAATTTAGTTTCCACTTATTTTTGGGTGGAATTACCGCCAAGTTTATATTTAGGTCATAAAAAACGACTGTATTAAATAAAATTTCTAAATTTAGATGACATCTTTGACATTTTGTATTTAAAAATTTGATTAATATCTGCCTGTATTTGCCGAATGTAGTCGCATGTAGAGAATAACTTGCGCTTAATGCTTTATTTGCCTACATCATAATGAAGTGAATTAAAAAGCCACACATGTTGTTCAGCAAATTTCTTCAAAAGGAAACTCCACAGAATAAAGAAGATACAACGATACAGGCACACACATACAGATACAATGATGATGGCTATGGACAAGCATGAAGCAAACTGTGACATTGTCAACATCAAAAATTGTTTTTTTTTTTTTCGGGGCTTTGACATGGAACGTGGCCCGACTTGACCATCGTCGTGTGGTTTGAGTTGGGCATATGAATATGGGTTTGGGCTGCGCTTTAATTGCGGCAACGTGGGAAACTATTTAAATGAGTTGACATCAAAACTTCCTTTTTTAATGCACAGCGCAAAATGTTAATGCGCTGCGAAGCGGCCCACAACATCAGGTTGACAAAGTATCTGTATCTGTGTATCTGTGAGATACATTCGCACACAGCGTGGCAGCTAATGCGCGTTGCTTGCGCTTAACAATTAGACATGTTGGCAATTTCTTATGCCTGTTTCTTATGTTTTTCAAGCGCCAGGCCCGGCTTGTTGCATTTGCTCTTTATTATTTTATTTAATATTTTCTGCATTTTCTTGGGCTTTCCTTTTGCGCTAGTTTATGTTTATGTGGCACTTAATTAATTGCATGCCTGCTACTTAGTTGTTGCAGCAATTTTTCATAAAATTTATTTGTCATTTTCATGTGGGGCAGCAGATAAATCAACTTAATTAGCTTTTGACATGGGCGCTAAGATAGCTTTTCATGCAATAAATAAACGCAGCACAAACAAAAATTTGCAATGCAAAAGGTGTGCAGAGTAGAGAATAAAGCGCGGAGTTCTTGGAAAAACTGCTGCCATATCAAATATACGTATAAATGATGAGCGTGAAAATCTGTGAAGAAAAGCGAAGAAGAAACTCAACGCAAGTATTGCCTGCTAATAGCCATGACAAATAGCTAATTTATTAGTCGCGGGGGAGCTCTGTGGTTGTTGTTCCTCTTCTTCTGCTTCTTCTTCTAGCTGGTCAGGCACATTAGAGGCTTGCACTCATCATTAACATTATCAGGGGGCTTTTATCAGTGCACATTTCTTACTGCCTGCAGCTTGAACCGTGACTTTTAGCAAAGGTTGAGATATAAAAGTATCTTTTCCTAAAAAATAATGAGTGGGACTTTGATATAACTTGAAGTGCCTAATTTCACCTACAAAAGCGAACTGAGGAACAGCTGTGTGCGAAATCAAACAAGTTGGGCTGAGGGTTGAGGAGGAACAGGGAAGACACACGCATAAGCTACAATTAATCTTAGAGCTGCGAAATGCGTGGAGGCAGGGGTTGCCTTTTGGAATAAATTTCACATACTGCGCCCTGGAACTGGACAGCGCTGGCTGGCAGACACCGCCGACAGGCAGCGCAGACAGACGGACGGACAAGTGAGACAGCGGCGAGCGCAAGAAAACGAGTTGTGCCAAGTATCTGCAAGTACGTGTATCGCGGCCTGGAAGTGAATCAGCTGAAAGGACGCCACGGCGCACATTATGGCATTTTGGTGCAAAGCGATCCTCAAAAACGAAAGAATGAGAAAAAAAATCAGCGAGCGAGAGAGAGCGAAAAAAATAACGCATAACTGGCAATGATATGCGCCCCAGCGCTGAGCGTTTTCCATGCGCTTTACTATTTATTTTGAAAAGCATTTTCTTTCTTCTTGTTTTTTGTACATGCCTCAAGTTGAGACTTGAGACGCGAGACTTGAGACTGCGGCTGGCATAGAACAAAATAGATTGCTATCGTGGCAACATCATCAGCAGCCGCTGCCCCCAAAAGATACACAACAACAACAGCAGTTACAGCAGCGGCAGATACATGTATCTGTGTGCTACATGCATGCGGCAAGCGGCAAGCGGCAAGCGGCAAGCGGGTGGCGAGTTGCAGAAACACCTTCAGAATGCAGCGAGGCGGTCACCGAGCCACATATTTTGATTGTTGTTGTTATTCTAGTTGTTGTTGTTGTTATTGCTGCGCATGCGTACAAAATGCTGGGTGATTAATAATAATAAAAGCGCCTACAATGCATTGCGCCCCGACAAACGAACAGTGGTAAAAGATGCGCAATGTATCTGCCAGATACATTCTGCTGTTGGCTAGTGATAAGAAAAATTAAAGGGCACGTAATAAAATACGAATGTGAAGATGTAGAAAAGTGAGACCTTATAGCGCTAGTCCTAAGAAGAGAAAGGGAGTTTTTTTTTATAAATATTTTAAACAAAGTTTAAATTAGCCTGGGAGAGAGTCTAGAAAACTGCATTTAATCTCCGAAAAATAATTGGCATATTATTGGTGCTACTTAATATACGTGCTTTGGTTAAGATATTCTTAAATAATTTATTCACGTTTATAATTCTACAATTTGTTCTTATATATATAATTGTAATATTTTGTTTATTTACACCACTGTGCCTGTAGACACGCTTTGAAGCTATAATTTCTCTCTGACTAAAAGCAGAACATTTGAAGAGATACGAATATGACAAGTTCAACTTGGCTTTGTACTAAATGCCAGCCGCTGCGTGCAGCGTTAATCTTAACTCATGAATGCAGTTTTTTGTTTTCCCCCTCTACCTGGTCGCAATCAGGTCTAAGACAATAAAGAGGTGGGCGCTTCATTTAGCGGCCGCGGCCGCACAATTTGCATGTTTGCACAACAATTGTTTGGCTTGGTACTAAAGCACGCCGTATTTTATTTAGATAATAATAATTTTTTTTAATATTCTCTATTTCTGGTCTTTTATCTGGCGATAAGCGAGTCGAGACGTGCGGGTGCGTGCGCCGGGCTTGAATCGCAGTGAGCGCGAGCGCTGTAACGGCGTTTTGACCGGCCTATGGGAGGGCCAAAGTATTTGTGATGCGACCTGCCTTGCATATTACACGCTCAAGTGCCGGCAGCTTTTGAGATTTTTCCGCGTAAAATTTTCTATATGCAAAAGTAGCTGAGATTTTGAATTGTACTGCAGTTACGAAGATACACAAGTATCTAAAGTCCATTTGGGGCGGAGAAAGCGCAGTTTTTGAGTACAGTGGAATTTGACTAACGATTCTTAAGCAAAGATATAAAGGTATCTTTACTAAACTCGTTAAATTGGGTCTCAGATAGGTATCTGGTTGGACTTTATAGCAGGAAAAATTGAATTATATGAATTGAAACGGCATTGAGGCGCAATGAAATGTTTAAATTAGATACAAAAGTGTACCAGCTGATTAAACTTCTGAATTATAATGAAACTAAAATACAAAAGTATCTTTAGAGTATTTCGCAAGGTTTTTAGCTAAGCCAGAGTTTCATAAAGCACATACAATAGTAAATGGCTATCGAGCAAAATTATAAAATGTTTATAGAGCAAATTTTCAATTCCTTTAGAACACATTCTAATTGCACCTAAGCAATAATCACTGTATGCATGATGCTGTCAGCCGCTACTCCTCACTCTCAGTATATTTGCAAGTACACACACACCCACCTTAGACAACTTGCCATAGATCACCGAATTTTATTGCCAACTCATCAAACTGCCATAATTCACAGTAACTGTCAAGATCAGCACGCTTTTGAGTACTTTCAGAGTTTCTGAGTTGCCTTTAAACTATTTGGTGTCCAGATTTCTGTTTGGTCATCATTGCACATACACAGATACAAAGCCACCAAGCTGGAGAAGCTACAATTGAAATCAAGCGGCGATTTCTGCAGCCAACAAACCGCGATCGCGATCTTACAATTACAACACCCTCATCCGCCCCGTTGTACTCACCTTCACAGGTAAATTGTCCGTAGTGCTTGCCGGAGCTTTTATCGCCGCAGACGACGCACTCGATGTTCTGCTTGGAATCGATCTGGGAGCCGCTGTTGCTGCTCTGCGAGTGCGAGCTGTTCGCCTGGGAGCTGGGCGTGGTGCTGCCACCGCCCCCGCCGCCCCCGCAGCTGGCCGACTGTGAGCCCTTGATGATGGGCACCAGGTCGGAGCCGTGGCCGGATTGGGCGGCGCTTGTGTGGTGAGCGGACGTGGAGCCGCCGTTGGCGCTGGGCAAGCTGGAGAGATCCTCCTTGATGACGTGGTGCGCGCTTTGGTTGAGGTTCGCCGTGGAGGCGCTCAGGCCGGACAGATCCTGCTTGATGCCCGCCGACTGTTGGCTGGCCACGCTGCTGGGCGTGGTGCCGCCTCCGCCGCCACCGCCGCTGCTTGTGTTGGCGCCGGAGAGGGAGCCGGGTCCGGCCGAGGCGTGCAAATGGCCGCCGAGGTTAGGATCGTGCCAGGCGCTGTGCGGCGGCACGCCCAGCGTCATCGAGCGGGACAATCCCAGATCGAAGGCGGACAGCTCGGCGCCGGACTGCGGCCGCGGATTGAAGAAGCCGGGAGCGGTGGACGGTGAGGCGCACATGACGCCGCCACCGTACACGCTCAGCGAATTGTGCGTAATAATTTTGGCGGCCGGATCGGAACACGTGGAATAACCGCTGGAATACACTTTGCACCGGTCCACGCACAGCACGCAGAAAAGTCACCAGGCAAACTGCGCTAAATATTTTCCGAAAAATGACTTTCTTTCACTTTTTTTCAAAGTATTTGCTTCGTATATATATTTCTTTTATTTTTTGTTTAATTATAATAATAAATTTGCATTTAGAATTATTTTATTTTTGCTCTGCACATTTTACACAGCACGAAAAACACATTTGGGGGTTTTTTCCAATATTTTTCTTATTGCGCGTTTCTTAAATATTTATTTTCAAAATATTTATTTTCTTAAATATTTCTTATTTCGTTGCGTTTTTATTTGTATTTTTTTTTTGTTGCACACACACGAATTTATTTCGAGACTTGTGTAAAATTTTCTTTGCTCGCGTTTGCACAATTTCATTTGATTTAAATTTTTCTTCTATTCTTATTTTTTTTTGGTGTTGGAGGAAATTCAAAATTGTGTTGTATCTTTGTGGAAAATGCGCGTCATGCGAGCAGCGAAATCTCAGCTGTTCTCGTAAGGCCTTTTAGAGCCTGACTGGCAAAACATTCGTGGCAAAAGGTACACGACCCGACCCGACTCGACCGTTTCGACCTAACGACACATCACACAAATCTCTCTCATTCCACCACTCGCGCAGATACACACGGCCAAAGATACAGATACAGCTGCACCCCGGGCGCTGGCGTCGCGCGACTATTGCCGCACCGCTCGCACTCGCTGCGGCCCAATGGCCCGGCCGCCTTTGAGTGGAAATCGCCGCTCGCACTCGCACTCGGTGCGCGCTCTCTGCTCTCTTTGGTGGCGGGGCAAGACCCTCAATGCGTTTGGCTGATTTGCTCAGCGGGCTCACCAACACCACCAGCCACCACCACCACCAGCACGAAAACCACCACCACCACCTCACTTAACAGCTTCACTCACGCTCTCTCTGTCTCTCTCTCCCTCTCTCTGTGAGTGAAACCCTGGTGGCTCTCGCGCTCATTGGATTCCGCTGGGCGTCCAACAAGAACTTGTTTCTGCCTTTTCTTATTAGTTTTTTAGTTGGCGCATCTGTTAGCTGCTTTACCGTTAAGTTTCTTATCTATCTGCACCCAAAAACCACTTTTCGGCTTCCTAATTTGTGCGAACAACTTTAAAATGAGCTCCACCTCCCCTTCAAAATAAACTCACAAAAAATGTTTGTTGAAAACGTAAATTTGGACTCGCAAAGTTTTCTGGTTGGTTGATTAAAGTGCGTTGTGCTCTACTTCTTCGACTTGGAGCGCATTTTCCTGGATGAAGTTGTCGTACGCGTTTATCTTTAGTCTGCTTTAAAGTAATGGCCGATCTGTGCGATATACGTGCGTATATATTAAAGCCAACTGCCATTGGCTGTGCCCACAGATAACCTAAATAAACGAAAAAAGTCTTGGCAGTTAAATTTCAAGTCAGGAGTTTGTCTTTAATTTTTATAAATGAGGGGCATATTTTAAATAAAATCTGATCACTTTTTATATGGAACAACAAGAAACGTATAATTTAACGTACAAAATATGAATAAATATTAAATTAAAAAAGTTTTGTGTTAAATTTAATTAACTTTCTTACGCTCTTTGATCAAACAAAATTTTAAAATCATTTATTTCATAATGTATAAGTTATAAGAACCAAAGGTGTTGCAGTAATCTTCTTGAATATTTTGTTTGTAAATGTAACAAATTAGGCACATACTTAGGAATATCTTTTAAAATATATTCTGGAATACAGCTGAAATTATGAAAATATCGTTAAGATACTTAGAACCAAAATAAAAAATTAATTCTCAATAAAATAGTTCAGGCTTTTTCATTTTAATATATAGAAAGGAAATTAAGAAAATTTTGTTCATTAAAGCTCTGTTCTGTTTAAATTATATCAAATATTTCTTCAGTTATTACTTGCTTTGAAAATGCAGGCTTTAATTTTGCTGCTGTCCACATTGGAACAATTATGTTTTCCTACAGGCATTAATATATTTTTATATTTTATTGGAAGCCATCCCCCTATCCAAAGTTACTTTGGAGGGGCTTTCTAAGTGAAGCCCATTGACTGCTGTGCCTAATAAAATTAGAATAATAGTTATGCTAATTGGATAACGTGTGCGCTTCAATAAGAGTCTAGTTACGTGTCGCGACATGCAATTGGATACAGTTGAAAAGTGCCAAAACATGAAATCATAATTTAATTTGATTTTAACGAGAGCGCAACGCTTACCGATGCCACATGTGGCAAGAGGTGCAGTTGGAATGCTAAAAGCTTCCCAATTAGAAACGCCAACATAAATTTTTGCACAACATTGCGAAATTAGCATTTTGCAGCAATTTGCACGCAAAGAGCGCTGAAATTGAAGAAATTTAAATGCGACGAGGCACAAACAATTTTTTGCCACGCGAACAGCACTTCATTTGTCTTAAAGAGACGGGAGGCGGGGCCGGGGGAAGCTGCAAGTGCAGCAGAAATATTGAAAAAGTGTCGACCCAGTTGAGGGGCCAAATAATGGCCAAGCACTTTGGCACCCAACCAACCCCGCAGCGCCCACAGAGCAAACGTACAATTGGATGATCAACGAGCCGCAGCTGCTAATAAGTCGAGTGCCAATTTAAAGAGCTCGCCGCGTTTCCAATAAGCAGCGAACTCAGCGCACTCACTCAGGGCTTCGTCAAGTTTTTCGTTGAGTTGTGCGCTCTTTCACTCAAAGCCTGGCAACGCCCTCTGCAGCGCGCTCGCTCGGGCTGCCGGCGCAGCTGTCTCGCTCGCACCCACTGCTGCGCTGCGCTAGGCTTATCATTAACTGTATCGGAATTCGCTTTTTGTTTGCGCTCTTGAACAAAAAAATAAACGAGGAAAGAAAGGGAAAAAACAAAAGCAAAGCAGCGCCAAGTGGAAGCAGCTAAAAATGTTGAGTTTGCTTTTTATTAACACCGCTAGATGTCTCTCTCTGGCGCCCATTAAAGTCTAATTCAATTGGATTTCAGATGCGGACGCTGCCCGGAGAGGGGGATATGGGGCTCTCTCTTCACATCCTGCAGCTGGCCTTTTTTTTGCTCCTGTCTTTGAACCTAATCTCGTGGTTCTCGGCACCTCTTGTTAGTGCCTCGTATGTTACTCGTGTATACAGTGGGCTGCGCCCCCCCCCCCCCCTCTTACCCACTTACCCGCTTTCAGTTAGCAGCTCCTTTGGCAATGCATTGTTGTGGTCGTGGCTCTGCGCAGAGTTCGCGCAGCCAGGCAGCACCTCCACCCTTTTGGGTTAAATACTGACAACCCCATTTGAGCGCCTCCGGCCCCGGCCTAACCTACAACTTTGCCAGCATGTTGGCAACTGGCCAGTTCCATTCTTCTTCTTTTTTGTGCATCCTCTTCGCTGGTCTATGGGTAGTTCATTGAAAGTAGGTGGCTGGCCGTAAAATGTCCTCTTTAAAAAATTAAAACCACTGTGATACGTGATATCTTTAGAAAGTATCCAACTCTAATATTCGCTTGTAGTAAATCAGGTTAAATTTTAGTTCCAACACAAATTTGCTTCTTATTAAGTGAAGTTTGTATTAAGTACAATTTATAAAATATAATTTTACTTTATACAAAATATTTAATTGTAATATCGATAGTTTTATTAAACAACTTTTATTCATCTTAAAACTTTATTTATCTTTTGATGAAGTTATAATAATTAATGCAATTGCGAATGTGAGCTGCGAAAAAGGTTCTATAATTTAATTCATAAAACATTATTGGTAAGCTGCAATCACAAGCTAGGTAAGTATACAGAAAAACTATATTTTAACTGAGAGCTGAACTTTATTTTATTCTGTTATATGGTTTATGACATATTATTTAGTTATTTATTTTCTAACATTTTATTTTTTAAATTTTACCAATGATTAAAATAAAACATTTAAGTTTTGTGTTTTAGGTGGAAGTTTTACTAGTGAACATTGAATTCGCACCAAGGTGCGAGATTCAATTGGTTAAAACGCGCGTAAAATAGCTAGTCAGGTATGAATCGGTAATATATGTATAGGAAATTTTTAAGTGCACTGAGGCATATATATCTATGAACAAGTATTTTAACAATAGAAATATGGCACAAATTTATAGCTTTAAAAGTTTCACTTGGTTTATAACTTTTCTCGATTGCACAATCTGCAAAAGCGTTCAGTTTAAGCTCTTTGTAAATGCAAATGCAATACCAGGAATACAAATATATGCAGCAAGGACTCCAGCAGGAAGTGCACTTATGTAACTCATATATGTATCTTTATGTATAGCTATAGATGCAGCTACAACATATGCACATAGATACTTGCTTGCCACAGACAAAGGGAACTTCGCTGCCTGCCCCATAGCCCCTTCCCCCATCGGCTTGCCACAGCAGCCAACTGGCATATAATTTACATTGTTGCTTGTTTCCTTTTGCCCCGCCCAGTGCTACCCGCGTCCCCTTTCTGGTTACTCCCACTGCCTCTACTCCCATTTGGCGCTCCGTGCAAACTTTTACATTGATAAATTTTTAGTAATTCTTCTTTTGACGTTGCTTTTGCTTGTTTTTCTCTTCGTTTGCCACATTTTGGGGCAAGTTCTGGGTGCGCACTTTGTTCCGCGACGAAGGACTTTATGAATAAGTGCTAAAATGCCAGAGTCCAGGACCGCAATGGACCGGGCCATGTCATCCTGGTTAAACTGACGAGCAGAAGCAAACTATCTGCAACGCCCTCCCCCTCCCCATCCCACTACCCCAACCCACTTGGTGTTGATTTTTACTTTTGTTTTGCGAGGCTTACAGCAAAAAAGAAAAGTTGCCTTTGTTTGTTGTTGTTGTTGTTTTCAGCCTGATGATTCATTGGGGAAAGTGGAGCCGCCACAAAATGAACAAAACGTATTCGTTCGCTGTTTTACAAGTACCAAAACACACAGATACACGCACACACACACACGGGTACAGCCGCCATTTGAATTGGAGCCCAGGAGCTGGAGGTTTGTCAACTCAATATACTTGATGGCTCCGCGCCCCGATGATGGATACTTTTTGTGCTTTTTCATTAATTGTGAGCAGAGTTTTTAGCCAGTTATCAGATTTCTTTTTATATATAAATATATTACATATATACATATATTATATACTGTATAAAATATACAGATTATATAATAATAATATATACCATTACATAACATAACATAACATCTTATATTTTCTAGACAGTAATTAAAGCTAAATTAGTATAAAGTAGTATAGAATATATTTAGCTGTAAAATAAAATTTTTATAAATATTTTATTACATCCTTTTAAATCTAAAAACCTCACAAGACTTGGAATTATTTTTAATAACCATAATCCCATTATTTAAATCTGTATAAATTATAGCTTGCTGCCTGCATGATATTTAGCTTTTCTTATATTCAATAAAAATATTTACCAAATTCCATAAATTTAGGTAAGTATTCATAATTCACTAATGATATAATGCGCTATTAATATTTAATACTTTCTTACCTAACTTAACTTTTATTTTTTGTTAAAACAGTTTTTAGTGGTTTTTTCACTTTTCCAATATCGTTGTTGCATTTTATGTTTAATATGCATTTTAATTTGTTGGTATTGTGGTTTAAAGATTGAACACATCTCATAAAAGTCAAAAATATAATTTAAATTAAGAATTTAAACATTTCTGAAATTTAAACTACAAAGCGTAATAATAACAACGACAATAATAACTTTAACCTATTTGATAATTAACCCCAAAGCAGCCAATAACAAACCGATTGCAATTTCATTGTGGAAGTCATTTGCTCTTTAAATGCATTAAGCCCAATCAAATGCAGCACATGCAACCACAAAGGCGATAAATTTAAGGGTTTGAAATGCCATATACCATATAGATACCATATATACCCCATCAACCATATAGCCCTATATACGTCTACTGTTTGACTGCACACTCGTATGTGTTTGTGCTCCACTCGAAATGTATTTCGAGCGCGCATGTCAAAAGGTCACCTGAACACTCACACACAAGCAGCTGCGTTTGTGTGTGTGTATTTGTACTGTGCTTGGCAGTAATTACATGCGAGCCTCCCCTTTTTAGTATGAGCAACTAAAACGCCCAATTTTATTTATGTGTCTCGACCAAGCCCAAGTCCAACCCCATTCTAGTGTAGGGGTACACTCTGAGAAAACACTCAATAGTTTTGTAGTCAATTCAAGTGGGAAGATTGCACTTTTTAAACTGAGCAAGTGTTTCCTTTGAACGTAATCTCTTTTCACTGTAAAGAACTTTCATTTTTCTAAATTTGTAAGTAGTAAATAATTAAAGACTATTCAATGGAAAACTTCTTTCCACTATAAAAATGGTTTCAATTATATTTGGCTTAAATTGTTTTCATATGTACAAAATTATTTCAATTCTATCTATCAATTTAATTATTTCTTATTTTTAAGCCATTAAAAATCAAATGTATTTGAATTTCAAAGAATCGTATATTATAATGTTATTCTGCGTTGTTTTCTCTAAGTGCACTTTCCCCCCTCCATTCCGCTCAACTCGCTGTGCATTGTCCAGGGCGCCATGAATTAAACATTTGCGATAAAAGGCTGGCAGCGAGTAAATGCAATGGAGAACATGTCACAAATCATTAGCACATATTCAAATCGGGTGCCAGAGGTCAGTTGAAATGGGGCGTCCGTACCCCACACCCAAACAGATGAGACATATAAGTAGTACTCGGAATCACAGGCAAATAGCACACCGGTTCCACTCGGGAAAAGAATAAGGTAATGCAAAATATTCAAATGCATAATTTTGACCTTAAAAACGTTGCCTAATTGCGACCACAGGCAAAAGGTCAGAGGCTGCGAGCCAAACAATGGCCAAAAGATGCGAGAATTCAAATCTAGAAACTGTTGCGGATGCTGTCCAGGTAGGTTCGAGTTCGAGTGTCCGGCGCTGACCCCGCTATAAGAAAATTAACCTTTGTGCCTGAGGAGAAACTTCACGACGCAACGTTGACAAGTTCTCAACCCCCTATATCAATGGACCCTATATAGGTACTCGTACTGGTCAGCTCGGAATCAATTTTTCATTTTTGCGTAAATTTTCTGCTTGATTTTCTTGAAATTTTACACACAGTCTTTAAAGGGTTCTACCTGGTTCCGAGCGGACCCAGGATCATAGACTGGGGGTTGGTTTTGATTTTGGGTCAATTTTATACGCATTTCCATCTTTGCGTTTTTGCATACGCTGAGATTTATTTGGAGTTTTGTGTCCTTTTGGTCAGCGTGGGAATTGCGCCGAAGGATATTGGTCAGCGTCAGCTTGCAAAGGACTTTAATCCGATTTTAATGAAGCGCAACGCTTTGCGGTCTGCTGCATTTTATTCCTGGCCAAGGCTCTCTCTCCATTTACTATTTTTCTGTACATTTATTCAAAGAAAGATTTTCCTTTAAGGTCCGCATTCATATGCGCAGAGTGAAAAACATTTTGGGTGGAAAAAGTATTAAAGTGCAGTTGGGTGAGATCGAGGCTTAAGGACTTAAAAATAGTCTAGTTGTATAAAAAGTAAGCATAAATAAATAGATCTTATTATTTTATGGTAGGTCTATTTTAAACTAAACACCTTAAATAATAAAAAAACATATCTTTTTTTTTTTATTTATTTTTATTTAAATATAATATATATTTAAGCTGACTGATTGAGGAAGAGCACTTATCTCGAGTTTTATGAATTTTGAAAAATTTAAATATCGAAAACCGAGAAATGTTGATAATATTCACTTTCTATAGTCCAAAGATTAAGTTTAAGAAAAACTCTCGTTGTAATAATATATTTGACAGGCTTGCAAGAAAAAATTCCCTTATGGTCCATTCAATTCAATTTGGTACAATATTCTGGGACCGTGCAAAGCCGGTTAATACTTGCCAGTAATATCATATAGCACTACTCTAAAGGTTAACCATTCAATACGAATCGAACGAATTTCACACATGGGCGCTAATGAATTTAATGAAGTCATTTTTCTTAAACCGATTAACAAAACTACTTACAACAGCGACTGCCCCTCCCCCTGCACCCCATTCCAATGGTAGCTCCCTGCCTCTACTCTTTGCCACATTGCAGCACGTCACTTAGAACAAGCGAGTTCATAATTTCGCATCATTAATCATCCCTAACAAAGAGATCTCGCGCAGAGTAGGAGGCGTTTGCGTCAAGAGGGGTAGGGGGCAGGGGGCAGGGGCAACAAACGAGGGGGGCAACTGATGCGCCGATTGACAGCTACCAAAGTGGCCGGGCGAAAGTAATTTGAGCGCTCGAGTTGGAGTTCGAGTTGAAGTTCGAGATTTGCTGCCGTGGAATTAAAAAACAATTGTTAATTATTAAATTTTAAATTTTACACACTTTGCCGCAAATGAGGCTCATCAGCGCATGGGGCCAACAGCAACAACAACAGCAACAGAAGGCGCAACTTGAGGCCCAATCATCGACTGTGTTGTGGCCGACACCTCGCTGATGAGATCATTCATCAAACTCCAAACTGGAGACTCCGTTCTCCGAGCGGGCGAAATGAGTTGCCATTGTTGAGGCTGCCTCCACAGACAAAACATTCGGAGACTTTTTCTCGTTGGTGCTGTTGTTGTGTGGCTCCCAACGTTTGACTTTGACTGCTTAATTATCGCTGCCAACGGTGGCAGCAGCAACAACAACAAACGCATCGAATTTCAAAAGAGTTCGGCTGAGCCTTGGCTACTTAAGCCGATAAATGGTTTATGAGTGTTTATTCATCACAATATATTCACGAGTAAATTATATTGAGCTTTGGAGCTGGAATCAAGTAAGTAAAGGTGATTAAAACAATCTATATGTGCCTTAACTTGAGTTACATGTCGTGATTGTGAGAGTAATTCAGGGATCTCTCTCACTCTTTCAAATCGGGTCTGTCCCACTATATTTATACCGCCCCACTATATGCATACCCAAATTAATAGTATTCATATAAACGGACAAACAAAAATACAGACAAACAAACTGACGGATACATATATTTATGTATAAACTATAAACAAAAACTCTGAAAACTTCATAATACCCCATTTAACACATTTACTATGAGTATATATAGAGGGTATAAAAACACTTTTCGTTTAGCATAAAATAAAAATCCAATATGTATCAAATTTCAGTTAATAAAAATTTAAGGTTAAATTTTTATTTTTTAACATAAATTAATTTATGTACCATTGCAAAATCTTTATATGAACAACTTTTTTTTTCTCGGAAAAATCCTTTCAAAATTTGACTAATACATTAACATAGCTTTTGTAAGTTTTTGTAAGATAAACTTTTTTGTTTTCAAGTAGATTAAAACCAAAATTGCTTTGCCTTGCTTTTAAAAATATTTAATTCGAATCCACTCTTTATTTATTTATTATTTCTGATGCCTATACACAGCGTGCACTTTACATCTATCAAATATTCATAATAATAAATACCCAACATTTGTATTTCCACAATTTAAAGATAGTTTTCTTATTTTAAGTTCAATTGCAGTCACCTGAACACACATACACACACATACACACCGGCAAACACAAAAGTGTACGTCTTCAGCCTCTTTAGTTTCAATCAAGTCGGATTAAGTTAACCACACACTGCCCCATTTAGTGGCAGCGCTTTGTGCCCCGTTTACCCACTGATGAGCTACAAGCCACAAATCCCCGGCAAATGCCCAGATGGGGAATATAATCGCACGCTGATTTCCTTGGCTTGTGGCTATTTGCCGAGTCTGTGAGCCATGGGAAAATCAATGGGCCAAGCTGGAGCCTGCGTTGGGCAACCAAATGTGCCACATAGATGGATTTACATGGACTTCGTCTGGCTGGCAAGCTGGACATGGACCATAAGTCATCGGCATTGATAGCCATCAATCGCGGGCCGTTTTCCGCTTGGCGCGAAGTGTAACTACAATTAGTCGGGGGCTGAGACTGGCTCTCAGACTGGGGCCTCAGCTTGTTGGCCAAGTTGCCTTTCGGCCAACACTCGCATATGAAAATCTATTTTTTTTTGTGGGCTCGTTACTCCAACGCATTTTCCAAAACTTGGTCATTTTTCTTAGACACGGCACAAGGCGGCTGCCTTGGTAACCGCAGCTCCAGCTTCAGGTCTATGCTTCACAGTTTCCCCCCTGCCCCTTCAGCCTTGCCCGCTTTGTACGTCACTTTGTCAGTTTGTCAGTTTGGTTTTGGGGCCCGTCTTGTCTGGTCTGTCAGAAGTCTGCGGCTCGTTGAACCTTTTTAACCGTTGCTTGGTCAAGAGTTGTTAACCATATTAAAGTGTTCAATGATTAATTACACGCGTCCAAGATTAATTGAAATCAATCAAAGCTGAAGTTAACTAATGGCAACACGTTTGTAATCTTCGTTTGCTTGCCCCCTCGCCCCCTCTCCTTCTCCCCCAACACTCTCGTGTGTGCACGCCCGGAATTTCTTATATGCCTTCCACTCCTGAGCAACACATTCGTTTTCATAGTCAATTTTATTGGCCATAGACTTAGTTTCCTTGCTTCTCTTTCTCTTTCTCTCTGTCTCTTTCCTTCTCTACTACTTTGATTCCCATGCTTAATTACAATTAGAGGTCTGTGGGTTAGGCGTCTAATAGCTATGTCCATGAGTTAGGAGCTGAGTTATTTTGTTACTATAGAAAAAAGTAAAAGTAGTTCTCAGGCATCGAATAAATTTGATGTATATCAATATGCACCTATGCGATTACAGATACAATTGTTATTTATTTATATGAAGCTAGCTTAAATTTAAATTTAATTACCTTGTAAGAGCTACCTGTTTATCTAAGTTCTAGAGATATATTTATATATACAATTCTTTTTATTTATTTCGGGCTTCTGTTTTTCTATGTAATTTATGTTAAAACATGTTTTGTTTTTATAACTTGTATATATCCCTTTATTTATATATTATATTATTTTTGCCATCAAAATTTAAATATGCTCCGTACCACCCTTTTTTATGAAGAGGTTTTATTTTAAATATGTTTTTCTTTATCGTATAAAACATACATTATATATAGATAATCTTATATTCCTTTCTTTATTTATCGCTCTCCGAATACTTTTTATGGAACACTAAAAAAAATAAACCAAAAAAAGCTGTGTTAAAATATTTGTTTGCTGTGTAATTATATTTTTTATTCCCTAATCAAATTTTTTTACCGAATTCTTCTATTAACAGGTTTAATGTGTAATATATATATAATCTATTCATCATATATGTAGAATATATTTTTCATATTTCTCTTTCCAGTCTCCACTCTGCTGATTCCATTTTTTATGGAACCCCAAAAACAAAGCCACAAAGTAACACGTGTTTCGCACAAAGAGCAAGCTGTAAAGTCCAACACTAATTAAATTTAAAACTTGGGCTTAATCATGTGATACACACACATACACATACACATACACGTAGATAGGCACAATCGGATGAGGCAAGGCAATATCAATTGGCTGACAGTATGCTAAATTATGGATTATGCCCCTGGGGCGCCAATCCGCATATCGGTTACCATGTGTGCCCGCCACGGCGCACGTGACACATGACCAGCGAGCCGGGTCCTGCTCGTCCTTTGTGGCAGCCGCAGCCACAACCGATTCGTTTCCTTCCGCCAACACACCTCGCCACAAAAGCGCCGCAAATGAGCGCAAGACGAGCGGAAGCAGTAGGAGGACACGTTTGCCCGGCCCGCCTCCCCCTTGGCCTCACACGTGGTTAATTATAATTACGCAATTTTAATATCAAAACATGCCCGGCGAGAAAGTCAGGTTGTGGCTCCCGTTCGGGTTCGGGTTCGGGTTCGGGTTCAGGTTGAGGTCCGGCCCAAGCTACCTTTAACTAACTCTGGCCTCGGGGGTTGTTGGCTGGCGTTGAAAAGGCGAAAAATGATGAATGCAATGCGACGATTTTCACCGACGACAAGCCACCCCCGGGCAGGGAACTTATCCTTCACCCGCCGCGAACCCTCGTCCTGTGGTACGCACACTTTGAGCTTTGATTGAGCATATCCGGTGGGATTAATGCGGGGGGATGTTTGCGGTTATTTATGCCCACAAGTCAGTTTGTCAGCAACTGCCTTCCTCCTCCCCATCCCCATCCCCCTTCCACACCATCTCGTCCAGCCAACCGCAAAATATTAGCTTTTATGATATTGATAGAAGCCGATGTCTATTGACAATTAAACAATAGCCCAAAGCAGGCTAACCAGGGCGCGAGCTGTTGCCACAACAAGCCACGAATATGAATACGAGAATGAGTACGAGTACGAGTACCCATATGGCCCACAGGGCACGCTGATAACCATCTAGCCTGAATAGCATACCCAAAATTGACGCAAAATTAATATGCCCGCTTTGGCTTGAGTTTGGAGTTGGACTGCGGGGGGAGTTTTATTTGCGTTGATTTTTATGTTTATTAGCGGGATTAATACATCATTAATCTAATCAGCAGATATTTGAGCCATTCCAGGGCACAATTTGTGGCCCGGTTGGGTTTTATTGCGTTCTTAACGCATATGCTGCGAATTTAAATGCCAGACCGTGTCTATTTGGCTGAACTAGAGTGTCGGATGGGTGATTGAGCCGGGGAAATTTGGTATAGGACATTTGGCAGGCATTAGCTGATGATGTGTAGCATTAATTAATTTATTGAATAGCTTAAAAAAATTTTACACAAAAAATAAGTTTCAGAAAAAATAGATTATCTCTTCTTTTTAAGAAAGTATTTGATTTCAAAGTCCTGCAATAGGAATACGAATAGATATCAAATATAAGGACTTACATGGATTTGGTATTTAGAGATAGCTTGATAAATATATGTCTCAAAAGTGATTTATGCATAACGCTATGTTTACTTGAAGAAACAAACAAAATAATTTAAATACGCATTTATTTAATATTTTTTTTGTTTGGGAAAAAACAAGACGCAGTTGCTGGCAGAATATCAAAAAAATAACAAACAAGGGAGACAGGCGCAAAGAGAAAGAAAAGCGCGAGAGAGATGGGAATCAAAGGTCATCTAATAAAAATTCAAATGATAATTATGACAATCGTACGTGATAATTGAAGCAAGACAAAGGCACACACACACACACATCGAGCACACACTCCCACACACACCGGTCCACTCAACACTCTGACGTGTCTGCAAATGCCTTGAAAACCCCAAAAGTGGAGACTGCCTCGAGCCGTGACAGCTCCGGAACATAAACAAACAGACGGCACACACAAAACTCAGCTAATTAGTAAGTAGGCGGCTGGGGGCTGGGGGGTGCACTGCAGGCAAAGATTAATAAATAAATGGAGATTTGCTGTTATTTATTTTTAAACACACTCCACGGCAGACAGCGCGGCAACAGGCACGCACAACCTAAACCGGGTCAACACATTGCAGCGGGCGAGGTCAAGTTCTGGGGGAAATTTCACTTTCAAGCAAACTGAAAATTGGGACTCCAAACTAATCTAATTAGCAGCTCCAATAGAGAGGCAAACACTTTTTGAATATACTTTCAGTCTTATTTATTAATGCACATTTTTAGCCGTAGAAACCATAGCCGGGACGTCCGAAGCCGCCGCCAAAGCCGCCGGGATAGCCACCGTATCCGCCATAACCGCCATAGCCGCCATAACCGCGACGAAAGCCGCCATAGCCGCCGCCAAAGCCGCCTCCATAACCACCATAGCCGCCATAGGGTCCTCCGAAACCGCCATAGCCAAACTGGCGCTTGGCACGCACCTGCTCCTCGGCTTGATCCTGGGCATAGGCCAGCGAGAGGAGCACTCCCAAAATAACGGCGAATAAGATTGCGGCACGCATCCTGAATTGGATTGTTGTCTTCTTCTGCGAACTTGTGACTTTAGCAAATTGAGAAATCGAACTGTGTGTTGGAGCTGGGGGAGATTTGGCTTTTATAGGCGTCGCTGCCATCGTTTATCGCCTCGATATTAATGAAATTCAAGAACAATCTAAACAAAGAATTCCCCAACTGTTTACCAAAAATAGTAGAAAAACAAAATGCCAAAAACTCGTTTCGAACTCAGCTCAAAAACAAAAACACAATTTGGCCGGCCACTTAATCTTTGCGGTTTTAGTTTTGACATGCTTTGTGACGAAATAGATGTGTCTTAAAAGTAAAAACGGGTTCCAAATCTTTTTTTTTTTTGTGCTTGTTCACCCGAGACAGCGCCTCAAAAAGTCAATGAGCCGAAATTTATATGCGATTTCTTTTCAATTTATGCAAATTGGCCAAAATCTATTTCAAATACGTTCTCATGTCATATATTTTGTGGGGGATTTTTCCGTGCAATTTTTAACCTGTCATTGCGGCTGACTTAATTAAATAATATCGTTGTGGAAAAGCAGATATATGTAACTATGTAATTGCTCAAACTAGATTCTGATATCATTTAGCTAATAATATTGTATGATTTACTTTCCTTATTTCCGCCAAGCTACAAACTGGTTGCCTGAACTGTGTTTTACATTCATGCAAATGAGTTTGAAAACCGTTTGAAAATACATCTTAACCAGCCCCGTCAAATACGACATTAATTGGCGCTATAAAAATTATTCTATTCGAAGCAAAAACTAATTTAATTTGCACAAATTATTCAGATTTGGAAGCGGAGTCATCTAGAAAACAAATACAGAACAAAAAGGCATTTCATATGGAAATTCGATTCAGCTTTGACATAGTTAAGGTTCTGGGATGATAGGACAGAGTGTGTATTATAGAACCCAAGCACTTTACAAGTCAAAATTTAACCTACTTGGGCATTTTGATCATTTAACAATTCTCCCCTTCTAAAGAAAAGTTAAATTTGGAAATCTAATATATCTCAAAAATATAATTTGAATTTAAAAATTGGAAAAATGCTTAAAATTTGAAAATCATATCATTTTTAATTTAAATGTGCAATTAAACTAGGGGTCAAACCATGATCAAAATTCTACATGTCGAAATTTGTAATTTTCAGAATCACTTCGAATGATGCGTTTTATACTAATTTTGACACTGGCAATCGATTGAGAATAAAATTTCGGAATTTCAAACAAATTAGTTTTAAAAAATTAAATAATTTTAAATGCACAATCAAGAGGTCACAAGACAATCAAAATGTTATCGATCATGAAAATCAGTTGGGTATTGACAAAGCTATTACGCTTGGAAATCTGGGAAAGAGCATTTACGATTGATTGTAAAGTTTTTCATAACAAGATAGTCTAGATAGTCTAGCGCCAACATGTTGCTTAGCCTAGCGCCAACATGTTAATATGTAGTATATAACAGGTGTGAAAGAGTGCTGTTTTTGTAAAAACTTGTATTGTTTGGTAAGAGAATAAGACTACGTTTTAATGCGGAAGCTGGATAGCTGTTGAGCTTTGGGCGCAACCGCTGATTCAGCTTTGGTTAAAAACAATTTTATGTTTATGGTTGGAAATGCCCAGAATGATCAATGATTGGACGCCAAGAACAAGCGTATTAAATTACCACATGGAAAAAAACAAATATCTTTAAAAAAAAGTTGTAGCTGTCCATTTTGGATTTGATCTGCTTTGATCTTTATGCTGCTGATTGTTTTGTTTTTATTTTATTTCGATTGTTGATATATATTCTTCGTCTGCAAATAAAAGTTCCAACTTGTAGTACAATCGAATTCGCGCCATAAATCAGCAAAAGTTGGCCCGGCGCAGCGGAAGCATCGATCGATTCTGTTGTCAACAGTGCGACAGAGCAGATCGTCATCATTATTATTATTGTGATAATCACGATCGGAATCATGCACAAGCTCATGCTCATTATCAACGTCTGGCCGGGCCATGCCGTGCTGTGGCTACCCAAGTTCCACCCAGTTTCACATGTGCGGCACAGACATCGGGATCGCATTTTCTTATAGCTCGCAGCGAGTTTTCACTTCGATTTTCAATATGCTGTGTGTGCGTGTGTGTGTTGTCATGTGATTTAAGGGTACCGTAAATCACGACGCTTGTCTAATTTCGTCTCGCTTGAGATTCCCCGCATACTTGCCAGCTCAATGGAATTATTTCTTCATTTCGAGCCTGTCAAGTGCCTCCAGCACTCTGCCCCACATTTTCGCACATGATTACCGCAATCTATCTGGGTGTCTCTCTCTCTCTCTCTCTCTCACTCGCTTGCTCTCTCTTTCTCGGTGCTTGGCAGTCCACATTTATCGACGACTGCTTTGCACTTACAGCTGCAGCTTTTTGCGCAGCATTTATCGCATCTTTATCTGTCTACTGCAAATGTATCTGTATCTGTGTTCACATTTCTATCTGTATCTGCTCTGTGCGAAGTGATCTGTACACATCTGTATGTTACTCACTCTGCATGCCAGACCCGACACCGCCCCCCTCTGGCAACAACGTCGGGCTCCAGCGATCGGTGATTTGTGTTGCCGATCCTCCATCGAGCATAACATTTAAAGACATTTTAACCAGTTGTTGTCGTTGTTGTTGTTGTCGCTTACTTGTTGCCACTTACGAAAGCGGCCTTTCAAGCATGTCTTGTTAAAACTACCAAACGATCCCTCGCTGGATCAGTTGGGAACTGAGCTAGACAAGTTCTGCAACTGTTGTGAAATCGAAAGCTTAAATCAAATATGTATAAATGAATTATACCAACAAATACTTTTGAAACATTATTATAAATATTTTATATATATTAGTATATTAATATAGCTAACCAGCTTACCTGTACACGATTTATTTTATTTATTTTTCTATTCTATTTATATTATATATTTATATTTAACATGATCAAGTCAAGTGCGACGTTCGATTTGCAAGCGCGGCATATCCTTAAAATCTAGGGAAACACCATTTTTAATAACCAAATCATCGAATCGAAAGCTGGTGCTCAATTTAAAGTTTCTCAATATTTTAGTCAAACTTATTTTCAACGATATTAATGCATATTTCGTGCCTGGAAGCAAAAGTTTAAATCAAAATGTATGTAGAGAGATACAATATTAAATATTTTAAAATGATATATACCTATACAGCTCCGCTTGCCCTTTGAGAAAGGTATAAAGGCGTAAGGATGTAACGCTTGTAGGTTTTCGGGCTTACAATTATCGGGATTGAAAAGCTCTGCCTGAGGTCCCCATATATGCTTGCTGCGATGCATGTTGAATATACTAATTATAACTTGCAGTCCCTTGGGCAACACAGTCCCATTGGATAACTTCAGATCTTGAGTTACTTGCCGCCCGATCAAGGGAAACGATGGCAATACACGCATGCTTTCATTTATTATCATATCGAGATATGGCAGTTTGGGCAAGTCCTCGTAGGTAACTTCAAAGTTGCCCGCATTCGGATATATGGATTTAATTTCTTCGTGGGCCCTTTCCTGATACTCGGGAAACATGGCCAGAAGGATCAAGGTAGTCGACAATGTCACTCCCGTTGTCTCAAATGCTGCAAAAACCATTGTGTGGCACTCGTCCTCAACATTTTTGGAGCTTAGGACTCCACTGTTCAACAGATCAAGAGCCAGTTTAATAATTATGTTGCTCCCATTTCCAGGTGAATGTTCATTCTGATTTCTGTCAATTATCTTAAGGAAATGAAAAGATTAACTCAAAATAACATATTTTTGGATTATTGTTCAACCTTTTGAAGCAAATTTTTAATGGTTAAATTGTCATCTTTGAGAATCTTCTCTCTACCACACAGCTGACGCACCAGTTTACTCCTAAGCCAAGGCCGTAAAATGAATTCTATTCCACATTCAAAGACACTGAAGAATTTCGGCATTATGCATATTCTGATAGTCATATTTAATCTTACCGTTGATAAGTCTTAACCAGGACATTTTTGTGATAAATTTCCTCATTTTGGATATCATAGCCCAATGTGGTTTCTGCGTAAAAATAAGTTACTCCAGTGCAGAAATATCAGTTGGACTTCACTTACGAATCGCAATTTTTAAATTTAAGTTCTTTATTATTAAAAGCAAACTATTCTCGCCCTTCCCAACCAGCGCATCCAATTCCTGGAGAACAGCTCCAGTTTCCCGATTGAAGATTGGAAAAAAGCTGAGTATTACATTGTGTGCGAAGGCCGGAGTGAAAGCCTTACGATGCTTACTCCATATAGGATCTTGTAGAATATGAAGAGAGATCTGTTATCATTGAACACAAAGTGAGTTTATTAACAGTACCATTAAGGAAAATGAATCCATTTGCAACAATGTCCCGTATTACATCGTACAAGAGACTAGCCTTGTTTTTTGCATGGGGCGAAGTTATTATTTCCTGAGTTATCTCTGGGTCGCTCACAATTAAAATTGGTATTGGGCCAAACCAGCAAACAAATGTGGCTCCCCACGTTTCGATTTCAGTTGCAACCATATTCAAGATAGCTGCAAGTCGAAGTGAGCTACGATTTGTCATTAAGAATATTTTACATACCATTTTTGCTAAGGATCCTGGGCAAATCGCCAATTAACGGATATCCCAAGGGTCCTGGAAACTTAAGCATCAGTTGGTATAGTTTTCTACGGCTCCACATCACATAGATCCCTAGGAGCGCTACAAACGTAATCCACAATGATACTGACAGCATTTTATTAACCTGCTTCCTACCAATGTCTCAGAACATTAAATGCTTTTCACATCAGAGCCACGTCTTTATACCTATTCTGTAATTGCAAATTGCAATTCCAACTACTATAATTGCACGATAGCTGCGTATAAATAGTGGTTTTAATATATGTAAGTGCTTGCAAATCGTTAAGTCAACTATGATATTAAAACGTGTTATGGCAACTTCACGTGCTCTAAGTAAAAGTAATTGTAGCTTATACAAATATTCTTTATGGGGTGGATATGTCTCTTTCAAGAGGTTACAAATTTTTTCACAAAACTGTAATACCCGCTTCAATGGTATATGATCAAATTCATCGTTCCAATTGAATTGAAGTGTTATTATTCCTGAATTGAAGAGGAAAATTATAATTATAATTATACACATATACCTTTACTTTGCAAGTTGAGAAGAGCAACAGTACTCAAAACATTTTGTACTTATGGCTTCTACACATGCTTTGTTTTTATCAGATTCTTATGAAATTTTTAGAAATACAGGGTGTCGATAGTCAAGTATCTTCGGCAGAAATGGGCTAACCGGTTTCTCTGTTCTAATTGTACTTATGAACAACTGCTTTCATTAATATTTCTAATGCCAGGTTTTCAATGCGATTTTTAATTATTTTAATTGCCCCCATTTAATATATTTATTTGCTGTTCTATCAAAGGTAAAATACCTACGCTGAACTCTGTAAATAATTGACTATTTATTACAGCAATCATATTTGGTCTATTTACGGTTATAGCTGCAGTCGAGCTGTAAATTTGTGATTATTTTGGCCCTGCGAGTGGCGCCACTTGCCGGACATGCCCGCCCACCAGCAGCACACCTGAACAATAGGTGAAAATGCAAACCTGTCATTATGCTTGCGGGGCAGGGGTGTGCGTATGTGTTGCGCTGACAGGTAAAATGTCAGGTGGGGACATGTGAGTACCCGTAAACCAAAAGCCATTTGGCGTGTCATCAAAACAATAGACGCCCCTAGAATCACGCAATGCGCACAGAAATTGAAGTTTCACTGGGATATTATATGTGGTATATGGGTTCAAGTTTTTACCTGTCACGCGTATGACAGGTATTCAATGCGCCTTAACTAACTTTTATGACACCAATTATTATATTATATTCATGGCTAACGACATTCCCGACTGTCAGTCGTCTACTAAATTAATTTGTTTCAAACGGAACTAGTTCACTTGTAGTTTTCGAAGTATATATATAGTTTATATGTATCTATTTTATGCGTGCATTTGTATGGGAAATACTTTTCGATGCCTTTGTTTTCTTTGAACTAGAGATTTATGCATATTCGTACCTTTGGGTAAACGGAAAGATTTCGATACGCAAATAAACAAACTGCGAATTATTTGAATTTCGTTGCTTTTGTTCTTCAGGAACTTTAATTTGGGATTTTCATTTGGATTACGGGGTAGATTTTCGCACACACACAGGCCTACAACAATGGATCTGCCCCGGACAGGGTAGGGTGCATCGCGTGGATCTCAGGTAACTGCAAACGCAGCTGGACAAGAACTGGACTGCTTTTCTTTTTTTTTTTTTTTTTTTTTTGGTGGTTGCACTTAAGATCTCGCAAATCTGAACTGTATTATGGGTGAATTTTGGTTCAATTTTTGATTATGTGAATATTTGATGTTGGGTTTTCGTATGCAAAACATGTTTGCAAATTTTTTAAGTGTGTTTTTTCTTTCTGTGGGGTACGAAAATTTGTTCTTTTTTTTGTTCACGCAGTCATAATAAGGCGTAACGTGGTGTCAGGATTTGGAGCTGGGTAGACATAACCTCAATTAGGCAAGTGTGACCTTTTGATTATTTTTTTAGGGCATAAAAAATATGGATGGGAATTTTAAGGCTAAGGAAAAAAATATATAAGATATTTTAGGTTTTAGTAAAGGAAATATGAATTTAAATTCTTTTTCTTTATTTATGTAAAATAGATTGTTATTTTAATATATTGTTTATATTAATAATTTTGCTTATATTTTTATTTATGTTCATATCATTATGTTCAGATGTATGTTATATTGTTATTATATTTGTACCTTTATTTACATTCATTTAATATGTACAAATTTCAAGCAATCCTCTAAATTTCAATATTATTATCTTATCTTTAAATTTTTATTTATTTCCTACAATTCGCAATGTAGTTAAATTTGCCATAAGCATGTTAATTTTTTCGTACACCTGGCAACTATGTTGGAAATTTTCCCGCCAGAATAAATTCCAGCGCTGTCAGCTAAAACAAAAACCCCAAAATCGTATTCAAATGCCGACTTCACGCCTAATCAGCGTCTAAGACGCTGGACAAAGGCGACTCTGCATAAATTTTACAAAACCCAAGGAAGAAGAAGCGAAAATCAGAGCAGTAAATGTGAAAATGTCAGGCATTATTTTGGGTGAAAACTTCCCTTTGGAAATTACAACTCTGTCAACATTGATCTTTGACCTTTACGCCTGAATGGCCAAATCGCAAGACATGCAAAATAACGCATATGAGATTGCAACAAAGGAGACAGAGAGAGAGAGTGAAAGAGGGAGAGGGAGATACCGACTTTTGGGGTGGAACTGGACGAAAGGCGCGCGGGAACTGAGACAGAAGCAAAAGGAAAAGGGGAAGGAGAAGAAAATGAAATATGGTATTAAAGTAAATGTTATTTTGTAAGTAGGGGTAAAGTTTTGAAGTATTATAGCTTACATAGCTGCTATCTGTACATAAATATCATATTTATGACGCTTTTCCATCAACTAGTAATAAAAATGATATCAAAATGCAATTTCCAAACCATTCGAATGAATTGCTGCCACGAACTATGAAAACTTTTCGACTAACCTCAGGTGGTAGGCCTCGTAAAAATAACACACTTGAGATCTATCAAATTTATGAGCACCAGCCCTGAACCCTTTCACAACATCTCTCTACCCATCTCTCCCGTTCTCTGTAGAAATCGCAAGCGTCGCGAACACGCGCCGGGCACATAAAATCTCAATAGGCTCCACTCGAGTAGAGAGATATCTTCGGCGGACTCATCTCCGTAGATCTGTGTGGTGTGTTGACAGTATATTTAGGGCGTGGACGTGGATGTGGGCGTGGGCGTGGACGCTGTCTACCAGCACGCGCCGTCGATAGTTGCAGGCTGTGCCATAACTTCTCCGAGTTGTCAGAGCGTTTAGCTACTTAAACACTTGAGATATCATTTTTGGACGTCTCACTCACGCTCCCCACTCCCCATCTCTCCACATTTCTTTCTGGCTTAATTGCATTTCTTTGATGCCACACATGCCACACACTCGAGAGTCAAGTTGGCGTCTTCATTTCGTTCCCTCGTTGGGGAGTTTCTGTGTGTGTTAATTTTTGGTATTAGTAAATTTATTTGGTTTTTGGCAGAGATTTCGTCGCTGGGAAATTTATTAGCACATTAAGATAAAATGAAGTCGTTTATGTCTTTGCCTCCGCCGACAGGCTGCCTCCGCCTGCATTTGACATTAAATTTTATTGCCTTTTTTGCTCAACATCTTGGGGCTGGGGCAGGGGTAGGCGTGGCATTATCGCATCATTTGCTTGTCGCTGCTCCTCCTCGAGCATTTGTGGAATCTTGTAGTTATATACATAAGTATATTTTGAATAATGTCAAGCTTCTTTATGCTAGATTTATTTGGGCTTACAATTTTGGGCGCGTGGATTGGCAGGTGTGGTTAAACTGAGCGCGTTTAGATATAATAATGGTCTTTGTTTTAATGTTCATACCTAATGGCAAACAAATTCGACAAATTTGTGTTTGGGAGGTGACTAGAGGTTGTAGTACTTTAGCTTTTTCCGTTATTTGAATGGGGCCGAGAGCTATTATTGGTTTCTCTTTTATTAAAAAAAGTCACATGGCATTGGTTACATTTGAAGTGCATTTCCTTTTATGGCAAAAGAGATTTGATTATTTTATATAGAATTTTCAACAAGTCAAACTTGAACTGTATATTAGTCTGTTTTATATCTAACTCTATACTGAAAGCCTGCATACCAAATTTCAATATGATGAGCCAATAGCAAACTGAACTATGACATTGATCCACTAACGAACCGGTTCGCAAACATTATTTGTTTCCATATATGAAATTCATTAGTTAGATGTTTTTTGAAAACTTGAGTAAACTTATTTTCAAATAATTATAATAAGATAAATATTTCCTGAAATCTATAAATCCTAAACCTATAAATCTCTAACTATAATAAATGAAGCCCATCAGCTTAGCACAAAAATTTACTGAGCCACGATTTAACCGGTTCACGGACTTACAGTGAAACCTATGTTAGTATTTATAAGTCCCATGTTAGGAATTCTACTCAAAATATATTGAAATAAACTATGATTAACCTAAATTATTTTTTAACTAGCTCGTTAAATGGGTGCAAATGCGTGCCCAACCAGTTTTATTGGTTCCCCTGCACACTTCATGTAGTTAATGCAATCATAGACCATAAACCGAGTGTCATTCGGTTGTTATAAACTTTGCTGCACTACCCGCAGGCCGGGCATTCAAATTCCCATAGAAGGATAACGCTGCAAGTTCCGCTTAGGAAGTCAAACTTCCTGCAACTGCTGCGAGCGGGGGTGTGAGGCCGCGGACTCCGGCTGTGAGGTGAGGGTTGCCCGGCTGCAAGTCCTGAGTCATTTGGCTGCGTTTGCTGGTTGTTTTATCCTGGAGACTGTCCGACCACTGATTGAGTGCATGACTGACCAAACAGGACTACCTTGACTGAGCTGGCTTGACGGACTGACTGCGGGACTGACTGACAATTAAGCGACACACAGCGGAAAATAGACGACGTTGCATGCAACATCAAAGCTGCGGCCAGCTGTGGCAGGTTCGTTTGATTTTTCAGTTGTCACATGACAGCAGCGTCGCCAGCGCCGTGTGAAAAAGTGACTTGGAGATTTTTACCAGACAGGAAGTTGACGCCGCACAGGAAATGTGATTTGTAGTTTTGCATTTTTCTCTTATTTTATTCCACCATATTAAAATGTTGTTTGTTTTAGCTTGAAGTGTCCTGTTTTGACTGCGGCCACTGTCTGGTGACTCCTGGCCAGCCTGGTACAGGTGAGTGTCCGAGTTGAGTTGAGTTATTCCTTATTTTTCCACATCATTTTCATCAGCTCTTAAAGTCAAGCGCTGTGACGAGCCGCCATTTTGTTTGGGATGTCAATGCTCCAGGTTGACGTTGTTTTATTTGACAACGCGTTCCAGTTACAATATAACAAAGCCAAGCCATGGCAGACATGGATACTGATATTTATATCCTGTAAAAATGGAACTGAATATGGGGTATATACATTTTTTTATGGAAAGGTACAAGTCATAATATATACATATACCTATACATTTTTTGAGTCATAAACAGTCTTTTGTGTTTTTTTATTTATTTGGTCAAACTGATTTGCAACTACAGGGTATACATTCTTATGAAAAATAAGAAAGAAAGAATTTGTAGAAACTTTTATTCGATTTTAGCCAACTATATAGTGCTCTGCAGTCGATTATATATTCATTTGTTATTGTCGAGAAAGCGTTTGCTTAATTTTTCGTAATTTTAACTTTCTTCTACAGGGTAGGGGGTAGTCTGTCAGCCTCGAGCTGCACAGCGAATCGCGTTTTGTAAATTTTTTCATTTCCTTTGCTCCTTTTTTGGCGCATGTCCTTTTGCGGCTGCGGCCTCAAAGGCGGAAATGTCGGGCTCATGTGTCGCCGTGTGCTGTTCATGTTGCTGTTGTATTTGTTGTTGTTGTTGTTGTCAGTGGAAGTTGTAATCAACATTTCTGCAATGAGCAAAAGGCAGCCTGAAATCATGCAAGTGTGTGTGTGTTTATCAAAAGAGTCAACTGTGGCAACCTGGTTGCTCTGCGTTGAAATTTTCAATTTAATTTTCCTGCGCTGCCATTTCATGTTGTTGCTTTGACTTCATCTCTGCTGCCTGGTTGTGTGTGCGAGTGTGTGTGCGCGTGTGTGTGCGCGTGTGTGTTTACGTCTTTTTGACGCATGACAACGCGCGAGTGACAGGCGCATGTCCTTCTGCCCAACAGCGGCTGCACCTACACACAGCCATCGCTCCAGTTCATCCACATTCCATTTCCAATTCCCATTCTCGTCCTCCTCTTTCTCATCCTGGGAGGAAACGCGCTCGCTGCTCATCTGTCGCACATTTGGCTCGTCGGGTTCTCTGTTGGTTTTTTTTCTCATTTTGCAAGAAATTGAAGTGTCACAAATTTTGACATACGAATTGTGCCTTATGACAGATCGACCCAGCCGGAGGTAGGACGAAAACGCATTAGCACGGAGCAAACACCATATGGCATATCTCTTTTCAATCGCCCGGCACCTTGGGGGCACTTTGTTCCATTTTTCACCTATATTAAACTACATTTAAAAGAAAAGTATCGTTAAAAAAAATTTGTATCTTAAAGTTAAAACCTCTAAGAAAGTGTGAGAGAGAAGAAAGTTAAAGACGTTGCGTATTTTGTTCTTGCAATATTATTAAATTCATCTAATTACTTAAAATTAATTTGTGTCTTGAGAGAGGCGAAATGTTACGCATTCAGAAGGGAATTACTACCAAAATTCTGCGTCCATCGATCCTTACTAATTCAACCGAAACCTTTCTACTTATAGGTCATTCTTTTAAAAACTTTTTGATGCAAGGTTTCCTTTTAATAAAAGTTTAAAATGTAAGTAATAGATTTAAATATAAGTCTAAACGTCTTATATCTATATCTACAAAATTTTGCTTTAGACAGTCGTAAATATTTAATAGATTCTTTTATTAATTTATTGTATGATTTTTCTTATCAATGAAATATCTTAAAACTATGGGCGATTCCATATGTATCTAAAAAAAGTATTTAACTCAAATAGTCTACAGATCAATAGTAGCATGAGTTCCCATATATGTATGTCAGGGTATTCAGAATGTACGAAGAGTCAAACCGCTATCTCTAAGCCAAAGGACACCCCGATAAACGAGAAAGGGGTTCGGTTTTGGGCCAGCGCGAAGCAGAGAAAAATTATGAATTTATGCAGATCATGTTGTAAGGGAGCGACAAGGATTCATTTGTGTCATCAGTCAACTTGATGGTGTAATTATATGAAATAACCGAAAGCAACAACAACAACAGCTGAGAGCCAAGTTCAAGTACTGTGCAGCGCCGTGGAAAGTGTTAATAATGATGCTACCGAAACTGGATGCTGGCAACGGAAGCAGAAACAGGATCTGCGACTCAAATGCAAATAATTGACTGTTACGCGCCTGTTAGCCAGCAAACGGCATACGGGACACTGTGGCCAGGAGTTTATTAATTTACATGTCAATCGAATCGCTGCGAGAGTCGCTCTTTGGTGTCAAAAGGTGAAATTTCAAACCAAAACACAAACTGCAGTCTGTATGAGGAGCGTGTATCTGACAGATACTTGCTTGTTCCAGCGAAACACGTAACGAGATTTATCTTCATTAAAGTGTTTTTTATGGCCAGCAGCAGTTCCGGAAGTGCAGTACCTGTAAACACAGTTCCAGGGAAGCGCAGGCAGCCGGAAAAGAGCAGGCGGCTCAGATGAAAGCGTTTGATGACAACAAACAAAAGCTGTGTTTAGGAGGAGCTAACAGCTTCAACAGTTGCACAGTTGCACAGTTTCAGTTGTATCTGTCAGATGTGATGTGAGAAAATTAGCAAGATCTGTGGAACAAAGAGCGCTTACAGTGCCCCCGAAAAGTTGTCACCAAATTGAGCTGCAGGTGTCAGCCGAGCTGGTCAAGATCTGGCCATAAAAACAAACACGTCGCCCGGGCAGTTAAAGTGCCATTAAAAATCATTTGGTCGCCGCTCTAGAAAAAAAACTTATGAAGTTATAAATTAAAAACATTTTACGAGCCACACGAGTCAACAAGTCTGAGGTCCACAAAGTTCACTTGAAGAGGGTTTTTTCATATTTTATTTTTTTGTTTTTAAAATTTGTAGTGAAAAGCGCCGGATGTTTGAGCAGATAATTAGTTTTACGGAACTGGCAAGCCACAAAAGGTTACGGTCATCGATGTGGTCAGCTGCTGTGTTATGACAAATATGACAAATATTGCAGCTAACTAAAATAAATATCGTACATTTTGTAGTTTTCAATACATTTTTATTCACAACTTTTAATAGATAAATTGCTTAGACAACGAATAATATAATGTTATTTATGGGCTGTTCGTAAAACGTTTAAGGATGTGTCACCATGCGACATTGATAATTTTAATTTTATGCCCGCGAGACCGTAAGCAATTTTATTTATTATTTTATATATTTTTTTAAATTTATTTTATTATTTTATTTTCGATGCGGCAAAAGTGTAAAATTAGAAAAATTATTATAATTCCGAATCACTTTCTGGCTATATGGAAAATGGAAGACAGTCCGACTGCTTCTTTTTTTTTTGTAATATATCCATTTGGTTACAACTGTTTGTCAGCCTTACAGTGCTCGACGGTTGGTCACATTTAAACAAAATGGCCTCGCAGACACTCAACACATGCGCCCCAAAAACATCAACTGTTGCCCTTTTGAATTGACCCTTTTTTGTGGCGGAATTGTAACAATGCGAACCGCATGTGGGACATGGACAAGGGCCATTTTGAAAATATTCGCGAAGCTTGACCTATGAGGACAACTGGGAGTCGGACACTCCCCTGGCGGCAAACTGGGCAAACGGGATGGGAAAAGTAAAAACTGCGCACTTTCGAGAGGGGCGCGCAGAGCTAATTTGAATATAAAAATCATTAAAATTCAACGTGAAAACGTCTTAAGTTTCCTGCTGTTAGCAGGACGAGTACTCATCGCACTCGCACTGTGAGAAGAAATGCCGAAAAGTACGGTGCTGACCTCTGATCCCGTTGGGTGTCCTGTCGCCGTCCCAAAGGATATGCGAAAATTACGTGCTTGACTGACCAATGCGCTGACCAATGTCCAGTTTGTAAGCTGACCGCTACTCAAAATCCTTTCGCGCAAAGGGACGCCCTTTGCAGCTAGTTCAACTCGTTGTCCTTCAACTGTCCCGGCTGAGCATGGGCTGGGCTTCTTGTACTTGCCTCATGCCTCATGCTGTCCTCTTAATGATTAATAAAGTCTAATTTATGAAAATAATCTGTTTGCTTCTGCAGGATAATTGAAATGGCCGCCGCCTTTGTTGCGCCCTTTTCTGCACATTCCTACCTCCAGGTGTAACTAGAAGCCTGAACTGGGCGCCGGTGCGGCAATTGCGCTGCACAACTTTTGTCTGCCTGACAAACCAAAACAATGCCAACATCAATCAAAAGACTTCCACGCGGAAGCTTTGCAGTTCAGCTTAGACTTGTGCTTTGAATAATTAGGCTAAAAAGGATCTGTTATATTTGAAATAGAATACGATTACAACGAATAATTGCAGGCGAACTTTTGAGATTTAGGTAATTCAGGGAGAGCCTGAGAAAGAGAGAGAGCGAGAGGAGAGGAAGAAGAATATCAATGAAGAGCTTCAATCTTAATAACACAATAGAACAGAACACTTAAAAATCTTTCGAAAATAATTTAAATATTTCCACGAGTAAACTTTGGTCTAGTCTACGTATAACTAATCTGAATAATAACTAGCCAATAAGGTAAGGTAATATTTTAAAGTTTAAAGAGTATAGTTATTTGTAATTGTGTATGTTTGTATGAATTCAAGGGGATTGAAATGTATGAAGAGACAGTTTTTTTGGGTCGGACGTCTCCCCTAGTCTAGAGCCCTCACACTTGTTCTTATTGGCTTCATTAAAAAGTGGTGACATAACATATAACACTTCAATTAATTTTTTTACAACCTTCCTTTCAGTTCTTCTGGCACGTGTACTCCGAAGAAGAAAAAAACAAACAAAACCCAACCAAAGATGAGAGTGCAAAAGTCAAACTAAATAGACAGCAGCCGAAAACCTGAGCATTCAGGGCATCCCGAATCAAGATCGGCAATGCAGATACAAATAAATCAAACCAGAAGAAAAGCAAAGCAGAGCAATAAAGTGTACAAAAAAAAAAAAGAAAATGAAAAGAAGGAGCTAAACAAGATCAACAAGATCAACCCTTCAGTGCAAACATTTTGATCTCGGGCATTAAAAAGCAAACAAAAACAGCCCAAACCCGAACTCAATGATAGCCCCGAAGAACAAAGGCGACGATGATCCCTGATGCTGATGCTGATGCTGCTGCTGCTGATGCTGATGCCGAATGCCCTAATTTGTCGAGCCCAACGGCGATACGAACATTTAAATGGGTTAAAGAGCCGACGAACCGCACACACTAAATGGTCCACAATGGGCTCGGAGGCTGCTGCACGCGCAGGGTCCTGGACCCTAGGGTTATTGGGTGCAGGGGTTACGTTACGATCTTGGTCTCGTCTGCCACGTTTGCCACGCCTGATCGGCTTAAGTGGTGCACTGAAAGGATTACGAGATCTTCGCTGCCTCTTTTAGGTTTGCTTTGTTTGTTTTTTGTCCATCGGCAGCTAACGCTGTGCCGGGGTTTGAGAGGGTTTCGCTGAACTGGCTCTTGAATGCTCATTGAGTTTTACGCATCCGCTGGAGAATGTGAATGTGAATGAGAATGAGACGATTAGCATCGCAAGCCGATTGTGAGGATCTGCAATTGTTGCCATTGTTTAGCGGGTTCTTAACACGCAGGCCGGGCCCGAGGGTTGTTTCCACAGTTGTGGGCGTGCGACAAGTGACGGCGGCGTCAGCGGTTTTCCCACATTCAAACCACTCAAACCACGCTCAGCGGGGCACCCTCCGCCCCGCGCCCCACAGCCCTTGCCAATACCGCCTATCTCTGGCCTGTAAGACGAACACTTGTCACAGTGCACTGCGAGTGTGTGTGTGTGTGTGTGTGTGCATTTCGAGTTCCATTGAAAAGGCGTTCAAGCGCGCAATTTTACGTGTTATTTTCGCTAAATTGCGCTAATCGCCTAAACTTTTCAGCGAGCGGGCAACTGTTAAGGGCTGGGAAGCGGTAAGCGTGGTGGGGGGGCGGAGGGAATCTACTTAGTTTATAATATTTGTGCCTTTGTCACTGCGGCTTTTGCTTATGACATAAACCCCATTTAGCAAAGTTCTCATGGCAACGGCTTATAGCGCATTTGAATTACATATTAAATAGAAATCAGGGAAATACACCCTATCTGGGTTGTTCAATTGATAATTAAGACTACACACAATTTCTTTATAAAGTTCCCATTTTGTTCTGATTACATTTTATTAGCAGTACAAACGTTCGAGCATGGAAAAAATGCATTTTAATTTTTTAAATTAAATTAAAATCTTAGAATGTTGAATGACAAATATTACGATTTTATAGCTAAGCCTCTTTAATAAATTTGTATCATTTAAGATTTCATAAATTTAAATGGTAAAACAGTCTATTTAATTATATTAACATTTAATCAACAATATATTCCCACTTATTTCCAATTACTTAGAAAGTGTCGAGCACATGATGAAATTTATGTTATTCTTTATTTAATTCGTAGTAACAGCTTTCGTATTTGACTCAGCATGCCGAAATGGCAATTTAGAAATGTTTTTAATGGAAAAAACAAAAATAGCAACAGCACGAAAAACTTTCCAGACACTTTGTACAAACCAAATATTTCATATAGTACAAAGGGAGCCAGAATATGGCATTATATACATATATGCCTCTACTATATATATATAAGTATATGTTTTTTATGTACTGCTGCCAAGTCAAGTATTGTTGTTGCTGCTGCAGACAGTTTGTTGATAAGAAGCATTTTGTTTCTTTTGAACGACTGATAAGCCCCATTAAAAATGCTGGACGAGGTCGATTGACCTGCTTTTAAGCGGCGACTTGTGCGCGTCCGTTTCATCAAAAGTGCTCTCAAGATGCCAAGCAGCCTCCCTCTTCTCTCTCTCTCTCTCTCTCTGTTTGCTCCCCACCACAGCTGCCCCTTCCCCTGGCTGCCTGTTGCCCGCGGCTGTTTTTGTCTTTATGACAGGCTGTCAATTGTCAGGCTGAAAATGTAAACAAAATTGCATAGAAAATGTGTAGAAATAAAATGTTAAAAAAATATATGGCCACACATAATTAGCAACTAACTAGCACTCACATAATAAATAAACTATATTTACATATATATAATATGTAAGTAATCTGTCTTATCAGTCGCATCAGAATTTGCGTGCTTTCTGTATTTTAATCGCATATATGGTTTATATAATTCTTATAGATAGTAACGGCAAGTGTGATTGTTTTATATACATATATATTTTATTTTTGCTGTTGTGTTATGCCTCGCTTAGCTCTTATAAGTAGAACTCGCTGAACGCTCGCTAGCATGCTGAACTTTTGGTCCTGATCTCTGTCCGTGTGTGTGAGCGCCCAGCATTGCCGATCTTTGGTGACATCAATTTTTAGGGTGAACAATTTCAATTAGGTTTACGCTGAACCGAGATTGAGATTAAAAGACAGCCCAGCAGCTGCTTAGTTGAGCATGAACAGCAAACCGATTGCCAAGTTGTGAATTTGCCGTTGCCATTGATAATGCAATTGTTGTGCAACTTAATCAGGCAACTAGACGGGCAAGTTAATGTGTCGCTAGCCGTTAGTATGCTGGCTCTATCTATATCTGCAGCTGTGCACTCAGAGAAAACGCAGCTTATATTGCATAGGGTTCAACCAGGAAGCGGCCATAATTAAAGAGATCATGATGATCAAAATAATAAAAATAAAAATTAAATAATAAAATTTAAATAAAAATAAAATACAAATAGCAGAATTCAAACGTTCTCAATTTAAATAGCAAATCGTTAAGACAATTATTATATTAATTTCTTGTATTTACAAATTTAGAAATTATGTAAAAAAATTCTGGAAAAAAGAATTTTGGTTTCTGTTTGCACAATTATGACCTAGGCTCAAATTGACTCTCTGCTCCAAGGTTTCTCCCTGAATATAACTACATCGTTAGCTGTATCTCACGCTGCGAAACAAAGCGTCTCATTTTGAGTGGCTCAGACAATAGACACATATTCATATTAGATGCACATTAGCTGCCCCCAACTCCTCTCGCTCCCGTTCCCGATGGCTCTGTGAGTGCACTTCAGCAAAACGGCTGCTGCAGGAGCCGCTGAACGATCCCACGAGCCCAAACCCCGAACCCAAAACCCAAACAAAGGCTGCTTTTTGTCTGCAGCCGTTGAAGCATAGATGGATGCTTCTCTCTGCCCTTCTCTCCCTCACTTCTCGTCTCTTTAGCCAACCGCAAATTGTCGCCAAGGAAGCTGTAAATGTTGTCTAATGTGCACCCTCGCCGTCCCACACATACACATACACACACTCGCACACGCACACACCTAACAAGATGCAAACTCTTAGATACAATGAGCAATGGGCCGCATTTCTGGCTGGCCACAAAAATACCGTTTAATGAGCACAGCTTGACTATTTTGTAGATCTTGTCAAAGGATATTGATATTAGCCGGCTGCCCATTTATCTCGGAAATCTTTTCCTTAAGCCACTGCGGCCATAATTCTTCTTACTTTATGTGATGCTTGCTCTCTTCTTCTCCCTCTCACTCTCGCTATCTCTGTCTCTTATTGTTTGACCGCAAGCCGTCGAAGTCGGGAATGTCGATTGAATTACCGTTTCCTTCCGCATCCCTAAGGCACATAAAAAATTTAAATAGTTTTGGGACAATTTGGAACCCAAAATGAAGGGCCCCAAAAAAGTGCAGCGTCAAACGCAATTGCAGGGGATTAAAATGAACCGGTTGGGATTCGATTAGATTAAATTGGTTAGAGTGGATTGACAAAATAAAGAGTCTATTGAAAAGCAAAGAAACAATGACTATGCAAAAAACTAAGCTTGAACTTGTTAAATAACGAAGTCCTCTCATTTTAGCTATATACATATATAGAATACAAAGAAAAAAAGTATTTTATAATTATTATTTTGTATTTATTTTCTTTTTGTTGTTTTTATATGTGCTTACTAGTTTTTTATTCAAAAAATATTATTTAAGGTATTTTTAATTCTTTTTGTGAACTTATATGAAAATAATTAATTGTAATTATATAATATATATAACGATAGCTAATTATCGTAAAAATTGATAAATAAATTAAAAACATACTTTATTCCGTCACAGATAAGCTCTAATTTATGTAGTGTATTGCAGTTTAGCCTCAATTTTTATACACATTTTTTTTGCTCAGCTAGACAAAAGGCGTTAAAGGATAATGCTTAGGACACTTGAGACTCGTCAACTGTGTACTTTACATGGATGTGTAATTTTATATCCAGTGAATGAATCGCTCTAACAAAGGCTTAAAACTGCTCTTGAGCTTAAAGAAGCTTCAAAACATACATTCATTTGGGGGAGTGTGTTTAATGGATATAAAGCTATAAATGAAAAAATTAATAAGGCATGTGAATTTGTACAGCACATGATTACAAATTAATGTAAAAAAATCGAGTAGATTAATAAAATATGTTTTGTATTATTTATTTAAATAATGTAATTTAATTAATTTTATTTTATTTAAAGTTGTATTTTTTTAACTTTTATATCGTTTGATATACAACTTGCCAATCCATTAAAGTTTCAGATAAGTCCACTATATAAATGGGGCGTATCGAAATGAGATGAATGCTATGAGAAAGTGAATTAGTAAATTAGGGTCACATAGTTGCCCTATGGAGCAGCACCTTTGTGGCTTTCGCTCTGCATTGATTAGGTCAATTTGTGAAAATTTCACACCAAATATTGCCGACATCATTAATTATGGCCCTAATCCGTCAGCATCCATCAACGGCTGCCATTTGCCAAAGCCTTTCGCTCACCTTTTGCCGGGACGATTGTCCAGTTGGCGAAGGCAACTTCCAGGCGCAGGAATCTTTCTCACAGTCAGGATAATAATTAACCATGCCAAAATAGCGAAACTGACCATTAACACGGCGAGTCCATCAGTTTCATCAGTTCCAACGGTCAATGTCAAAGACTATTATCTCTCTAATAACCGAAAACACACGCGCTGTCCCCGTAAGGGGATACTTTCCTCGGGAATTCCTTGAGGTATAAATGTGTGTATACCTGGATGTATATTTCATAATTTTCTGCTGTCCAGTTTGCAACCCTTTCGTGCAGTCTCTGATTTTCCTTCTCGAGCTACTTTTCTTACACGTATTCGCATCCTTTTCTTTGCTTAAGCCTTTTGTTTTTCTCGCCATTGTCCGGTTCGGGCACTTTGCATAATCAATAATCCTTGACGCTGGCCGGCTCACATTGTCGCTTTGGCTGACCAGCGAGGCGACACGTCTGAAAAGATAAATTATGGTTTGTAGTCAAATTGAAGGCAAACAATCCGCACAAAGGCGCACACCGCACGGGGATTGTGTCCGAGACCGGCACAGGGACAGGGACCGGTACAGGCATCACCGAATGCCGTTGCACAATTCGGCGCTCTCTCGGATTGCATGGGGTGGCCTTGCAGGGTCCAGCGCGACAGCTGCCGGGACTGGACAGTGGTCAGAGTTGCAATCCACAACTTGAGCAGTCCGAGATAGCCGAAAGGGGCAGTGCGGGGTGTGCTTGCACTGATTGTCTGTCCGACCGGTCTGTTTGTTTTTCCTATTTGGATTTATGTATTAATTTGATTGCACTTGGCTCCCAAAACAAAGTAGTCAAACTTAGTAAACAAGTAAAATGTAGAAGCAAAAAGAAGGTATTAACTGGCGTAGAGGGTGGAACGCCTTGTAAAATCTAATTTTGTATTGATTATTTTTAATATAAATTGTTGCTTTGGTCTAAAGCTTCTCCAGTTACCACAACTTATATAAATATTAACAAATAAAATGTATTAACATTTCAATATATGATTTAATTTGATCATTTAAAATATTATGCAAGTCGAAGGATGGATTATACAAAATTTGTTCTAGTTTAAAATAATAATGTATCTTTTGCATTTATATGTATTTTATTATTGTTTTATCAGCCGTATAAATCCCAAATTATTTTGGTAACAAAAAAATTCTCTATAAGTGTGAAAAGCTTCTAAATAATAGATTTTTCTGAGGATATGTTCAGGGTTTCTTACATGAGCTTAAATTACATGATTCAAGAACACATTTACCATATTCTTTTTAATATTTATTTATTTTCAGTACATTCATGCCACCGTTATCTAGCTAGAAATAAACAATTAACCTTATTCACATATATATAGTTTCAGCAAACAATATCCTATGTACACCAAGCGCAACCCCCGAGTGATCGATTCGTTGACCTAAGGAAAATCAAATATAATTACAGTTTTATTCAAATAACTGGCAAAGTACCGCCTGGGTGAGGTCAGTTGACCTTTCGCTGTAGTATCTGGCGTATTATTATCTCGGGGGTTAGCGAGAAGAAAGTCCTAAGTCAAACGGGCAGCTGTGCAAATGTCAAGACGTAAGTGTCAAAATGCTCATTAATAACAAGGTCCTTAAACGAGGAATTGAAACCTGGTAGCAATGCAGATGCGATATGGAGAAAATTGTTGGACCAAGCATAAGGATAAGAGGAGCTGAGCAAACACATTGGCAGCTAGCGAAAGATGAATCGATGAGAATGCAAAAATCCAAACAAAAGTACAGGCTAAGCCATCAAAGCAACTGGACAATGGTGAAACTTTGTCAAAGGATGTTTGCGCAAGTAAACATCAAGCAAACTATCCTAACACACACACAGGACACTGTCCCTGAAGCATGTGTTAAATTGAAAAATTATGATAAATAGCATAATGGGTAGCTGGCAAACAACAACGCAACATACCAAAACATCCCACTGAGCGCAGCCGAGTAAGTAATATGCAAAAAGGATATAAACAGTCTCCGGCCGCGTCTCAGGACATCCAAGGGTTGAGGCTGAAGAGACAATCGAGGCGTCGAGTGAGTGTTGCTAAAGTGTGCAGCAGCCTATGAAGGGAATCCTTTCGCCACGGGATATCATTTACGCCGAAACTCCAAGTTTGACCGATCCATCCCGGCCAGCCGGTTGCCAGGACATGTGTGTATGTGTGTGTGTGTGTGTGCGTGCAGTGTTTGCAGCACGGCTTTTGTTTATCTACCCGGCAATAGTTCACATAAGCTTATCTCCAGTACTTTGCCAGTCGTGCAAAATGTTTGCGAAAACTTCACCAATTGCTAAAGGGTTAAAAATAGCTCCATTCTTAGTCCCTTACGCTGCTACTTAAAGGATATTCACAGCTTAGTCGTGTAATGCGTTTTGTGAGTGTCCTGTTTGCATTTTATTCGCCGCCGAGCGATAAATGTCACCTAAATTATACGCCGAGATTTTTGCTGGCTCAACGAACGTCTTTTTGCTCCCGAACTCTTTCATCCCAAGCGGCTATCAGAAAGTGCATTAATATCCTTTTTCCTATTGCCATGTCTGACGTTCATATCCTGTGGCGCACATGGGATATGCTAAAATATATAATAGGGTTCTTAGGTAAGTTTTTATTATAGCTTTAGTCTAGATGAAGATTGAGGAGTGGGAATATCCAAGTTCCTTTTGCTTAGAAATCATTGTTATGATGAATATGGAATAAAGTAAGAAAATGTTTCCAACATTTTGATATCAAGCAACATGTATTTTTTAAAATTTGTAGACAAAAATGTTACTTTATACTACTCAAACAATTAGTAGACTGTCTTGAAAATTACGGAATAATTTTCGGAATATATTATAACAGCATAGTATGTAAAAATTACAAGCAGAGTTACGCTTTAAATTCCTGATATTGATTGGAATATGTTGAAAAAACAAAAAGTTTTTCTGCAGCTTATTATTATTAATTGGTAAGAAATTACATTTTTCATAGAATAACTCTATTATTAATCGATCGTCAGATTCTTCCCCCTTTATGCGTGAACTGCAAGGGCATGAAAAGTCTTCAAACATATTTAAAGCAGCGCCAGATGAAGATGGAACCACAGCTGGAATCGGAACTGGAACTATATTCGTTGCTGGAGCTGTTGGCATGTGTCTGCCCGCTTCATTTGGCGCCTAATCGTTGTTGACGCGCATAAATTCGAGTCCGCTTTAGCAGGCAATTAATTACAAGGGGTAGGCCTACTCTTCGGGATCACCCCTTTCGGCGTTTCTGCGTTTCTTATTTTGTCAACAAGCGGATTAGGCTGCGTGGTAATACGATCGCCCCCGAAAAATTGTGTATATATGGAAGCCCTAACGCTGCGGTCTGTGATTGCGTTAAGGTGAGAAACTGATATTTCCAATGTGTTTCAAATGTTCGAAATGTTGCCCATTGACAAATGTCAGAGGCAGCATATTTTTCCTGCGTAGATGTCTATTTTCGGAGCTGCGTTGCCCGAGTTTCCCACCGAACAGCCCCCGAGCTGGCTCCAATTAAAATTTAATTTTAAAGCGAACACTAATTGCACTTTTCATTTTTTCTCTCCTCCCCCCGGTCTAGTTGACTGCGCCTTCTTTCGCCCCTAGTAAACACCCCTATTTAGGGCAGCTCCCTCGCTGCCTCCCCCTCCGCTGATTACGTCAAGTTTCGTGCTTGTTCGCCTGTCGCAGGTGGTTTGTTTCATGGTTTCGGCGGTGCTTGCGTGCCGCTCGCCCGGTTACAAAACATTTACACACACAGATTTTGTTGTGCCACACAGCAATTTTATAGTTTCCGGATCAAAAGATCACTTCCTGCGCCAGGAATATGACAGGATGCTTGCAGGCTGCGCCAGTGCTTGGTCTTGTGGGAACATTTTTCGTCCTGTCGTGTGATATATTATATACTATTTATAGATTCCTAATGATGTGCTTTGACATGAGAAAAGGTATCTGCGAGTTGGCGCTCGATAATTGAGTTAGCTGTGATCAAACTGACTTGATTGAAATATCATATATTATATAAAAATATATCCTTAATATCCCTATTTATTAATTTATAAATCGAATTTATATGCCCTTGCACAGTGTTTTATATTTTTGTTAAAAAATGTGGTGAACATACTTTAAAAAGTACTTATATTCTAGATACTGACCAATAGCCGATGCAAACAAAACTCTCAGTTTGGATCTTTGTGTATTAAACTCTTTTTTGTTTTCAAAGATATTCTGAAAAAACTTGTTATTTGAGAACATAACATATCGCCAAAATCTTATAACATTGGACTACTATATATAGCTGTCAAAGGAACAATCGTTAAAAAATTCATTTTTGTTTATACATTTTAGGCCATCTTAGCTTCTTTGTATATAGCTTCTTATATGAATAATCTGTGAAAAATAAGGTATTCAGACTTCGGCGCCTCTCTGATTTTTTCGTCTGCAGTCAAGCAGACGACTGCCGCACGCGATCGCTGGACTATGTTGATGGGTTGCGTACATATAGTCCTGTGTTGGGTACACTGGCAGGACTCACAAAACCACAGAACGAGTGCTAAAAGTAAGCCGCTGTCCAGAGCCCTCGCCTGTGTCCACCAACGGCAGCTGAAACCGAACACTGAGGCAGCCGCTACGCCTGCGCACTGCGAGCACATCCTGCGGGCAGGCAGGTAGTCAAGGTTCCGACCGTTCGGGCACTTGACTTGCTTTGTTTGACGTGATTTGTTTGGCTCCCGACTACGAGTGCAATTAGGGCGCACAAAGGCGCAAAAACCGCAGCATGTGCCGGCTTCGGTTGCCAGTGACAGGTAGCACAAGGTGCAAGCCCGGACACAGTTCAAGAGGTCAACCCGGGCAAGGTATACAATGCTTTACAGCACTTCCTGCTTGCCATTCAATTGCGACCATTTTGGTGAAACTCAATACACAATACTAATTACGCATAAACAGACTAATTTCTTTTGCACTACCTAGGAAAATCTTTAAGGGAAAGTGTGGGAAATTCTTGCTAGAAATTCAAATTGGAAAATTGTGTACGCTCCCGCTGGATTACCGCGCCGCGTTTCTCGCGGTGTTCAAATTACGCTCATTGCGCCGCCTGCGCACACCCGCGCCCCGCTCTAGGGGCCCCTCCGCTCGGGTGGAAAATTCATTTTTCCTGCTTGCTCGCTTGTAGTTGAATATCCTTGGGAATGGCCAGCGGCAGTTGCGGCATCTTCTACTTCTTCTGCCTTGGTGTTTGTGGTAAGTAAATATGTTAAATCTTTACGTGATTTTGGAGCAGTTATGATTTCCTGGTGACCCGGATACAGGACGTGTTTGCTTAGGCAGGTTGGACTGTTTCTCAAACAGGTGTAGGAAGTGAACTTTATCAGGATGAAACAAGTGAAAATTGGATATGAATAGTTTAAAATAATATATAACTTATTATTTAATAGGAAACATTTTAACTATAAATCCTAATACTTTTTATAACTCTAAAATATTAAATGAAAACAGAAATTAAATTTAAACAGAAATTAAATTAAAAATCCATAATCCAATATCGGACGACGTATTTGTTACACAAATATACTCAAAAATATTTATCCTTAGATCATCTTTTGGCTGGCCCCACCTCAACACACCTTACTTCCCATTTCCTAAGCGCTGACGCACACCCCGAGCTCAGTAAACATGTCAATAAATCATTAGATCATGCGGCACTTGCATGTCATCCATCCACTCGAGTGTCAATAAGGCAACAACAACATCGATACGAAATCAATAGCCGGAAAATAGTTGACAAAGCGACCGTAAAGCAAACACGCAACCAAAAAATGCAACACCGAAAACACCAGAATCACAAATTAGCTACACGAGTGTGAGAAACAAAAAGAAAACCCCCCAAAACATTTAAATAAGAAAATGCTCGACACATGGTAATATGCTAAGAAAACATCTGGACGGGCAGTAAAATAAAAACCATATTCCTGTGGAGGATAAGGCCCAGCCACAACTGGGCCGTGGAGGATTACAATTTATGTTGAAGAGAGAGCCGAATCGATTTAAAAAATTTAACTATAAACGGGGGAATTTGTGCTTGAAGGCGTGTATTTCTTACACTCGCTGGAATTTGTTACAGTGGAGGGAAAATAAGTGAAAAACATTTCCGTGACATGACATTTTTTTATACTGCCAGACAGGATGAGGATGTGGTTGCCCCCATAACTGAACTTTTAAGATCAAACTCAAAAGTCCTTTGATATTATTTGAATATACGTTGAGTTATTTACGAGTTTTATGTACTGTAAGTTGAGATCTGACTGGCTGTTATCTGGCAAAGACATGCTCTCAGTTGATAAGCCCAATGTCTTTGGCTTATCGGGAATATAGGGTATTTTTTTCTATCTTCAAATTGAGCAGTTCAAATTTTATTTATTGCCTGCACGTAACAAGCCACTCAATTTACAAGATCCTCAAACTAAATATAATTTAAGATAAGCCAGTTAAGAGATAAATAATATAGGTCTACATGTTTGTTTTTTATCAGTTTTCGAACCCTTGAAATTTCACAGGAATCAACTGCACCCCTTTTTCTTGGCAATTATGACTCTATAATACTTTCAATATTTATGGCAATTGTTATTAAATATTATTGCAACCCTTAGGGGTCTTTTATTGACCGTACCCTGATATGTTTACACCCTTTCTGATTTTTTTTGGTATCGGCAACTGTGGTTCAATTTCCAGATCGAAACTCGAAACCACAAGGCAATCAAAGCCAAACAATGTGAGAAAATTATTGGGTTTCAACAATTACGACTGCATTTCGCTAAAAGTGTTAAATAACCAGGTTCCGGTACGGCAACCACCTAAGAAAAAGACTCGTCGTCTGCTAAAACCAAGTGGTCAAGCGCAGACCCTTCCCCCTCTCGTCCTAAACTGCGCTTAATGTCTGCGATTTCCATTTCAAAGCCTCACCAAGGAAGTAATTAGCAGAGTCAAGAAATGCAATGCTCAAGAAATCGTATAAATAGCTGACAAGAAATGCATATTGAGCACCGGATGTAAACTGAATCGAATTGAATTCAATTTGCATTAAAAGCAAAAACACATTTCCAATTCAAAATGCACAGATGTTCGTTGAGAATATCTGGAAGATACTTATGCATATGCATATACTTACAAGCTATTGAAGAGTGACAACTGAGTGACAAGACTTGTAATTGCTCTCATTTGATTTTAAACGTACATAAAGTTTATTTTTAGATGTAACTCTTAAGAGCAAAAAACTTGTTTTCCAATACTAATATTTATATTGGCAAGTTTGCCAATTCCTTTAAGAACTGGTTTCCGACGAATCAGTCCCAAAGGAAGCGGAGATATTGGATGCATTGCACCTAAGACAGAGGTAAAGGTAATAAATGTGCAAATATTGGGCTATATAGCCGATGTTTCGTCATGATTTATATCATCAGCCTTATTCTCATGTTGTTGAACTGTAGGAATTTTTATCGGAACTATATTTAGTTTTGTATATTATCTATGTATTACTTCTTTTTAAAGTCATTCCAAAGAGCTATTCCATGTACTTGGTGTTTTATTTCTCTCTCCACAAATTGTATAATTTTGTAATAAAGTTTATTTGTTTTAATAATTCCTATCATAAAGTTACAATATTATAAACCAAATGCATATCTATTATTTACTAAATATTTATAGAACTGTACTTTAAACGGAACCGCTTCCGCTTGGCCACGTTTCAGATAGTTTTTTTCGTTACTTCCCATAACATTTTTCACCTCTGGTATTTACGCAATGCTCCCCAAGAGACAATCTCATGCACTTCTCGTTCAGCCGGCGAGGCGAGGCGCATCTGAAGTTTTGGATCGACCCAGTTGCACTGCATAGCTCTATTATGATGTTAAATATTTGCACTCTGATAAACTCAGAAGATCTCGTTTGGGTATCTCTGCTTTGGTCTATTGTTTGTCTTTTACTGCATTACGCATACTCGCACTTCCTACATTCCGCTGGGTTTTTGGGGCCCGAGTCTCAAGCGGATTCATTCATAAAAATGCATTTGGTGAGAAAGTCGGTGGATTGCGTCAGTTAGTGCACGATGTTGTTTTGCCTACGAAATAGTTGAGATTTCAAGACTCAAATCTTGCCGCTAAATGCAAATAGACGAGAATAAATTTACACACGCCAGACTTTGCTTTGAAACCGCTGATAGCTGATAAGCTTCTGGTTGTAAGTTGTGCATTCGGAGAGGCAGCTGCTGGGTTGCTTTTCCCACCGAAAATACTGGAAAACTGTTGGCCCATACTCGTTCGGGCCTTGGCCAAGTTCAAAGGTCATATTAAAATTTTAATGCCAAAAAACACATAATTGAAATTGGCGCAGAAACGAGTTTTCTAGCTCAAAAAAATAGAACGAAAATAAAATAAAAGTGACCCATGGGAAGTTTTCGTGCAGTTTGACCTTTGACACGAGCTCTAGCAGCCACCCCAAAATCAAACTCGACCCGTCTAACAGGATACCCTACCACGTGAACCCCTGAACTTGCGCAAGTTTAAGTGAGTAGCCGCTGCTAGTCGCTATTTCATTCAGTGCCCATTCATATGCATTCACTTACATTCATAATTATTAATGCGCGATCAGAGTTCAATTGTTCAATTAGCCGCCGCAAAACTTCTGTGTGGAGAATTATGAATGAATTTCCAGTCGATTTGAGTGTACGCCCCAAGGGGGGGCGTCCCGGAGTGCAAAACCCCCCTTCACCCCCCCTGAAGGGCAGTTCCCCTCCGCGTGGCAGTCGCTTAATCATGTTAATGGCATTAAGCAGCTTAATCGACGGCAAGATCTAAGCGCTGGCGTCGATAATCAGCTGGCAGACCCAGAGCACGAGAGCCAAGGACCACCCAGCCAGCTAGTTGGCCCCATCTAATTAAAAACCAAAAAGTGCAAGCGGCTTGTAAATGTCAAGCCGATTGTCAAAGAGTTCGCGGATCACGAACTCCGAGCCAGTTGCAAAATCAAAATGCATTCGAGCCCAACTACTGGCGACAATTAAATGAAAGCCGCTGCGGCAGAGATCACAGCAGAAAATAACAATAATGAAAAAAAAAAGGAGAGTGGGAGAGCAAAAAAATCGTTTAATATTATAATTGATGTTATTCCGCACCAACCCCGAGTATTGACATTTGCCTACTTGACATTTTAATATATTTGCTTGCGAAATTTCATTATTTTTCGCTCTCTTTTTTTAATCACAGTTTTCGCTTATGTGTGGCAACATTTTCATAAAAAATAAAAGCTGAATGAAAAAAAAAAAACATAACAAAAATCATTTGTTGACCACAATAAAATGTGACCGGCCAAATTAAAGGGGTTAAACTTTTTGTTGATCTCCTGGCCGCAGCTCAGCATCTCGAGACCGGTAACAGAAATGAGGCCCAGCTCTTGGGAAATATTTGGGTTAGGTTTATGGAAATATATGGAACTACTTAGGAGCCGAGAGGGCAGAGGGTTCAGCACGCAGCAAAGGTGAGCACTTCGTAAATTAAGTAGTTGTTGTTCAAAAACACTTTTCTATTGCAGCGATTTGAATGGAATGTGCCGAATTAAAACTTCATATAAATATAAAAATATATAAAACAATATTCAATATAATCTAAATTTTCTTCAGACATAACTTTTTTAAATTGATACTGCATTTAAAATTCTTTAATTTAAAAATAAATATTTATTTTGGAAAAATATAATTTTGGCAATTTTTTTTAAACGATACCAAGTGTCAAACACATGATTAAAAATTAATCTAGTCTCGGATTGAAAATAAAGCACTAACCAGATTAAAAACGGTTCTAAATTTATTCTTTTCTCTCGCCTTAACACCTATGGAGAACAATAAATAAAGAACAAAACCAATGTTTTTGATAGTTAGAAAAACTACGAAACTATTAGAAATCTTTGTCCAGCAGGGACTTACGGCAGAGAAAGGAGATCAAACAGGAGCCACAACACTAATCACGTGAACATAAAGACATCCAAACCTTTGCTCCGACCGAATGTCTTTGGTCAAATGACCAATGGACAGTTTACCTCTGTTTTTTTTGGGTCTAAGCATCTGGCCCCGAGGACAATAAACCAATTTGAACGCCCACAAAATGAGCATGAAATTGCTAGCGGAAGGAAGTTCATGTGCCACAAAAACAAGGCCTAAAACAATTGTGTTGGCCATTTGGCAAGGAGGCGGGGGGTGGGGCAACTAAAATAGTTGTCCGAGCTGAAGAAATGGGGTAATAAATGCACAAATGGTAAAGGAAATATGCCAGCATAAAAGGCTAAAATGTTCATAAATATGGGCAATTATTTCTGCAGACACAGCAGAGTGTGTGTGTGTGTGTGTGTATGTGTGTTTTGTGTCGCAGGTCGCTCTGTGGTCCTTTCGTCAGCACGTAAATCAAGTCAATAGCAACAACAAAGCCGCCGCAGTAGGTGTTGCTTATTGACCATTGTCCAGGGCCCGGGGCCAACAGTTTCCTGCGGCTGACAAAGACATCAAAACCATGCGCCTGGGTTTGAACTATTTTGTATGCGACACAACTTGGCCAACACCCACGAGGCAGCTGCCGCTGTCAGCCGGCGGCTAATGCGGTAATTAGATAATGCCTCAGGTCTCAGGCTGTCTGGGCACGCGGCAGACCCCCTCCTCGACGGGTTAAAGATTGCAATCTGCAACCGTAATGCGATCCTCGAGGCTGCTTCGGCGACTACCTCTACCGTCAATCTCAACTCCTTTGCTACAGTTTCCAAGAGGTACCGATTGCCACCCCTTTTCCGGCCGCATCCCGCGACGTATCAATTTCCGAGCTAGGCGCAGCCCCTGGCGAGCATCCTTTGAAATCGAAAACCGCAAAACATTAGTAAGCCCATTTCAGTTATTATTTGTGTGTTTTTGCTTTTATTGTTCTTTAGCCGCAATTGTAATTTTATCAAGCAATTTGTGCAGTCAAAAAAATATATAAACCCTGTCGGGTTATGCGCCATCTGATACTTTATTAGATGTTTTGATTAGCCACGATATTTGGCTAGGAGAAAGAGAGAGGGCGAGAGGGTGAGACGTAGAAAAACAGTTAAGAAGTATATTTTAATTTAAATATGCGTTACAAGCTTCTACTCCAAACTCATCCCGACATTCCTAATAAAACCTCATTCTACAGTAAACCTGCTTTTGGTTAATACATAAAAATTGAAAAAATTTCAAAATTTAAATTTCAGTTGCACTCTTCAGTCAAACTTAACCTTTCAGTTTTCTGAGTAATTTATCTGGAAGAATACGATAGTCGGGCTCAAATGTTCGCTTTCTTTGACAACAAATTTACCGTTACTTTCTCTAACTCTAACCTCATTAATTACAATTCCAACCTGGCAGCATCAACAGGGGCAACCCTAAACGCAACCCTTTGCTTACCTAACTGACCATTGGTCAAATGTCAGTTATAAGTCCAAAGCAAACTCATGTCTATTTGCACCAGGGGCAGCTGTCGGCCTAATGCAACATAATCTCAAAGACACCCCGGCTAAATCAAGAATCAAAAGATGCTGCGACCCTTGCTCTACCCTCCGGCAGAAAATAAAAAATAGAATTAAGATCTTGTTTCGCAACTTTGTCAAACACAATTAAAAAGTACAAAAAAACACACAAAAATAAAGGAAAATATAATAGAAATGTGAATTTGATTGAAATGCCAGCCAAATGTCAATCAAGGAACTATGAGAAGAAAAAACCTGGAGAGATCTGAGATTTGAAGTATACATTTCAATCAAACGGTTCAATAAGCATTTGCAGTCTAACGCACTTTTTCTCGAGTGTTTTCTTTTTCTCACCCTTCAAAACTCAAGGAAATTTCATTAAAAATGTCCAAGTTTTTAGCCCAAAAAATACAAGTTTATAGTTTCCACAAACAAAGAAAATTTGTAAAAATCATGCGACCAAAACTACAAAGAATATTTAATTATCTAAAAATTCAACGGTCTATGCAAATGCAAGTAATGTTGGAGGTCAGAGGAGGTCAATGCCGAACCGTTGTTTTTTTTTTCTTCCGGACGAAGGGTTGGTTTCCTTATGTTCTCTAGCGTTCTCCTCGCGCTTATTTGTCCAGCTGCTGACCGAAGCTCAAAGATCTTGGATTGTGATTTTTCATTAGAAAATCATAAAAATGAAATCGCAATAGCCGACGTTGAGGCTTATTATGCGTGACAGCCCACAAAAGCATTTATAAGCATGACAATGGTATCATACCCCACATATCTGAAGACATAAACCATATGAGGCTTACTGCTTCCAATCAAAAATTCCAGGCAGATGTCCTGAGAGCTCTGCACATCCCGATACTTGCCTAATTCAATTAGCACCATTATCGATACCGAAAAGAAGATGAAGAGACCGGGGGAGAAGCCAAGTTTCTCCCCTTGTCCCTGGCGACTGCTGTTTTTATGAGGCGTGTCAAAAGGGGCTGACAAAAGGCAGTTGGCACCTTCGATTGGATTGACATTTTGGCTGTCAGCTATGCGAAAGGGGGGATCTACTTTATATAGGTACTATAAAACAGAGTACTACATGTGAAATTGAATACTGAAATGATTTCTCAAGTGAAGTTAATTAGATATTTATGTGATATTTATGTGCGCAACTGCATGGGATTTAGTCATATAGCAATCATAAACTATATCTTAAACAGAAGCTGCTTTTATTTTTATGTAACCTTTTAGAACAATAAAAACAGTGGAAGTATTTCAAAATAATTTTGTGAAAATAGAAAATTAGATACACAATTATTTTGGTAGTATTTAATTCGGAATTTAATTTTAAAATTCTTATTCTCCATTTATGTGAACCACTGTATTTTTATTTGATGCAGCATTTTCGTTTTCTTTTCCATATTTAAAGCCGAATCAAGAATTGATTTGCTTGTTATTTTAATTTTTTATCAAATTATTATCCCTTACCAAAACTTACGTTAATATTTTGTAGGCTTCTCTAATCTCATTTTACTATGCCGAGCTGAGCATTGAAAAATCGACATTTAGGCGCGAATTTATTCTCATTATGTTTACGAATTATAATAGAAAATGCGCGAAAATTTCTTCCAGCTCTATTGTGTTTTTTTTTCTTGTTCTTCCTCTACCTAGGCGCTTATTCTTCAAGCTGTCAATAAACATTTATGCATTATGCGTAAACAAAAATAATAAAGTCAACTTTACAAAGGTGCCAAAAAAAAAAAAAAACAGACAAAACAAATTTTGAAGTGTTGCCCTAAAAAAATGGGTGCAGTCCGACGCCACGCGGCTTTTCTTTGCACATTTCCATACCCATTTCACATTTTGCATTTTCCATTTCCAAAAACCCTAGGCCCAATTTCGAGCCGAATAAGAAAGCAAATGAATTTGTTTGCCTTCAACGCAGACGTAATCAAATATTCAAAGGGCGACGCGACGGCTGCGGCTGCTGCATATGCATATGCAAAGATGCAAAAAAAATATTGGCAAAGCCTAAGAAACTGGGTCAGAGGTCAGCAACGAACACATACACACACACGATCGTTGGTCGTTTCGGGGTGCGCGGCAGCAATTTTCTATGCGAATGCATTTACCGTCGCTCGAGACATATGCAAAATGAATGCCCTAGTTCAGGCTCGATCTTGATACCCCCTGCCTGCCTGTCCGCCTCTGCTGCTTCCCTTGTTACGCTTGACATTATTTCTGCCAATTTTCAATGCATTTTCCACTGCAAATAATTTCGGATTTCGCATTTTATAGTTGACCATTTTTTTCGCTTTCACTATTTTTGTGACATTTTTGTAACGATATTTTGTGTTCGACTCGGGAAGGGCGGGCTGCAGGAGGAGTGGCTGTGGAAAGTGCGCGAAAATTAACGCATTTACACAATTTTTGGTTTAGCCAAAAGATCATTAATTATCATTTTTATCTGTTGCTGTGACTAATTTGATTTTTATGTGCTGCAACATTTTTATGGGTGTGGAAACTTTAGTTTTTAAAAGCCTAAATACAGAAAACTGAGCTAAAATTGAAAAAATAACATTTAAAAATTATAAATCAGTTTCTGAGTCTAATTTTAAAAACTTAAGAACTTGATGAGAATAGGAGAAATGTGCTTTGACTTTCTTTTAGAGCAACCCTCTTCAATCTTAAGCTCGCCTTTAAATTGTTAAAAATAAACATCTTTTATCTTGTAAGCTGTCAACTTTCTCGCCAAACGGAACTCCTAACGGTCAACTGTCCATCTCGTGGCTTCTCTGAGAAACTCGAGTTGTTTTTTAACTGGACCAAACCGCTTGTCACCTCTGAACCGAGTAGATCGCCCCTTGCAACATGTCAGCGGCAATTAATAAATAAAGTTCATGATTTTACGCAAAAAAAAAAAAAGAAATAGTAAACACACTTCTGGTTTTTAACCCCAAAGACATGTTGGCTAAATGGCCAAGCATCTTTGATCTTTGAAGATCAGTTCTGTACACAGAGGCGAAAAGGGTCTCAGCATCCTCAACCTCAGCCTCAACCTCGTCATCTTCATCCCTTTCTCTTTATGAACTCTTTATTTTTTTTATTTTTTTCCAGTTTTATGCCCAAAAAATGAACCCATAACAAAAAATTTATTTGATGAATGAGTTGCAGCCTCTTTTGGGCAAGGGCTATTTGTTCGGCGGGTTCAAGGGGTAAGCGGCGTCTGCGTATTGGCACAACAAGTTATTAATTACGCAGAGGAACCTCAGAGGCCCTCAAGAGGGCAACTAAATATAGCAAAATGATTTCATTGAATTCGGTATTATCTGTAGCTTATGTCACAAAAAATGCTCCGCTCTGTCTTTCTGATTATTTGTTTTTTCTTTTTTCGGGGGGATTTTAATCTTTATAGATTTTTGCTGCTGCCGCTGATAAACAGAGTTTTTTCTTTTGAAATTCCTGCGACTGACTGTAAAAATCTCAATATTTTATAGCTGCTTCGAAAAATAAATAAAATAAAATTCAGAAAAAAAGGCACGAGAAATTCATTACTCAGCGTGATAAGCGGACCGACTGATAAGCCAGCCACAAAAACAGAGATGCGACTAGAAACCGTTAGACGACGCATGCTGCGTGCTCCACTTGACGGCCGCCTTTGCCGCTTCTAACTGGAAAATCACTCATTTCACGTGTTTCCTCCGCAATTCGCTCTGCACCCGGCTATCGACTATCTCGCTTGCACGCACACAGTCTCCACAATTGGACGCCGTGTGGAGCGCTGGGGTCTCACAGTGCACGTCCGAAGGTTAGAGGAGCACACAATTTGATTAGCAAATAAAAATGAGCGCCAGTTGCTGCTCTGCTCTGCTCTCGCTCTCTCCTTCACTCTCTGGCACGCACACATAGCCAGCTGCGGCGCTCAGTAAAGCACTCAAAAAAGGGGCGGCACTCTGTTTGAGCATGAGAGCGCGTGCATGCACATGTGTGTGTGTGTGTGTGTGTGTGTGTGTGTGTGTCTGATTGGTGTTGAGCGCAATTCTGAGCAATTCTAGAGTTTCGTCAAGTAGAACGATTCTTACGTGAGCGGTCTCCCAATTGGCTTGCTTAACAGCTTGCTTAACAGCGACTGCCGCTGTTAGTTAACAGTTATGTCATATAGGAAATTCTAGTTGCATTTTATTTTATATCTATAAAAAAATTAAGAACAAACAAGTTTACAAATTTTGAAAACTAAAATGTATATTGCATATAACTCAATAATGTGTATTATTATCGTATGTTATTATTATATTATTATATATTATTTTAAAAAATTATGTAATTCTTTTATATCTATTTTTTATGTAATTTCCTTTTCTAAATCATTACTTTCTATAAAATATTTAAGTGTGAAGGATTCTTGTAAAAAAATATTGTAAATATTTTTAAATTACAAAAGTGTTTCTAAAAATTGTCTGAATCAACATAGTTTATTGATAGTAAAACAGTTGTCAGTTTTGATATGTAATTTCTGTAATAATGTACAAAAAATGTAAATATACTTTTTATATTTAAAAAAAAAATAAAATGTATAATTACTTTTCTTTCTTGGTCTTATAACAACACTTTTACCATTTTGAAGAAGTTTTCCAGACATTCTTTAAATTCGGTACATGTCAAATAAATACCAGTTATAGATTATAAATATAGCTATCCATAGCTCAACGTTGAATGGATGCCATGCAGAGAGCAAATGCGAATACAAAAATTGTGAAATTCCAACGCGAATCTCTATTAATTAACAACTTTTCAGAGAAGCATTTGACCGGTGCCATCGAGGCAGCAACGGCAACAGCGTCAGCAGCAGCGTCAGCAGCAGCAGCGTCAGCAGCAGCAGCAGCAGCAGCAGCAGCAGCAGCAGCAGTTTGCTGCATTCCCATACTCGAACTCGAAGCCGAGAGCCAAAACTGAAACTGAAACTGAGCCTCGCGTCGGTTTGTGCCTGAAATAATTAATGATGTGGCGCGCGGCGTCTCAACTTTGTTGCTGTGCAAATATTAGCAAATTATTTTAGTTTTAGAAAATCTCCAGCGAGCCAAAACCTGGTTCTGGTTCTGGTGCAAATTTCGCTGTTTGCCTTGTGCCCGGCTGTCAATTTTCTTAACTCTCAAGACAAAGTCGAACATCCCTCGGAGGTGGCAAACGGTGGGGCACTAATGATGTTCTGTGTGGGTTTTTGTCAATTTTCCCTTTCCCTTTGCCTGATTCTTCATTCATGCCAAGACTCAGTGGCAAATATTTGCACTTTTCCGTTTGGTTAAATGTCACCCTGAGCCAAGGCTCAGACTGCGGCCTTTAATTGTTCCTCTTGTCAACTACTTCGAGTAATTAAAAACACCTTTCTGCCGTCGAAGGCGAAGATGTGCCAAGCTATCTACTTCTCCCCCTTCCCTCTGCGCCCAGCTCCTTGATCATTTTGTTTGATTAGCAAATTTGTCAAATTTGCCACGAAAATCCATTTATCAAAGCGGCTAATGATTGCGCAGTGAAGCAAGTAGCCTAAATCAGAATTGGCAAATTTGAAAGGTTAGTTTCTTAGATAGAATGCTTTAGGCTGAAGATGGTACTTGCGAGAAAAGAAAGCTTTAAAGAGGAGTTAATTGCCCAGACTTAAAATCATGCACAAACAATGCAACCAATGTTTTTAAGTACTAATTAAAATTATGAGTATTGCATAAAAAGGATAGTTTTATGTGTATGAGAGAGAGATAGAGAGAGACCTTGACTGTGAAGAACAAATTTAATAAGGTACTCTGTGTGGTAACAAGCGAGAGGCAGAGGCAAAAAAATTAAATATAGCTAAAAAATAGAGTCAAAGTCTGCAAAGTGTTCCTTAAGCACATCAGACTCACATAGAAGTGCGCATTTAGCGGAGGAGTTTATAGAAAGTTGAAGACCTCTGAGTTAGATACCGCATTTACTAATCGAGCAAATCCGGATAAAAAGTATTACATATATGTATATGTTTTTTCTATATGTCTTTTAGTATATATATATATCTCCTGTTATTTCAAAGGATAAACTTTTTAATCGCTCAACGCTTGGCGCGCTTTGCTCATGTGGCACGCAACGCCAAGTGGCTGAATAATTAAAACGCAGGACATGTGTACGCAGGATAACAACAATGGCAATAATAAACTTTTGCCCGGCTACGAACGAGGGGGGTTATATGATATATGGGGATATGGTTGGGTTGGCGGCAATTATCTCGCGTCAGATTAAGGACTGGAGGCGCTGAGCGTAAAGGAGCGAAAGGATAAAAGCCGGATGTCAAAATATGGGTAATAAATGTGCTAAACAGACGCCGCAAGATGATACACTTGTACGCACACACACACGCACACGCACAACACACATGCATGGCTGATGAGTTAAATGGCAAATGCTAATGGAAATGTGACAGGCAGTCAGCCAAAGGAGGCAACCAAGGCAGCAGCTGCCTAGCTCCAGCAGCTCTTTATTGTTGCCCCATCCCCCTGCCACTTCTGCTGAACATATGCAAATACAATGGGGCCCATACATACACCACGTGAATTTAGTGGTTCCGGAAGTTTGTTGACGGTATTAGAGAGCGAATTTTATTGCCGTCTTGAAAGTTTGCGTACGCTTGCGAGCATAAATGAAAAGACGCGAATTGAAATTCATGGGAAACACAACCCCCCAGCAAGTGGGGGCTGTATGTGTGTTTTATTGTGTGTGTGCCTTGCGGCATTTCCAACTGAACGTGCCACAAAGCCAAGTTTCAACTCGTGCCTTAATCTAAATCTGTTGTGTTTAGGCTGGGAGCGGTTGGGGGTTGTTGGGGGGCTGGCATTAGGGCGCCTAACAGGCGTGTAAATATGGATAGCAATTCCCCGAACATATGTTTGTTTATTCATTCGTGTTGTCGTCCTGTGCGCCAAAATTGCAGACAAACAATTAAAATGTTGCCGCGGATTTAATTGAAAATTAATTGCAACTGTTTGAGAGGAAGAAGGGAGAGGAGTAGGAATTACCCACACCATTTTCCTTTCTTGAAACTTATAATTTTTATTATTATGCATATAAAGAATATGATTGTAAAAACTTAGTATAATAAATAATAAACATTGAGAGAATTTTAGTATGTCTTCATCCCAAATTTAATATAATTGATATAATTAATAATGTATCAAAATTAGTTGCAACTGTTTGCTGGGCGAATGTGGGAGGAATAGGCGTCTATTTTCATATTTTACTAACTCATATTTGTGCTTGAGTATATTGGAAATATGATAGTAAAAACTTAGTTTTTACGTAAACTAACAAATTATTTTAAAAAATTCTAGCTTGGCTTAAAGTTAACATTATAAAATGAATGAATAATTCACACCTTTAATAAACTTCTCGATGATATAGCCCTAAATACGAAGTCCAAGCTCTGAATCATTTTCCAGAACTCAACCTAGGGCAACATCCGAGTGCAGCCACTCAATTAGAGAGTTTGCTTGATTACATTGTACTGGCCAATCTATCGAGTACTCGCTGACACGATCCATTCATGGAGAGCAAATGGAATTTAACCTCGAGCGGAATGAAATAAATGAGCTGCTATTGGCTACTGATTGTTGAACTCTTGAACTGTATCGGTACTTAATGGAAACGCAATCAAATAATTGCGCAAAGTGTGCCACAATCAAATATAGCAACAAATTAAAGAACGCCAACACCAACCCCAACAACAACAAATGCAACAAACAACAAAAGTAACTGTCATTGTGGCTGCTGCTGCTTCTGCCTGCAAATCGATAAATCGACAAAACCGCAAAATAAAATACAACACAACAGATGAAGAAGAAGAGGCAAATAAGTTATCCCAAAAGCCCCGCATCTGCCCCACAGCCCCAACATAGAGCTACGCGATAAGTTTACAATTGCTTATGACTTCAATTAATCTGTGGAAAGCGCCTACGCGCAGCGCAGTCAACAAAAAAATAAAAATAAAATAAAAAACATAATAAATGTAAGAAAAGAAAAAACAGGAAATTTCATCTTTGTTAACTGAGCGATCTAATACCCTAACAACCAACTAAATAATGATTTAAGCCCCAATATGACGAAGAGAAAGAATATGTTTTATATATAAAATTAATATATTCTAAAAGTCTAAAAATCATTAATAGCTGATTCTATTTAATAAAAACATATTATATTAATAAAAAAATTATTATAAGAATAATAAAATGATGTAAATAAACCAGTTTATAACATTTGTTTGTAAAAAAAAAATGAATTGAAACAAAGTTTCATAAAACAGAACTACAAGAAAAATCGATAAATAAAATGCACATTGAGTATTATATATATATAGGTATATATATAATTTATAGAATTGCCTGTGTCGAATTTCGTTAGTAATTTACAATACCTCTTGCAGGGTATCAATTCATAAAGCTCGCACACAAGAAACACTGTCTACGATTCTGCACGAAAATAGAAATTGGCAAGAACTGCGTCTGCGGTCGCCTTGCACTCGCACCCGCTTTGGCACCCGCCCCCTCCCCTTCCAGTTCGAACAGGCTCCCGGCATGGAGCTTGAATAGTTCGCAGACGCGATCCGAAGCTGCGACGCAGCCGCAGAAGACAATTGACCTGAAATTTCATTGAAGATGCGCGCGGTCTTCATTGCAACTGCAGCTACAGCCACGGCCATGGTCAGGGGCAGAGGCAGAGGTGGAGGTAGTGGGGGATGCAGCAGTTGGGGGCAAGGCTTTGAAATCTATACAAAACGGTAAATTGCTTAGTCATTTGGCCAAGTTGCTGCGCTGATGATGCCTCGGTCCCAGCCTCAGCCTCAACCTGAGCTGCACATTGAACGGACGCTGCCCGCATCGATGATTGTGATCATGATCATTATAATTATTTGACTTTGGCATTATTATCAAAATGAAATCGCATGCTGAGTGCAACGCAGTACAGCCCGCCGCCCACCGCCCGCCCCCACCCCTTCCCCTGCCAAGTTCGTGTCCAGCACGCAGTCGCAGCTCGGGCTCAGCTCTCAGCTCTTAGCCCTATTTCACACACCCACATGAACGAGGCTCGTCTTCAGCGCCACTTCCACTTGGCCTGGTCCACTGTGGGGGCGGGCGCAGGTGCGCGGAGGCAGGGAGGGGGCCAAAGCACAGCTGAAATTGCTTTCTTAAATTTGGATTCGCTTAGCCTCTGGACGGAACCTGTGAGTTGCCTAGTTCGACTAATTTCTTGGGTGGCTGCGAAATATGAGAAACTGTTGAAGAAGCAGAGCAAGAAAGTTGGGCTTTAGCTGAAGGTCTTATAGAGTGTAATATGCCACAATCTGAGTGCAATTTGCAAATACTCAGACTGAAATACTTTCGAGCGGAAGTGGTTTTATTATATTTAGATTATTAAATATATTTATGCTATTTTGAAATGTCAGATTATGCAGATTAATTAAAATAATTTGTTTTTGACTGCACGAATAATATTTGTTTGCATTGTTTACCTCAGAAATTTGACTTCAAGACCGTGTCTGTATTAAATTGTCTAAAATGTGATAATATATTCTAAATATAGCCATAAATTAAAGGTAAATATTATTTATAGGCAAGACAAAACAATATTTTTTTTGATTGTACCATATTTATTTAATATATTTATGAGTATGCGAACATTTATTTATTATTAAATTCTGCCTATACTTTGAAGCAGCTTTTAAATGAAAGATAATCTACATACATAAGTAAGTAAGTATACGTAAGTATAAGGTAGGTATACGTAAATTTAATGTTAAAAAAAGCTTACATACAAATAAGGTAATAAAGCATAATAATAGTAAAAAGGTGTATAATAAATAAAATAATAATAAATGAAATAACAATAAAAATAATTATTATAAAATGTTCGTAATTTCCATTAGCAAATTTACTTTCCTATAATTTATAACCATCTATAAACTCATTTTGCGTAAATTCGCACACAAGTTGCCTTTCCAATTGCAATCTGCATAAATTGAATTGATTCTCATTTCGCATTGTAACATCAATATCTGAATGGAGCATATGAGCAGATAAGTGAACGCAGGTGCTGTAAATTACTCCACATACATATAGTATGTGATCGTATGCAAGAAATCCTTGGGCGGCTCATTTTCAATTTGCGCAAAGACAAATCGAATTAGCCGGGGAAAACGGAAAATGAGTTCAATATACCAGTGCGGCACATATGCGCGGAGCCTGGAACACCACCAGGTGGTCAAATTGCCGCAGGTACGAGCCGAAATTCAACAGCAACAGGAACCACAAGAGGTTAAGCGAGCAAAGTTCGTGGCCGCGGTACTGTGTGTGTGTGTGTGTGTGTGAGTGTGTGTGTGTGTCTGTTCAGTTGCAACTGCATCTCAATTTCAACTGCAGCTGTGCAGTAGCCCCAGCTCCGGCCACTGTTTGGTTGCGCCGGCTCCCATTTAGGGTCTCGGTCGCGGTCTCTGTGTCGGACTCGTCGCTTCCAGTCTCAGTTCCAGTCGCCACATTCGCTGGCCAGTCTTGGAAAACTTTTGACCTTCTCACGCGTCGACTGAAATTTTCGTAATTGTAAGCGCCATTTGATTTTTGTACATTTTTTTTGGCAAAAAGAAAAGTTGATTACGAAATCTGATTATAGAGTTACGCGCAACGAAACGTGTTTGTTCATTTAGATAGATAATTAGAGAGATATGGCTAGAAAGTTTGCGGGTTTTCATAAATAGATATATATGTATGTATATATCTTCTTCTTGATTGTAAGAAACGCCCATTACGTGACAATTTTGTAATACCCTCTTTAACTGTGTAATTATACTTGACTTCAGTTTTATAAATATAAAATAAAAGAGTTAATCTGTCAAATATTTAGAAATAGTAAATTATATAATATAATTTATGTGCCTGAAAAACAAAGTCGAAATCGTTGAAATACAACTTTTTTTTATTTTTTCTATTTATTTAATAGGTTGACAAATCGAGTGTCAACCTAAGTAGAATGTATAATACAAAATAAAATATATATAAATATAAAAATGAAAAGCTAAAAGCCTAAAAGAATTATAAACAATTCTCATAACATCACCGAAATGAAGTAAGGATCAAACCAATACCTGTGTTCTTTTATGTGCCCACCCAGGTTCACGACCCGATCCAGGCCAGGAATTAGTTCAACATGTGATCAGGCTCATCGACAATTTTAATTTCGGATTTTAAGCCATGCTAAAAATACCTAAAAAGGATCCTCAAATAAATGAAAGCTTTACACTTTTAAATATTAACTTATTATTTAATTATATAGTATATGTCTTAAAATAAAAAATATATATATTTTCACCATCTTTACGTTTATTATGGTGTAATAAATTATATACCTTAAATTAAAAAATAAAATATTCTTAAAATAAATTGGAATGGAATGAAAAATATGGAACTTCGCATATATAAATAAACTTGACTTTTATGTTTGCAATGAAAACTGAACATTCTCAAGAGCATGACCCTGACCTGATTATGTTTATCTTAACTGAAAAACATCTTACGTTTATTTAATTTAATTATTGTATTTTATTTAAAGAAAAAATTGCGAACATGTTTGTTTGCCTGCGTTTATCTCTGACTGAGATAAAGATGCATCCGTGAGATACTTTATGTATAAAAGATACGAATACTTGCGATGCACATTCAACTGACAAAATGCCAGCGAATTATCAACTGCTCCTGAAGATTGGCCTCGCCTTGGCGTTGGCCATGGCGATTCCTGGCGAGGAGTTGTCGCCGGAGATCGCCGCAAGCTCGGAGACGGCTCGCATCAATGGCGGCCAACAGATGAACCAGTCAGTGCCCTTCCAGGTGTCCATGCAGCTGCTGCGCCGCGGTCGCTGGCGGCACTTCTGCAGCGGCTCCATTGTCAGCGAGCAGGACGTTCTGACGGCGGCGCATTGCGTGGAGAAGCTGCTGGTGGCCAACATCAGCGTGCTGGCCGGCACGCTCAACTGGCAGGTGGGCGGCCACCGGCACCGGATAGTGGCGAAGCACGTGCATCCCCAGTACGCAATGAGTCCGCGCATTGTCAACGACATCGCCGTGCTGAGGGTCAGTCCGCCGTTCGCCCTGCATCTGGCCGAGATTGGCGTCGTGCCCCTGGCTGGCACCGATCGCATTGGGCGCCAAGTGGCGGTACGGCTCACCGGCTGGGGCTCAACGACGCCCAGCAGCGCCGGTGCCCAAGTGCCGCAGCGCCTGCAGGTGCTCGACTACCAGACCATCTCGAATGAGGAATGCGCTCAGCGCGGCTTTCGCGTCACGGCCAACGAGCTGTGCGCTCTCTCCGCACCGGGCCGGGGCGCCTGCATGGTGAGTAACAGCCCGGACTCCGATTCGCCAGGCTACCTTAACAGCTGTCATTTTGCACACAGGGTGACTCGGGTGGGCCGCTGATCTTGGCCAACGGCAGGCAGCAGCTGGTGGGCATTGTCTCCTACGGCAGCGCCACCTGCGCCCAGGGCAAGCCCGATGTCTATACGCGCGTTTCCAGCTTTCTGCCCTACATCAGCAAGGTCCTTAACCAGGATCTGGCCTAGGCGCAGGGCAAACAATAAATTCTCTTGTGGCTTACATTTTATTTGCTTTGTTTTACGCTTTTTTCTTCTCTTTTTTTTTGGCGGCTAATTAAAAATCTTGTTCAATATTCGCCACAGCTCAGCTCGGCCTGGCAGCATCTTCATCGCGGCCTAGCCCTGGTCTGGTCTGGTCTGGCCTGGCCTGGCCTGGCCCGGCTGGGGTCGGGCCTGGCTTGGCTCCAGCTTTTGGGCCTCGCTGCGCGCACCATGATAAATGCAAAAAGCAATTTATCGCACATTTAACTCAATTCAGTTTCTTTATGGGCAGCCACAGAGGCAGGGAACGGGACGGGCTGGCAACTCTGTGGCTGGGGGCATGCCTGCCAGCCAGGCAGAGTTTCGCTGACACGCACGCTCCATGGAGTATAGGCCTGCCTGCCGCATGCCGCATGCTGCATGCCCCGTCGAACGGCGAACCGTGGCGACTCGCCGTGCGCAGCTCTTGTAATTCGATATTAGATTTTATGTGCGACAAATACGAAGTGCAAACATTTTTATGTTCCCTCAATTTCTATGCCGCATTCGTATTTGTAGTGGAACCAACTCCAGAGATGCCACAGATGCTCCCCATCCCGGCTTTCCCCCTTCATAATTCAGTTCAAGCTCACGCTTTTCGATTTGTGCGCTATAGATTTGAAAAGAGTTATCTGTAGAGTTAGCCGATAAACGATCTATAAACAAACTCAATTGCAATTGATGTAGACAGTTGATAATACCCATACTTTCAATTGAATATTTCTTATTGACTTTTAAAATGGATTTAAATTATTCAAGCAAACAAATAATTCAAATATGTGACTTTTACTACTATTTATTATATATGTAATTATGGTAACAGTTCGGACATCAATTAAATAAAAATGTAATAAAAATGTAAAAAAAGTATGATTTGAAATAACTTTAAAGTCAAAAAAAAAAAAAAAAAAAAAAACAATAAAATTCAATCCTCCATCGGGTATATATAACTATATATTTAATGTTTATTTAGCTTTAATAGTTTATTTAATTAAATAGTATTGTTTATGATTTAAACAAATTTTCAAATCAAGTAAAAACAGAAAAATAAGAAAAAAATACAGAAATGTAAGAAAAAATAAATGCAATACTCCATCTAAAGTTGAAGCATATTGACTATAAAAGTCCACAATTCATTCTACATAATATATATGAATATAATTCAGACTTATTATTTTATTTGAGAATCTAAATACCATAGCTTCAATTGCCATATTATCACATTTCCCTAAATTATATAATGCTATACATTATTCAGTTTAGGAGTCACCCTCACAAATAGGCAAGCCTACTGAAGTCTTTTCTAACACTATAAAAATCACTGCAAAGAAATATTTGCTCATAGGGTCACACTGTGCGCCCAAAAAGTATTATGACAAATCTATCAGTCGCTTTGCTCGGCTTGTCTGGCAGATAGAACTCGTAATAGCTAGCACAAACTTTGAGTGACTCAAGAATTATTCACGCAGTTGACTAACATGACTATGAATATGAGACATTATTAGTGTGGAACTCGAGTGTGAGTGTGCATGGTTAGTATAGGGGTAATAGGGCGTAGAAGGGACCTAAAAGAGAGCGAGAGCAAGGGAGCTGGCATTTGTTAGACGCTCGTCGCTGACCGCATAAATTCATTTAGATCAATCAATTCAATTTGTTTGTCAATAAAACCTAAATGAGTATTTCATTTAAACAAATTAAAATTCGACCCATTTGAGTGTCGCGCAACGAAAATTCCAACCGAACCCGAACAACAACAATTAAAATTGACGGGGAAAATAAGACTGGGATTGGGTCGAGAGACAGCAGACTGGGATACTTCTGATATCTGAGAGAAGCAGTATATATATGTGCATATATATCCACTCGGGCCCTGTCTGGCAGCCTTTGTTGACTTTTCATTGTCAATTAAAATCAAATAAATTTATTTGCTGCTTGACATTCGCAGTTTTCGCTCACTCCCTGAATTCCGACTCTGATTCTGATTCCGATTCGGATTCAGATACAGATACAGATTCGATTTGGACATGCAAGTGCATTGAGCAATATATTGTTTTGACCTTCTTCACGTATTTCTTCCAATTTATTTGGCAGCGATTGTGGCCAACCTTTGACCCCGCAAATCGGTTAGCAGCTACTACTTGGCCTTGCCCTGCTTGGCCACAGACTCCATGGCTTTCTTGACGGTGGCGGGATCGCCGAGAAACCGCATGGGCGCCAGGGGCTCCATGCACTTGTCCAGCTCGTAGACGAAGGGTATGCCTGTGGGCAGGTTGAGCTCCATGATGGCCTCGTTGGACATCTTCTCCAGGTGCTTGACTATGCCCCGCAGGCTGTTGCCGTGCGCGGCGATGATCAGCTTCTTTTTGGCCATCATCTGCGGCACAATCACCTTGTTCCAGTAGGGCAGGGTGCGCTTGATGGTCAGCTCGAGGGACTCGGCCTTGGGAAACTGCTCCGGCTTGGGGCCATCAGCGTAGCGGGGATCCTTGACAATGCAATCGTAGTACTTGTGATCCTTCTCCATGGGCGGCGGCGGCGTGTCGAAGCTGCGTCGCCAGACCTTGACCTTCTCCTCGCCGTACTTCTTGGCCGTCTCGGCCTTGTTCAGGCCCGTCAATCCGCCGTAGTGGCGCTCGTTGAGGCGCCACGTCTTCTGGATGCATATATCCTCCTGGCCCGACACCTCTAGTATGGCCTGCAGCGTGTCCTGCGCCCGCGTCAGCATCGAGGTGTGCGCTATGTCGAACTTCATTTTCGCGTCCTTGATGGCCTTGCCCGCGGCACACGCCTCCGAGCGCCCCTTGTCGCTCAGCATGGCATCGAACCAGCCGCAGAACAGATTCTTCTGGTTCCACTCGGACTCCCCGTGCCGCACCATAACGATCACGAACTTCTCACACTTGCCCGAGTAGTGTCTCCGCAGCTGCGGACCCTCTAGAAAGCTGCACCTGCGCGGCCCGCCGGCCAGGAAGAGGCTCAACGCTGGACCAGAGCAGCCGAGACTGGAAAGAGCAGCCATAGCGTTCAATGGGAAATTTAGATATTTAACGCAAAAGTTCGATTTTCGAAAAACTTAGAGTATTCCAATAAAAAAGTATACAATTATAATATGTATCATGATGACGTATAGAAGCCTTTAGTTCTATACGTCTTGATACATATTATATATTTTAAATTTTTTAGCTTATATATTTTAATATGCGGAGACACACGCAGGACACACGTTACTTACGACCAAATTCAGTTAACACGTTTTTTAAAAGCATTTTCGATTATTCTATTTAATTTTAAAAATTAATAAAGACTATCGATTATAATACTTAAAGTATACGCAGCATAAAATTAAATTTGTATTATTATTTTTTATATGGAAATATTTTGTTATCTCCACTTTTTGTTGTTAATTAAGAGTTAGAAGAGGTACAACTCTATGGAGAGTACTGAATTGTACTCACTTCAATAGAACAGACAATTTTAATTGCAAATACTTAAGTTTTTCAAGTTTCTTTTGAACTTAAACCAAACTGCATTTTTGGGCAACTACTTCGGTTCAGGGTTTGGTTAATGATTTTATAAATATTGGGTTCCAGGTTCGAACCAGTTCAGTTAAAACCGGATTGCAGCCATGTTTGAAAAGCTGAGTGGACCCAACAAACTCAGAGTTTACACCTGCTAGAGTTACCAAAATTGGTATGAAAGTTCTTACAAACATAACAAAGCTTTGCAAATTACTCTACCTCTGTTATGTTATGCGCTACTCAAGATCATAAAATGTTAAATATAGGAAAGCGAAATATTCTTCATATAGGGCTTAACTTCGGCAACTGTTGCGTAACAGCTGAAGACGTCTGAAGAACAGTTAAACTAAATCATTTCAGGCATAAAAAGCTGTGACAGCTCAATGCAAACTGTCAAACGGAAACGTGAACATCAAATGCGAGCAAAAAACCAATTGGGCAGGAGACAACTGGGCACACACTATATTGGAGGCCGTTTCGGGAGCAGAAGCCCAAGCAGCAGCAGACATAAAGAGCTTTTACGACCGCCACCAGGCGGCAGCTCGAATGATAAATTGTCCACTGTGGTCAGTGGTGATGTTGGTGGTGCTGGTCGACAACTTTTGGCTGGCAGCGACGGCTACCAGAGATCGATGCACCACCAGGTCGGGTCTGGTCTGGTCGGGTCTGGTCTGGTGTGGCCCGGCCCGGTCCGGCGACTGCCCAGAGATTAGACAATTTGTAGAGGAGCTGCAAGCGCCACTCTGGTGGCAGAGCCAAGCACGGGAATGTGGCTGCCATGTGGCATGTGGCTGGCTTTACAGTTGCCTCGTGTTAATTGAAAATTGTACGGTAATGTTGCTTATCGCCTGGCTATCAGGCAATGTCGGCGTCGTCTCCCAAGTATGGGCCCTGGCTTGGGGTCTGGGGCTTGCGTGCAGCATGGATCCGTGCGGCACATGCATGCTGCCACACCTCGAGGCCTCACGCATTGGCATAGGTGTTTGATAAACATCCAAAGTCATGTCTTAGGATTTTTGTTGTTGTTGTTCTTTTTGTGTTTTGCTTGCGGTGAAAATTTCTCAAACGCTTTTTGACAACTTTCATGCGAACGCACTTAACGAAATTTATCGCCTCGCGCATTATTTGTGGCTTTAATTGCTTATGGACGTTAAGAAGTTGTCCACCAGCTTCTTGTCGCGCTTCTTTCTGCAGCCCCGACACCTGCGGCCCAGCGCGGCTCTTAGCCTTATAAGCAGGGCCTTAAACGCGTTAGCGGTTGACACGATACGCGGCTTAATTGCTTTTACAAAATGATTGATGATATTGGCGGGTATTGAGAGTAATCATGTCTATTACAGGAACACGACTCAGGCATAGCTTTGCGATTGAGTCGAAAGGTTATTATTTATAAACAATTCTTGGGTAATTCTCATAAGCACAGTTCATCGAATTCAATTCCAGTTCATATCTTATTTTATTTCGGCCGATTCAGCTGCCTTGACGAAATTCTCGCTAATAAAATGCATTTTATAATCATTTTTTGGATCCGCCTGCCAGTTCATTCCCTGGCTAAAGGTTCGGTGTTAACAAGATAAGCATCCTGTCTGGAACGCCATCATTATTATGACATTTTGGTTGATTGTCCGCCTCATTCTCGGCCTTGTTTGCCGGCCAACTTCTGCCGAATTCTGCGTGTGGCCCGAAGAGGCACGAAAAAATGAAAAAAAAAAATTCAGACTGCAACTTTTATTGCCGTGCTGTGTCTTCAGTGTGATTTATTTGTCGGTTCTTAACGCAAAGCCGCTCGTTTTATGACCTGACCTGCCAGCTCGAAACCGGGCCTTCGAAATACAGTAGCCAGTGAGGAGTTGAGTATTTAATTGTGGTTCGTGCACGTGTGCTCTGATTTGGTCTTTCACTTGCAAAGGAAGTCAAATAAATTATAGGCAACAATTTATAAAAGTGAAAGAATAAGAATTTCGCAAAAATTGCAGGCCAATTTTAAGCTGCATTGCATTACATTTATTTTTTTAAATTAGACATATTTCCCTTTTGACAGTCAGGGGAAATTTACTTCCGCAAAAGCTTGCCGAAACAAAAGTGAAAGCATACTCGAAAATCAGAAGGAATTTGTTTGTGTTAACTAAGGGATATTGTTACGTTTAAAGAGGGAAATTAAGATGCAGATAATATATAAAAATTAATAACAATACCTTAAATTTATATTATTTCTTAAGGATATTCTGCATTATTAGTAAATTATCATCGAGTTGGCAACATAGCAAACATCATTTGAATTTTGAATTCAATTAGCGCAATATGCAAATTAGTCAGGCTGAAGTTATAGATAATAAATTATGGGTAGCCCTATGCTGCCATGTAAGTGGTATAAGCATTTTCTACATGCCCGTAAGTCAACGCGATTTCAAATAAATTTTCCACTAGTTGTTGCGGCAATTAATTTTCGCACTCGTTGCGACGATTTCTCGAGACGCAAACAACAACAACAAGTTTTAGTTAATGCCGTGCGTGGAAGATTTGGAACAAATGTGGAGTGGAAAATTAATTGCATGTTTTGCATAATCAGTAAATTGGTCGTTTATTTTAGTACTTAATTTGCCAGCACCACTAGGTGTGCCCCACACACACCCCCCATCAATACACACACCTATAAATTATGACTGCAGTCGAGTGCTGTTCCTCTCCTTCTCTAAGTTCGCTTTCGATGGGGCCAAATGAAATACATTTTTATTTGCAAATCAGATAAGAGATCTGGGATCACAGCAAGCAGCTTGAACCATTCTGTAGATATATCTGCCGGAGACTGAGAACTGGATACTGATACCCGCGCTTCTTATATTTATCGGTCGCGTGTGCTTGTTACCTAATTGATGACAACAGGTAGGCGCTTCTGTCAAGCCAATGAGCGTATGATTGCAGCAGCTCATCTCCAAGATTTGCCTCTTATGATTACCCGGCACGCACAGCCGAACAGCAGGCGGCAACAGTTGTCCCACTGTAACCAGCCCAGAGTTGAGCTCGGGTTTATGGAGTGAAATGTGAGAGAAATAAATACCTTACGTCTTTTAATACGCTTGCGAAGGGAGTTCTAATTTGCACATGAATTTTGCAATGCATTTTCAAAATGTGTAAAAACGGCATAAAATGTGAATATTAGTTACTATCATCTTTATTCTGTAGAAACTACATATGGCGGTTTCAAGAATATCGGACAACTATATCAGATAGCTGCCAAAGCGGTTGAAAAATAAGGTTGTGTGTAAAAAACTGTTTTTTTAAGATATTTTAACCAATCTTAAAAAATATGAGCTTTGCTTTGCAATATATAATGTTCTTCATATATTGCAAAGCAAAGCTCATATTTTTTAGCTTTGTAATGAATATATTAAACAGCTGAAACAGTATTTAGTATTCGGCACGCCCAAGAGCAGCGTTTTTTCTACTTATGATTTAATTTTCTACCATTTAAACTTTACAAGGTCTAGGTCTAGGGTTTTGCGTTAAACTTAAATGAACTTTATACTCGAACAATTGCTGCTCATATTGTATTTTAGACAATTCAATTGCAGCTTTGATTGCATTCGCTTTGAAAGAGTTGTTTAGAACACTCATACATTCATAAATCATTCGAAGGAATGCAATTCAACTTTTTGTAAAGCAGCACAAAGAGCTTTACGGATACCTATATGAATATATATATATATATATATATGCAGCTTCTTGTGTGTCTCATTTTGGGTGGTATTTCGCAGAGAGGAGTGGATGGGATGTTTCCTCAATTCCTGGGAATGGCACCTACAGCCGGGACTACACCTACAACCAAATTGAAACGACAAGCGCAAAGACACAGCCACAAGGGGCCCAAGGAACACGGCGATAAGAGAGTGGGAGAGAGAGGAGGTTAGGGGAAGCCTCTGCTGTCTGTGAGTGGCTGCAACTTGATCTGGTTGCAGTTTTAATCAATGAATAATTTAAATATTCCGATTAAACAAGCTGCTGCGCTGGCAGCGGACATTTCTTTTAATTCATTGTTGCAGCCGGGGGAGAGCGGGGGCAACCTACAGGCAATTGGAGCATTGAAACATTGCCAGTTGCCAGTTGGCAATCAACACCTTGGTGGCTCCGTTTCTGTGTCTGTCTCTGTTTCTGGCTATCTACTGCCGCTGCCGACTCACATGTTCGATGCAAATCAAGCTGGGCCGTCTGGGCGGGCTCTGGCTTTGGCTATCGCTGCGGCCAGATCCCTGCCATGTGTCAGTTCCGGCCTGATTGCAAGCCAGCTAATGAATCATTTTGCTGCGCCTCGCCAGAACTCTCTGTGTCTGTGTGTGTGTGTGTGTGTGTGTGTGTGTGTGTGGCGCAAATTAATTATGCACACCTCTCGCTTTCTGAGCTTTCTGGGTAGTCGCATGTTGAGGTCTTGATCTTTGGACTACTGTGTTAATTGTTGGCTCCGGGTTTGGTGCTGGCATACGAACCGATTTGAACCTGAAATAGCTTTATTATTTTGGCCAGGATGTGGCTGCACTGGCGCCCCACTCCTTTGGCTTTTTGTTAATTGGACCACCCTGCAAATCCGCACAACGTGACAGGATTTATCTCAGCGCACTTTTATTTTTAGCTGCTGCACGAGAAATTTGCATCTGACAGGTTAATCCTCATGTTAACTCATTAGGCTTTGTTCTCTGACTGCCAAGGAATTCTCATTAAATGTTGCAGAGCAAATTTCTTTGGGGTTCTCTTTTTACACTATAGACACTTTCCCAAAAATTAAAGAAGATATTAGCTAAATAAAAAAATGTTAGATGGCTTTAAGATCATGAAAAGAAACTTTTGTCAGCTTAAACAAATTCATTAAAAATTTTATAAAAAATAGTGTATGAAAAATACTTTATAATTCTATAAAATCGTGTTCCGTTAAAAAGGGAAATCAGATACCAATCAAATTCTACTGTGTACTAGAAAACTTCTGCATAGTAGCAAGTTCTAGCCATGGTTAGCTCTGCTTATCTGCCTCTACTGAACGACCTTGTTACCCATTATATGCGGTCAGACCACCCACAGCTCCCGCTGCGCTTAGCATTCGATAAAATTCAAATAAGGCCCAAATGCAACGTATATAAAGCCCCGATGCCACAATTCAAACACAGCAGAATTAAGTTCTACCTTAGGTAACATGGAACCCCTGAATTTGGTCTTTCTGCTCGGTTTGGTGGGTTCACTGCAGTTTACGGCTGGCAAGCCCACCGGCAAAGTAATCGACTGTAAGTTGGAAAAACGAAAAATGTAAAAGAAAATTTACCTAACCAAAACTCACATAGTGGAAGCCTATTTCGAGACTGTGGACAGCAGTTCGCAGGAGCGTGTGGTGGGCGGCTATGATGTGCCCGACGATGAGTATGTGCCCTACCAGGTGTCCATGCAGTTCCTCACGCGCAGCGGCAAATTGCGCCACTTCTGCGGCGGTTCCCTCATCGCGCCCAATCGCGTGCTCACCGCGGCGCACTGCGTCAATGGACAGAACGCGAGCAGGATTAGCGTGGTGGCGGGCATTAGGGATCTCAACGACAGCAGCGGCTATCGCGCCCAGGTGCAGTCCTATGAGATGAACGCGAACTACGAGGAGCTGGTGACCAGCGACATAGCCATACTGAAAATTGATCCGCCCTTCGAAGTGGACAACAAGCGCGTCAGCACAATCGACGTCAGCAGCAACGAGCTCGTCGGCGCCGACCAGGAAGTGCTGCTGACCGGCTGGGGCTCTGTTTTCCACTTTGGCACCGGACCCTTTGCCAAGTACCCGACCATACTGCAGAAGCTCTCCTATAAAACGCTCGATAATGCCAAGTGCAAGCAGACCATGACGCAGCTGACGGACACGGAGATTTGCGCGCTGGAAAGCTTCGGCAAGGGCGCCTGCAACGTGAGTAGGAGCATTTTTCCCAGATTTATATGACTGCCAAATCTTTTACAGGGCGATTCGGGCGGTCCTTTGGTCATGGCCAACGGCGAGTCCCTCAAGCAGGTGGGCGTCGTCTCGTACGGCACCTCGTTCTGCGCCTCCAACAGCCCCGATGTCTACACACGCGTCTCCATGTTCGACACTTGGATCAAGGAGCGCATGGCCTAAGGGCGGGCAAAGGTTTTAAAAAACTAACATATAAACCAACTTAATAAAAAACACTGAAAAGTTAAGAAACAAATTCATATGGCAATTATCAAGCAGTCGAAAAAAGTTGCAAGCAGTCCATTTACCTGTTTCGAGCTGAAGTTAACTTTATATTGCATACTTTTTGGCTGATTCTAAATTCAAATACGAAGCAAACTTATCAAATACAGTCTAGAAATTTACATTTATTTTATTGTTTACAATAGTTATGCTAGTTTGTTATTCAATAATCGTCGTAGTGTCTATATATGTGAAACGGATTGCGACGCTTACTAATTGATAAGATTATGGGTCTATTTCCACTTCGCTCCTGAACTATATAGCCTTCAATTGGCTGCTCAGCGTTGTCCACTTCCGTTTCCTCCTGATCGTCTTCATCTTCATCGTCGTGATCGTCGTGATCGTCGTGATCATCATTTTCGTTTAACTTGTTCTCTTTAGTAGCTTCTCCTCCATTCGAATCCGCTTCTGCGGATTCACTTGACAGATCTTCCTCTGCAGTTTGTTCTTCAGATTCCACAACTTCTTCTTCCACTTCTTCATCAAATTCATCGTTGCCTTTAGCATTTTCTTCTGTTAGTGATTGGGCTGGCTCTTCATTTGGCTGATAATTTTCTAAATCAGTTTCCGAGGAATTCTCTTGCAACGAAGCTTGAGCAGATTCGAACTGCCCTTCTTCATTGAATTTCCTAATTTCAGGAAGAGGCGTTGTACCATCCATTTCTTCCGTAGTAGTCTCTGGCTCTGGTGGCAACGTTGTAGGCTTTGGTGGCAACGTTGTAGGCTTTGGTGGCATTGTTGGTTTGGTTGGTTTCCACGTTGGTTTCGGGGGTCTATGAGTTGGCAGTGGTGGCTTCCAAGTTGGCTTCCACGTTGGCTTCCACGTCGGCTTATGAGTTGGTTTAGTGGGTCTTGTTGGCTTCTTGGTGGGTCTTTTAGTGGGCTTGTGAGGCTTGTGGGGCTTGTGCGGCTTATGAGGCTTGTGGGGCCTGTGAGGATCGTGCGGATGGTGAGGATGGTCCGGATCGTGAGGATAGTGAGGCTTGTGCGGCTTGTGCGGACGATCTGGATAATCTTCTCCTTTGTGATGATGATGGTGATGATGATGTTCACCCTTGTGCGAATGATGTCCATTGTGTGGCGGTACAGGATATGGGTAAACTATTGGTGGCGGGTGGTGGTGATGTGGTGGTGGCGGTGGTGGTGGTGGTGGTGGTGGTGGGGGTGGAGGTGGTAAAGGCCACGAAGGTGAAGATGCTCCTGGTGGACCGGGGGGTCCTGGTGGTCCTTGCGATCCAGGAGCACCTGGAGAGCCTGCAGATCCCGCAGAGCCTGGTGGGCCAATAGGTCCTTGGGAGCCTGGTGACCCTGGCGAACCAGGAGAACCTTGAGAGCCTTGGGATCCCTGCGATCCTGGAGGACCCTGTGAGCCCTGCGAGCCCTGAGCACCGGGAAGTCCTTGAGCACCTTGTGTGCCCTGCGGTCCCTGAGCTCCTTGCGCTCCGGTCTGGCCCTTGTCACCTTTCTCCCCCTTATCGCCTCTTTCACCCTTCTCGCCGGTATCACCCTTATCACCTTTAGCACCGGGGAAGCCCGGCTTTCCATTGTTCCCTAACGAATTTTATTTTAAAATTTGAATGTTCAAGCTGACATATGTAAGAACACATACCTGAGGGTCCTGGAGGACCCGGTGGTCCTGGTGGTCCGGGGGGACATTTACATTTCGATGGCGAATGATGATGATGATGCGGTGGTGGTGGCGGTGGAGGGTAGAAAGGCGGCGGTGGTGGTGGTGGTGGTTGTGGCGGCGGCGGCGGATGATAGTGAATCGGCCGCTTGATAATCACATTTGGTGGGGCAGGCGCCGGTGCGGGTGCAGGTGCTGGGAGACCAGGGACCTGAACTGAAATAAGTCTTCCAGCTTCTCTGTTGTCCAGATGCCTCGTAGACAAGCTGGTGCCGCCAGCGACGACCAGAGCTAAGGATGGGCCAGATTTCAGTTTTGGTTATATTTCAACAAAAAAGAACAACTTACTGAGGCAGAAAAGTGTTATGAGCCGTTCCATGGCTGAAACTTATTTGCTGCGATCATCAAGTAATTGATCTCTTTTATACCAAAGATACGGATCGCTTGGAGATGCGGACTAGCGAAATCACTTTCAGAAATCCAGATCTGAAGGAACCGTTAAGCCCAATATTCATCAAGATATCTTATTTTAATAGTTGTTTTATTATCTTACTGTAGTTTTAATGGGAGCGTCACCTAGCCGACGAGTCTCGTCATCGCAGAACTAATATGCATACGAATGCTCTTGATTCTTGCAGAAACTGGTTGGGTCCTCTCGAAGGTGGGACTTACTTTACATAATTAGAATCAAATTACAAGAATTTGCAAAATAACTGTTTCTTAACATGAAAACATACACATTTATATATAAAAATATTTATAAATATGCCATAAGTTAATCAAAATTATATTTATCGAATATGTAAAACACAATGTTCTTCAACGACATTTATTGTGCCAAAGAATGGGAATGTGTAGTAATTGCTGCTGATTTGAAAAGCTTTTATTGATTTTGCATAATATAGAACAGGGTTGGGTTTTGTTTGATTCTGAACAAGCAAATTTATTATTATGGACTGAAGATTGACATAACAATAAGTCGCGTGCCAAATAACCTATATAAAGCGCAAATCTCAATGAGAAATGGGACGGAGCTGTTAAGAACTACCTTTTAAAGACCTAACTACATTTTGAACTAGTAAATCAAGAACAAATGAATATAAGTTTGGGCCTAACAAATGAAAATATGAATATTAGTATTTGTTATCTCTTTATTATATTTTGTTAATGTCAGAAATTGCTTGCGCCTTGATATTCAGGCTATGTGGACTGAAAATAGAAATAATTTAAAAAAAAATATAAAAACAATTAATATTTTAACAACAACTTTAACAACTTTTTTTCGACCAATTGTTCGTGTATGATGATAAATTTAAGACAGAGTGAAGTTTACACAGAGAGAGACAGACAAACGAAAATGACTATCAATTCGGCTATTGGTACAGAACAAGAAAATATATTCTTGGTATTGTAATCTTTATGAGTTTCACATTTTATAATGGAATGGCATAATAATAAAACTACTAAAATTAACAAAACATTTTTAGAGTCTCTAAAATAGATTTATTTATTTAATTCAAACAGTTTCACCGAAATCAATAAAGAAACTTCTGGAATTCACAAAGCTCTGCAAGCTCTGCAGTCAAGAGTTGGGTTGTATCTGTGCGCAGCAGACAAATACCCGGCGGACCTGGAGGATCCGCAGGTTCAGGCGCACCCGGCACGCCCGTCGCTCCCTGAGCTCCTTTCTCCCCGGTGGCGCCCTTGGCGCCGGTATCGCCTTTGGCTCCTTTTAGGCCGGGACTGGATTTGACGAGGAATGCTCCAGAAGACGAATAGAAGTTGTTCTGCCGAACTTATCGTTCTTTTCATGGTTGGCAGAGCTCTGACTGACCATTAAAATTAGGCCTAGAAGAACGAATTAATTTTATGAATATTTATTTACCGTGGGTTTGAGATTACCTAGGCCAAAAAACGTTCTGAACAGCTCCATGGCCGATTGGCAAATGTTCTGATGACCAATTTTGATGCGTCTTATACGAAGCTTTCCATTTGGAAAACAAAACATTTTTTAATTTTTATGGGTAATTCATATATATGAAATCACACACTGCATAGAATCTTACAAGCTGATCAGATTCCACGGAACCGTTATTAGCTAGCTGTTGTTTTAATAGCCCAGATTTGATAATGTATGCACATATGTATATATACCTGCATTCCTGAACAGCATGACGAAGCTGGTAGAGGACAATACTCCCATGAATGGAATAAAATAATAATTTAATATATATAAAGCCTTATGAAAATACAATTTTTGATAATTCTCTATTCTAAATATCATGTTAAGCTAACCAAGATCTGGACTAAAGATCTAATCTGTGTGGCAAGAATGGGAGTGCGTAAAATTATTGCCAACTTGAATGGATTTTTATAGCTTTTGCATAATATCGCAGACAAGTTATGATTACGGAGACGCCTTTGTTGGGCTCTGAATAACATGCTGATTTTATTAGCTGTAGACTGATATAATGACACATCGTTCGAATAGCCCAACATTCAGGAGCCAAGTATATAATTAACCCACTTAAGAGAACAAATGCTAATGGGAGCTGTGTATAAAGTCTCATTCTATGTTCAAACACAGTGAAAGTATTATATGAAACTAGTTTTGTTGGGCTGTAATTAAGCTAAGGCATTTTTTAAATGCTGATTAATTATACGCAGATAAAGTATGAAAGTAAGACGATAAAGTTCTATTATAGAAAAAGCTAACAAATCATATTATAATCTCTGGAAATGTTATTGAAAATTAAAACATAACACCTTCTGAGTAAAGGAGGAAGAAACTTATGCTATAAACTCAGATAGACAAAGCAGATATCATTAAAACAAAAAATTACAATTGATTACTTTTTAAAAGAGATATATTCTTGTATTTATTACTTTATATATAATTTATAGCGCAATCTGAAAAAAATGGTTGGTTCTTTAAGTTCGTTTTATGCAGATGATTTTTCTTATTAATGAACCTAGTTCTTGATTTCAATTTATTTTAAATTAAAATGGAAAATATTATATTTATAATTTTTAACATATTTTGTATTCTTTTATCTTTTTGCTGTTTATTTTAAATGAACAGGTAGAATAACTTCTAGAAAATTCTTATATAAGCAGCTTTTGGGGTCAGCCTATAATATATAATATAGTTCGGCCAAAAGGCTCGGTTGAATTTTATATCGGGCTTAAACCAGCTTGCAGCCTTGATATTATTATTACTTAATGGTTTCCTTAAGATACCACCTATACTATATAGCTACATGTAGACTTCCACAATTCTAGTGATTCTCGTGCTTCGGGCTGCGACTTAAGTTCACCCACAGAAAGTTATCAGCAAAAATGTAATGCTTTCTGGGTTAGGGTGACGCGTGGAGCCAATATATACATATGCCAATTACCACCATGAAAGCTCATTAAATTTTGAATTTCAAGATCAAAATTAATGGCATAACTGTTGCGATATCTATGTAAATTTAAACATTTGGAGGTCGCGTCTAATGCTATATATAAGCTGTTGCACGGCCAGAAACTCTAGCATAAGCCAAATAAACATGGCTCTAATTGAACTGCTTTTTATGACAGCTCTGACGCTAGGTGGCGCCACAGCTCGTCTGAACAGTAAGTGGTCGAGTAAATGGAGGTATTCCTACTATCCCAGTAATTTCCAACACTTTCACAGCACGCCAGCCCAGCGGCTTTACTCCCAGTCGCATTGTGGGCGGCTCTGACGTACCGCGCGGCGAGTTCGTGCCCTACCAGGTCTCGCTGCAGTACCGGACCCGCGACGGGCAGATGCACTTCTGCGGGGGCTCTATCATCGCGCCGGATCGCGTGCTCACGGCCGCCCACTGTTGCGCGGGACTCAACGTAACACGCATGTCCGTGGTGGCGGGCATACGCGACCTGAACGACCAGGGCGGCACCCGTTCCCAAGTGGTGTCCTATGCCATACATCCTAACTACACAGAGCTGGTGACCAGCGACATTGCGGTCCTGACCATCGTTCCAGCGCTGGTCTACAACAATGTCAGCGTGGGGCCCATTGAGTTCGCCGACGAGGAGTTCGTCGGCGGTGGCGTGCCCGTTACTCTGACCGGTTGGGGCATGCGCCTGCCGGCGCCCTTTCCCTTCCTGGAAAGCTACAACTTTCCCAGTGCGCTGCAGCGCATGAAGTACAGGACGATAACGAATCAGCAGTGTCGAGATCGTGGCATGTCGGACGTCAGCGACACGGAGATTTGTGCCCGAGGCATTTTCAGGGGTGCCTGTTCGGTAAGCAAAAGCGAAAGTCGAAGGGGTTAGAGGTGTGTAAAAGATAACTCCTACATCCTAGGGCGACTCTGGTGGTCCTCTAGTCAGAACGGATAAAGGCGTGCAGCAGGTTGGCGTCGTTTCCTATGGCCTGGTGGTGTGCGGTCTCTATCTATCCCCCGATGTCTACACGAGAGTGTCCACCTTCAGGAGCTGGCTGCAGGAGCGCATCGAGGCGTCACCCTAGGATTCCATGATTGAGAGAGCCACATCTTATGCTGTCGTGTAAGCATCGATCTAGACTCAACTATTTATATATGCATTTACAACCAGGTTCGTTCGTCCGAGCAGCGCTTACTTTTAATTGAGGCTGTTTCTGGGACTGCACGCACGACTTTTTAAATATACACAATTACACGTTGAACTAATTTACAAGCTTAAGATCATAAATCATAAAACACTTAAGAAAGAAGAGCTCAAATATTATTCGGCTGCGGGGGCTGCCTCTTCCGCAGGTGGAGCTGCTTCCTCAGCTGGGGCCTCAGCTGGGGCCTCGGCTGGGGCTTCGGCGGGGGCTTCGGCTGGTGCCTCTGCTGGTGGCGCCTCTTCAGCTGGCGGTGGAGCTGGTTCCTCGGCTGGCGGTGGTGGTGCTGCCTCTTCGGCTACTGCGGGTGGTGCCTCCTCGGCAACCGCCTCGGCTGGTGCAGCCGATGCATCTGCTTCAGTCACCAGTTGAGTATCAGATGGAGCCGCTGTGCCGGCGACGGTACCGGCAGCGGTACCGGCAGCGGTACCGGCAGCGGTGCCGGCAGCGGTGCCGGCAGCTGTACCGGCGGCGGTGGCTGCGGCGGTGCCTGTGCCGGTACCTGCGGCGGTGCCGGCAGCGTCGGTCGGAGGAGTCTCCTCTCTTGACGGCGGCGTGTCTTTCTCCTGGCAAGGATCCTCCACCTAAAGCAACAACAAAGAGGTTAGGGCCATGACAGCGCCCAAGGTTTACAAAACTTACCGGTTTTATGGTCTGGCGCTGTGGGCAGGAATTGAGAGATTAAGGATTGCCTTGACACAAGACTATTTCTCCAACCCACCGATAGCACGTAGCGGAAGAAGCGCTGGATAATGCGCGCGGCCTTGTCCATGCGCTGGAATTCGTCGTCGTCCTTTTCGTCCAGCATGCAGGTGCAGACGCAGATATGCTGAGCCATCATGCGGCGCACCAGGTAGCCGCGGAAGGCGGCCTGGATGGTGGTGGCCGCCTTGTTGCGCAGCAGCTCCTCCAGGCGCTTGAGTTCGCGATCGCGGAAGTATTGGTAGAGCAGCTCGGTGCCCTGAGTGTCCTTGCCGGCGGCCATGTAGGCGTCCACGAAACGCCTGTAGGCGCTCTCGATGGCCGGTCGCGAGGCGTCCAGCTCGTCCTCGGTGAAATTGCACTTGCGGATGAGCTCCTCGAGCATGTCGATGTCCGCGAACTTGATCATCTCCTTGCCGCGACGCATCTCGCAACGGCGCTTCTCCAGGAAATTGCGGAAGCAGTCCTCCATCACCTGGGCCATCTCATCCGTCTTCTCCTTGGACAAGTCGCACACGCACAAGTCGGATATAATGCTGTCCACCTGGCGGAAGGCGCGGTCCAAAATACTCTTGGCCACTGCGGGGGACTAGCTTTAGTTGAGACGCATATATATATATATATATAGTATGTGTGTATATTTCACTAGTTCGTCTAATTCTTGAGTATGGATCTTTTACATATCTTTTACGTGGTGGTTCATGAGCATACACAAGAACAAATTCTGCTCTTTGCATTCCGGGGTTATACCTAGAATCCTAATACCCTTATGCCTTCTTACCGTGATAGACTACATATAAATAATCCCCACTTTCTCAAATCTGTACTCCTAACTATGCTATCCATAACGTATTCCGCTTCTTATGTTCTTATGTTCTAATTAAAAGGTAAGAATGCTCTACCCATTTGCAATGGGTTCTGTTCCACATAATAATTAATGCTGCTTCTATTCCTACTCTTCAAATTTTACTCCTATGTTGTTTGTGTATTTGCATCTTGCCTGGGTCACCCATGTCCACTATATCCCTATCACCTACCCATGGCCTTCTCCCGTGTGACAATCACCGAGTGCAGGTAGTCGATGATGAACTGGCAGAGGCACTCCTTCGTGGGCTGGCAGCGCAGGACCTCGCGCGTGATGTCCGAGAGTAGCTCCGGCAGCCCCTCGGGCACATTGATCGCCTGCTGGCGCACCTTGCCGCGCTGAATGAGATAGTTCATGTTGGTGCGGTATTGAAGAACGATTCAAAAGAAATAAGTGAAAATAATTTTGGAACTATTTGTTGCAGCAGTTGTGTTCAATTTTACAGATTGCCTTTAATCTAAACACTATGTCCAAACCAATGAGTTGTACAGATGGGTCTACTGGGATTGAGCTGGAGTGTTTTACTGTATACAGAAAAGTAGTACAGTGAGCTCTCCTTTGGTCTCCAATCTTTCAATTATTCTAATTGTCCAAATATACTTGAAAATTATATAAATAAGATAAAAATTTAAAAATTCCAAAAGCAGGAAAAGTTACATATATTATAACTTTAACAGAACAGTTCTTGTTAAAATGTAACTAGCATACCGTATTGATCTACTGTGCACACATGTATTTCTTTTGCAAAAGTGGGTGTGTATTCTTTCTTTGTACCGCACATCATTAAGTCGAACTGGAATTAGCATTGCAAAGTTTTCATCAGGTGCGGTTAACGACAATTTCCGCAAGCGTTGAACCGCTTTCCATTTCTGCCAGCTGAACTTTCTACCCAGCACTTGTTAACATTTTAAGCAGGCACGACTGCCAGATACCTTAAACGTATGCAGTATTTTAATAACTGCAGACTCTTTACAGCTAGTTGGACATGCCCAACTGATTACATGGCGTGTGCGCTCTGAAAGCTCAACACAAAGAACTTTAACAACTAAATATGCACATTTGAATTCACGCTGTATGTTAAACAGGTCAGCGGCGTCGTAGAAAAGTTGATGTGGATGTTTAGTTAACTCACAAACCTTAAACGTTGGCATTTGGCTAGTGTAGATTTGAAAATGGTTTGTAACCCTGCTAAGAAGTTTTTGTTTCAAATGTAATTAATGTATGACGATAAATAGACCAAAGGTTGGCAACCAGCTTTGGTGATTAGCTGAAAATAACTGACACAAGCCAATTTTCTTTATTTTATCTTTTACACAGAAATTAATTCAGTGTTATTTTAAATAATTTATAAAAGAAATTTGTTTATTTATTAACCCATGGAGAACTGCTTTGTCTCTGCTTATTAGAGAAGTTATTAGAGAAGTGAGTGATTAGCTTCTGCACTGCTTGCTAAATAACTCTGTTCTCATACTCCTGCACCTTGTGTTAGGACAACTGGTTGTCGACTGCTGATTAAAGAGATCAGTTCTTAAGAACTTTTACTAAGACCAACTGCTTCTGAATAATTTCTAATATTCTTGCTACTGCTGGTCACCGAGTTTAGATCCTCCCACATCTAAACTCCAATAGCAACTGCTTGCTTTATAAGTAAACCCCCCTGGCACACTAACAACGCCGCCACTGCGTGCGAGCGCCAGCGCCAAAGCTTTTAGCGCCGCGTATACAAGTTTATATTGCTCGCCGACTGTTTCGACTGCTTATTGGGTTTCAGTGCGCGACGAAGCTCTTTGCCAAGCGGACGACGCCAATTGCGGGATAGATAACATGCAACAGCTGTGCAAAATCGCATGGGCGCTGGGTAGAAAACAAAACAAACGAAAGCAATAGCCACGAGATCTGATAAATATGGCTGCTTTGCAGGTCAGCGAACTGGGAGCAGGGGCAGGGGCATCGCCTGCCTGGCGGCGCTCTCGGAAACCCACCAGATACTACAAAAGACTTGCCGCGACTTCGCGAACGCGGAGCTGGCGCCGCACGCGCGACGCCACGATCGGGAGCAGCTGCATCCGGCGGAGCAGGTGCGGCGCCTGGGCGAGCTGGGCCTGATGTCGGTGGTGGTCGGGGAGGAGTACGGTGAGCACGGAGCGAGATTGCGATTGTGGTGAGCCAGCTGACGAACGATTTTTTGCAGGTGGCGCCGGGCTGGATTACCAGGCCTACGCCATAGGCATGGAGGAGGTGGCGCGCGGCGATGCGGCCGTCTCCGTGGTGATGGGCGTGAACAATCTGTTCCTGGGCGTGGTGCAGCAGCACGGCACTCCGGCGCAGAAGCAGCAGTTCCTGGCGCCCTACACCCAGGGCCATCACATCGCCTTCTATGCGCTCTCAGAGCCGGGCAGCGGCTCGGATGCCAGCGCCGCGTGTACCACAGCGACAACGAGTGCCGGCGGGGATTACCGGCTGAACGGCACCAAGGCCTGGATATCCAACTCGCTGGAGGCCAGTGGTGGCCTCATCTTTGCCACCATCGACAAATCCCTCAAGCACAAGGGCATCACGGCTTTCCTCACGGAGAAGGAGGTGCCCGGCCTGGTCGTCGCCAAGAAGGAGAGCAAGATGGGCATGCGCGCCAGCTCCACGTGCCAGCTGACGCTCGACGATGTTCGCGTGCCGCCCGCACAGGTGCTCGGCACGCCCGGCGGTGGCTTTAAAATTGCCATGCAATCCCTCGACGCCGGTCGGATTGGGATTGCCGCGCAGGCCACGGGCATCGCGCAGGCTGCGCTAGAGCTGGCCGTGGACTATGCGGAGAAGCGGCTGGCCTTCGGGCAGCGCCTGTCACGGCTGCAAATGATCCAGCAGAAGCTGGCGGACATGGCGCTGCGCGTGGAGACCGCGCGGCTGCTTACGTGGCGTGCCGCGTGGCTCAAGGATAATGGGTTGCCCATTACCAAGGAGGCGGCCATGGCCAAGCTGCACGCCTCCGAGGCAGCCACCTACTGCGCGCATCAGTGCATCCAAGTACTGGGCGGAATGGGTTTTACGACAGACCTGCCCGCCGAGCTCTATTATCGAAATGCGCGCGTCACTGAAATCTACGAGGGCACCTCCGAAATACAGCGCATTGTGATTGCTAACTGCGTCTTGCAATCAATTTCTAATTAGCTTAAGTAAATAAATAAACAACACGAGCTTTTTACGCGATCTTCCGTTCGGATGCGCGCTTATATTGCGATAACTAAAGTAATCTATTGCCCGACCGCCACTATAGTCATAGGTGAGGTTTTTATCGACCGACCACCACATCTCTTGTATTCTTCACAATAATCGTTAAATAAATGTTAAATTTGTGAATATGAAAAAAAAGAATACCGATTTTCCGTAAAAGCTGTGCTTCAAAGAGCAGCGCTGATGTACTGCAACCGGAAGTGAACTAGATAGCAGTCTAATTAAGCGATAGTATCGTGTACGCTGCCAATCGACCGACCACCACATTAGTTGTGACCTGCACAACAATCGTTGGCAATTATCGAACTGCCGAAAGCCGAAAGAATTTTCAATTTGTGCGTAATAAGAAAATAAATGAGCACTGATTTGCTGGAGCTAGACGTGGACACGCTGTTCGAGCAGCACGGCGTGTCCGAGATTGATGCCGTGCAGAAGAAGATCCAGTCGGTTGTGGAGAACAAGCGCGAAGAACTGCGCACAATGGTCGGGTAAGTGAGGGGACCGAACAAATAATGATGTGGCATTCCAAAAGCCAGCGCAACAGAAGTAAATGGTTTTAACTGTCGCTCGTCCTGCAGCGAGCGCTATCGGGACCTGCTGAAGGCCGCCGACACCATCGCAGCCATGCAGACGTCCGCGGGCACCCTCATCGAGCAGGTGCACTGCGTCCAGGGCAACTGTCGTACCCTCAACGAGCAGCAGTTGCTGGGCTTTCAGACGACGCCGACGGCGACGGAGGCGCTGCTGCAGCAGCGCACCACGGGGAAGCAGCGCAGCAACTACTACTCCACCATGGTGCAGATCAAGCTGCTAAGCAGCCTGCCGGAGCTGATCTGGACGCACATCGACCGGGAGCAGTTCTATGCGGCCACCGAGCTCTTTATCTTCAGCCGCCACATCAGCACGGGCTTGCAGCTGGACGCGAAGAATGCGCTGATGCAGCGCCTGCCCGTCGCGCTCAAGCAATGGGAGATCCTGCGTCCCTTCCACATCACCATCAAGCAGTCGGTGCTGGCAGTGCTGGAGCGCGAGCAGCTCGGCGCCGACACGGCCGTCGACTGCATGCTGAGCCTGCTGCTCCTGGACAAGTGCGACCTCCCCCACGTGCTGCAAACCTTCCTCCAGCTGCGCGCCACCGCTTACGTCAACTGCCTGCACAGCCAGGGCGGCGAGGCGGAGCGCGAGAAGCCGCGGCGCGTCAAGGAGCGCATTTTGGCCAGCTTGCACATTCTGAACGGCACCATCGAGCTCTTGGACGCCTGTCTGCTGGGTGAGTTAGGAATAGAGTATATTTTGTTTATGTTGTCCGTGTTGTTATTGAAGGTAGGGACTTGGAACTTGGAATATGTACTCGTTTATGCCCGCGTCACAAGTCATAACATTTTTTGGCTACTCCACTAGGGGCGTGGCAATTCGATATAATCCACATATCTGCCTCAGTTTTAAAGCTAGATACATGAAATTTTGCGAGCAGATTAGTGATGAACTCATACTAGGGGCGTGCCAATAGTAGTTTTATCTGATTTTGATTTTGTATCGCATATCGCACAAAAAATTTGTTTGCAAAATTATAAGAATATATATATCATGGGACCAGGTAAACCGCCAAAATTCATAACTTCCCCTACAAACTACAAAAATCTGTTGTTTTCCAAAATGACATAATAGATAAGACCGTTTTTGACAGTCGTTTACATCTCGTGCTCACCTGCTTATTATATGCCACTCTTCGCAGAAAACGGACTGCTCTTCGTACGCCTGGCGGAGAGCACCGCGCCGAGCATCAGCCGCATGGACGCCAGCGAGCGGCAGCTGGCGCATCTGCTGCCCGAGATCATTGCCGGCTACAGGCCGCAGTTTGAGACGCCGCGGTTGGCGCCGGAGCAGCTGCGCGATGCACTGCGTCAGTGGGTGCTCAAGATCGACGGGCTGGCGGGCAAGCAGCTGCAGCAGATCTTTGCGCTGGTCGGCAGCATGCAGACCATACAGGACATCAAGCTGGCGGCGGGCGCCACGGCCAAGCGCAACTATACCGAGCTGGAGCAACGGCTGCAGCTGCCCCAGGCCCAGCTCGACTTCTACCGGGTCAAGTACGTGCCGCTGATCAATGCGCGCGTGCGGGAGATCATACGCAGCAGCTGGGTGGCGGCCATGCAGCAGACCTACGCGCAGGTGGTCGGCCTGGTGGAGAACAGCGTGCCGCCGGCGCCGCTTCAGATCTGGCGCGAGCAGACCGACGACCTGCCGCTGAGCCTGGCGGCGGCGCTCAGCGATCAGCCCAAGCGGCTGGCCAATCGCACCAAGGGCTACGAGGCGGCCACCATCGAGCTGTGCGCCCAGTTCGACGCCCAGCTGGCCGCCATTGTCCAGGAGCTGAACGTGCTGCTCCAGGAGCAGACCACCCGCGCCGAGGACAAGCTAGCGCTGATCAACTTCCTGCGCGAGACGGCGCAACAGCAGCTGACGGAGTACCTGGGCCAGCTGAAGTCGCTGCGTCTGCAGGAGCGCCATGCCCTACTCCAGGCGCTGCGGAACACGCTGGCCCTCATCGAGCTGTGCCCCCACCTGAAGCTCTGCTTTTGCCAGCCCCCCGGCTGGCGCCAGTGGGCGGGCAACCTGACGGCTGCCGGCGCCCAGCATTGGCAGCGCCTGTGCGCGCTCATCGAGGAGGAGATGCTGCAGCTCTGGCTGCTCGTCGTGGACGACGTGCTGGCCGCGCACAGCTGTGCGGACCACCTGCCCCCGGCCATCACGCACGACGTCGTGCTGCGCGACTTTGCCGTAAGTAGAGAAAGTCATTCAGCCACATTATATGAAAAGATAGAAAAGAATTGCGAGCTCCTAAAATTGTGACGTCACAATATCGACAATTTCGTGCTTAAAGTATTTTAACGACTAAAGTAGGCAAGCCATCTTAATGAAAAGTCCACTGTATCAAATAGCTTCCATAGGCATAATCGGATTATATTGGGTTTTTGCAATGGTCATCTATCTATCAGACAGATTATTATTAAGAACGTTCTTGTTTTAGCTATATTTATACTTTGAACGAGTATCGCAGTTGGTTACACCCGAGTGCTGTTAAAAAAAATTAAATTATCTGGCTATAGCTTTCTATGGATTCTCTACAAGCTAGAAATCTAATCTAATGGAAACTAAGCACAAACCGATATTGTGACGTCACATGCCATCGATCCTAGATCTCTCACTGGTGATTTCTTGCAGCTCTGGCAGACGCAGACGCTCGAACAGCGCGACGAGGAGCACGACCAGAACGTGCACTCCACCATCCGCATTCCCAGCCAGCCGCGTCTCTCGCTGCAGACGTATCTCCATCAGCTCATCCAGGCGCTCAACGTGGCCGTGCCGCAGACTCTGCCCAGCAGGGTGCTGCAGGCCTTCAACCAGCGGCTGCTCGGCCAGCTACTGGCCCACTACGAGCAACTGGCCGGCGCGGAGTCCACGCAGAGCAGCCAGAACATTGCGCTACAGTTGTACTTTGATCTCAAGTTCCTGGAGCGCGTGTTCGGCGTTAGTCGCGAGGAGCGCGACCTCTACGAGCAGTTCCACAAGCTGCAGCGTGGACTGCGCGACTGCATCGATCCCTTTGACTTCGAGCTGTTCGCCGAGCACATCACCGCCCAGGTCGCTCGCGCCACGGCGCGTCTGCACGGCGAGCTGGGTGTGCTCACGCCGCCCCTGGCCATGCCGCAGGACAACACGGCGGCGGCTCTGTCCCACGAGGCCGATCCCAATGTGCTCTGTCTCAGCTCCTCGGGCTCCACGTCGCTCTGGTTCCCCCTGCTGCCCATCGTCATGCCGCAGACGGCTGCTACAGCTGCTGCTCATAAGTCCCTTGCAACGGAGTCTGAAAAGGTGAGTTCGGCTAAGCTATCGATTTAGCATATTTCAAATGCATACTCTTTAGATATAATTGACAGTTGAATAATGCAATTGCCGGAAATCTGAATTGAACTGAAATCTTTTAACTGTTCATAAGATTATGCATTTATATCTTTACTTGTGTCTTTAACTTACATAATTTTATAAACTTCTTTTATAGGTGCTCTTTGAATTGTAATTTAGTTTTCACATTTGTCATCGTTTATTCATTTTTGGGTAGGCATTGAGTTTGCAAGTTCTGTTTCTTAATGTTGCATGCGGGTTGATGTTTACTTATATTTCATGTTGCATATGGGGAGATAGTTCAGAAATCCTTCACCCATCATTTATAAAACTATTCTCTGAAATATTTAATCCTCACTAGCTTACAAATAATTATTCTTTCTCACTTTTTCTGTTTATGAAATTTAAATAATTTTATAATCGATTTCAAAGTTTATTCGCCAAAATAAAGATTCCCAAAATGGGATCAGTCTATGAGATAGATCACTGCTTTGCTGCATATGAAACTTCCATACGGTGCACTGCTTGCTTAGCACTGCTTTGAACAGTTTGAGTACAGCCAAGACACAAACCAGCTGTATTTGCTCGCATGCCAACTCGGCTTTAGTTTATTTGTTTTATTTAATTTATTTATTACACTCTTGCTGCTTTGAGCTTTAAACAAAATCGAAATAATTAAGTTATACTTGCAAGTATGCGCGCTAATTGGACTTGACGCTAATTGGCAAACACTTGAATAGCTGTCAAAGTGAGTTCATTATACAAATTTCTGCAATTAACAATAAATAAACCAAAGCTGCCGTTAAATAAATTATAATTAGCTGCAGTAGCAGCGACGCTTGCTGCCACCACTTGCAAACGCCGTTGGCAAAAGTTTTGCCAGTTACCAAAAGCCGAAAACCGAAACAGAAACCAAAAACTTGCAACTGGGCAGCTGCCGCACACCCCGCTCTCTTTGTGGGTGTGTGTGTCTGAGTGTACCTTAAATGCTAATTAATGAATTGGTCCATTATTGAAATCAAATCGCAAAGCAAATGTTAATTTACAGCCGCTGACTTTGTTGGTTATTTGGGCGCAGTTAGTCGCATGTTTTGCCAAATAAATCGAACTCTAATTATGTCCATGTTTATTGCTGTTGCCCATAAATCTCGCACTGTGGCGCAAATTAATAGATTAATCACAGAAATTACCAGTTCATTAATAACACATATATCTCTTTAGGCCGCAACAACAACAGCAACAACAACAACAACGACGACGACGACGCCAACGCGCAAGCCTCCCGCACGCAAAAGCGACGGCAGCAGCAAATCGAAGTCGAGCGCCGCCACATTCTTTGGCATGTCCCAGGAGTGGTTCCGCTAGGAGCGGGGCCATCAATGCCACAGCAAAGCCCACAGCAGATGGGCCTAATGAAGTGGCCAAGTGAAGAGCGCGAATCGCGCTCGGCCAAGCAGAAAACCAGGGAGCCACTGCAGCAGCTACAGCTGAATCCTCTGAATCCTGTGTATTCAGTTGTAAATCGGGCACTTAATGTGTATGTGCGGGTGTTAACTGTGCATTCCAACTACTCAACTTGAAGTGAACTGCAAACGCATTTGCAATATGCAGCCAAATATCGTATTTGAAGTACGCTTTCTTTTTGTAAATTGTCGTGTTATTTAATATCTCGTTTCGAACTTAAATATATAGTTGCATATTTATTCTAATATTGTAATTTAATGCGCTTTGATGTCACTGTCCCGCTATTTCTTGCCGCCCTTCTTACCCCCGCCGCCGCCGGTTGCCTTCTGCTCTGCTCCTTTCTTGGCGCCACCTTTGTCGGCAGCAGGTGCAGCTGCTTTGTTTTTGCCACCACCTGCGCCGCCGCCGCCAGATGCACCTCCTCCGCCGCCTTTTTTCTATTAACAAAGAGCATGAAAAGGATTACAACTCGGCTAAAGTGGAGATTAAACAAGTAAGAACGTTGCAGTCGGACGTAACCGACTGCGTAATACTCGTTCACAGTACACGGAAGTTAATATTGTTATTTTGGAAAAATATAGAATTATTATATTTCGTAAGGGCGTGGGTGAGTGTGGCCAACACTTTTCGACTCGATCTTAAGAGAAGGTCACCCAAACACTGTCTGCCAAATTTTGTGACTCTAGCTCCAAAATTGTGGGAGCTTTTCGCGATTTGCGGGGGCGGGAGTGGGCGTGGCTGGGATATTTTTTTACGAATCTTTAAAGGGGGTGACCAGCCATCTACCCAAATTTGGTGACTCTAGTTCTAAAAATGTGGGTGGTAAAGTCATTTCCGATATTTTAGGGCGGGGGCGCTGGGGAGCGTTCTAGTGGGAGGAGATCACCAGCTATCTACATACCAAATTTGGTGACTCTAACTTTAATATTGTGGGAAATATTCAACTTCAATCCATTTGCGATTTGAGGTGTATCGATATGTTATCGATTTGCCAGCCTCCCAGTGGGGAAGTCTGAAGCAGATAACTACAATTATATATGCCAAGTTTCAAGTCTCTATCTTCAATAGCGCCGAAAAATATTGCGTTCATACGGACAGACGGACGGACAGCATGACGGACATTGCACAAAACCAATGTACTTGTTTCACTTTGTGAACGAGTATAAAAAGAAGCTATGGAAAATCTGTGCAGGCAAGTTTATTATTTCTCCTATTTTCTCTATATTTTCTCCTATATTAGCTCGAAGATTAGAAGAGCGGCTTAATTTTGTTGGGAATTTTGTATATATCTGCGGATCAAACTATTTTAAAAAAATTTTGAAAATGTACAAAATATTTATAGGAAAAACTTCTTAAAGTTCAATTATAGAATTTATATTTTATCTGCGGTCAAAATGGAATCAATATATATATAGAAAGTAAACAACAGATTGGTTTACAAAATATTTGCTATTCCAACATTACAGAAAATAATTTAAAATAATACCAAATCTTTTAAGTTAAACTTCTTATATTGAAAGGTTCATTAATACCAAATTGTTCTATTATATTTGCGTATTAAAGGGAATCTATAAATATAATCAAACTATGTGCAAGACATTTGCTAGTCAGTTTATAGGAAATGAGTTCAAAATTATTTCAAGGGAATCAATGTGTATATAAAACGTAAAAATATAAGAGAATCGTTTACTAAACATGATTGGATTTGATTATTCCCTTATATTTTGCTATACATTTTAAGTGTCTTTATGTCATTAATTTCTAATACTTTACTTATATTACATCAGATATCAATTAGTCTGTAACAAAATTAACAATGATGAGATTTTTAGACTCACAATTAAAACGCGAGTTGCATAACACAAATATTGCTTACATTGCCGCCGCCGCCACCACCAGCACCACCGCCACCGCTAGCACCACCGCCACCGCCTTTATTTTTGCCCATTTTCGCAACTTTCTTTGTGTTAAACTATTTAATTTGTTCGACTTGTTGGCGAGCAACTTGCGCCGCAAGCAAATTGCAACTAATAAGCGCTCGACGCAAAAATAAAATGCAAAATGCATAAATAATTTCGCAGGCAAGAGAAAACCGAAACAAACGAGGCAACCAAAACAAAAAACAAAACCACAAAACGAGAACAACACAAAACAAAACCGAAGAGAAGTGCGCATCATTGAAAAGGGGGGCAGGGCCGGGGGCAGACCTCGTCTCGACCTCCGCCGGACGCCAGGTCTCTTAACTGATTTAGTTATCGACCCCTTGGCACCCCCATAACGCCTCCTGGGCCGGCGCCTGTGTTTGCTCTCGGCGAGCGAGTGGATTATTTTGTAGTTCTTTTTGTTTGGCATTTTGTGTTTTGGCATTTTCACTCTGCACCGCCTGCGAGTCTACCCCTACCTCCCTCCCCACCCCCTGCGGCGACAATGGCATTGACATTGGCTCTTCCTCACGTCTGCACTCACCTTGGGGGCCTAATAAAAATGCAGCGAAAGTTTTGCAAGCGCTGGCGGCAAAAAAATGGGACGCGACGAGGTAGCTGCGAATTTATAGAACTAGGGAGGTTCTATGCTGCGTATATTGGATATCAAGAAAAATTAAAAGTAAAAGTATTCAATAAATATGTACTGTGTACTTAAATTATATAAATATCTACAGCTTATCATTAACTTTGATGTTTGTTATATATATAAATTGCAAATAAATGTTGACAATTTTTCGAAAATCATTTAAGCTATTTCCATTTTAAGGATTTTAAGTGACCTCTAAGTTTGTTTTATATCCTTGTATATATTTTTAAGCAACAATTTATTCGATTTTTTTTAAAATATTTATAGCTTACTTTTCATTTATTTATTTAACTTTGCCGCAAAAATGTCTAAAACCAAAAATTTCGTTTGTATTCTTAGAAAATAGACTTAATTGCCTTAAAAGTCGCCTGGATAATAATTTGCTTAGCCATCTGCATAAATGCTGCCTGCAGTCGACTTTGTGAAACATTCTTTGACTTAAGCCGGTAAAGGTCCTGGCCACAGGAGCTGCTCGTAATTCAATTAAATTTACATGCATATGCACAAACAGAAGCTGCAGAGGGAGAGAGCAAATAGAGAGGCATGGCTGAGGAGCTGACCAATTTAATAAATTTTCCACGTGCCTGCTTGCCTAGGCAGCCAACAAGTCCATTGAAAAGGACAGAGCTGTGCGAGAGTCGGATTTCTTCATATGCTAATTATGTGAGTTATCAAGCTGGTCTGGCTTTGACGCCAGCTCCTGAATGTGGCTGGCGAAAACTCAATGCATACGTAATGAAAGTGGGCTGCCACGCCCCTGCCCTGGTCCTGCCTTTTCTTACCTGTTGTCTTCTCTGCGCTCTGCGCCATGTTGGCTAATTAAAGGCGATGCTTTATCCGGTCAGCTACGAAGTAAAACTGATCTGCAGCATCTGGCGAAAACGGTGCCAACTAATGCCCCAACGTGGCCCGTTGAGCTGGCCCAAAAGGGAATCTCACTTGACCAAACCGGACTTGACTCGTCGTGTATTCTGTTAACTCAACAAGTTGAAATCTGTTCATGGCGTATAAGTAATGAACATAAAAGCAAATTAGAAGTGAAAAGTAAAAAATAAGCTCATAAATTTGTACACATAAGGGGTTCTGCCAGGGGCTGGCTCGGGGAAGGGGAGGGACTGTCAGCTAAAGCGTATGTCATCAGTGGAAACAAAGTCGCATCGCTCGGACATTTCCACCAGGTGCAGCTCCAAGATAGACCATCCCAAAAGCCACGCATACCCAAAAAAAAGTCATGTTAAAACGTAGTCGGGTCTAACCGACTGCGCATTGCTCGTTCATAGTATAAAAAGAGCATAAAACAGTTAATTATTATTGTTATTTTGAATATGTAACGATTTTTGTAATTTGTGGGGGCTGCCATATTTTGTGACTAGCTCTAAAATTTTGAGAGGTATGAATGTATAGATATATATTAGCCCCAGTAGGCACATCCCAAAAATGTTTGACCGTTTGTTAGACAAGGTCATCAGTAATCGGTTTGCAAAATTTGATGTTGCTAGCTTTAAAACTGAAGGAGATATATAGATTAGTTCGAAGTGCCACGCCCTCAGTGAGCGTAGATAAGAAATCTTAAATCTGACATGGGTACGGCCAGTCGGTCGGACATTGGGCAAGCCCAATATACTCTTCCGTTCGTGAACCAGTATAAAAACAGTCAGCTATATAAAAGACAGACAAACCCAGGAAAAGTGGGCGGCCTGTGGAGGGGGCGTGGCAATATATATATATATAAGCTGCAGCAAGTGCAGCGCCTGGGCACAGGAAAAGTGCGGAACTTTAATTAAGTTTTGGTTCTCCCAGCTGACTGACATCTTGAATTACAAATGAAAAACTTGTGTGCAGACTACAGGAAAACCTACAAAAAAAAAAAATAGTAAAAAACAGCAAAGGAAACCCCAAAAAAAAGAAAAGTAATAAGAAAAAAGCGGCAGCATAATAACACACCGAGCTGCAAAAGGTGGGACAAGAATGCGAATAACTTGCATTTGGACAGACAAACAGACAGCAGGACAGACAGACAAGGACAGCTAGAAAGACAGACAAAGACGGACGGACAGAGAGAATCACTGAGCTGAGCTCCAACCTAAGCAGGCCAAAATACATAGTAGCCACGGCTAACTAGCCATTATAAAAGCAGCTCACAGATACGAGCAGCAGCAGCAGCACAGGTAGCAGCGAGGACTCAAGGCTGTCCAAGTACACTGTGACAAAATCACAGCAAGAATGGGTAAAGGAAAAACCGTGAATTGAACAAACGAACAACAGCAGCCGCCGCGCCGCGTTTGGCAGCCAACTAAATAGAAAAATTTTATATTCATGCCGCAAGGAAATGGTTATTATAAGCCGAGTATATGTTAAGGTAGTCAGTTATAGAAATACCCGACATTTATATGTGTTAAAGAGAATGGGTGAAGGGTAAAGGAGAAGAAAAACTAAAACTATATAAATAAATATATTTAACAGCTATTTAACTTAACTTTTATGTTTAAGTGTATTCCACTAAATATCTAGATTATTTTATTTTAACCTGATTACATTTTAAATTCATATCTAAATAACTTTGATTCCTTTCAACAGGTCTTGGTTTCTCCAGGTCCTTCTATTACACCTGAGATTTCATACAAAGTATTATTCATTCACAACTACAGGGTATTGCCAGCAGTCTAACTTGTCAAACGAACGATTGAAGGATAGTCAGTAAGCCAAGCCTTTGGAGACAGCATTGGAACTTCATCATCAGCGATTTTCCTGGCAGCTGGCGTTGCATTTGGTTCACGTTTTCCAAACTGCAACTTGATTTTTACCTCTGCTGAATGCTGGCAGGGAGGGGGCGGGGACGGGCGGTGTCTGCAGGCAGCCAGGAAACAGATGTTTGCAAATATCTTGAGAAAACTTTTGGCTGAGGTATTTAAATAAAGGTGCGCTCCAACAACTTTTTCGACAGCCGCAAAATTAACAAAAACGAGAAAAAGAAAATACAAAACGTGGAAAAAAGAAATCATAGAAAATGCGAGAAAAAGAAAAGCGAAACCAAAGCTATTCAATTGCATCATTGAATTGGCAGATTATTCCATGGGAAAAACTTGACTGTAATGGAAATTCAGAGGATATGCCATGGCTTTTCCTGTGTGCAGCTGGAAAAAGGAAAAAAAATATCGCACAGTAGCAGTCAAGAACTGAGGTTTTAATGCCTGCAAAGGGGTAGTATATAAAGCAGAAGTTCTTATCTAAATGGGCAATTTAATTGGGTATGCTATTCTGTGTGCGATAACTAATTTTGTGAATATAAAGTGAATGCACTTGGATGAATATGAATTAATATATTATAAGAGATGTCGTAGCTTTTCTTTGGTTGCACTAGATCTAATTTCTCGATAGATAAATTATGAATATATTGGGATATGAGATATATAGAGATATTGGGATATGAGATATAGAGCGAGAGTCACCAAGTTTAAAAGCCAGATTAGTGGTTAGCTTCTTTAAATAAGAGTACAAAAGGATACACCAAATTTGGCAGACAGTGTTTGTTTACGAAATATAAAATTTCTATATTTTTCCAAAATAACAATAATAACTTCCGTGTACTGTGAACGCGTATTACGCAGTGGGTTACGTCTGACTGCAACATTCTTACTTGTTTTGGTATACGTTTAATGATAAACATTTTAAAGTTAGATAAGTATAATAATATTATAAGTTTTTTAAAATTCTCAAGTAAGAGAATTTATTTAAATACAAATATATTAGTTGCTTAATAAATCTCATACTCGTTTAAGTTTTACTAGAATCATGAACCCAATTCATTCATGGAAATTTACGACTTTTAATATGAAATATGAAATACTTGCCCCTCTAATCGCATAACATAATAAAAAGTAAATATATTTATTATGAACTCTAGCAATATACTGAACAAATAAAGCTCCCGAAAACAATTGTGACACAAGATTTGATTAACGTTTGGCATAACAAAATATATGTGAAATTCCATAAATCGAGACACAACAAAAAAAAAAATTGTGTGTGTTTATTTATTGCTAAAGACTTTCAAGTTCATGTGTTTGCAGATACAATTCGACGCTGTGTAAACAGAAATTGGCATTTTGCGTCAAATAAACTGAACTGGGGAGCCTCTCCCCTTCCCACACACACAGAAGTGCCGCTCCCTGGGGAGCTTGGCTGGGCGGGGATCGCGACGCATAAAAACATTTTATTTAGTCATAAAAATCGCACGCGTTTAATTCAACAATTCGAGAGGGGGGCTTCCTCCATAATTCTGACACATGTTAAGTCGATGGGTTTGGGGCTGTTGCGCGGGGAAACTCACATTAAATCACGGGCCATCACAAAAGACGCTTCGCACGAAATTAAAGGTAAATAAAATGTTTATGAGTGGAACGCAATCGTTCATATGATTTCACATTTGATTGAATAACATTTACACACGCAATCCCCGACTCCCGATTCTGATTCCAGGATCGAGATTCGCTACCACATGGCCATACATGTCGTATGTGTGTGTATCGAGATCCAGGCTCCTGCTCTATGGCAAAGATGGGCAATAAATTCAAGCATGTGCACATAAATTTTTATTTCGATTTGCTGAGCCGCTCCCGCTCCGCATCGCCTCGTCCAGTGGTTCAATTTTATGAACTGTGAATATGGACGTCACGGAAGGACCTTGGCTCGACGCTGTGTGGCAACAGGATGCGGTCGTCCTTGTGTCTGTGTGTGGCGCAAAGGATGCGCTGCATACTTGTACGCTTGCGGCGCTGCAGGAGCTCAATGTGGGTGGCCAACGGCATTCGACATCACAAATTATTGCAATCCAGCCATTTGCATCGCCTTAAGCGCATTTTCCTCAGCATCAAAATGTTGTTGTCTGCCAATTGACTTGTCATGTCGCACCGACGGCAGCGTCTTCTCTTTAGACTCAGATTTGCCTGCCCACAAATTCCACTTAAAGTCAAATATCTGGCGGTTTCTTGAAAGGAAGGTGAGGACTTTCGAGTAGTGGGATAAATGTTGGATTAGGATATCTTTGTATATAAAATGATCAAAGATATAAAAAATATATATATGTATATATGAATAAAAACGAAATAAATGCAAAAAAATCACTCACAGATTTTTCTTTCGAATTTAAAGTTTTCAAATTTCGATGTAAGCTAAAGCAAAAAAGTCGAGCTCTAATGCTGATTTTGCTGCCTCCTGTGAGAATTGAACTCACGACCCCTGGTTTACAAGACCAGTGCTCTGCCCCTGAGCTAAAGAGGCGCACATTTGTACGATCAATAACTCCCGTAGAAGAAAAACCATTAATTAGTTAAGTGGATCTTCAGAAGAAACTAAAATGTTATTACTTAGAAACTCTGCGATAACAGAGCATTGTTGATCGACAACTACATATGTAAAGTTAGAGATATGATCAAGCTGCTTTATGTGCCAGTGCTTGACTAGAAGATATCCTATAAATATATTTTTTGCTTTTTTTATGTTTTATTTATTATATTCATAATTTTTTTTCTGAAGTATTATATATAATAGATGATGTCTACCTGTTTTACTTTTCTGTTTCCTTTTTCCCATTTATTGCTGGCAATTCACGTTTTGTTCATGTTTTAGTCTAAAAGGTCATGGGGCGTGATGATAAAATTAATTGTTTTCTCCCTTACATTAGCGGTGTTGTCTGTTCGTCTGTCCGTCCGTCTATACGTTTTTCCTTCAACCGATTCCGTCAGTACATTTAACCGTACTCGTATTGTCCGACTCAATCCATGTGTAATTGCATGAGCCACTGAACCGCATCGGTTCGTGTGTATTTCCGTTAGTTTGGCAAATTGGCAAATCAATTGCCTGTGGGGAAACTGCAAGGATGAAGCTAATGCCGGCACCTGCGTAGCTAACTGTGGCCCAAAACCCACAGCTTTCCATTAGCCCGCTGTCGGGCTGTACAACAGTTTCCTACATTTCGGGCATATCAATTTCGCCTGTTGCATCGGACTGAAGGAAGTGAGCAAAGAGTTGGGAGGGTTACGATACAAGTGCACGCTGCAATTGACAAATATCGAAGTGACTTCCACTGTCGTATCACTCTGCCAGCAAAAGTAATTGGGTGGTGAATTCTATTAATGAATTAATGGAATTGAATTCAAGTGAATTGAATTTGTGTAATAACGGTAAATACACCTGTGCACTGACAGCGAACCAAAATGCATTCCTAAGCACCCTTCAAGCACCTGACATCCGACAGGCGTTGACACTGAAAAGCTCTGGCAGTGAGCACGGAAAATTGGTGCGCAATAAACTAGAAAATGATTTACTCTACTAAGAAAATAAATGAAATGAATTTATTCAACATCTTAAGAAAATAAATGAAATGTAATATTATATGAAATAATATAAAGAGCATGCATTTCATTAAAATGAATTTGAACTTTTGAACTTTGTTAGCTGCATAGCTATCCGATGATACAAGTGAAGACGCTTTTAGGAAGCACATATATTGCAATTTGGTGGATTGTATCACTATATTAAATAACTATCTTAGAAACTTCAGTTTTTTTCTGCAATATAGAACAGAATATAGAATATAGAAAATATTTAGAATATAGGAAATCTATTATTTTTAAAAATTATTTTTATAAATGCAAGTTTTATATAAATATATTTATATTTATATAATTCGCACATTTTTTTGCAAAGTTTCTAACTTAATATTAAAACCTGGTGAAAAACTTTAATGAAATCAATTGTTCTTGACGGATTTACGAGTTTTGCTAATGCACTTTGAAGTATAAATAAATATAAAAAAATATAAATAAAACTGTATAAATAAAATATATTTCAAATTAAAAGTTTTTTCCCTTTCACTTTGTATTATTATACTTAGTCTTAATGCAACATATATCACTATATCATATAGATTTAATAGCAGCAAATAGTTTTCTACTTGTTTCGTGTCCATAAAACTATTTAAATTCTGCACATAATTACTAACTTACTGCTGAACTATAAAAAACATTGAGCGTTGAGAGCCATCGAAGCGTTTAAAAACTGTTTAGCGTGAGTTAAGGGACACAGAGACACGTATACACCACGTTATACGCGACTGCTGTGGACACCTCGCAGAAACCGTGGCAGATAATCAGCAGCTTAAGCAAGGACATGGGGAATGGGGTGATGGGAGAAGGTAGCAGTGCCCGTAGCCAGACTTAACAAGTATTTATCGAGTTTTTCAATATTTTTAATGTCAGTTTAAATACTTGATGCGATTATTTTTCCAGCGATTTTGTTTTGCATACTCCCCAAACGCGGCGCTCGGTGAACGGTGCTCGCGGGCTCGCTCCAAACTTTTCAAGTGCCAAACACACGCAAAGTTTTTCCGAACATGCAACGGGAGACATAAAACTTTTATGCAAGTTATTAAAAGTGCAATGTTCCGGGCAGAGGCGGGGTGAGTGGTGGCAGGGGGGGGGGGGATTTCAACGCCAAAGAGTTGCTGGAGCGCAAGAAAAAAGTAGAAAGAGAGAGAAAAAAATGATTCATCTGGCATTCAATAAATCTTAACGCGTTTTTGCTGCCAGATGGCCGCCAGTGGCAAGTCCCGAGCTCTGTTCCGGACGGCCCCCTAAATAATGACCGCGCGACGGCACCAGTTTGTACATTGTTATCTGACAGGGGCAAGGGAGGGGCACAGGAGTGGCAGGGGTGTCGCCCAGCAAGGTGCACGCCGGCTGAAAGTAGTCCTGCATTCATTATTCAAACGCATTAACTGGAGCTCAAGTTGGCCGGCACGAGCGCACGACAATCTCATGATATCCTTGACTTGGCATAACTTCTGCGCCAAGTCAGAGGCGCCCCTCCACCGCCTTTGCCGCTGGCGTCTTTGCAGCACTTGCAACACACAAAGTGGTGGCAAAGTTTCCATGCTGCACTCGAACAATAACAGAGCCAAGCATTTAAATGCAAATTAGCCCCAAATGATGCAATCATAATGCGACGCTGCCTGCTTCAGGCTGTTCTGCAACTTCGCCTCGACTTTCTGGGCTACTCCCAGACCCCGCGCCTGTTTCCCCTGTGCCCGCTTTGTGCCCATTTCGTTTTTTAATTTCAACTGGCGCTCATTTAGCACAATTTGGCAGGTTTTCCTACGAGCAATTCTTGCCCCGCTCCCCTGGGCAGAAATTAATTTCCACCTTTTTTTGCAGTTGTTAAGCGAAGTTTTAGCGTCCGGTCGTTATGAGTCCGGAAGATAAATGCATTTCAACACATGTTGTTGAAAGTTAATTTTCAAAAAACGCAGCTCATTTCAGCTAAATGCGCATTTGGTTTTTCCTTTGCAGCCATTTTCTTTGGTTCTTATTTCCCCCATACACATTTTCTTTCCCATCTTCTAATGCGCGCAAATGCGTTTTTGATAGTTATGACTGGAAGAGGAGCCTGAAACCGGGAGCCGGCACTTGTTTCCTGATGGAGTTTCAATGGGCAACTGCTTCGTTATGAATTGCTGTCAAGTAAGCTGAGCCTGGGGCTAATAAGCCCCTTGTTGCAATAGAAGTTAATACAACTTTGGGCATGTGTCTTGTAGAGGCTTAAATTATTATTTTGAAGATTTTTGATGGGTCTGTTGGCTCAAATTTACTTTATATTTGACGTAACTCATGTTATCTATTTTCTTTTAGTTGAATAGTCAGGTATTTTTTCGTTCACCGTATGACTGTATCGTATTCATATTTATCTGCTGTCCGACAAGTATATGCTTAGCGAAAAAACGTTCCAAAATCTTGCCTGAAAAATAAGCAGATAATTAAACTGCTTCGAAATGAAGCAACGATTCAACTGCAGTCTCTCTATTAAGGGAACAGTGTGCACTGGCTAAAGAGCACTTGACTTAAGCAGCTGACTTAAGACAAAAGTCCTAAAGCCCAACAACAAATGCCAAACGACTGTCTGGAGAGTTGAAACAAAGAGTCGAGAGTCGAGAGTCGAGAGCCGAGAACAAGCGTGTGGGCTGACCTCAAGACTGCAGTCACGAAAACTTTGGTCTTATAAGCAGCATCAAATTTAAGTGCTGTTGATATTCCTAATTAACACACAGAGATGGGTGAGAAAGGGAGAGAAAGCAAGAGAAACACACATGGCCATTTGGGTTTTTGCAGGCGGCCATAAAAGCCATTTGCAAAATTGGAACAAAAAAACAGTGCGCCAGTGAGTGTCGTTTTGTTGTGCGTGTATGTGTATGTATGTGTGTGTGTGTATTTTGGCGCATTACGAAATGGGACATTTTATTAGTTGCACAGAAAATTATTTGCTAGACATTGATACGCATGCGATTGCCTTCTTTATACGACTGTCAGGGGAGTTGTGACAGCAGCTGTTGCAACGGGGGGCGTATGCGCAATGTGTGGCAACAATGTGAGCAGCACTTTAAACTTAGCAACTGTCTGCTGAAAATCTGGCATTGAATGCTTGAGAACACACTTTAAAGTCCATTAGCGTCGAGTGGCTCGACAATGGCAGCAAAGTAGCAAAACGAAACACGAGGCGTATGCGCAATCTGCCAACTGCAATTTGAGTAATGCTCATGTTCTGCAGCTGCATCTTTATCTGTCAATATCTTAAGAAATATATATTGCACAAAATATTTTAGCACATTTACATGAGCAACAAAAGTTCATGTTGTCGACATTTTTATTTTTATTTACATTTTCTTATTTTTATTTCTTGTTTTTAGCGGAGTCAGTGAAGCAAAAGGATTTTATTTTGTACTTCGTGCTTTGCGTCAATCGCTCGACATCGAATTTTTATTTTTTCTCGACAAGCGAAATATAAACAAAATGGAGTTGCAAAAACTTGTCAAAAATATCCTCAACCCCGCGACCCATCAACAAGAGCGATACAGTGTTCTTTCCCCCCCACTGCTTTTTATTGCTGCTGTAATTTTTTTTTGCTTTTTATTGGTGTAGGCAACAAGAAGAAGAACTGGCAAAAAGATATCCATGAAATATAATACTGCTGCAAATTATCGCACTACATTCATTGCTTATGAAAAACTTTTCTTTTGCTGTGATGAAACTCTCTTTGTGAGCGGTCGAAAGTAAATACATAATTTATGGTAAAGAAAGAAGACAGCTGCATAGGAATTTAAAGAAACTATTTAAGTTATGGACAAAAAATAAATGGAAATGATTGTATTTGCTAAAACAGCGAACAAATATGTAAATGAAAAAGTATTATTATTAGTCTAACATGTATTTATTGAAACAAATCCTTAGCATATTTTATATATAATGTCTGTTGCATTTACTCCGCTTTTGAAAAGGTTTTTCTCTAATAAATAATGTTTGGTTTACTTTTTGGTTTCAGTTTTAACAAAAAAAGGCTCACTTAGTAAAGTATAATATGTATATATTTAAATAAAAATGAATTTAATAGGAAGGCAATAAGAGAATTATTTCATGTTAAATGTGATATGATTATAAGAGGGTAATATCAAAACACTAAATATATATTGTACAACTGTCTGAGCTACACTTTCTACTCTCTTATACATTTTTATTAAAGTTAATTGCAAAACAATGTTTACTTGTCCACACAAACAGTTTACATCCCCACTATATTTCTCTCTGCTCCCTTAATATAGCTAATCAATTAACTAAATTACCGCACACATTTTATAGGGTATCTATTGGAAACAATGTTATAAATGAAGCACTCAAATTGAAGTACTTAAATAATACGTATATCACATTTGGAACATGGCAATCGAATTAAGTTAATCCAATTTCAGAGCGTCTGTTGGTGACGACAAGTAAATGTGTGTGTGTGTGGCAGATCCTTTTGAATGTGGCGGCACTCGAGGATGCTTCTCACACATACATATGTATATATCTATAATATATTTACAATCCTCGGTGTCATCAGTGTCGAGTCACTAACAAATTTCCAGCAATGAAAAAACAATGGAAACACGACTTGCTATTATGCCGGAAATCTTCGATAATTTCAAATAATCCACACACACACATACAGCGCTAAAGCCTGAATGGAAGCGCTGATTCAATGTTAGCTCCCGGCAATGTCTCAGACAATCAGCACTTCAGACAAGCAACAACAACAATGGGAACAACAACAAGCGGAAGCCAAGGACAAAAACGCGTCTGCGGTCTGCGCGGGGCCTGGGCAGCACTTGCTGCGAACTTGACTGAATGAGCAACTGCTACTTGCATTGGGTTAATGGCTGGCGACAAGAGGGGGGTATTAAAGAGGGGCTGGAAGTGGGGGGATAGCGCTTGCTGATGCCGCAGCATTGGCATTGCCAGGCCAGGCCAGGCCAGGCCAAGAGCGCTGCTTACAAAGTAAGTAGAAAACTTTTGCCATTTCTTGCAAAAAGACAGACACACACATCCAGAGAACTTTTAACATTTACTGCCAATTGTTGTTGTAACAAAGTTACAAGCAGCATTTGAAACTTGCCGCTAGTGCCGTCAAAGTCAAAGTCGCTGCGTGGTCGCCAGTGCGTATGAGTAATTTTTATGAGCCAAACCTCAATGCAACTGTTTGCTGTCTGTTGGCCTTGCGTTGGCCTGTTTAACAATTTCGGCTCAATTTCTGGCATACGCTTGCACATTTGCCTTTGATTGCGAACCTCTGTTCTGTGCTTCTGCACTTGCCACGGGTCAAAGGTCGCTGTTCAATTGCCTCTGGCCCATGCGTTAGGACGATTCTATTACTTGCTCTTTTTGCATTTTTATTTTTATTTTTTTGCCTCCTGTTGAACGTAATCGAATTAGGTCCACTTAATGGCAGAAATTAGGCCTTAGGGGACATTTTTGTGTGGGCGGCATAAGTAAAATTTGGGTTTTACTTGCTTTAAATGCAATCAAGAAACTTGTGTCATACGAACATTTTGAATATTCAATACAGGCTTTAAAGTGAAGCGAATTAATTTTGAAATTGTAAAAAATCAGAAAGGCGAAAAATATATAAATATTGAAAGTTGTTATGAATGTGAGTTTAAGAAAAGTAATCAAGTAAACAAAACTAGTTGAAAATTTGATTTTACATAAATATTATATAACAATTTTAAATAAATTATTTTTAACAAATTCTTTAATATTTAATTAAGGTTTATATGTACATATTTATATGTAAATGATTTTGTGTGGTCCTAAGCGGCTGCTGTCCGGATATCCTGCAAAGTAATTGCTGAAGTATGCCATGAGGCATCTTTGTCTTTGGCAAGTCCACAGTTCGCATAACTCTAAGCGACTTGTTGGATTTAAAACCAAGTGTGAAGGCATATTAGCTTGAAGATGTGCATATGACAAATCTGAAAAGTTTTGCAGCCACTTGGCTGCAAATAAAGTTTTATTTAAATTTGTTTGCCACAAGAAACTTTTGCACTCGACTGCTGCAGCTCTGTGTGTGTGCGTGAGTGTGTGTGACGGCCAAAATAACCCAAAAAGTGTGATAGAGTAGAGGGTGGGGGCAAAACATGAACTTATGACTCCACGCTGCATTGTTTGATTGTGGCTGAAGCATTTCTTTTGTGCCGCTGCTCATTTTTCCGGCTAATTGTGTGTCCTGGCCAAGGCGAAGGATGTGGCAAGAAACGGCTAAGCCATTGAACACACAAAGCTGAAGTGGAAGAAGCAGAGCAGCGCGCATCCAGCCATAAATCACAATGGATATATGCATAAATTATGGCCAGAAGCTGGCGCTGCAGCAAGAAATCAAAGTGGGCAAAAAGGAGATGCGATGAGATGAGAGAGAGGAAGGCAAGCCTGGCAAGTGTTAAAAAACGAAGCGACGTTTAAGGATTTAACGAGAAAAAATCGCCGTCACGCGAACGCTGGACGCATCGTTTTAATCAGTGGGCGACAGAGCCCCCTCCCCCTCGCACGACCACACAGGCACGTGCCCACGCCAAGTGAGCAGAGCTTCAGCTCCAGCTCCGACTCGTAATATTTTGTCCAGGCCAAAGTCAACAGCCTGCACTTGGGTTGCGTGGCGGCAAGAAGACAAAGCGTGACAAGCAGCTGAGAGCAGAAAGCGGGAAGCGGGAGGGGTTTTGATCAAATTTACATTGGCGCTGCAAAGTATGCAACGCATTTTTTACTTCACTTCTGTTTGCTTCTCTCGGCTCAGTGGACCAAACATGCCCACTACCACACGACCCACCTCCTCTCCAATGCTCACTTTTTATTTGTGCTCAACCACAGACATATATACACATGTATATATGTATCTGTGCACTTATTGTAACGCACAAACGCTTGAAACGCTGCCGCGCCCCAGGCAAAAGACAAACGTTCCAGGAAATCAAAGCATATCGTTTAATCATATCGTTAAATTAATGTTGATTCCTGGAATGATTTTAATGTAAGGGTTAAATTCCATAAAAGGTGAAACATGGTGTAAGAAGGGTTGTGTAAAAAAAAAATTGTAAAATTATTAAAAGTGAAATGTTTTAGAGTTCATAAAAGTGTAGGGCAGTATAAATTGTATTTGCTAAATATTTAAAGTATCTAATAGATTCTAAAATAACGAATCAGTTATTCAAATCGTAAAAAAAACTTGTAAGAACATTACAGTCGGACGTAACCGACTGTGTAATACTCGGTCACAGTATACAGAAGCCATTAGTTATTTTGGAAAAATTTAGAATTTTTTTATTTCGTAGAGGTAGGGGCGGGCGTGGAGGAGGTTGGCTAGATCTTAAGATTTTAAACAGGGGGCTCACCACTAATCTACATTTAAAATTTGGTGACTAGTTTAAAAACTCTGGAAGATATAACCATTTCCGATTTTTGAAGACAGGACGTTGAGGGGCTTTCTACAAACTACATACCAAACATATCCCAAACAAATTTGTCAAGTTATGCTCCCAGCATGCTCTATAATACTCGTTCACAGTATAATAGAAGCTTATAATAGTCGAAAGGGGAAAGTAACAAGCGATCGTGGGCGTGGTTAAAGTTTGTTGGCTTGATATTTAGAGGAAATCATTAGAAAACATTCTGCCAAATACTGTGGGAGATTTGGATTTAAACTTAGCGCGCCCCCAATGGGTATTTAAAAAAATGTGTGGTCCTATTTTTAGAGGAGGTCATAGTAAACTTTCTGAAAAAATGTGATGTATCTAGATTTTAAATTGAGCGAGATATATGGATTGAATCAAATTACCACGCCTACAGTGGACGTAGTCAAAAAATCTATACACTATCCAACGCGGGCATATGTGAGTCTGAATTCCAAGTTTCAGACGGACAGCAATATACTCTTTTCAGAAATATAGTAGCTTGAGTGTTATCCCATTTATTGCAGAATTTACTTAATAAGTACTGTACCAGAGTGATTGACCAGGAGTGTAACTGAACATGTGCACTTCATATGCAGCTCTCGTTGAACTTGGGCAGCTTCTCGATTTGGACGCCGACGACGCGCAGGACTTGCTGGGAGGCGAAGATGCCCGTTCGGATGCAGTAGTCGAGGGGCATATGTTGGACCAGTTGTGATAGGAAGCCACCGACGAAGGCGTCGCCGCAGCCGTTGGTGTCGACGATGTTCTTCTTATCGACCTTGGGCACCGGATACTCGAGCACCCGGTCGTTCTCTTGGAAGCAGAGCACCGGGCAGACCGCATCGGTGATCATGACGATGCGCGGCCGAACGTTCGCCTTGGGCAGGCTCTGCAGCCGCCGGCCGACTTCGAAGATGTCCTTGGTGTTCCAATCATGGGTTATGGCATATTCCAGTGCCTCCTGCTTGTTCCCTATCACCAGGTCTGTGTAGGGCAGAATCTCATCCAGCTGCTTTTTGTGTGTCTGCAGCACGAAGACGGCGCTGAAGTTGAGCGCAAAGAAGCGATTGGTCTCGCTGGAACTTTTGGCTAAGCGAATCACGCTGTTGGGCGTCACGGCCACAAAAAAGCCGGTCGCATAAAAAAACTTGGCGCGCTCCACAATGCATATATTCTCCTCGATGTCCAGCCAATCCTCGGTGAAGAGCGCCGCCGCGCCCAAGTTCGCTACCAGGGAACGATCTTGGCCCGAAATGATGACCGCACAAGTGCCCGTCGGCGCCTCATCCTTCACCTGGTAGTACGTCTCGACGCCATCGGCTAGCGCTCGCTTGGCGATCGTGTTGCCAAACTTATCCCTACCCACGGCGCCGAAGAAGAGGGCTCGTGAGGGCTGACCCACAATCCATTGGAAGACACGCATTGAGTTCTGGCAGGCACCGCCCGCAGAGTATTGTACGTTCTCCTGGTTGGTCAGCTCCTCGAAGAGCGCCATGTGCTTCTCCTCGGCAATGATCGCCGCGTTGGCCTTCAGATCGTATTTCTCGAGAATCATTGTGTCCTCCACAATGGTGGTGATGTCCAACAGCGGATTCCCGAAGCCAATCAGTACGCCCTCCGGCACCTCCATCTTCCTCTTCTGGGAACTTCCTCGGTGACTGCAGAGCTGCCCGCCAACAAATTTGGTCAAATGTCGGTGGCACAAGTTCCAACTCTTGCGATGTTTGGCCACGGAGCAAGTCCAGTAAACATGTAATAGTTGTTGAGAAATTATTCTACCCTCCCCGATACGTTTCATAGCCTGTGATAATTGAACTCCAGCTGCCAAATATTTTCCATGCACGTTTATTGTGGATTCCCTCTTTTTATTCACAATTTTCGGAGCAGCACATGTTCAGCTCGGGATGTTTTGGGAACAACTCACATTTCGAATTCAATGCTCTTGAGAAAGGAAACGAAAAGTATAGTTTGCTGAGGTGCTCAAAATATGCTTGAATCAGGTAGGTTTTTAAAGGGTTTTCAATATACGCTTTTTTTTCAAATACAGATAATACGGGTATTTACTAATACTAAAAATATTTAATAGACTTTATTTATTTAATACTAGGATACAGTGCAAATATTAGTTCGAAACTTATCAGTCTTTTTTCTTATATATTTAATTATTAATTATTTTGTAGATTATAAATTTCAAAATATTCCATGACTTCATAATTTAGTTTACATATCTTTCAACTCCAAACTCTTTCATTATTCTTTTATTTTAATATATTTTTTTTTCAGATTTTCCATTAACCCATATTGTCGTTGCATTTTTAGTTGGGTTAGGGTAGAACTCAAAAGCCATATATTTTATAAATATATCCTGTACTTTAAATAATAATAATTATAATCATTTCTTATGTCCTATTTTAATTATCTTCAATTACGTTTTTTTTTCCTAACTTTAAATTAACAATACAATTTTGTAGGCTCACATTTATTGAATCGTTTATAGGGTATGCCTTAGTCGTTGCTCTTGAGAGACGTCAGCTTTAATTACCCGCATAAATCAATCATGATATATTAATGGCCGCTCCATTTAATATGCTATTAATTACATTTGCATCTTGTCGTGCATTTTTATATGGAATTTAAGCTCCATTACGACAGTCACGTAAAACTCGGTGGGCGGAGGACTGCTAAATAGAGGCCTTTCACTTTTATTTGCACTTGCCCAGGAGGGCGATGCGTTGTGGCAGGGAATTGAGCGTCGTAATAAAAATGTACGTCTTGTCAGCTTGCGTTGCATTGCGTTTCGCTTGACGAGCTGAGGATGCAGTTGCGGCCACCCGGAACGTCCTTGCCACGAGTGCTGCTGGAGTGGGTGAGGGAGAGGGGAGATGGGCTGTCGAGGGGTGGGTGCTGGCGGATGAAAACAATGGCATTTGCAGTGCTTTGCACAAGTTGCCTCGCATAAATATTAATTTTTATGCAACAAAAGCAGCCGCAGCGGCAACAGCAGCCGCGGCAATGCAACTGAATGGAACAACAACGAGAACAACAACAGCAACGGAAACTACAACAAAAACAGCAGCAGCAGGAAAAATAACAATAGCAACAAGCATCGCTTATCGCCTGCGAGCGCCGCAAAGTATGCAAGCGGTTTTTCACTTTGCTGCCGCTTCTTTTATGCATATACCCTGTAGCGAAATGGGTTAACGTGCTATGCTGAGCTGATATTTAAATCAAATTTTCCCTAGCCTTAAAATTGGTATTGAACCCATTTTTAGTAGGTAGTAATGCAAATACTGATTTATAATGAGAAGTAAATAAATTTAAATTTTATATTTAAAACTTTTTTAAACATAATTAGAGGCCCGTTTCACGGTTTGTAAAATTTTTAAAAACATTTTCTATAATGGGTTGCACTTATATTAAGATATAATTAATAAATAATTTCTTGCAAAACATTTATAAAATGATTTGTAAATATACTATATATTATACTTAGCTTATGAACTATTACAAATTTAAATAATTGAGCTATGACAAGGCGTAAGCTCAATTGAAGCATGGGTTGTATTTTGAACACCTAATTCAGGTAGGTAATTCTTTGAGTGGTAAAGAGATGCATAATTTTACCACTATATATTCCAGGATATAACAGAGATAGTAATACCTGTTCTTAGATTGCAGCTTCCTGGATAAGTACTTGCTTATGTGTGAACATTATTCTTCGTCGTCTGCCTTTAGTAAACCGCAGCAGCAGCGACAAGCAACAACAGTTTTTTAAGAAAAGTGTTGGGGGAGGTCGGGCGGTTAGAGGGGGCAAAGCTGACGCCGCGGCTGCGTAGGATCTGGTAGCTGGAGCTCGACCGCAGCGGCGATGCAGCTGCATAATGTGGCATGTGGTTAGCATTAAAAATGATATGCAACATGAGCCGCAGCTGCATGCGTGCGGTGCGGGGCGATAGTAGGGCGGAGGGGGACGTAGTTTGAGGTGCAGGCAGTCACTGACAGCCGCATGGCAATTATAATCCACACGAACAGACGCGAGCAGCCACTCAACCACTCACCCACCGAAACACTTGCACGCACAGCCAACCGAGCGTATGTGGCTTAAGTGTGTTAACTGTAGCTCCGGGCGTCGGGTGGAGTTGGGCGGCGGCGGGTTGGGGTTTGTAAGCAGCAGCTGCCACTGACACACAATGAACACATCAACATGACACTGTCGGCCTGACACAGCTTAGCAGCCGGCTGAGTGGCAGCCACCCCCACCAAAAAAAAAGACAAAGAGAGAAAAGAAGCCCAGGTCCATTCGCATATAAGAAGCAGCCCTGAGAGACATTCACACGCTCGACGTTTTTTGATATCCGGTGCCGCTTCCGCTTGCGTTTGCCTCGGCGCTCGCAATTGTTATGTAAGAAGCTTTTTATGTGATTACCTTTAGCTTCTGTTAGTTTTACTATAATTTGGCCTTTACTTTTAACGAGATTGTTGCCAGATTTTCCCACACGAGAGCGGCCAACATTCCATGTAACTGAAACGTGCCGCATTCAAGCATAAAATGCAGGATGCCACGTTCACATTCGCATACACACTCACATGGCTCTAGGTATGAGTACATGCGCTTGAATACTCGTTACTCGCATTTCCATTGTGCTGCATTTTCTCTGTTGCTCATTTCCCCATATCTAACAGCGAACAATGGCTGGGACTAAAGTTCTCATAATAAACGTGCGGGTTTCTGGTTTTCAAAAGGGATTTGGGTACATTTCCCTAGTCAAGTTTTTAACTAGACATTTCCGCTGATAGCGACCTGAGCACTACCAATTGGGACTAATCCAATGTGTTTTCAAAGTAATTTTATATTTCTCGTCTCTTTGTTAGCTTTTACTTGACGGATTCTAAAGGTCACATAAACCTAATTTTTATATAAATGCGTACTACTTTTCTTAGAATTTATTTCAAATATTCCAATACAACGTATCTTAAAAACATCAGATATTTTACCTAAAATAATCTAATATATATGGAGCATAAAGGAATGGAAAATCATTCTCAGCTCATGTTCTTGGAATAATATTGTTTCATCTATAGTTTCCGATCCAATTATAGAAAATGCCAAATAGTTTCCATGTTTGCGTCACCTATTAAAGATAGCGTAGTATATTTCGCCTTGATTTATCTCTTTTAGTTCCACTTACCGATTAAAAGTGGCATTCATATTGCAAATAATTCCTAATATCATTCGTAATCCAATAAATATGGTACATAGAATGAAAATGATTGCATTTATGCACCAGCGATAAATAGTCACACAATCAACCATCTCTTCTTATTACTTCTTTCACTGATTAACGTATAAAACAATATTTTTTCTACAATTCTGACAGCTGCGAGACTACTGCGATATTTTGAAAAACATTTGAAATCAATTTTCCTGGTTGGAAATAATAAAATCATGTTAAATATTTATAACAATGCAGAATTACTTGAGATAAACATAAGGAATATTTCCAACTTACGTAAGCTTAAAATAATATAATATATAAATAATATATATAAAATATTAATAATTATGTAGATTAACTTTGAATAAAACATTAAAATTTAATTTAGTTAGAACTTAACAAAAAAAAAAAAAAATGCAAAAACTATAATGAACAATATGTTTTTGATAGTTAATATTGATTATTGTCGATATTACTGGTATATAAGAAAACGAGATTTTCCTACAAGCAAAGTCTTAACTGTTCCCTGTTTGAAACTAATTTGAAGTGTTTCTCACATACATCTCCATCATCTTTCACATACGTTGATTTTCCTAACACACTGCTGCTATACTCAAATCAAAAGTACAAATATTCATTTCTCCCTTTTCCGATTCCGAATACATTCCTTAGTAGTGTTCAAAAATCAAGAATTGTATAAAGAAAATTCAACTCGAAATTGAATATTTTTCAGTGCAAGGATCAAGGATCGTTTAACCATGTCGCAATACGCCCCCTTCATCAAGCCCTACATCGAGTACAATCAGTTCGGCTGGGGCCCCTGCGACGTGCCCGACATGGAGGTGCCCTACCAGCCCTTCTGCAAGAGCGACCGACTGGGCAAGATCAGCGACTGGATGCTGCCCGTGCAGGACAAGAAGTACACCAGCAAGTACGCCTCGACCTTCGGCAGCAACAACAGCCAGTACGCGTACTTCCACGAGGACGACGACGCCACCTTCCACCTGGTGGACGGGGGCAATCCGCGCGCCCTCAAGCCCTATCAGCGCAATCGCTTCCGGCCCAATCAGCGCAACAATTTGCGTGTTCACGGGCGTAATATGCGCGGCAATGCGCAGGCTGGCGGTGGTCAGGGGGGGCAGGGCGGTGCCGGTGGTGTCGGGGCCAGCAACAAGTACGGCAAGGGGCGAGACAGCCGGCGCGGGCACACGGGACGGCGGTTTATGCGCAATGCGCCGGTGCGCCTGCGCGAGAGCTCCGTGGTGGTGCGCTCGGACTGGGTGTCCATCGAGGAGATCGACTTTCCGCGCCTGCTCAAGCTGTCGCTGCCGAACATCCGGGACGGCCTGGACGTGGTCACCTGCGGCACCCTCGAGTACTACGACAAGCAATGCGATCGCATCAATGTGAAGAACGAGCGGCCGCTGCAGAAGATCGATCGCATCATCAACGTGCCGGGCACCATCGACGACCCCATCATCCGGCGGCTGTCCAAGAGCATGGGTAATGTGTTCGCCACGGACGACATCATTGCTACGCTGATGTGCTGCACACGCTCCAACTATTCCTGGGACATTGTCATCGAGAAGCTGGGCACCAAGGTGTTCCTGGACAAGCGCGACAATGCGCAGTTCGATCTGCTGACGGTGAACGAGACGGCGCTGGAGCCGCCACAGGACGAGGAGGGCTCGATCAATTCGCCACAGAGTCTCTCGCTGGAGGCCACCCTCATCAATCACAATTTCAGCCAGCAGGTGCTCAAGATCGGCGAACTGGAGCCCAAGCACAAGTTCGACGAACCCAATCCCTTCGAGGAGCCCGGTGTCGAGCTCGCCTCCGTCGCCTATCGCTACAAACAGTGGCAGCTGGGCGACGACGTCGTCTTGATTGCCCGCTGCAAGCACAACGGCATCCTCAAATCGCCCGCGGGCGACCTCCAATACCTGTCCATCAAAGCGCTCAACGAGTGGGACTCGAAGGCCGCCAACAGCGTCGAGTGGCGCCAGAAGCTCGACAGCCAGCGCGGCGCCGTGCTCGCCTCGGAGCTGCGCAACAACGCCTGCAAGCTGGCCAAGTGGACCGTGGAGGCGGTGCTCGCCGGCTCCGACCAGCTCAAGCTGGGCTACGTCTCCCGTGTGAACCGTAAGCAACAGCTGCCATTTTTACTCTTCGTCTGTTTAAGCTGGGTGTACTTAAAAAATCACTCACAGCTTAACTGTTGGTTAAAGCTGTGAAGAGTGAGCAAAAATCCAGAGTTATTTTAGTTTGAGAGTCACACACAGGGTTACAGTTCATAAAGTATATATATTCATGTTCAGCATTAACAGCCGAGTCGCTTCTGTCTGTCTGTTTTTTATGTTTTTTCGAAATCGATCGGATTGGACCACTATATCAATTAGCTCATATAGAAATATGATATTTGATTTTATCAAGATTTTATCAATATCCGATCACCATAGCATATAGCTGCCATAGAAAAAATAGGCTGAACATTTTTCTATTCATATCAATATCCGATATAGTTGTCATGAGAACAATAGGTGAAAAATTAAGTTAGATTGAAAACGCAGTTAAGTTAGAAATGCGTCTATTCCTTCTCGTTTACACTGTGAACAGACTATGAAATAATCCTTACGATCCGACTGCAAATTTGTTACTTGTTTTAGGCAAGGATCATCTGCGTCATGTGATCCTGGGCATGCAGCAGTTCAAGCCGCAGGAGTTTGCCACACAGATCAACTTGAATATGGACAACGCTTGGGGCGTGCTGCGCTGCCTGGTGGACATTGTGCTGAAGCAGCCGGATGGCAAGTATCTGATCATGAAGGATCCCAACAAGCCGATGATACGACTCTATGACATACCCGAGAATGCCTTCGACTCTGACGGCAACGACGACGAGGACACCAGCGACGATAGGCCATTCATGAAGTCCATGGGCAACTAACATTGGCATTTAGTTGGGATGCGTCGAGAAGAATGTATATTTAAGCTTTTTATTTGTTTGTATTACATATAGAAATAAAATTACTGTCGCAAGTAAGAGAATTTCGAAATATTATATTATATATTATATGCATAGATTCAGAGGTAAGTTTAATTATATTAATTAAATAATTAATATTTTAAGATAGCTTCATTTTGTTCAAAATTTAATATTCGACCATAAAGAAAAATAACTGCATCTCAGTCTCAAGCTTAACTACATGTTTGTTGAAATTCAACTTCATATCAACTATTTTCGTACAGGAATATATAAAAATGTTTGTTAATTTTATATTTGATCCGCTTCTCTAATCCTTTTCTCTAATTATTCACTCGAAGGACAAGCCAAACGACATGAATACTTTTTGCAATATTTGTGAACAATGTATTTATTTGCTGTTGTTGTTATTCTTTGACTGATAGTTACCCTCGAGCTGTGAATCCAGATAAATGAGCTCCTGACAGCATCGGAAAATAACAACAATAGCAACAACTAAAACAACAAAAGACAACTGCGCTTGACTGGCGCAGAACAATGGAAATAAATACAATTTAAATTGAGTTTTTGACCAAGCATAAAATACACAACATATGTCAGCTTATGCACATGTGTGTTGCTCCTGCTCCCCCTACACTCCACTCACTGGCCCTCGTCAAGCTTTCGAGATCTGACAAGAGTCACAGTTATTTGATGATAACATGTCCGCATCAATCATTGCGGTTCTGCATACAACGAAATGCGAAATGAAACCAAGTAAAATAAATGTTCACTGTCAGTGCTGGAGTGTACGAGTGTGTGTGTAATGACATTTGACATTGTCACATATACACACTCACACACAGGGCGTAATTGAAGCCAGGACATTCGCCTGTTGTTTAGCTCGAATTTAGCCTCAGCCGCAATAAATCACAAAATGGCATCAATCAATGCAAATTCGGGGCAATTTCATTAGACGCAGCCCGCAAAAAATGTTGTGTTAAAATTTTAATTAAATTGTACAATTTTACCTATCACAAGCAGCAATTGCATTCAAATTACGAGCCTAATTGATCAGCAGACCTGGCCAGGTCAACCCTTGGGAATCAACTCGAATGCAAATCCAACCAACTAAGCCGAATGCAGCTTGGTTCGTTACAACAATAATAATCAAAAAACATAAACACGAACATTTAATTGAGCCAACAGTTTGTTACTTAATTCCCATTAAATTGTCTAATTGCTCAGTTATTTTTGGCAAAATTCTATTGGCATTTTATATACATATTCATAAATAATATAAATGCCTAAAGATACATGGGCATCTGTCAGACACTTTTGTATGTGTATGTGTATGTGTTGTTATATGTTGATTGAGTAAAGTGCTTAAATATGTATCTAATACATTTTTAGTGGCCCTGAAGCTAGTAGGTGTTTAATTAAAATTATTCATATATATCCATTTATTTCTACATATACATTTAAAATAATTTATTTATATATTATAATTAATTCGTATGCTATGCACACATATGTATAATTTTTTTTATTTTTACTTTTTTATTTTAATATTTATTTTATATAAATTCATATTATATAAGCTAAAATTGTATAAGAGCTTTTATATTTGATACAGCTGATTAAATGATATAAATTAACTTAATTGAGGGCTCTGTTTAATTCAAATTGAGAAAGATACATTTATTTATCGAGAATACACAGAGTTGTACCAGCAAAAAGTAAACGAACATTGTGTAAAATATCCTTAATTCTTCCCCATTAGAATTTAAAAATATAAATAAACAACCTAATTTTTATAAGTCTGCCAAAGTAATTCCTTAAGCATACGCCGTGTGGGTAATTAAACTATTTTAAATGCTGTTTAATACATATGCATATCAAGCATACGCAGTGTTGTCATAAAATACCTATACTACTGTAAAATAACTAAAGGAATAAAAAGTAGTAGCGAAACACTAAAGTGTTATTCAATTAAAACATTTTGTTTGCTAAATCAACATGTCCGGAGTAGCTACAAAATGACTTTTGTTGATGGTAGCAAGGGTTCTCCGGTTGCCCCACAGAAAAGTTGCGCGCTTGGTTAGCTGCCTGAGTGGCTGCCTCCCGTCCCGCCCAGCCCCACTGGGCCATGGCTAGCAGTTTTTGGCCTGCATTTCAAGGTCTGCGCTTGGCTAACCACGCCGTTGAAAGGCGTTTAACAAACTGCGCACTTGGCACTGCGGCAAGCGGCTGCAACTCCGAACCAGCTCAAGTGGCGCCTCAATGCAAAACTTTCTGTGCTTTTTAACGCACATGCAGGTCCACAAGTGGGTAGAGGCGGGGCGGGGAAGTTGCCGCTGTGGGCACTGGCGGCACTCAACCGAAGGCATTTGCATATGGAACCGCAAGCGGCGCCCGAGTGCGAGATGAAAAGTTAAGCGTTGAATGAGGGCGACAAATTGCAAATTAAACTCTTTTGCATTTTACACACATGAAACTAGTTGTAAATAAAAATGCTACACACACTCGCACACACACACACACACAACAACTTTTGGCCACAACTGTAAATTGAATTTAATTTCAATTCAGAAAAACGCCACCCAAACCCTCTTCAGTCATTTTAAGCGCCAGTCGCAGCCAACGGCCATTTAACCGTTTAGGCAACAAATCTGTAAAATGTCAAATTCCAGCATATCCCTCTACAATCCCGTCAATCTTTTCCCCGCTAAGCAGCTCCCCTCGAAAAAAGGGCCCCTTGGCATGCTGCGAGATTTGAAAAAGAGTTTAAAACTGGTTGAATGTAAACTTTCTGAATCTCTCTGTCGCATTTGCTTTGCCTTTTGGCATATTTAATTTGGCAACTGCTGTCAGCTTTTGGATTCTATTCCGTTTTATTTTGTTTTTTATTTTTTTGGGTCCAAGACATTGGCCATGTCAATTTGCCAAAGCGCCCGCAACTTTTCAAATGCAGCTCATTTAAATATCATTTGTCCTAAGCAAGTTTATTTCTTAAGAGGCCAGCGGCCAATATTTAATCAAGGGCCAGGCGAAGCAGGGATGGGAGCGGTATTATTTCTTAGTAAACTGTCAATTGGTTTTAAAGTCTGTCTGCTACTTTCTTTCAATTACAAATTAGTTTTGCATGTAAAACATATTTGTTTTAGAAACTTATTTATTTTTCTGCTTCGGTATTTATTCTTCAGCATGCCGAAAATAACTGCTCTTTTCTTTTATATAGCATCAACTCAATATACGTTCTTTGTTTTTTTCTGTTTCGCAAATCAAATCAAATTTCTCACTTTTCACACCTTTGGTGTGTATTTTAGAGCAGTTTAAGCCCAATTTGGGTTCAATTGCCATATTGCCACTCAATGGTTTAACTGGTTCTACAACGGAAAACAATTGAAAGAGGGACAGCTGCAGCCCCTCCCCTCCCTGCCCGGCAATGCCAGGAACAGAGCCTGCGCCTGTGAAGCGCACCAAAAATATCTCGAAAATTGCGTGTAAAATTATTCAAAAGTGCAAAGTGCACATGTGGCACGAACAAAAATCCAATTACGAGCATCGAGCGAACTGCGAATGGAATATTTTGACAAGTATTCAATGAATTTAATTTGAGATTTGCGAACATTCAGAGCAGCTGGCTAACACTTTGACCCAGCGCCAGCCCGAAAACCAAACCCACTCCTAACCCGAGCCGCACTCTAGCCAGTCAATGGGCAGATGCAGACAGAGGCTGCCGGATGGATGCCATTGCCACCGGCAACGAACCTGCCAAATGCGCCGGCTGCACTCGGATTTTGGACGGGAAGCCTAGAGGGGGCCGAAACGAATTAGAAATGTGTAGAACAGAAGTTACTCAATTGCCAGCTGGAGGTCCCAGCGGCAGCTATGAAAAATGTTTTGTGGCTATAAGAAGCTGCGAGTCGGGAGCTGTTGGCTGTTGGCATGGGAAATCTGTGTGAGACGCAGCCGGAAAGCAGGAATGATTTCCGGCCAGGCGGGCGATAATTCTTGGGCCGTCGTGCAGTGGGCGGGCGGTTGCAAAACTTTTTGCAGCCATTGTGCCGAGTGTCAGTGCAATGATTTCGCAGCTTGCCCCAAGCATCCAAAAACCTAGCCCGAATGAAGGGTGTGTCTGAGAATGAATGATTTAAGCAGCTGAGCAGCCCCGCCCCCTAGTCCTCTCTTGCATGCGCCCATCGAATTATATTCACATTTCTTCTACTTTTTTTCGTAATATTTTTCAACATTTCTCAAAACTTTGCGCTGCGCGTTGAGCATCAAATTTGAACGTCCCAAAAACTTTGTCAAAATGTTGGAAAAAGTTTGCGATGTTTTTTTTTTATTTTTTGGGTGGTTAAGAAAAATTATCACTATTGTTACAGATTTGTAAATGGACGGTAAAAATTTGCTTGTCATTTCTCGTTCCGTGTGGCTCTCAAGCAGTAAACGGAAAAAAAAAACTAGGTTTTAGTTGATTTAAATCTTAAAGTTTGCAAAATGTGTACCAGCGTGAAGTATTTGACATTTTATTGCGAAGAAATGCAAAGAAAATAGCTAATGTCGGGTATGATCAACTACTATGATCAACAAATTTTATCTTTCAATTCAAACCAGTTCATTGTCCTAATTAACTCATTTTCTTGAAATGCAAACACATGTTTCTCAACATTGTGACAGCTATCTTGAAACAACTGTGCAAACAATTCTTTTTAAAATTGTTATCGTCGATATTTTGTGACTTTATCAGAACCCAGCGATCGCTGTTGCCTCACACAGCTGCTGGTTTGAGCACATTTGTTAGGCCACTTGGGCACGATTTCCAAGAAGCCTCTTTAGCTCAGTGGCAGAGCACTGGTCTTGTAAACCAGGGGTCGTGAGTTCAATCCTCACAGGAGGCAGCAATTTGCATATATTTTTGGTTCCACTTGGCATTAAAACCAATTTTTTCTTGGAAGACAATTCTTTGAGAACTGCAAATTTATATCTTTTGTAGCTGTGACAATTAGTATAAAAAACCATATTGAAACAGATTCTAATGAGGTCAACGTTTTTCTGTGGTTTAAGCTTTTATTTCATGTATATATATGATATAATATATATACTAAATTTTCACGCAGCCAAGGTAAACTTTGTCGCAATTTGCTGGGGAAAATCAGATTGTGATACCCAATTTTTGCTGCTTTATAGTTTAAAGAAGATCAAAAACAGAATCTGGCATTCCATTCCACTTCATCGGATATGGTGATTATGCAAGCTTTTTTTCTTAACTTTTTTTGTGTGTTTTGTGGCACGGGCCTTGCGTGCTACAAATTGAGGTAAAAGTAAATCAACAAGTTGCCGAACTTCAGCGCACACCGTTGGAATATTTTAAGCTCGACGAGCTCTTAACTGCTTAAAGTTTTCAACATAAATATTAAGTATACGCAGGCGAAATAAAACAAAATGCACAAAGCATAAAAATGAGAACAGGGGCAGCCAAACCAAATTCAGCAGAGAGGCAAAAAGAAAACCAACGAACAACAAAGTTGGTTTACTCCTTGTTGCTTTTCTTTTTCACTTTTTTTGTACTTTGGTTCTTTTGTGCATTTTGCCAAAAGCATGAAAATCGATTACCTGTGCGAAATGGAAAATACCCACGCATACGCTCAAGTGTGTATGTGTGTGTGTGTGTGTGTGTGCGTATTTGAGGCGCTGTGAATCCCAACCGAAGCGCATCAAATGTTTTGGCTTATTGGAGCGAGTATTGGGGGGGGGGGGCAGAAAGCTGATTGTTTTTCCAGAAAGTAAGCAGACTTTGCATAAACGAATATGTGAACATATTTGAACAAAACAACATTCAAATTACGAATATAGCAATATACGTATATATTAAACTTCGCCCCAAGGTGTCTGAATCATATGCAAATGCGAGTGAAGGCAGCTTAAATGCCATTTGATTTCTTTTAATTTCGATTTCGCAACAATCAGACGGCGTGGCCAGATACGTGGCAAATCACAATAAATAACGGCACTCGCATCTGGCAGCCAGACAACAATCCATCAGATACAACTCGTTGATTTCGACTCTCCGGCTCTAAGTGCAGCTGACTGAAAAACATTTCACAGACCTTCCATGGAAGACAATTTACAATGATTTTGTTCAATTGGTTGGCATCGACGGGTCTTTGTCTTGCCACTTTGTCTTGGCCAACTGCCCATCCTATTGGCTTGTATTGCCAATGTACTCTAACCGAGGGTATTTTGAAATTGTCATTAAGTATTGTACTAGCTCAAGTAGCTTTAATAGCTGACGAACTGGTCCAATTCTGTGTTTTCTATTTTAGTTTTCTGGTTTTCTATTTCACTTGCCAAATATTTTTTTTATATTTTTGTTAGGGTATTTAAATCTTCAGCATTTTTAAGTTTCTAATTTGCAATTCCTATTTTTTATTTTATTTGCAACAAATTAGGTTTTATTCATCTACGTCCTTGGCTCGCCCTCACCCCTATCTAACCCCTTGCTATCGCCCTCGCTCTCGCCTTTAGCCAAACAGCTGATGATGACAAAGTCCCGGATGGATGTTGGCTGTTGTTCTTGGCCCGGTCTTCGTATCGGTCACAATGTTCATGCAACACAGGATACGGGGATGCTTTTTGTATTGCTTGGGCAACGTATTTGCACAAAGTTTCGCACAAAATTAAATTCCATTCGACCCAATCTTCAATCTTTACCTCGCTGCAATCTGCAGCAGTTGCAAGTCGCTTGGCTGGCAAAATTTCCATCAGTGCGGCAAAGGGGCAGGAAAATGTACAGTTTTCCCATGTGTGTGTGTGTGTGTGTGGGTGTGGGTGCTTGGGTGTGTGGACACAATCAATCCCGTCGCCATTGGCCAGTGTCAAGAAAAAGATCAAGTGCAACACTTGTTGGCGTCACAAAAATGCATCTCAAGTTGATTTTGATAAAGTTACGCGAACGATGTGAACAGCTCTTGGCAGTTGCACAGATTTCTGCCCCGCTCCCTCATCTTCTTCACCATTCTTTTCTTTTTCCGTTTACGGCAATTGGCTTTGGAAAGGGTTTTTGTAGGTGTTGTAGTTGGTATTTTTGCAATGTGTCCAGTCAGCGATATCTTTCTTTCTTCTTATATTCATTTTATTTTCATAAAATATTCCGCAATTTTGAGAGATTGCAAATCATGAAAGCTAAAAATATTTGCATTTTTATTTACGAAGAGAAACGGAGATTAGATTGTATTAGTATAATAACTTTGATTATTTTTATTACTTTTATAATACTACGACTTCAACCCGGAACCTCGACCTCACTTTTATTATTACCAAGAACTTCCTTCAGAGTAAATTATTGTATGTACGTCATTTACTTTTCGGTTGAATAACCTTTGTATATACTATTCCCTTTTATAAAAAAAATGCTAGATCTATTTAAACAGATATATGTCTGATTTATTTATACATAAATTTAATTTAGAACTATGTCTAATGAACATAAATCTCAAATACATAAACAAGACTATTAATATTGAGACTATTTTGAAAGAGTATTGACGTTTGATTTAAAAATTAAATTAACTGACTCACAAATTGTTATAAAAGTTTCGTTTAACGTTTCCTTTTGTCTAAATTCCAATTAGACAAGTTTATTTGTTTTGCATGTCGAGTAAATTTTAATTTGATAAAAATAAAACTTGTAAGCAGCTGAAGCATGAATAGCGTGAATAACGTGAATAACATGAGTGCTTGCAACCTATGATCCTATGAGCGTGTACCCATTTATTTTGGTCACCCCAGCCATAAAACTTATCTTGTGTCCTGGCTGCCGTCTTGCAAATATATCATATTTAATGTGTCTGAATATTTCTGTTTCTTGTTGTTGTTAGTCTTCCACTGCTTCTTCTTCTTCATGTTCGTCTTTGTCGTGCTTTTCTCCTGCATTTTAGTTTAGTTTCGTTTTATTTATTCGTTCATTTTTTGCGCCAGTTACTTCCGCGCTTTAATGTCCACCATAAACTCAGCTTTACGCTCCTTGCCAAAACAAAATGCTGCCACAATTCGCTTACTTGTAGCACCCCCTCGATCCGCCCATTTATGTCTCTGTCGACGCACGAATGAGTGTGTCAAGTGTCGGGCGTTTAATGGGCTGATTTGAATTAAATTTTATGTGCACAAGCGCATTAAAAGCGAAATTTGTGCTAAGTACCCGACGTCCCACAACTACATAATACTCATGTGTACTTGCATGTAGGTGACATACTTATATACACATATATACGCGACACACTTGGCCATTTAATTATGAGTAAACTGATTAAGTTTGCTCAATATAACAAATTTGATGCCAGCTTTTGAATTTTTAATAAGAATGTTTTAGTCGACTTGTGTTAATTAAAATAAATTTCTTGGAGTTAATTTGAATATAATGAGTTTATTTAATTCTTGACCAGCCAAACATACTCAAATGTATTCTTAGGCAAGTTCCGAAATCGGTTCGTGACAAATTTTAATTCATTTTGTAGAGTTATTTAGATTTAAAATACAATTGAGCGGTAATTTTATCAAATATGTATATGCATGAAAAATTAAATAGAATTGAAAATATTTTAAATAAGAAACAGGTATTTTTAAAAATAATAAATAAAGAGCTTTAATATATACGTATGCTTAATCTATCTATATATAAATATATATGTATAAATAAATAAAATCATAATAGTATCATATATTTTGGGTTAAATTTTATATGCAAACCAAATTAATTTAATCTATATAAATATTTTAAGTGCATTATTCTTTGATTTTAAAGTGTTAGAACTTTTTTTATTAACGTTACATTTATAGTTTTGCAATGGGCAATAATTACATATTTTTAAAGTATTCCAAGCAGTATAAGTTATAATATTTCCATACCTGTATAAATACAATTGGAGACACATGAAAATTACTTCATGATTTTAATGGACAATAAATAAACTCATCTAATCAAAGGTTTTTCGACTACTTTAAGAAACTAAATCAAAAGCAGCTTGAATTTAATTTTCACAAACAGCGACGCATTAAATAATTTGCGCTAATCAGCAAAAATGACATCTACACCTGGCCACCCGCCCCACGCTGCCCCCCGCACAGGTGGTGCTGGCGCAGACGGTGGCTGGGGTCGCGGTGGCGTCGTTGGTGACGCCTGTCAACTGAATTTAACATGACATTTGCTTAATTTGAATTTAAATACCTTCTTGTGCATGGCGACAAAAAACATAAAATAAAAGGAAATAAAAGTAAAACACAAGAGCGTAAAGTAGATAAATCTGACACACGAAAATGAGGCAAATAGTGGAGTATGGGGTGTGGGCAAAAAAAAAGTGGAAAAGGAAAATCAAGCGAAAAACATGTTGGAAGGTATAGTGGGTGTATATATAGAAATCTATATATGTGTGTGTTTGTGTGTGTTTGTCACATTACCTGGCTGCTGCCCTGTCCGCTCACTAAATAAGAAATTATTATGAGCAGGCTGAAGCGACGTTGACGCGCCACAAACACCAACATCGCCATGTTGAGCTTCCGCTGCCACAGCCACACACACAAACACACACTCAGACAGACACAAACAGGAAATGCCCCACACACATATATGTGAGTGTGGGTGTTGGCCAACTTTCCATAAACGACACAACAGGCAACACAAACAAACCCGCAAAAAAAGTTGGCGTGGCCAAAACAAGCGCATAGACACGAAAAGGGAAGTTGACCGCTCGCCGCCTTCGTTTGTACCACTGTGAAAGTGTGTGTGTGTGTGTGTGTGTGTGTGTGTGTGCGTGTGTATTGCTGTGTTATTTAATGTATCCTGGATTTATTGTGCTGTTTCCTTGTTGTTGTCGCTGTAGCTGCTGCCGCGCATTAAATGTACATAAACTTTGCTTTTTCAAGCCTGTTTCGCCATCTCTTTCCGGCCCCCGTTCTCGTCGTGTGTGGCATGCCGCTTGTCAGAGCTGCGCTCGCTTCCGTTTGGTCTTGAAACCTGCAAAAAGGCGCACATGTGTTTATGCAGCTTACTCTCTATGTGTGTGTGTGTGTGTTTGTGCCCCGCTGGCTGCATTTTTGCAATTTACAGCATGAAAAAGACGTCGCCTGTCTGACATTATTATGCTGCAACGGCGACTTTTGCCCCACGGCCGTCGTATGCATTTCCGGCCACGCCCCTGCCCCCCGCCCTTTGCCGCGCACCTTTGCAACCAGCTACCTAGTTTGCGTTGCAAACGTTCGCTGGCGGCGATTTTAATACCCTGCAGTTTACAGTCTGTTTAATACCTCAGTTAATCGAATTACGCTGTAAAGTGTATTTTAATTTTAACCAATTATTTTTAATGGTTTTTTAAATGCTAAAAGGCATAAATCACCAATTTTTTGATTGAAAAATAAATTATTATAAAGTTTAAGCACGTCAAGACAATTTAAATTCAAGCTCCCATAAGTGCTAAAAGAATTTGTATTTTTTTTTTGTTTTTTTTCTTTTTTTTTGAAAAATTGAATTTTATATTATTGAACAGGTAAAAAATAAATATGTCCAGGTCATCACATTTTGTTTGAAATTAGCTGATTGAAAATACTTTATAAAAACAGTTTATTAATCTGTAAAAACTCATTTTATATGATTTGAAACAACATTTAATTTGTAATAGATTTAATCTAAGAATCTTCTGGTCTTAACCTAGTTATGTTTACTATATTTATGTTTTTGGCGCACTAGCAAGTTTTTAAAATTAAGCCGAAAGGTATTTTAAAATTATTGGGCAGTAATTTAAAAATTTTGAGTTTTAATCATTTCAATTTTAGATTTCTCTACTTTTTGCCATAATGTTTGTTATTCATTTAAGTTCCGTTAACTGCGTAACATTTATTTAAGAACATTTTTGTACTCACGAGATGTCTCAAGTTCAAAATCATAAAATAATATTTTTCTTAATTTGTGCGCACTTGACTAGGCTCGAACGCTCGAGTTTGTTGTTTACCTATTTGGGCGGCACAAAATAAGCTATGGAGTATCTCTATGGTCCTCGTTGTCGTTGTAGGCTACTTGAAAGTTTGTTTTCATATATATATTTTTATTTATTTTTTGTTTTGCTGCTGTTACTGTTGTTACTATTGTTGTCGCATTGCCTGGCAAAGTGACACAAAGAGTCTTAAACTTTGTGCTCTGTTTGCGTCGGTCTGGCCCCAAAGTGCATCTGCGTCTGATTGTGTTTTGCAATACAAAACTTTTTGCCAGCCAAACAAATCCAAAAGCAAAATTGTAACATAAAGAGACAGATAGTGCGACAGAGCTGGAGACCGAGAGAGAGAGAGAGAGAGAGAGAGAGAGAGAGAGAGAGAGAGAGCGAGCGTGTACGGGCGTCACACACAGTTAAGCATAAACAAATGACAATGGCCATGTCACACGGGGCGTATGATTTCTCTTGTTAGCGCGCACTTGTCTCGTATTTAGGAAGCCATAAACAAAACCAACCGAATGGAAGGGCGCAGGCCAATACTAGGGAAGGAGACAAAAAGTGCAAGTCACGAAATCTAATCTCAGTCAAACGTTTTGCTTTTGCTCTGCGCGCTGTCGGCCCTTTTTGGCTGTTGTTCATTTCGCCCGTCTATCACAGTCTGTTATGCATCTCAGGTGGACGTGCCTCCGCCTCCCCTCTCCATCGCTGTTTTTGGCAAATGCAGAATTTGGCAAATGCGGTCAATTCGGTTTTAGCTTCCCACTGTATCACAGTGTTACGATCTTGTGAATGAAGCGGGCCAACGACAGTTGCCGGAATTTTCCTTTCATTTGGTTATGCATATGCGCGAGACATTTATGAGACGAATACATAAGAAACTACGGGAAACGGATAAGCCTGGGTGTGCATAGTAAAGTGTAAATAAAGCAAGAGAGTTCGAACATATCAAAGATGTGCGCTATACATCTATAATTAGCTGTTCTTGTGCACAAATTATCAAATTATTTTTCCTAATTTAGGCCATATTTTCTGGATGCTTGATTTTGGTGTTAGAAGCATGGTCTCAATTGTTGAATTTGTTTGGTATACCTAGAAAAACAGAAAAGGTTTTCATACAAAAACTCAACAGCTATATGCTATAATGATCCGATATTGGTAAGATTTTACTCATATGTAAGAATATTAAAATTTTTCATATATAATGTATATATAATTATAATAGAAAGGGTATAAAAAGCGCGTTTATTTTTAAAACTATTCATATCGCTTTAAGCTTAGCTTTATAAAATTTCTGATGTCAGTTCAGCAGCTGGCTTTAACAGCTTAAATTTGAATAAAAACAAAATCTCACAGCTTCAAACTTTAATAACTCAATTAACTGAATTCAAATTAAAACCACAAAACATACGCTGTGTATATGTGTGTATGTACACGTGTTTCAAGGTATTAGCATAATGTTATTCAAAGGCTGCCAAAAAACGAAAAAAAGTCCAACCGCAAATACGCCGCATTGAAGCCCACAAAAATGAAAACCACAAGAGTGTGTTAAAAATAAAAAACAAAAAACAAGGAGCACAAACTATCAAATTAAATAATAATTATGCATAGTAATTACGGCTGATAATTAAAAGCCGCCAAAAATGAAACCAAGCGCCAGCAAAATCAGAATCAAAGCTGAATAAGAGAGGGCAAAGTACAAGGGTCTTGACGCAGGTATTCAGAAGGCGGCTTTAAGTAGATGGCGAAAGTCATTTGAAGCTATTACCACTGAAAGGTTAGAGGGTTTTGGGGAGGGGAGAAGCTCAAGTTGCGGCAGCGTGCAACAAATTGCTGCACGTCACTCGATGTCGTCAGTGGCAGGCAAGACAAATTCCATTTGGCTCATTGCAAGTATTGACAGTTGTAGGGGAAGGGAAGAGGTGGGTGGGGGGGGGGGGTGGATTGGGGTAGGTTACACTAGCTGCTATTTGCCAATGGGCAGCTGCTGATCGAGCCACTCCCTGTGGCTGCCGCACCAAAGAAAACACACAAACCTAGAAGCAGGAACAGCAATGCTGGAAAAGGGGGGTGAAGTACAAGCCAGTGCATCATAATGCAAACAGTTCGAGTGCCGAGCAAGCTATTTCCGGCAATGAGGGCGAGGGGGAAAGTGTGCACTTGCACTTGGATGCCTGCGCGCGTGTGTGTGTGTGTGTGTGTGTGTGTGTGTGCAAGTGTGTGTGTGTATGGGTTGGCCTGCCTTTGTGAAGATTCCACAGAATGCTGCTGCTGACGTGCCACGCCCACTGCGCCCAGTTCGCCTGATGACTGACTACTTAAAGCGAAAGTAAACTTTGCTTTGCTGCTCTACGGCAGAGTATGCCAGAGTTGCCAGGCATGCTTGTCACGACGGGGGGTCTGGCGGGCGGTTTCGGGCACTATGCTGAGGGGGTGGTTGGGCCTGGTTATTGGGTAGCTGTTTGTGGTTTCGGTAGGTGTGCTTCTTGCGGTCATTTAGCTTTTCCTCAATGCAGCGTGTAATGTGGTCGCTTATAGGATAAAATGATGCCTAGAGAGGGGGAACTTAATGAGAGGGGAGTCAGACAGCGTGAGAGGGAGAGCGCCCATTAAGTTGCATTTCAAATTAAGCGAGCAGAGTGCCTCCGATTTGTGCATTTGCAGCACAAACATTTTTCAAATGTAGATAAAGTATACGACATGTGGAAGGCCAGAGGTAAAAATAATTTAATGCCAGCTTTAGACTGAAGTGAAAAATATTATCAAAAATACCTGTCTGAAAAAGGCTTGAAATAAATAAATTACTTTACTTTGCCTTTCGTTTTTAATAAAAAATTTTTATGGGAAAAATGAAGAATTTCTTGCCTACAATTTTGTTTCTCCCATTAAATTTAATTCTCTGTAAGCCAATTGCGACTTTAATTTGAAGTGAAAAATAATCAAAAGCATATTTCTAAAATATATGGATTTTTTGAATACGTTGTCGTTGGATAAGAAATTATCTTATTTATTTTGAATAAAAAAACTTGTTGAAAGGCCAAAGACGATTTCTTGCTTAAAATATATTTAATTTGTAGTAGTGTAGTTACACTGTAAGGCAATTTCCACTTCAACTTGTTTCCAATAAAAGCATTCCAAACGAATGCTGAATAATAAATGAATCATATCCAAGTAATCCATGCCCCGATATGCCAGCAGGATTTGTTTAAATTTAGTTTTTGAAATTGAAAATGCAAAATACCGAAAATAAAATATTTGCTTCAATTTCAGTTGCGTTATTTGTAGTCTGTTTGATGATGAAATTTGTATGACATACATACATATATGTAAAGTTATATATGATAACGCATATGCAACATTTTGTCTGTTTTACCCTGCCCCCATACCGCCCCTTTAGCCTGCTCGCACTTGACATTGATGCGCATATCAAATCAGTAGAAATGTAAACAAAGAGCGCAATACGCGAATTTTCATCAATTCATTTGCATTTATTACTGCTGGTCGAAAAGCGGTGCAGGGAAATGCGGCCAAGACCGCCATCGCATGCTGAATTATTCATAAATTTTTCGGCAATGGGTAATAGAGTTTTGCAAAAAAAAAAAGAGCAGACGAAAAATGCTGCAAATCAGCTTAGCAAATGAAAAATCGAAGGAGAAGCATATAAATAAAATTTGACTGCCTGCAAGAGGGGAGCGGAGGCTTTCCAGTCAAAAGTTGCACTCATTTGTAACAATTTATTTGATTTCTATGGAAGTTCTTGGCCGGCTCCGCCTTTTGCGATGCTTTTTTCGCGTCTTCTTTTGGCGTTTTTTTCCGCTCAATGCAAAAACGCTTTTTATTCAATTTTCAGCTCACGTAATATTGACAAATTATTAGCGGGGATTTTTGATAGCATTTGGGGCACACACACACGCACACACACACAGAGACCGGAAACCGGTGCCAGCGCAGCGAATTTGTTGCCGCTGTTGCTTTTGGCTCAATGGCTGCAGCTGGCTTCGAATTGGCGTCTCTCGACTTTGTTTTAAATTTTTTATAGGCTTGTGCTTGATTTGCGGGCTGTTTGGAAAACATATTTAAATTGATTATTGCCCCCGTCCCGCCCCGCCCGCCACGCCCCACTGTCTGAGCGGCAGCTAGGCCCCAAGCAAACAAATTGTTGTGCAAATATTTGCTATTAATTTCTATGGACAACATTTTTGCGTATTGCGCGCGCTTCGGCAGAAATTAATAAAATCGCTGCCCGCTCGGCTTTGGCTCCAGGGGGCCGGCCATAAGACAATGAAATTTTAATGTATTAATTGACATAAATTAGCCGCGTCTTTCGCCATTCGCCATTTGCCAAGCAATTTGACAATTTGCCACCTTTTTACTGCATTATTCAAATGTCTCGACAGCTCGTAAATTCGACACACAGATACACGCACACACAGGCACTGGAGACCGCTCACTGTTAGCTGCTAACAGCCAACCAGTTAACAGATTCGGTGAGAGCGTCAACTGTTACGCATGCGTTCGCCGCTCTGTTAAGCAGCTGTTATGCAGATCTGTTAAGCTCTCGGCACTTGGCGTTCGGCTCGTCACGAACTGCAACTGTTATTGGCCCGTTGACACATATTTTCTAATTGGAATTACCGTTGCAATGCATACAATTACATTAATGCAGATAGGAATGTTAAGCAAAGCTTTGAGCATTGGCATAATTGCGGCTTGGAATAAAAAATAAATATAGAAGAATTCACGATATATATATACAAAACTCAATAATAAACTATTAACTAGCATACAACTAGCATAGCAGAGTACCCTTTTATCTGACTTTGTTCTATGTAATTGGCACCGTTAATACATGTTGGTAATAATTTAACAAAGTTTCTTAGCCTAGTCAGTTTTTAAAGTGGCGCATGGAGAGACGCTGCAAAACAACTCGCCGAGGCACTAAAAGTTATTGTTATTAAAAAATGTTAAATAGTTTAAAACTTGGATTTTATAAACTCCACCTCCAAATAAATGAATTTATCCATGAAAAACCATAATCTGAAGCGGTTTGTTCACTCAAGAATATTAAATCCATTTTCCTATTGGATAATACCCCATTATTGTTAAACCCTAATGGTAAAATTTATATTTTCGAATGATTTCATTTAACATACGGGCCAAAGCCACAAAAATGCGTAATTGAATTTGAAATCTTTTGAAAACTAAAAGGAAATAAGCTGAAATTAGCAGGCATAACTAAGGGCACGAGGCAACTTTCGTTGTTATGCTAAAAAGCACACACACACACACTCGCATAAACGGGCGCATATAAGTGTGCCAACAGTTTGAGCCACGTTTCAATGCACACAGACAGTAGCCAGCATATGTCCAATGCACTCACACACAAATAGAGTGAGAGAGCCAGGGAGAGAGGGCAGCCTTTCACTCATAAATCTTCGAGCATTACAACAAAAGGGACGAACCCGCTGGAAAGGTTAACGCCAATATTCTAATTAACTCATGCATAAACGAATAATAACAAACAAAAGTGCTATAAATTTCCACTTGACTTGATTGATAGTACGCTTGATTTAATATATATATATATATATATTCTGATACTATATGTCCCAACACACATAAATGTATATATTTATACATAGACACAAATACCGAATAAACAAGCTTGACTTTTCGTTGGCTTTCAATTTGGCCAATTGGCTGCTGCTCAACAACGAGAGTGTGTGAATTTCAGGGAAGTGTGGACCATTGACATTTTGAATTTTCATAGTTTGGCTAGACTTTAAATTTTTGTCGCTGCTGCTGCTTAAGATTCAGGTAAAATACACAAATTATACAACACAAATTTTTTGTTAACTTGTTTACGTACTTTGGCTAGCAACAAAAACAACAACAGCTATGGGCTATTGTGTTGAGTCTTTTGTGACCTCATTTAATAATCAATACGGGCAGCAGACTCAATTGCAGCTTATGAGAGAAAACAACACAACAACACCAACAAGGCACAGGACAACACAGCGGATACCTCTTCTATGCCAAAGGACAAATTGTATTAAATTGATACGAGTCCCAGCCACAACTTTGCCATAATAATGAGATTGTAATAAGGCCGTGGGGTTGACTGCATTTTAATTGTGCTGGCTAGCTTGAGGACCAGGATCAAATGCAAGTTTCAAGAAAACAAAAGAAATGGAAATACAAAAGGGACAGCAAAAGCGATTATCAAATGTTAATAAGGTAGAATATATAAAACAATCTATTCTAATTTATTATGTCGAATAATTTCGTTCTATGCGGGTATATACAAATATATATATATAAAATATTTAATTTAGAAATAAAAAATGCATTTTTCAAAATATGTATTTAGTCACTTTTGAATATATATAACAAACCCTCAAACGTTTAGGTTAAATGATGTCTCGAATAAGTTGGCCAAATATTTGCTTAACCATTCCAGTCTTGAGCGAACTTTTTGTCAGAACCAAAATCACAATTTGTGTTGTGCTCACGTAAAGCTCATTAGAGGCATATAAAAAAATTATTACCAAGGCATTTTATTGACGATTATTTGATCAAATGCGGGACAAAGCACAAGATAGAACGAGACGGTAAGAGCTACGGAGGGACGGCGACAGAGAGCATATTTAATGGGCATACAACAACAAACCAAAGGATCTATTCAAACACACGCACATACACTAGCGTACACACACTCAACAGGGCGTATAATGCGATGTGTTAAGGTCCATAAAGTTAATGCAAAGCAAACACAAGACCTACAACAACAAGAAAGTCAAAAAACTACCCACAAGATGTGGAAAAAGGTGCAAAACACACTGTAAACGTAAGAAAAGACATATAAATATAAACGTTCGTACAAATGTGTATATATAAAAAAATATTTTTGTATATATAGAATACACATGTGACCTCAGCACGTGCCTGCGAAACAAATGCGTTGTGCGACATGACCCAAAAAGAAATAAAAACTTAGAAATATGAAAAAATAAACAAAAATAAAATATAAAATAAAAAAAATAAAAATGTGACAGGAACTAAGCTCAAATATCAAACAAAGCGCATTTTGACTTTGTCCCAGTCAAAAGCTGAAATGTTAAAAAAATTAGCAAAATGCCTGTGCCTTGAAGAGATTTTGTTAAAGAAAGAGAACTGAGCATAAAAAGAAAAACTTGCATAGGAACCTGGTTCAGAAAGCTCATTTTAATAGCCTTAAGCGAAAAAAATTTAAGCCTAAGTTCAAAATCAATGCAACGGAAAGTTTTGAAGCTGCAATTAGCAGTTTAGTTTTAACGACCCGTTCCGATTTATGAAAAGTATTTAAATTTTGCTTGCAAAATTGAGTCCAAAACATAAAGTAAAACGATTTTAGATTTATCAAATGGGGTAAAATGATATTATAAAGGCAGGTTTTGACTGAAAGGACATTCTTTCAGTACACATAGTTTTTATAATTATCAATTTTGTACAGCTCAAAGTCGGAAATTATAAATTGCTAGAAAAAAAAAGCTGATTACAGAGCATCTGTTAGTTGTGCAAACTCGACTAACTCACTGTCATTGTTTTCTACCAGAGATTTCGAGCGAAAAAATGGGAGATCCACCCAAATAAATCATCCTTCTCAATTTTAACAAATAATTTGTCCCGAATTGCAAGCAACAAATTTTGCAGGTTATATAAAGCAGGCTAAAATGTATTTGGCGCTGTATTTGAAATGAATTAAATGCATATGCGTTTGCAACTGATATGAAAACCACATGAAATAGCATTTGCTGGGCGTTTGAGCAATTGTTGGTCCTCTGTGTGAACATACCGAAAGCGACCGTAATTTGTGCCGTCTTTCAATTTGAATCGATGTGGTCGACACTTGTGGTCCAAAGCGTTCAACATAATTTGCTGGTGCCCCCGCACTCTCTGGCCAAAGTGCAGCCTGAACACCCCTATCCCTGTGAGTCTCTAAGCAAACACACATTTTAATTAAAATACTAAGACAACAATAATTGCTATGAGAGCACAAGTTGGACTAACTAAGGGTGTTGGGAGGGAATAAGCTGAATGGGAGAGGGGAGTTATTCTTCAGTGTTTAAATGAATTTGTTTTAGGGCTATGGCCGAGCTGCTTAGACATCGTCGAGAATAGGCCACATAACTGTAAGCCGCATGGCTTTGCCTTGCATTGCAGCACGTAGCAAGGAGGTCAGCTGAAGCGCACAGCTGGACACACAAACACAGAGAGAGAAAGGTGTGCGTGTGTGTTGTGCAGGATATAAGCCAGTTATGTGTAAACGAACTGGCTTAAACCGAGTCCTGCGTAGACAACTGCCCAGCGGCTGCGGCTAATGAATGATGACAGCCATTTAACGTCAGCAGAGCAATCCCCCTCTTTCTCTCTCCTTCTGTGCATGTTCTATGCCATCATTAATAACACAGCAACAACAACTACGACATCTACAACACCTACATCAACAAAATGAAATTAAAGTCGAGCAAATCAAGAGCAGCAGCAACAAAATCAGCTGGGAATCGGGTTTTGGCTACGGTTGCGGGTTCGAGCCCAGTTCAAAAAGCAGCTCCGATTCGGGTTCGATAAGTGGGCGGCATTTATAATTGGGCGGGGGCAGGCCCCAAAATGGGCCGACCAAAAATTGTTAACCCGCCATTGGCCACAGCCCATTAAAAATCAAACTGAAACGCCACAACATGAAAAACGGGTGGGGGTTGAACAATGGAGAGCCCCCCTCTGAATATGAGAGAATCTTGTGTAAGCGCAGCACGGGCTGTACACATATAATTACTCCTGACTGGAGTAAGCGCAAGGATAAGCACGAAGGGGGATAGGCGTGAGCGGCTTTATGGCCCACAGCAAATTAATGATGCTTAAAAGCGTCAGTGTTTCAGTGTGTTTGTGCTTGGTGTGCAACCATAGCGGATTGCATTACTCATACGCAGCGTAGCGCATTTAATTCCTTTATAACGTAAAACGCAGCAAATATTGATGCATATAATTTTAGGCATCTATTCATGAATACTATTCACTCGGCCGGATGCAAATATTTGAATATCAATATGCGGTTTGCCAAATTAAAAATATCTACATACAATATGTGAAATGCATGTGGCCTATGCGGTCAGCTCATACATTTCGCATCTACTGAATTTATCATAGGTATTTGGGAAATTAAGGCAAGTGGTGCTTTTTGATAATAATATGAACTCTATTTTAATTTTGCTGCAAGGAAAAAGAGAGAATCAGGAGCATATAGAAAGATTTCGAAAAGTTTACTAACAAAATATTAAACGTTATCTGTAGAGTATTGCAGTTTTTATCGCTTTTAAACTGAATTAATAATACTGTTATAAGAGCCCAGATCATAAGTTTACTCTTATTTTTACAAAAGGTTTCCTGAATAGGAAAAGATTTTACATGAGGAACTCAAGTTTTTCTGTTATGGACTATTTAAAAATGTATTTTATAGTCGGAGATGAGAAGTTTGCCTTGATATGAAACACAAAGTAAGAATAATGGACACCTTAAGAAATAAATGGCAAGCTTTAATCTCACATGTCTTCATAAACATAATTTTTAAAAAATTATTCAAGGATTGTAATATTCAATAAGAGACTCCAAAAGCATTTTAGATAATATATCTTTTTAGATCTATTCAACATAAAGGGTTAAAGAGTATTTAAAAAACTATTCTATTATACTATTTTTTATACAGAACACAAAGAGAAGATTGGATTCCTCCGTTAAATTGAAATCAAGTTTTACTTCGTATCTCATTACAACTGCTACTCATTAAAAGTTGCTCTAGCTCTACTTCTATTTACAGAATAGTTAAGTTCACAGACCAGTTCACAACTCAGTCGAATGCCAGTTAAGTTCAGCTCCGTTCAGTTCTGGCAAAAAACTTGACACGTTTACAAAATTTGCTTTCACTTGGTAAATGTGCAATTTTTTAATTAAATCCAATTTTGCAATTTCGTTGGCAAATTGTTTGCCCTCATTACAAAGCCCGACAACACATTTAATTATGCATTTCAAGGGTGAAGCTATGGATCGGCAGTGTGAGGAGGCAGTGCGAGGGGGCGGTAATGTTTGCTTGTCATTTCAGATTTCCATGTAAACAAGAAACAAATGTGATAAAAAAAAATTTTTATTTTCAATATTTTATAATTTGCCATTTAAATGAATTTTGAAATCGTTTTGCTGACATTGGCGCCGATTGCTCGCACACACCATCATGACCCAGAAACAGAGATACACAGGAGAAGTTGAGAATAGTCGACGTGTGAATACTCGAGCAGATATAGCAAAAGAGCTTACATATTTATTTTAGCAATTTCAGAATTCTTTGATTGTTTATTCTGATCAACAAGTAAAAAAAAGAAAATTTCAAAATATACAAAAAACCTAGACTATATGTTGCGAATTGGATGTTTATTATATAGTAAAGTTAGCTGTATATTAGAAAACACAGCCGAAGTATATAGTATATATTTCAAAGTAGACTTAAGCTTAGAATATATGTATAGTGAAATATACACTGTAAGGTGTATAATAAGTACTGTATTATAAAAATTAATATTGTTTTTTTCTTTTAATAATTTAGAATATGTATTAAAAAGTTTTCGTATTGCTGATTGACTTGGTTGCCAATATATATCACATGTGTTATATGATTGCAAATTTGCATGTGCTACTTATTTCATGACAAAACCCATATATTCCTCATAAGTGTATACCATATGAGCAGACAGCTAACTAGCCCGCCGAAGTGCACTTCAAGTTCAAAGAGGCTGCGGCAATGCGTTGGCGTTGGATTTGGCTTTGGCTCTGGTTTTTGGCTTTGGGTTTTGGCCGTAGCTTGGCTAAAGCGGCGCACTCTACGCCAAGTGCAAACATGGGCAAAGCTCAGAAACCGACAACGCCAAGCCAAACAGAATGTGCTGTGTTTTGCCATTTCGAGCACTGGCAATGGCCACTATCATTGTGCGATGTGTGGACGGAGGGAAACGGGTTGGTCGGTTGGGAGGTACTAAATATAATTGGTAAATGTTTGCGGCAAATTGTTGGCCATTTTCATATTATGGCTTTTGTACTTGCTACCAAATTGGTTTTATTGTTGGCATTTTGCAGCTTTAGTGCCGACCAAATGCCAAGTGGCATATTTAGTTCAAAGCCTCCTCCCGATACGGCTATTTTGTGGGGTAGACCGTAATTTGTTGCGTATACGCAATGTTGAACGTGTCACAAATCACATTTGCATAAAGATTTAAAGTTAACTATTTCATATTTTATTACACCTCGAAATTACATATTATTCTTCCCTTCCTTGACTATAAAAAAAAATGATTTCCTTTTTTAAATTTTACTTTATTACTTTTCATACGAATGAAATGAAAAAACGGCTTATTTCCTACTGAAAGCGTCCGAGCTGCCAAATTGAAAGACAACTGAATAAATTGCAATTATATCAACCAATTATCGTTGCAAATATACGTATATAGCCTGCATTAAAAGTGTATGGAAATGCAAACGGAAGCGAACAATTTTACACCGATGTTCTGCATTTTCTGCGTGTCATTTATGCATTATTTTCAAGGTGCCAGCACATAATACATATATGCATGTACTTTTTTTCCGGCTTTAAGATGGAATTGCAAAAATATGTGTGCTTAAAAAAATGTGCACGGAAAACCCACAACTCGGCGATTTTTCCGTTATGGCACACTTCATTGGCTTTGACAGCGCATTCGATTTTCGCGCCTTATTGACTTTATTGTGAGGAATTCAACGCAGAGCTGAGCAGCAAGAGCCAGGAGAGGGAAAGGAAAGATATGACACACATTTTAAAGTTATGCAATGTTCTTAAAGATATTTGCATAATGGGATGTGCATATGTGAAAAGACGTATAGGGAAATGTAGAGGGAAACTCAATGCTAATAAATAAACAACAACGACATATAAAGAATAAGGCAACTGTGGGAAAATCTTTAAGTTTCTTATGGAAATATGTTTGGAACTTAAGAGGTTTAAAGATTAAATTAGATAAGTCTGATCTTATGCCCTATCATATTTAAGGTGGATTAAAAAGAACACAATGCACTTTTTTCTCTTTCGATATATTTCTTTATAGAATACATTAGGGTATATTTTAATATTTATTATTTAAGGTATTTTATCTTTGCAAACCACATAGAGAACACCTTAAAAACATCAGCCTTAGAAATATTATATACAATTAATGCTATACACTATAAATACTATGTAGAATTTGTCTCTTAACTAAAAAAAAAGTTATGTTAGTATGTATTGAAGAAATGTCAAGGCGTGTTTTCAATAAATTTACAACGATGTGTATTTTTTTTTTCCTATTTCTTCCGCTATTGCCTCTAAACCTACACAGTTTTATATGTATTTTTCTACATTTTTCTATATGTTTGGAAATTTCAATAAATTTTTAGAGCTGCGCAACAACAACAACAAAAAGAAATCCCTAAAAAAGTTCAGGAAAAAATCTATTGCAACGCGTAAATCAATCAGATCAATATTTTTTCATTTTGATTGATAAAATCATACACGCCATGCATAAAGTGCACAATACACACACACACACACACACACACACATGTGTGTGCTTTGAAAATTTGTTTGTCTGTGTTCGCTCAGACGTGTTTGAGCTATGCGAATTTTCTTGCTATTTTGTGCATTGGGCTATACCAAACATTGTCAAACATCTCTGCAGAGCCAAAGAGTAAGCCAAAAGAGGAAGCGAGAGATAGAGAGGGGTGTGTGAGAGAGAGAGAGAGAGAGAGAGAGGGAGGTAGAGCATTCGCCAAAAGTTTCACGTAACAATTTGCAGTGAAATATGCACTACTGCAGCGATTTCAGACATTTCGCATAAAAATCATAAATAACAAATATTTTGACATTAAATACTTTTCCTTTTACTTTATTCTTTGCTGCTCTCAGCATTTCAGTGATAAATGCAGCTGCCAAATGGTATTCTAAAGCCAAATACCTTTCCAAACACTACCTCTACAGCCTTCTGGGATACCCTTTATTTGGATATGTGGACTATATGATTTTAAAGGCACTTTTCTTGAATCTTAAATTCGAAACATTGTCGAAACTGGTCTCTGCTTTTACTCAACATTTATTTCACATATAAATTTAATACTTACTTGAAATAAATATATGTTTTACAAAGATATAATTTTTTCAAATTATTTTCAAATCTATAAAATTGTTATTATTATAACGAATTATGCAATTATCTTCTTTAAATATTTTCTAAATATCATAAATTTTATATTTACTTAAAAGAACCATTTTCTTTTAGCAAATATACAATTTTATTAAATTAAAAATCGCAAAGATTTTAAATGTTGTTATTATTATCAAAATTTGATGTCATGTCTTATGCAATGAGGCACATATGTGACGTTGCGTCAACTGCAGGTGCAAATCAGGCACAAATGCGAATACAAAACTACCCTACACACTGGCCCTCGTCACCCACGCGACCTTCCATAGAAACTAAAGACTAGAATGCATGCGAAGGGCAGCGATCGTCGATGCACGTTCACAAAATATGCAAAGCCACTCGACTTGCGACGGGCCGGTGGGCTGAAGGGTCGAGGGGTTGACGGCCCGCTGACAGCTAACGGCAATAGTTAGCCATGGGCCGTGGTGCGTGTCGCGAGCAGGTGTAGAGGGGGCGAAAAGCCGCAGGGAGGCATAATCAGCGCAGCCAATGCAAAATTGTTCACAAAATGAAAACTAATCGATGGCAACGTGCGTTGAGGGACGAAGCCGGTCGGAAACCGCTGCGAAAATAACGCAAATGATGGTGTCGAGGGGGAGCTAGGGGGCGAGAGACAGACATAGAGTGGGTGGGGGGTGAAGGGTGTTAGCTGTTCGGCACGATGGCGTTTTAGGTGTTTTACACGCTGGACGTGCATAAAATTGTGCACAGCGCTGCGTACGTGGCGGGGTGACAAGCCGAAGGGAGCAGGGTAAGGGTGGGAGGGGATGGCTGGCGGGTGTGTTAGGTAACGGCGCGATTTTGCCCCTATGTTGCCCCAGTGTTAGCAGTGTGCTGCACACTTTGCATTCGCAGCACGTATCGAAATTTAAATTAACACTTTTTTCTCTTTCTCCACTTTTTTGTTAACGTGCCGCGGTTTCAGGGGGCAAAAATCATTTTTCAGCTGTTTGACTCGGCCCGATGTCGGCAAGGGGTTAAGGTGGTGAACAGCACTTATTAGTCGCCATTATATATAGATACTTATGTATGTAGCTATCTATATTTTTAGGAGCGCATTTTGTTTTAATTAGCTGCCGGTCGACGCCTCTGATGCGTGCAAAATATGCAAAAACATTCCAAAATCATTTGCAGCCAGGCAATTCATTCGACCAGTCGGTCAGTCACTCAACCATTCATTCATTCATTCACTCGTTTAGCCATTTATCGAACACTGAACACTGCTCATTTGCATTTTTATTTATATTCCTAGCTTTTGTTTATTTATATTTTGATATTTTCTATTGTTTTCCATTCACTATATTCCAGTTTGTTTTCATGTTGCGCAACTTTTGTCATCGAATTCAATGAACGCGGCCCAAATGAAGCGATTAGCTGCGATTATTCGCTTAGGAAGTTGTTTCTGCCAAATTAATTTAAATATTTAAAACTTCAATAACAAACAAAAGCATGCTTTAATGCCGGTTGTATTTGTGCATCATGTCGTCGTTTTTGTATGTGGAAAACTCCAAAATTGATTTTTTATATAAAAAACTGTTTGCTTTTCAAGATATCCCAACCATATGCAGCAGTTCCGAATATCATTACGTTCTCAGCAAAATCTTATCAAGAACAGATTATATATCATATAACTCCCATGGAGCTATATGATAAGCATATGCAGAATTTTCGCAAATCTATAATATTTTAACCTAACTAACAAAAAGCTATCTTTGACTATTATTATAATTATATTAAATCTTATAGTAACAATAATTATTTCGGACACTTTCAATACACAGACACAATCTGAGTTCCCTCTTTCAGGTGCAATTAAAATCTCTCCAAGCAACGCAAAACAAAAATCATCTAAGCGTCCCACCTTTGCGCAATCCTAAATAAATGGAGTAAACAAATTATTGCCAGAGTTGCTGAATTAATCCCTTCAAAGCGCTTTTCACCTTGCGCACAACTCACAAAATTCAAATCTGCTTTTATTGGCTCTTTTGAGATGATTGCGCAAGAGTCGCTGCGAAAAATCTATAAAATCTAATAAATATTTCTATTTGTTTGTCTAGCGCATAACCAAGGACTTTCAAAGGGATTTCCATGAAAATATATATATATATATATATATACTTTCTGGCCGCTGCTTCCGCCAAGCTGCGTTGGCAAAGGAAATGTGTTTTTTCATTATGATGCGCAAGTGCGTTTTCTAGTGTTTCACCAAGTGTTCTTGCCTGTCTCGAGCGCACTTCTGCAACCCCTGCACCTTACTACCCCCAGCCCCGGCCTTGTTTGTCGGCGGGCAGTTTTCATAACGTGATGGCGCTGGAGCTGGCGTTGGCGCCGAGGCTGCTCTTCACAAATGAAGCGCAATTAAAATGTCATTTTTATGCAAATTCCGTGCATAAGTGAACTTTTAATTAATTCAGCGCGAAAATAAATGAGAGCCCCGCCCATCCATAATTATGCATTTCCCTTAGCAAAAACAACCTTCAACTTGTACCTTTTCCAACGTGTTCTTATCTTATCGTCTACAACCTATTCTCAACCAAGTTCAGTTGCGAGTAGTTTGTCGCGCTTTGTTTTAGTTCTTCGGCATTTTCGTTTAATTTTCCCCACTGCTATGAAAAGAAAACTCATCAGAAGAACTACAACATGTACTATTAGTGCATTCTAATCAACAGTGTGGTCAGGCTAAACTAAGTTTGGTTGGGCTTGGAAATATTGAAATGGGTTTCAAAGTGTTTCAAAGACATTTTATGCAGATTCTTGGCTTTTATTTAGATTTAATTATATTTTATTGGCCCCCTTAAATACATAATTAGAAATAATAATAAAAGATGATTTACATAGACCTGAGGCTATCCGGCTATTCTATTTATAGAAATCTCATGCTCCCATATACAAACTTTTTTCTTTTTTCTCCTTGTGAAACCAGGTTAATTATCGTTTAAAATCTTAATCTATTTCAATGTTGTGCTCCCATTAAGTGGGTAGAGATTAACAAGCTAACCCCTCCCCCTCCCTCCCACACAAACGCATAAATATGAGCCAGAGAAGTGCCAACATGTTGGGGCCACACCCGCCACTGGCGGGCCCCAGGGTATAGAAGAGGGGTGTGGGGGCCCTTGAGAATTGTGTGCGAAATCTAAACGAAGGCTCATTCAAGGGAAATTCTATGGCACTTTTTCCATTTCATTCAATTCGATTCAAAGCCATCTGCGAACTGTGAAATGAGAGAGCGAAGCTTCTTTGAGTGGGGTGTAAAGGGGGTGGGGGAGGCGGCAAGCGGTGGCAAGTGGTTGCAGAGCAGCCATAATAAGCTCTATTTCCGCACCCACACACACACACACACACACACACACACTAAATTGCCCAATGTTAGACACGCACACACACCTTGAAAACGCCAGACAGCCGCAGGTGCAAATAAAACGCTGAATTTGTGTGCATTTTGTAGGACGCGATTCGCTTGGCAAGTTTCCTCGAAAGAAATTGAAAAACATTTACCACAAACATACGTGAGTCTCGAAAATGCCAGCTAGCCAAGCGGCAAAATTGCTGAATGCAGGCAGCCGAGGATGGCGCGGAGGGTGCAGCAAAAACTAGCCCAACCTGGGCAAAAACCTTACGGCTGCTGGCTAAGCACCTAAGTGCCAAACATATGTCTTTTCCTAAAAAAACTTGCTGTTTGAAATTCCCCCTCTCCCCTCTCACTTTTCCACTGTTCCTCTGAAAACTTTTTTTGCAGTCCTTTAGACGTGTGATAGGACGAGTTCCCTGCAGTCCCAGCCGTAGATAATACGCTGAAGAACTGTATCCGGAAGAAGAAGCGCTGGCTGTACTCCACCCACACACAGCTTTCATCATTTTGTTTGGGATATTCTACTTTTTACCCAACATCTAAGCATTGTCGGCAGATGAAGTCCATAACAATAAAAATTGTGCTCTCGGAAAGGGACAAAAAGAGAAAGCTGAGATTTGCTTATCAATAATAAATTAAAATATATTGAGAATAGGAAAAACCATGTGAAATATTTATTGAGTACAATAATTCAGATTAATAATAGTAAAATCAAGTTCATAATATTCTGTCTTTAAAGAAATGCTGTTTATGCAGAATGTCATACAAAAATGTTATTATTATTAGTATAGAATATTTATCTAATTATTTCTCTACTACAGTATATTAATCATATTATCAGTTTTTTTTTTAAATATATATCTTTGTAATCGTTTAAAATATATATAAAATATTTACAATATACAAATATATACAATGTGTGTTTACAGCACAATAATATTTTTTGGGTTTTTAATAAAATTCAAGGTCTATAACCAAATTTCTTAAGACAAATGTAAATTTGTCTAATGTAAAACCGCTTCCAGCTGGTCAACAATTACTAAAAGAAGAGTATTACGTTAGTTATGCAATTTATAATGATATTTCATCAAATTTTCCCAAGTGTTGGGCTTCAACTGCCAAGTGCCCCCACTTTGTTTCTTACCAAGTTGCAGCTCCTTGGCAGAAGGATCTGTGTAGCAGCTTGGGTAACGAGCTCAAGCATCATTTGTGGCCGCGACGGCGACTATGGCCATTTATTACCTGGCCGACTAAGTGAGCCATCATCCTTGTGTTTACAGTTGTTTTTTGCCGGGCGCCATTTTTTATCACGTGCTGCACGTGCGACGTCAAAAGCACAGAGCCGAAATGAAAAAAGATTGAAAATAAGCTGAGGTCCGCTGGGCTGTGCCACATGAAGCGCAGATTCCTGTCGGATTCTTTCAGCGTGCGCCGCAGACAATATATAAATAGCGTGACGGGCAGACTAAAGTGAAAAAGGTGAGCAACGGAAAAAAAAGAGTTGCCAGCGCTGCGAAGAGCTGCCAGAGTTGAGTTGTTTACCGAAAGTTACATGGCCACCACTCAACACGAGGGGAATGCCAAAGTTTTCAAAGTTAATTGTTTTAAAAGCCCCGCACGTACAGCCAAATCAAAGGTGAGCCAATTTTGGAATTTCGACATTCCTGAAAAATGCCATCCATGACAATGCGAATGTTTGCTGATTATGTCCTTGGCGTTGATTTATTCAATTAGTTTGATCTCGGCGCGTCTTTAATAATATGCAACTTATTAAAGTACAAGGATGCGTACATCAGCTCATATTACAACCTTTTCTGACACACACACACACACACACACACAAACTGAGAGCATTACATAAGCACGCATTTGGCGCTGAGTGGCACAAATTAAATTACACCAAAGCTGCTTTTATGTTTTCGGCCAGTCAGTCAGCCTGGCAAGCAGCGGGCTGGCAGCTCCTGGCCAGGATATTGAACGAATCGTAATTCAAATAAAACAATGTAATTTGCGCACAGCATGAGGCCTTCTTTATCTGCTCCCTCGGCAAACGGCGTCCTCTTTGGGCTCCTTCAGACATTTATAGAACATGTTCTATTGAACAAAGCACAACCGGAAGTGCCTCGGCTACAAATGTATGCATGTTTTATATGTGCATATAAAACTCTGCCAATCCAGCTTTATAAATAGAACCTACATTTGATCATTTTAATTACCATTTTTATTGATATTTGAAGATTTTTGGGTTTAAATTCGTAACGAGCATTGGGGGGGATTTTTTTTTTTTTTTGTGGTATATTAGTATAAATGTGAACAGCATTCGACAAGATAATATGTATAAATAGAAGTAATAAATTGGAAATATATATAGAGAATAATTCTGGGAATTACTGAAACGGGTAAAGGCAGAACAAAGTTCTGCTAACAAGGTAAAGCACTTTGAAATTGTATATATTATCGGTTTCTTGGAATAAAAATGCTTATTCAATTTATAAGTTACTCTTCAATATAATTTATACTAGAGACTACGTTCTTAAATATAAATAAGGAAAAAGCTAAATATAATTTATTGGTGTCTGATAAGAGAGTTTATAAAAATACTTATTCCAATGCCAAAAACGAATATATATTTGTATGATTGAAGAATTAAATCTAGAAAATTGCATCTACACTAAAAAACACTTATTAATATGGACGTTACTGAATAAAAACTTTGTATTTTTTAGAAAAATTGTTTCAAGCACTTGCACTTAAAAAACAATTTAAATAAGAATATAAGAATATGTATTACATAAAATGTAAAAATATCACTTTCACTATTTACTATTCACTATTTCACTTTTGTGCGAAATTGAAATACTTAAAATACTTATATTTGATGCAGAAATTGTTGTTGAATAATGTAGATAAAATGTTTGCGTATGACATAGAATAGGCCGGAACTAAAATTCACTCAAAGCAATCAGATGAGCGTATTCAGTGACCGAGAAACCATAACATATATAGCACAAATATAGCATATATATATATATATATATATATATGTATGTGTATATAGAATGTATGTGTTAGTACGTGTACTTGGGAGTTAGTAATTTAGGGAATACGCCCACGCAGGACTCGCACACATATGAAATTTATGGTAAAACAGATGTACTTGGGCTTTATTTATTCGGGCGCTGACCCCGCCCCTTGCCCAACCAAAAAGCAGCAGCAGTCCGTTGTGTTCGCATAATCTCAAAGGAGCGCGCACACACACACACACACAGACAACAGACGGAGCGGACACAGATACACAGATACTGAGATACTCAGATACTCGTACTTTAGCACAGAGGGACAAAAGCCGAAATCATATCAGACAAAACATAAACATACAAATACTACGCGCAACACAACCATGAAAAACAAATCCCTTTGCACATTTTCCGAAAATGAGAAAATGCAAAAGTTTTGCTTCGCATACGCTAAAAGACAATGGAAAAGCAGCTCCATAGAAAAGCAGCAGCAGCAAATTAAAACAAACCTCAGGTTGCCCGTATTTGGAAATGAGCTAAAGGCGCAGAGCCACAGTGCCCCCTTCTCCCCCCCAAAAGAAGGGGAGTTTCCTCTCTTCATTTTTTTGTGTGTGAAAGTTGATGAAATGCTGCGAGCAAGGGGAGTTTAGTTCGCGACGGGGGTTTCCCTCTTGCTTTTGTGCGTGTGGGTGTGTGTGGGTGCCGGGGCTGGTGGGGCGTGCGTTAATGTGCGTTCATGTTTACGCACGAGAATTAACTTATTTGTCAGGTACTTGTTAAGCTAATAGGGGCACATTTAATACGATGAAGTGCAAATTGCTGCCACTGCGCATTTTCCTCTGCCTTTACAATTTTCCACATTTTCGTTGTGTACGAGAAAAAGGAAAGCGATAAGATTAGTGTAACAATTTTATTTGTGAAAATGCGCTAAATGCTATATAGTTGTTTTAGAGCCTGGCTCTCCAAGTAACCTAAGCTAACCCCGCTCAATTTACCGTTTAATTATATATTTTCCAAGCTTTCTCTTTACCTACATCAGTTTGCTTATTGTAATTTGAAACCCTTTCATTTCGCAATGCTCCAGTGTGCTCAAAGTTATTTCGTTAGGAATCTTGTACTTATATATATATATACATCTACATGCGAATATTGCATAATAATTGATTTAATCGCTTGATTTATATCGAATAGCCCCGACAAAGACTTGTCATGGAGAATGATTGAATGCAACTGCTATGCAGCTCAACGAAGTCAAATACAATGAGGTCATACAAATCAACTAAATATGAAAGTTGCAACAGAAGTAGTCGCTTTAAAGATACTCTTTAAATACTGCTTGAAATTACAAAAATTAAATTTTAAAAAATCTACAAAATTAAAATTTACTTGATACAAATAGAAAGAAAAGTTATTTCAGAAACAAAATAAGGCAGTTTCTTCCAGACCACCTATATTCCGCTATCCAATTTCGTATCGAAATTCATAAAAATTTGTATAAAAATCCATTTGAACCTGTGTAATAAAATGCACACGTTTTATGCTAATTAAAGCAATTAAAATAAATTGATTTATGATGCCTAAGGCTTGACAAGTTTTTGAGAGTGAAGATCATTTCTAACAGCATATACCCTTTGCACTCAACCTGCAGGGCATAATTTGAGAAAGTTGAAAACGAAATACAATATAAAAAGTAGAAATGGTAAATAAATTGTGTACGCACCAATGCATTCAATAAAATAAATTGAGACTTCTAAACGAAATAGAAGCTGGCAGCTGGTAAGAAAAGGCAAAAAACAGCTTGAGAATAAAGCTCGGAAAATACTCATAGGTAAAATGCAACGGCAACTGCTGCTGCTTCTGATTCAGTGAAGCGTGCCAGTACTTAGGGTAATTTTTATATATTCCTTTAGATATAATCGCAGCATGAAGTGAATTTAAAATTTATCAATAATATTTTGCAGTTTGTTTAGTTTTCCAACTGAGGAACAGCTGGCGTGGTTTTTTTTTGGTGTGTGTAAATTTGCTCGGCACACAAAATCAGTTTGACACTTGGGTAAGTGCCACAAATCACAGTTAACATTTGTTGCACGATTCTCGACGACAACGCACCAGACAGAATGTGCCGAGAAAATCAAAATCGAATCAGTGCCACATGTCTGAGACACCCACACGAAAATGTTAGTAGCTTCACGATTTAACAATAATACGGCTAGAAAATATATAACCTATGACTGAGTAGAATAATTAATAATGAAAAATCAAAAATTAAAACATGCTCCAATAATATCTAGCCAAATAATGTATAGAAAATCTCAAATATCGATCAGTCCATGTTATCGATAAATGCATATGCGTGTCGATGTGTACCATAAAAACGATTATCGATTATCTAGTAAATTGCACTGCTTAGTTTTGAGTATTTCAATTATAAGTCACACACACTTCCTATAAAAATATTGAAAATAATCAAAGTTTTCAACTTAAAAGAACGGAAAATTTGGCAACATTTATGGCTTTCATTTCGAAATATTGTTAAAAGCAAAGCCATAAGCTGATACGTAACAATAAGTTAATTATATGCAATAATTTTGTTTCAGTAAAGAAAAGAGAAAATACAAAACCGCAACAAAAGAACATTTCTAGTTGAAAAACTAAAAAACCTCAATTGAGCAATGTGCTGGCACTGAGCGAATAGTTCATAAAATGTGTTGAATTTCAAACTTTTGTCAAAGAGTAAACGCACAGTTCGAAGAATGAGAATAATTCTTGGCTCGAATTCGACATGTGCACCACGAAACCCAAGCCCGAGCCCGAGCCCAACAGAAACCAACAAAAAATATGAAACACACAGAGCTCAACAAATGGCAATTCAAGTGGGCCGAGTGAGCGATGTGTGGACATGTTCTACCCTTTGAGGTGGCTGCAGGGTGAAAGGGGGACGGTGCAATTTGAAATTTCGGCAACAACGGCCACATCGACAAATGTAATTGACATTTCTTTAAGCGTGCTCATCCTCCCGACCCAAAAACCAGAGACAGAACTTTTCGATATGTGGACATGAGCTCATGCAATTTTGTAACATGCTGCGTGTATTTGGATAGGAAATAACACTATGTGCGTGTATGTGTGTGTGTGTGTGTGTGTGTGTACGTGTCTGTGCAGGAAGTGTTGCTGTTTAATGGGCAGTATCATGGTGCAAACAGCATTGATAGCTGCTATTCAGTATAGTAAATACATGCTGTATATGTGTATATATTGTATTTATGCTAACATTTATAGAAATGGTGCGGAAAAGGCGTAAACACAATTTCATGTTCATTTCAAGTAATTCAGGCGCAGCCAACTTAATATTTTAAGTGCTGCCGGATTGTTTGAGAAAAACAATTAGAAATGCAGTAAATTGCAGGCTTAAATGTAAATAATAAGTAAAAACATTACTAAGCTGTAGCAAGCAACATAAATTAAAAGCAAAACTCTCATGAATTTCATGGCATAAACGTAGTTAACTCTCGATATAGCTTATGTTTTAATTAAAAGTAAAAACATGGTTATACTAAATCCTAATGGGCTCATTTTAAAATATATCAAGCAAGCTCTTTTTATGCCATAAAAATACAATTTTTTTTAACACCCATTCATAAAAGAGAGACGCAAAAAAGAAAAAACAAATCGAAAAAGTTTTGAGGCTTCATATTAAAAACTTGGCAACTTGTTAAATTTCCGAGTGAAGTATAATTTTCGGCACACGGCAAATAAAGGAAGCGATTCGCAAAACTAAATTAAGTCCAAAAAAACTCTACACAAAATGCAATAAAATAAATTGCAACAATATCCGCTCTAGAGAAAAAAAAACAAAAAACAACAACTAAAAAATAAATAAAAAATGTATGTGTTCCGAACCAGCAACTTAACAACAGCAACAAAAGAAACAAAAAAAAAAGAAGAAGAACCAACAAAAAAAAAAAAACAAAGAAAAGTTCATATAAACGATGTAGCTAACCTTTTCGGATTGTTTGGTCTGTTTGTTCTGTTTGTTCTCCTGCCGCTGGCCGAAAAGAGCGCATAAAATAAATTTTCTGTTCATTCGGTCGACCCTCCTCCCCTAACTTCACAGCCGAGGTGCGGAATGGCGGCTCAGTGCACTTGACGCCGGTCACAGGATGTTAAAGGTGACAGCCGCAGCAGCAGCTGCTCCTCGCTCCCTGCCGGCGTCTAGAAATATGTGCCGGGGCGACGTGAAAAACTACATGCGGAAAACTAACGCGAGATTGCGCAAAAATGGCGAAACAATAGTGGCTGGAAAAATAAGTTGAAAACGAGTGAGGAACTTAAGTGCCCGTTAAATTTCCCAACGGACTAATGATAAAAGTTACGCGAATTGCCCAGTTGCCGGTTCCAAAGGGGCGAGGGGAGGTCTCGCCAGCCTCTTCTAGGCCCCCGCACCTCCTGAATTTTTCCTCGTTTTCTCTAAGATTTGTTTGCTTTGGCTCCATCTTTTAACCCTTTTACCTGCCTCTTTTTTCTCCTTTTATTATTTCTCTTCGGGCTGAGCTGCGTTAAATACATTGCGGCATTCAAGTTAATTTACCACAAGCAGCTGCAGCAAGCTGGCAAAGGGAACGAAAAAAAAACAATAAAAATAAATTCTGTTGTTCAACTTGAATGAGATCTTAATTAGTTTATGAACATTTAACTAGCTTCATTAGCTTCAATTACTTTATAAATATTGTTAATTTAATGCGTAATTATTCTGAATTTTAACAACTTTACCAATTACACTTGCAATTTAGCTTCGTAGTTTGAAAGGCTTAAAAAAGGTTAATATGAAATTTTACTTATCTAAGTTTTTTTGGTCTGACCATTTCAATCTGCCAAACTTGTAAAATTCCAAAGTGAATGCCCTTGCTAGAGTTCCAACTTCTGAACTAAATTTTCATTAATTTTGGTATACATTTTCTGTATTCACGAATTGATTGAATAGTATATTGGGTTTGTGCAATGTCCGTCTTACTGTCCGTCCGCCTTTCCGTTCATTCGGATTTTTCGCCGCCATTGAATCTACAGACTTGAATAAATTTTCATATGTACTCGTGTCAAATAAAGTGGTAAAAGATTTCGGCTACGCCGACGGGGGACATAGCAATTCGATAATCGATATATCTTAAAATGAATTTAGAAATCACTCAAACTTTTGTGCGCTTAATAATAATAATATTTATAAACATGAACAGTAGGTGGCGCTTACATTTATTTAATACGTTAATTGCTGTTGTTTATTTATTTATTTATTTATTTATTTATTTATTTAATATGTTGACAAATCGAGTGTCAACCTAAGTGGAATGTATAAAATACAAAGAAATATATATAAATATAAAAATTAAAAGCTAAAACCCTAAAGGAATTATAAACAGTTCTCGATGGATTCACGATGGGGGTATTTTATTTGCCTGTTCGGCTACTTGTTAGTAGTAAGCGTAAATTCTAAAATATAAATCTAAACTTATAATTAGACAAAATAATAAAGAAAGAGAAGGATACAGTTTTAGTAGTTAGTAATACTAATAATTAGAATTAGATAGTTAGATAAGAGGAAAGAGACAGAGACGGAAATCTTTGACCCGATGGAGGAGAGATTTAGCCCGTCCGGCAACCTATGCCCCTGCTCACAGCTGACGGTGGTCAATGATTTCCCGAAGATATCCTGAAAGCAATGACTTTATTAGGGGAAGAGAGAGATCAGAGGAGACACGTGGTAGGGGCTATTATAGCGTAGGCATAAGATTCGAAAAGAATTATGCAAAGCGAAGTCTGTTGTACATGTAGGAAGGAATAGGGGGAGATAATTTCTAGTAGGTCTAAACGGAACCGAGAAGTTCAGGCGACCTAAGAGAAAGGCAGAATCTATGTCGCCATTGATCAAGTTGTGTATAAAGAAAACACCAAGGATTATCCTACGGTTGGTTAGAGACGGGAGATTGAGAAGTAAAAGCCTGCTGGAATATGAAGGTAGACGAAGATTGGGATCCCAGTTTAACCCACGTAAGGCAAAGAGCAGAAATTGCTTCTGGACGGAATCTTTCGATTCTGGTGGATTTTATACAGCGGACACCAGATACATGAGCAGTATTCAAGAATTGGGCGTACAAGAGATATATAAAGAAGTTTCGTTGTGAAGGGGTCATTAAACTCCTTCGACCAACGTTTAATAAACCCAAGTACGCCCTTAGCCTCGTTTACAATAGTATAACTGTGAATGTTAAAGCTTAGCTTTGAATCAAAAAGTACACCAAGATCTTTTACTGTTAGTATACAATTTAATGGAAAATTTTCAATAGTATAACTAACTAAATGTGGCTTAGAATGAGTAAAGGACATAAACATACACTTTGAACAATTAAAGTGCAACTGGTTTGCCGAACACCAAAGTTGCATAGAGTTCATATCGTCTTGGAGACGAGTGTGGTGTTGGGAATCTATGTAGGAATAAATTAGTCTCACATAATCAGCATACATAAGTATGCGAGCATGTGAAATTATAGAAGGCAGGTCATTAAAAAAAAAAAGAGTAAAGAGTAAAGGTCCAAGATGACAACCTTGGGGTACACCTGAGGTAGCATGGACTTGTTTGGAGGTTGTGGATCTAAGTAAGCATAATTTACCAACGAGGTGAATTCAAGCAAGTTGGTCGTAGTTGACCGACTCTTTACAAAACCATATTGAGCAGGCGACAAAATTTATTTGCAGAGATTGCAATATCTGGTTGAGGTAATTATTCTTATCAATAATTTAGGTGTAGCAGACAGTTTAACAATGCCTCTATAGTTTGATACATAATGAATGATGAAAGATTCTTTCCAAAGGGATAGGAAAACAGCGGATTCAAGGGATAGATTAAAGAGCTTCAGCAAAGGGCGAAGAAGAGAAGCACTACATTTTTTGAGTAGACAACTAGGAATGTTGTCAGGCCCAGGAGAGTAAGAACTTTTTACAGAATTAAGAGCAGAAAGAAGAGAGGTTTCAGAAATGATAGGCATAAAGACAGAGTTGGAAGAAACAAGGTTGTAAGGATAAGGCATTTTAATAGCAGAAATAGAGGAATAAGTGGACTGAAAAAAACTAGCAAAGAGATCAGGTGCATCAGAATCATTGGTTTCTTTTTCCATCCCTAGAAAAAATGAGGAAGGCAAACAAGAAGATTTGCGCTTCGAATTAACAAATCTGTAAAACTGCTTCGGATCACGAGCAAATTGCATTTTGCAACGGACCAGATAATTCTCATAACACTGAGAACTATAATAATAAAGTTTGACTTGGCTATGGAATATTTCGCCAAGTCAACATTAGAACCAGACCTTTTAAACTTTTTAAAACATTTAGACTTCATGTTTTTTAAGTTTGCCAGTCTGGGGGTAAGCCACGGAGGTTTTGTAGAATTATGCACAGGGGTAGAATTAGGGATACACACATCTAAGAGTGAGTTAAAGGTTTTAAAAAAAAATGTAATGGCAATATCTATATCAACCGCGTCAAATAGAAAAGACCAATCGGTTGCATAAATAGGATTATTAAGCATGGTAAAGTTACCTTTACGAAAGCAGCGACGGGGCTTAATAGGCGTTATGGAATGTAAATTCTGGAATTTAAAAACGGATAGAGCTATTTCAATAGTATAATGGTATATATCCTCAGGGACAGATAGAGGGGATGGCCTGGAGACGACAGCAATACGATGATCGTTGATAAAGACAAGATCAAGTGTTCTATTCAGTTGATTAGAAATGGAATTGATCTGGAATAACGAGAGGTCGAGCATACCATCTAAAAACTCATGACAGGTAGATGGCACAATTTGTGGACGTGCATATTGACCATGAAATGTTCGGTATATTAAAATCACCCAATACAACAAAATAGTCAGACACTAACAACACCACAGAACTGACGCCGCGTTAGTTAAAATTTAATAAGTTTATTAAAAAGACTTACGATGCACCACAGAATGCACTTTGCACAGCAAAATAAAGCTTTTAAAATAAAGCACAATATTGAAATAAAAATGCGGAATAAAAGGCTATTATTTACGCAAAGAAAAAATAAAAGTTTGGGAGCACAAAATAGGCACGTCAATAACACTCAAGCTGAGATCTCTCTCTGTTGAAGATGAATAATAAGTAGCGCTGACTTTCTAGACGATTTCTTATTCTTAGATATAGATATATTCTTAGATGGTAGTGTGACATAAAATGCATATAATGTTATTATTTTTAATTGGTTTACAAATGTTAATTTAAATATTAGTAAATACTCTTGGCCAACTTTCATAACTTTGTCAGAACTCTAAAGAATTTTATAAATTATACCCCTTTGTTTATAATTTGATCTCCATTTTCATGTCAAAAATAAATTTATTTATGAAAATAGCATTTTTTTCATAAGTTTACATGAGACCTCTCCCTTTATACTGCCTCTCTGTTGTGGTCCTTTATATACCGATTGTTGACATTCTCCGTCTCTTTTGTTGTTGTTTTGAGCATTTTATTGTTGTTATTTGTCCTACGTGCGCGGGTGTGTGCTTGTTGAGTGTATTTTTGTGTGCTGCATAATTTATCACTGGCTTTAAAAACAATCATGTTGTCAAATGTCAAAAGCTGTGAATGCGAATGCCGCTCAGTTGGCACCCGTTGCCCTTTGCCGTTGCTCTCTGCCCCTTGCCCTCTGACCAGCTGGCATGTGAATGCAAATAAAAATGCGTGAAATATGCAGTAAATTTACCTTTTTCTGTATACAACATGTGGTCAGGTGGCAGTAAGGTGAGTGTGTGTTCGTTTATATGCTGAAATGTGTTGCTTTTTAGCAGCGTGTGAAGTTATTTTTTCTTTAATTTTTTGCTGGTTTTTGCTGACCGCAAACTGTTGGCATGCAGCGTCCATTAACACGCAGAGACCAAGCCACGCCCCCAGCCCACAAACTGACCCACAAAGGCTGACGGCCAGACAGTCGGACTGACGCGTGTTAATTTGAATAATTTATTAAAGCCCCGTGATGAGCGCGACCTTTCAACTGTGCTTCATCATTTGGTCAAAAGACCCGAACCCCGTCCCCACCCTTGGCAAGTGCAATTAAGCACGGGCAAAAAAGAAAACCAATCAAACTCAGAATAAATTGCACCACTGTTGCCACTGCCGCTGCAGTTGCAGTTGCAGCAGGCCAAAATTGCAGCAACAGCAGAGGAAAATCGGTGGGCCTCAATTTTTTGTTACCATTTCAATGGGTTTGTTTTTTAATACCCTGGCTATGCAAATGGGCCAGTAGGCTATTATAAATTCGCGCCAGCGTAAAATGCTGTATTTATATATGTATACATATAAGATTCCATTCCTTATGACACATGAAAAGCTGAAAGATTATAATTAAAATAGAGCTTGTAGTTGATATTTTTTTATACATTTAAATATTTCAGAATATACGCTAGCACTCTTGAGATTGCATTAGGGTATCTGCTAGTCGCGTGCTCTGTTCTTTCTCAATTTTTGCAATTTTTTTATTGTTGCCCATTGTGGCTGCTGGGCAAAATTGTTTGCATTTCGTGCTGCTGATGCATGCGAATTGGAAAATATTTGCAATTTAGCAAAATGCGCCCGGAAGCGTTCACAGATCGTTGTACCAGGTTCGAATACTACTACTACTGCTTTCGGTTACGGATTGGAATTCAGATTTGTATTTGTATTTGCCTGCGGTGCGTGTCAAATGACACCAATTAAGTTTATATGTGTTTTATTTTTATACGACACTTTTAAGGTTGAGTCGTTAAATAAAATTTAAATTTTATTTTCGATATTATTCGCAAGGGTATATATTTAAGTAAAAAATATGGGTGATTGTTTCTTAAAAGTGGAAAAAGTGCATAACAAAAAACAAATTTTTTTCTTTTTGCATACTTTGTATAATAATATAAATAAATGTTTTTTTTTTCTAAATAGATATGGTTAATATTTATTTTTTCTTTGTACTTAAATTTTGAAATTGTTTTTAACTTGTTATTCGTTGTAGCACTTTTATAGCATTTTTCTATTATTCTATTATCTTCGTTTCTTTTCACACATCACTCGATTGATTTATCGTACGAAATAATAGGCAGCCAATAGCTTCAGCTGTCTGGCTGAGAGCGAGCTTCAGTTTATATTCAATGCTTGCTCTTAAATGTCAATAATACGTGAAATTGAACTGCCAATTCAATCGCCAAGCGACTCCTGTCTCCAACGGATTGCGTTTGCCTGAGGTCTGAGGTTTCCGGTGGGCCTGTGGGAGGCGGGTGCGGGGCGGGTGTACGAATGATTTCCATATAAGCATTTTGCATTTGTGCGGATGAAATCTTTATTCCTTCCTTATTTATACGTTATTTTATTTTGTACGCTTTATCGCGATTTCTCTGCTCGGCCATATTGAAAAACTATTTGCTAGAGTCTCAAGTCTCAAGTGTGCTGGGATTTAAACGACGGCTGCAAATTGAACGCAGATCACATTACGCCAAGCACCACGCTCCCCGCCCAGCAGGAGGTGGCTGCTGTCCTGACATGTGGAACTCCATTGAAACTGGCTGCTGCATTTACGGCTGCTCGAGTGTGGGCGCTGGCGGTGGGGGCCGTGGCATCCTTGCAACCGAGAATTGCATCACATTTGGCTGCATTTATTTCCCTTTATTCATTCGAAAAATTGAAAGATTTATTTCTTAGTTCTCTGCGATTACATTTTTTTCCAGCTAATGTGTTCCGATTGAGCGACTCCTCCAAGCTGGCAGTTTGTCAATGTGTCAGACATTGAATGCCATCAGCCAAATATCTAGTGTGTAGCGGGGAAGGGGGGACAACTATTTGTTGACAAGTGCGCCAAAGTAATCAGCTTTAAGTATATAACTAGTTATGTGTGTTGGCTAACGGGCATTGAAATGAATATGCAAGTTTCTGAAAAGTGGTTTACTAATACTACATTTATTTCGAATCTATGGATCTGATACCTAAGTAATCGTTGATTTTTTAATGCCAGCTGAATAAAATAACAATTCCATTTAATTTCACATAAAGCACTAGATTTTGTACACAAACTAAATATGAATACCTTCCTCCAACAAGGCACCTGTTGATTCTCGAATTTGTGAATGGCCAGGCCCCTTAAAACAAGCAAACCGTTAGTGGCTTTTCCGGGCATTTGAAAACATTCGGTTAGTTTTGATTTCTCAATGGGACTTCGTGGGGCTTCTTGACGAAGGAAAACTAGCGATAAGAGGTGTTGAGAAATGAAAAAATACTGCAAGTAGCGCAGTTAAACGCGTGTCTTCAAGAAGTGTAGTTCGGCGGTAAAAAAAAACAACAGAAAAAAATAATAATTCCTACACTAAACATTATTATTAATTAGTAATAATATACAGAAACAATCACAAACACTTATACAAAGTAATTACAAACTAAAATATGCCAAAAGATATAAATATTAAATGAATAAACTACATACAATACATTCAGCAACAACATCAGTTTACGTAACGTGTAATAAATTACTTAAAATCGCTTAACACTTTATTTAGCATCACAATAGTCACCAAATTAAGTGCCTAAAGAGTTCCTTTGTACAGAACAAATATATTTCCCAGATTTTCTAATTGTTTAGGGCTCATTCAAGCATTTTTTCTCGACACTCGCCAAAGCGGCGCCAATGAAAATAAAAATCCATTTCAATATCGATTGAAAGTGAACGAAAAAAGGCACAAATGACGACAAGTTGGTTAAAAATTTCACGTGTACTTTGTAATTTTACTCTTTTGCATTTCCCACTGTTTACATAATTTCTAATGTCGACCTTTCTTTGGGCCAATGAACTTTTTGAAGGCCAAAGCAACGCGTTTTATCATGTCTCGTGTATTCCCTTTGCTTTAGCTTAGCTTTAGTGAAGTGAAATCCCTATGCTGGAGGTCTAAATTTCCAATACCTTGTGCTAAATAAAGCTTAAAAGCAATTACGAAATCTTATTTAAATTTATCCCAAATTTTAAGTGCATATATTATATATTTTTAATATACATATATATATATATATTTTTTTTTTTTATTATTTCTTTTTTATATTAATGATAAAACATTTTTAACACCAAAATAAATGAAAATTTAAAACCAACTTAAGGCTATGACAACACCAACAACCGAAGTGAATATCTCGGTGCCCTCGACAGTTTCCACGCTTCCTATTCCCAGTCAGACAGTGGCAGCCCCTGTAACAAATCCAATTCATATCATGGAAGCTCCAGCACTATTAGCTGCACCTGTCGCCGCTGTGGAGACCTTAGTACCCGCTGCTGAGCCGATAGCAACCTCAGCTCCGGATTTAGAGACTCCTGTACCAATGTCGCAGATAGAGGCAACTCCGCTACCAGTGGCAGAGCCAGTTGCAATCCCAACACCCACCAACACTCCAGTGGCACAGCCGGTGGCCGTGATAGAGCCAGTGGTAGCCCCAGTAACCGGTGTGGAGACTCCAGTACCGGTGCCACAGCCTGTGGCTGCTCCAGTAGCTGTTGTAGAGACTCCAGTACCCGTGGCAGAGCCAGTGGTAGCCCCAGTAACCGCTGTGGAGACTCCAGTACCGGTGCCACAGCCAGTGGTAGCTCCGGTGGCCGTCGTGGAGACTCCAGTACCGGTAGCAGAGCCAGTGACAACCCCAGCACACTCTGTGGAGATTCCAAAAGCGGTCGTGGAAACTGCAATACCAGTGCCAGTGGTAGCTCCGGTAGCTGTTGTAGAGTCTCCAGTGCCCGTTGTGGTGAATCCAGTACCCGTTTCTCAACCAGTGGCCGCCTCAGCAATTGCTGTGGAGACTCCAGTACACGTGGTAGAGCCAGTTGTAGCCCCGGAGCCCGTTGCGGAGACTCCAGTACCAGTGCCAGAGCCAGAGGTAGCTCCGGTAGCCGTCGTGGAGACTCCAGTACCGGTAGCAGAGCCAGTGACAACCCCAGGACCCACTCCAATAGCCGTCGTGGAGACTCCAGTACCGGTGCCACAGGCAGTGGTAGCTCCGGTAGCCGTCGTGGAGACTCCAGTACCGATAGCAGAGCCAGTGACAACCCCAGGACCCACTCCAATAGCCGTCGTGGAGACTCCAGTACCGGTGCCACAGGCAGTGGTAGCTCCGGTAGCCGTCGTGGAGACTCCAGTACCGGTAGCAGAGCCAGTGACAACCCCAGGACCCACTCCAATAGCCGTCGTGGAGACTCCAGTACCGGTGCCACAGCCTGTGGTAGCTCCGGTAGCCGTCGTGGAGACTCCAGTACCGCTAGCAGAGCCAGTGACAAACCCAGGACCCACTCCAATAGCCGTCGTGAAGACTCCATTACCGGTGCCACAGCCAGTGGTAGCTCCGGTAGCCGTCGTGGAGACTCCAGTACCGGTAGCAGAGCCAGTGACAACCCCAGGACCCACTCCAATAGCCGTCGTGGAGACTCCAGTACCGGTGCCACAGCCAGTGGTAGCTCCGGTAGCCGTCGTGGAGACTCCAGTACCGGTAGCAGAGCCAGTGACAACCCCAGGACCCACTCCAATAGCCGTCGTGGAGACTCCAGTACCGGTGCCACAGCCTGTGGTAGCTCCGGTAGCCGTCGTGGAGACTCCAGTACCGGTAGCAGAGCCAGTGACAACCCCAGGACCCACTCCAATAGCCGTCGTGGAGACTCCAGTACCGGTGCCACAGCCAGTGGTAGCTCCGGTAGCCGTCGTGGAGACTCCAGTACCGGTGCCACAGCCAGTGGTAGCTCCGGTAGCCGTCGTGGAGACTCCAGTACCGGTAGCAGAGCCAGTGACAACCCCAGGACTCACTCCAATAGCCGTCGTGGAGACTCCAGTACCGGTGCCACAGCCAGTGGTAGCTCCGGTAGCCGTCGTGGAGACTCCAGTACCGGTAGCAGAGCCAGTGACAACCCCAGGACCCACTCCAATAGCCGTCGTGGAGACTCCAGTACCGGTGCCACAGCCAGTGGTAGCTCCGGTAGCCGTCGTGGAGACTCCAGTACCGGTAGCAGAGCCAGCGACAACCGCAAGACCCACTCCAATAGCCGTCGTGGAGACTCCAGTACCGGTGCCACAGCCAGTGGTAGCTCCGGTAGCCGTCGTGGAGACTCCAGTACCGATAGCAGAGCCAGCGACAACCCCAGGACCCACTCCAATAGCCGTCGTGGAGACTCCAGTACCGGTGCCACAGCCAGTGGTAGCTCCGATAGCCGTCGTGGAGACTCCAGTACCGGTAGCAGAGCCAGTGACAACCCCAGCATCCGCTGAAGAGATTCCAATAGCCGTCGTGGAGACTCCAGTACCGGTGCCACAGCCTGTGGCTGCTCCGGTAGCTGTTGTAGAGACTCCAGTACCCGTGGCAGAGCCAGTGGTAACCCCAGAACCCGTCGTGGAGACTCCAGTACCAGTGCCACAGCCAGTGGTAGCTCCGATAGCCGTCGTGGAGACTCCAGTACCGGTAGCAGAGCCAGTGACAACCCCAGCACCCGCTGAAGAGATTCCAATAGCCGTCGTGGAGACTCCAGTACCGGTGCCACAGCCTGTGGCTGCTCCGGTAGCTGTTGTAGAGACTCCAGTTCCCGTGGCAGAGCCAGCGGTAACCCCAGAACCCGTTGCGGAGACTCCAGTACCGGTGCCACAGCCAGTGGTAGCTCCGATAGCCGTCGTGGAGACTCCAGTACCGGTAGCAGAGCCAGTGACAACCCCAGCACCCGCTGAAGAGATTCCAATAGCCGTCGTGGAGACTCCAGTACCGGTGCCACAGCCTGTGGCTGCTCCAGTAGCTGTTGTAGAGACTCCAGTACCCGTGGCAGAGCCAGTGGTAACCCCAGAACCCGTCGTGGAGACTCCAGTACCAGTGCCACAGCCAGTGGTAGCTCCGATAGCCGTTGTGGAGACTCCAGTACCGGTAGCAGAGCCAGTGACAACCCCAGGACCCGCTCCAATAGCCGCCGTGGAGACTCCAGTAACGGTGCCACAGCCTGTGGCTGCTCCAGTAGCTGTTGTAGAGACTCCAGTACCCGTGGCAGAGCCAGTGGTAACCCCAGAACCCGTCGTGGAGACTCCAGTACCAGTGCCACAGCCAGTGGTAGCTCCGGTAGCCGTCGTGGAGACTCCAGTACCGGTGGCAGAGCCAGCGACAACTCCAGCACCCGTTTGGGAGACTTCAGCACCCGCTGTGGAGACTCCAGTAGCCGTGGCAGAGCCAACGGCAGCCTCAGCACCCGCTGTGGAGACTCCAGTAGGCGTCGTGGAGACTTCAGTCGCTGTCGTGGAGACTTTAGTATCCGTAGCAGAGCCAGTTCAAACTCCAGCACCCGCTGAGGAGATTCCAGTGGATTCCATCGTGAAGAGTTCACTAGCTGTCGTGGACACTCCAGTACCGTTGACAGAACCACAGGCAACACCAACACCTGTTGTGGAGACTTCCTTACCGGCAACGGAAGCTGCACCCGGACTATCATCTGATCTAGTTGTAGCTGACGATGCAATTCCCAAATCGGAGGGATCCGGAGCAGGTGCAGAAGAGTCTTCTACCATATGCATTTCCTTAAGCTGTTCTCTTCTAGGTGCAACTGCCGATTCACGTAGCCTGGAAGGGGATTTATCTGCCGTTGTGCCCGTGGCGAAGATCTATCCGACGCGCAGGGACCTGAATACGACCGACGTGTCTTTGTTGGCCATTGCAGCTACCCTGGATGCCATAGGCGATAAGTTGAGAGATCAGCGAGCGCGGAATCAGGAGGTTCTGGATCGACTCTGTGAAATAGAGAAAATTTTGGGTGTGCCCAAAATTTAATTTAATCAAATTTATTCATTATTAAATATCTCGAATATGTTGAATAAAAGTTCAAGTAGGATTTTACCCTTCTTTAAGCTCCAATCGTACGACGAAAACAAATGTACGACTTGCAGTTTTGGACACTTTTCCGCAGTGTTAAATAAATTGCAAGGCGTGGCACGACAGACACATTTATAATATATATCTCTTCTCCCATTCCCAAATCCCAAATTTGCCGGCTACGCAAATTTTGCATCTCGCGCGCGACAATGAAATCTGAATAAAATTATATGAATGCGGTGGCATTCGCTGTATAAACAAACTCTTAAATACTACCCCAACCACGCCCCCTCCACCCGTACTCAACTTTTGCTGCGGGACATGGCTGAATTTGAAAATTAATTATAACACCAGCTCTTGCCGCAGGACGTCCCGCAGCACCTAGCAACCGCCGCAAATTGGGAGCGGGCAGAAGCCCCTGGAAGCGGAATAAATTTCGCTGTGTTTGGAAAAACTTTAAGCTACTTTTGAGCAATTGCGAAAATTCGAAGTAATTGTTAATTGCCAATAATTAAATTTAATTAGTGAGCTCAGGCTTTATAACTCTTGATCCGTACAAAATAATTTTAGATATCAAACAGAATGCAAAAGTTAATACGGCTTTTTGTTGAATTTGTATGCATAGAAAAGTATTTATTGAGTGGGCTTTAGCAAACGTCCATATATATATAAATGGTGTTATATTTAACCCTTTGTACCCAAGGGTGCCCAAATCGACCCTTTGGACTAAAATGCACAAGCCATAAAATTCACTTTGGCTGGGAATAGAGCCCTTTGTCTTCAGCAGCACTCTCTGCTCTTCCACTCCCCTGCGAGAGCAATAAACATTTTTTAAACACTGGCAAAACTGACAATTGTAGGCTTGCAAATTTTATGAGCCAACACTGAATTCGACTTGGTTCGATTCTTATGGGTGTTAGGAAAAGTCAGCCAAACACCGACGGCGATTATTCTAATCATTTGGTTTACTCTCTCTACCCAAACTTTCAACCAACTTGATATGCCAGCAATCTCTGGCGCTGTCTGGCTTTACCGGCCTTCGTTACGGCTCGATCCCCAATAACATGTACGACAGCTCAATCTAAACCTATAGGCAAATCGCAACGCACAGAAAGTAACATAAAAAAAAAATAAACAAAAAACTGACTAAAAACAAATTCCCATTTGACCATTTTGACTGGAAACAATAAAATGACCTTCCTCACATACACACACAAACACACACACCGAGAGCACATATCATAAATGTTGCAAATGGAGCAACAGAGTCGAGTTGTGTTTTTTTTTTTCTGTGGTATATTTCCATCTTCATGCCATGGCTGTCTGGGCCTGCGGCTAAATGTAAACCAAAAAAATAAAAGAAAATAAAAGCCAGAGTTGAGGCAAAAATGTTGGCCAGACTTTTTTGGCACTTGGAACATGTCTGTTATCCGAAACCCTGACACAGAACACCCAACCCCAAACACACACACATTCACACATAAAGACATACGTATAGAGGGGTTTAAAAACCAGATTCCAGTTCGGTCCAGTAAGCAGTCTCTGACAGAAGAGGGTTATACAGTTTAACCACATTAATGATATCCAATTGCTCCACTAGGGGAATATCCGCCCATAAGTGTAAATGTGTAATTGTTAGTGCCTATGTGGGGCGAGGGGGGGTGGTAGTTGTGGATTTGTGAAACATTTACACTGTCATTCAGTTGTGAATTGTATCTACGCTACTTACTTGCAGCTTACAAGTTTACAGAGGGCTGAGGGTGCCGGATAAATGACAGGACCGTACCGAAATGGCATTAAATTGGAATTTTATATTCGATTTGGGAAAGTAATTGCGATTGTCTGTATGCTTTTTTTATTGAGTGTCAATATTGCTTGAAAGTAAAAGATAAAGTCAAAGAGATAAGGCATATAAATGAGAAAGCTATATATAATAATTAAAATATAATAATAACATAAAAGACAAGGAGAGGTAGACATATTTTTTAAGTAAAACCTGGCATGTGGAATTTCTTTTTTTTAAATTACCGAAACTTGTTTAAACTTTTCAAATTTAACCTGTAGTTAGCTGACATTTTATGTGCTTAAAATTTAAGCGTACATATTGGGGTATGCTACACACTGTTATTGTATTTTTTGCAGTGTATTTTCTTTATGTTTTTAATTAAATATCTACTAATACAGACCAGGATTTATGAATTTGTGATTTGTGAATAATTAATAATATAATCTCAATATATTAAAATGTAAAGTAAATAATAACGATGTATAAAACATGCGTGGTGTTTTTGCTCTACACTATCGATTGTTTACTGGAGTATAAATATTGTGATAATTTGCTGAAACCAATTACAAACCTGATTTGCCTAACGAAATGCCAATAAATGTCGGTAGTTGAAAAGATACAAATGTTAAAACTCCATCTGGATGTTGATTTGTGCAACATGCAATGTGTTATTGCAGCGTCTGGAACATTCATGCAACGTTTAGTGGCAGCACTTGAACTAAAGCACTATGGAGTGCCAGATCAATCAGTCAGCATGCACAAATGACATTTGCCGAGGGGGGGAATAGGGGTTAGTGTAGTCAGGTTTCTATGATTTCACGAACGTAGACACAAGTGTTTGGCTTGCTGGTAGTGCGGCTGTCACTCGATTCGTTTGCTGCTGTCACATTGCACTTGTGCCGTCCGGACAATGGCTAATGTACAACAATAACAGCAACAAGAACATTTTTGTGCAGCCTACTGCTCTGGGTCATGTCGTATTTCTCATTGGCATCGAATAAATTTTGAATTAATTGCGTTTATCTCACTGGCTGAAATTTTCGCCGTAGCAACGCTGCATGCCACACATCCTGCTTGCCACGGGATTTATGTGCAGCAATCGCAGCTGGGACAAACATTGAGTAAGCCCGGCCTTTGGCAGTTATTAGCTGTTGTTGTTGCAGCTTCTGTTTTCAGTTTACCAGCTTTCAATTGCAGTTTTAGCGAGCTGCCTGCTCATCCGGCTGCGGCGATTTGTTTGTCCGGCGTAATCGCAATCTATGTAGTTGTCGTCATGTCGCCGCTGCGGTCGAGGCCGAGCTTTGTGTTTACCGGCTCACAACCAGCTACAATTAATTGTCGTGCATCGTGAGCTGTTTGAATTTTGGCCAAAAAGGCTGCCACAGCAGCAGTGCGTATACGTAATATTCGCTGACGTTGTCCGCTAAGCCGTAACTTAATTAAAGTGCAGATAATGTCGAGCCCGATTGCAACTTCATTTTCAACCTAATTGCAGGGCATTATTCTTATTTTGTTCGTTTTTTTTTTGCTGCCGTTTTCTGTTTTCGATTTTCATTTGATTATCTTTGTAATCGCAAAACGTTTGTCCCTTTTAATCGGATTAAGTCCGCCGAGCGCATCCGAGCGCAAGTTCTTTTATCTCTCACGCATCTTTACGCATTTTTAATTTCATTTTATATTCTCTCTTCATCTTCTTAAAGTATTTTTTTTCGCGTTGCTGTTTCTGTGATTAATGACTTGTAAAAGTGAAAGGTGTGCAAAAGTTGTGCAGCAAGAAAAGGCCAGAAATTCTCACACTTAATAGCTTAATTGAGTGCTATTGAATAAAAAGGTCAGAGTGCTGCACTTCTGCATAAGTATTTTATGAAGATGGAGAGAGCAGAAATTACTCGAGATGAGTGACCACAAAAATCGCATTAAATTGTGTGTACTTGTATATAAAAAGAGTATAGTATTTAAAGAAATTGATGAGGTAAACCGAACCCAACTCAAGCTTAAGCATTCGAATTTTTAAAGGCATAAATTATGGGTTTTATTCTCAATTTTGCCTTTGGAAGTATTTAAAAATTTAAATGTTTTGTGTTATACAATTATTTTTAGTATTTATTTTATGAACACTATTTAGAAAAATTAAACTTTAATATTATTTTAAAGATAATCCATGAGTAAAATGAAAGTTTACATTTGCATATATATTAAATAAAAATGTATAAAAATTATTTTTAATATTTATTTTATGAGAACTCTTTGGTAATAGTAAAATATAATATTATTATAGAGTTTTCTAACAAGTTTGCTTAAAAACCCTTTTAATGCAATATTTAGAATACATATTTAGACAAGGTTGTCAACAAGTTAAGCGTAACAAAAACACTTTCATCAAGGCCCTGCCAAATGACGTATGCGTAATATTTACGACACGCTCGAGCACTTTAAAAAGTCCTATGACACTTGAACTGGCTTAAACAGGACAAAACACGCACACATAGACACTATGGCATATAGCGCACACACTCTCATGCAAACTCACTTAAAACTTTGGACATGCTGTGTCCAAGCATATGACAAACAAAACGCAAACCCACGCCCATCCCCTCGGGCTCCATCTAGCTGGCTGATTATCATTCATTTGATGCCACATAATGGGCCACTTCAGTTGCGGCTATGGCAAACGTTTTAGGGTCTCGATAATTATCACTGAAAAGAGTCGCCAACAAAAAGAGAGGGGAAAAAATAGAAAACAAAAGCGAAAAAGTTTTTAATTTGCCAACAATGTGTGCAATTGTTTTAACTGTTGAAAATGCTATAAAAAATGTACAAATATGCGAGTGTGCATTTGAGTGTTTGTTAATAACTGAATGTGTCTTGTGTGCAGCCATTGTTTTACAAGCCAACGTTCTGGCAACGGCAGCCGAACCAGAACCAGTTCCGAAACGCCAGCGCTGCTGCTGCCAGTGACGGCAACAGCAATAGCGACGCCGACAGCGACGCCTCGTAAGTAATTTCGCGCATATGTTACGCCACAGCCGCTGCAGCAAAAACAACCACAGCAATAGCAACAGCAACAATAACATCAATTGCAATTGTGCGAGGCAGGCACGCGAGAGTGCGAGCGACTGTGTGGGCTGAGCTATGTTATATACTACTAGCAGCAGACAGATTGAGGGACAGCGCAATGTGGGCTTCGCTGTCAGCTGCAGGCAGCGGCTTAAGCTCGACTGTGCGGCATATTCATGGCTGCTGCTCACGACAAATTGAATTTTATGCAAAGGCAAAGGCCCCTGCCCCTACCCCACCCCACCTTTCTAATGCATTGTTCTCAAATCACCAACACTCGCTCTCGCTCGCACGCAGTGCGATTCTATGGCCTGCACGTCTGCATAATAATTTGGTATTTTGTTTTTTTTTTGTAGCTGCCCTTTTACTGCGTGTGTTGGCATATTATGCTTATCCTTGTGCTTTGCACTTGCTTGTTGCTGCTTGTTGTTGTTGTTGCATGCGTGTGTCCTAGTTTCGCCAGCATTTGCCATTTTTTTGAAGGGCTCCCAGGCAGCTCCATTACTCCAGCCGCTCTATGCCTTTATTGTGGAGTTAATGAGAAGTTATGTTATCGCACTGTTTAGCGGCTGTAAGTGCCTTTGTGTTTTGTACTCGCAATCCGTTTTTGTAAATTGGCCAAGCATTCAGCTGGCATTAATTGTCATTATGATTATGATAAGACCATTTGAATTGCCGGGCAGGAGAGCTAACAGAGCTGCTCTATTTGTGCGCTGCTAAAATCCTAATGAGCCATCTCGCTGAAATGCTAAATACACTCGCGTAAAAAGTATTTTACTTGAGCACAACAATTTAATTTGTGCGCGCGGCTTAACTTGCCCAATTAACAGGAGGGAAAGCTGTTATTCTCTCTCTCCCGCTCTGTGCATTCTGTTGGTTAACAGTGCAGCATCGCTCTCTCGTGTTCTCGCTCTCTGAGTTCTGTAGCTGTTACAATAACAGAGCAGCATCTCCCAACACGTTGGCAATGGCGCTTCGCTTAGTCTACTTTTAGCCGGTGTCGCGTGCGCTTCGTTTTGCGCGTCGTCTGGTAGGAAACAAGTCGAGTGACAAACTCGGTGAACTGAACAAGTGAATATAGTGTGAATACAATAATTGTATGCAGACAACAGTAATTAATGTAGAATTATGTGACATTAAACATTAAACAAGAGTGACAATTACATTTGGTAATCACGTGACTTAAAGGAAAGTTTCTAATTAAAATAATTCTACCTGTAATAATGTTAGGTACACATAACTAACTCTCTTAGCAATAAATATATTAGTAATTATTCAAGTGTCTTATTGGCTGATGTTGTGCATAAATTAAACTTCAATTCGCCTAAGTTGGTAGCCGGAATTAAACAAATCTTTTAAGATTCATAAAACTGTGGAATAGAAATGGAAATTAATAAATATTTACTCATTTGAATAATGATTTTAAATTATTAAATACCATAAATAAAAAGAAGAAATTAGTTTAGAAAAAGATAGAAATAAATATACGTAAACTCTCAAAACCCTAAACTTTTAAATTACAGTTAATTATAAACACTATAAAATATCTAACATTAAATATAAAATATATTACAATTATTGAGGCAAGAATATGATTTTAACATTTTCTTCCTTTAAATATATTGTAAATAATTTATTTTAGATAACAATCTTTTAAATGTTAAATCTTAAAAATGTTTTTTCTTGCTTCTATATTGTAATCAAAAAATTAATCATGCAATTAATATACATCGTTTAAAATAAAGAGAATACAGTCTTGGGTACTGTGCATTTATGATTGAATACGTTTATATATTTTTCAAAAGAAAATTTACACAGCTTCCGGTTTTATCTTACTTGATTTTCTTGGAATTCACATCAAACGGTAGAGCTGTATAATTTTTTAAAACAAGAAAGACGTGCGTCAGCTAAATACAAATCTTATAAAACAAAGTAAATTTTAGCTTTGCTTTATTTTGTCTTATTATTTTAAAAATTGGTTGTTACATTATATTTTAGCTGGAAATATAAGTACGAAAATCGCGCACAGCATAAACCAATATTTGTTATCAATAATAATAGTAATATAATAAAAGTCAAAATATATTACATATGCTCGTACTATACATTTTTATATAATAGCCCTAACAATAAACTAAATTACGAGTCGCAAAATTTTCTGTTTCCGGTTCGGCGACCAACAAATTTCATCTTCCGTTCTCAGCTGTTTGTTTTGCCACAGCAGCAGCAACAACAACAATAAGAGATGTAAGGCAGTAGAGAACAGAAACCAGAAGTTGAAAGAAGATTCGCAGAGAGCAACGTGAATTTGTGTTAAATCATTTACACTTCCGCTGCTGTTTTGTTTGTGCAATCAATTTAGTATTATTTACGTTATCAACTACAACAACAGTAACAATAGCAACAAGCAGCAGCTTGAGCTCCTTAATGCATACAATTCATTCGGCCAGAACATTACATTTGTTTAACATTTGCGTTAACGCTTCATTGGGCCAGTTGGTAACCGATTGCCATTACTTATGTATGGCTGGCATTTCTCAAAGCCCATTGCCCGCTTGCCTCTAGCTGGCTGCGGCAAAAACAAAGGGCATTTAAATCATTATTCCCCGCACAGGCTGCAAGCGAAACTCCGACTCAAGCCCAGGCTCCAACCGGACTCAGACAGAGCTCCTGGTAACGCAGACAAGCCCGAGCAGAAGGCAACCAAATCCTTTCAATTCGTGAGCGCGTGTCGTGCATTCCTAAGTTCTGTCTGTCCCCTGTCTCTGTGTGTGTGTGGGCGTTTTTGCCTGGCCATATGTACACCTTTTACGCCCGACTAAACACCCGCATAAATAAATTTCGTTAATGCCAAATAGTCTCGAGCGTAAAAGAAAGATGAGGTAACAGCAGCAGCAGTGGGCCAAAATGGAATGCCTCAACACATACAAACAATCTCGCATACACATTCACAAATAGCCTCATGTGTGCCTGTAAGCATTTTCGCCTGCAATTCGCGTTTTTCTCATTTTTGTACCATACTTTTCAGCGTAGCCCAAAGAATATTTTAAGTCAAAATGCAAGGACCATCTGGCATTTGTTTAGACAGGTAGGCTTGTCTAAATATTTGAAGTATTTGCCCGCTTTTTTTTAGCTTTTAACCGGAGCATAAATTGCCTAGCAATAGCATCTTCGATAATTTAAGTTTTCAGAGCATACTTTCAAGCGCTGCTAAGAAAAATTTTTGAATGAACTTAAAAATTCAATACAATAATAAATATTATATGAAAAAGCATGCGAAGCCAAATGTCTTAGCTGCTACCTAGCGCTCATAATTACATACGAACACAGCTTGCAAACGTTCACAACTTTGAAGCTTCCTTAAAAATTTTCTCATAATCAAGAATCAAGTTTTCTACAAGTAGTTTGTGTAGAATGCTTTGCAACCTCCGAGTGTTTAAGAGTTGCTTAATTGCCTATAACTAGACCATAACAAGCCCAAGAATATCGCAGCTTAAGAAAATTAGTTCAACTTTGAAAATTCCTATCAGGCAAAAGCATCTCAAGACTAAAAATTGTTTATAAACTGATTTCTTGACAGCCACAGAAACTTACAGACCTACATTTTCTGCAAATAGTTTGTGTACAGGGTCTTGCAAAACTCTTTCAAGTATTTATTGAAAGCTGACTTTGGTAAAAAAAAAATACGGCTTGCATTGCCTAACAAGATCGTGAGTGCGCAAACTTTGGCTAATATTCAAATTAACATTTTTGTAGCAGACTTTTTAGGAATAGAATCTTAGGCTTTAGAATCTTGTCATAATTTGTATCCGCAAATATGCTAAAGCACACACAACAAAATTGATACAGAAATATAACATTAAACAAAGCTTAAGCTTAAGTGGGCGTTAAGGTTTATTGGAACACCCTGCTGAACTAATGCTGCTGGCCACATAACTTAACCCAAACTCACACAAACATATCAAAATAGGATTTTGCGCAAACCATTGCCATAAAATAGAAAAAGGGCAGCATTGTGGGAATATTTAAAGCTTGCCACGTGCTTTACTCGGGGCTAGATGCACAGCTCCGCTCATATCTTGTTGTCTGTGTTGTTGTTGTAGTTGTGGCATCTGGTCGAGTGCAATTGTGAATTATGCTAAGCCCGCAATTGTGTGCGAAAAGAACAAGGCAGCAACAAGAGCAACAAGAGAGCAATTGGTGGGGCAGCACCACATTAGCATAGCCAGTGGACAGGCATTACTTGTGTCTTAAAACAAAACATAATAAGGTGCAGAAAGAGGAAGAACAGCAATATCGATAACAGCTATAAGCAGAGAGAAAACGTTGCGCATTGCCCGCAGCTGCATGCGGAGTAGCAGGGCGTGTGGCGCCACTCCACACTCCATTCCGGCCCCTCTCGGGGCACATGTGACCCAGTTAAACGGACCTCGCTGCCAGACGGCGTTCGAGTAGAGCACACGGATTAATAATTTGCCTGGCAATTTTTGGGATAGAGCCCCGGCAAACATGCACTCCCCGCACCAAGCTCCGATCAGCGCCAGCCTCCGCCTCCGCCTCCGCCTTTGCCTCGTCCTCGCCCTCAGCCTGCAGCCTCAGCTGGTCCACTGCGCCACGGCGGGTAAGTTTGCATAATATCAAATTTGATTTTATTTATTTTTTGGCGCTACATTTGCCGCATATCAAATGTTTCTCACTTTTGCATACCCTATGTATCTCTTTGTACTTGCTTGGCAACAATAATAATAATAATTTGATATACGGCGGCTGGTTTGGGTGTGTGGAGCAACAGATTTTAAAGCTTTTTTCCACGGCAAGGCAGAATTTTTGCATATCTATCAGACTGTTTTTAATGGCAGCTGCAAACGTGGAAATTTCTCTAACACTTTAAACTTTTTTGTGGGCAAGTGCAAGAGCGGGTAATAGAAAATATTTAAATTTATGGAATAGCAGATGTATGTGAGCAAGAAGAGAAAAAGTTGGAAATATCTAGGGAAAAAAATAATAAAAATCCAAAAAGGGATTTTCAAATCTCTTTATGGAAATGCGTTAAGTTCTTTGTAGCAGAATTATAGGTTGTATATGGGAAAAAAATAACAAAACAAAATAGACAACAAAAAAAGTATATGATGTATTATATGATATTTCTTCTGTTATTATTCCTTATTTTCCTTTAATCTATTATTTTGTTGAATTTTTGGAAAATATTTCTTGTAGAAAAATATTTGTCAAAGCTTGAGTATACGTAATCCAAATACTTTTATCAAGCTTCATATTTTAAACCAACACATGAAAACTCAAACACAAACTCATCCTATCGGTTTTATAGTTGTAATTTGGTCTGTTTAACTGCAACCTTCAACATGCAGTTAATTTAAAAACCCACGAAATTCGACTCCCCGTTTAGAGAGGCGTTTCGAAATGCCAGTCAAAAGTTGCACTGAAAGTATAAACTTGCAACAAAGAAACCCTTCAAACATGCTCCCTAAAAAAGGTAAATAATTATAATGAAGGGTAATTAAAATTTTAAATGGCAATGCAAAAAGGCAAAAAACAAACTCTCATACTTTCTCAGACTTTCAATGAGGCAAATTCAATCAAACGTTTGGGCACTTCACATAGAATTGAAAAGTTACAACAATACAAAAAAGCCATAGCTATATGCTTACAATTTGGGGGGTGTGTCCGGGCGATTTACTGAGAAATTGTGTTAAAAGCTGGAAAATTTGACTTGTAACCAAAGCAAAGTTGTATGTTGTTCTTATTTTGTGGTGTATGCTCTTTAATAGGGTATTGAGGAAGTTATCAAAAATATGTGAAACTTTAGCAGAGGTGTTTTTATTTACATATAGTAAGTACATATATAATATAAGTGTAATATAAGTTACTAATAAACATATTCGTTTTTCAAAGAACTGTAGGAACTAGTTCAGCTTGGAACTGAGTTCATGAAACTTTATACATTAATTTTTATTATTTTTAGGTAATATACAAATTGAAAAGCTACCAAAAGATTTATAATCAGAACAGCTACCTATATAATGCCTCTGGTATTTAAATTAAATGCCCGAAAGAGTATTAAAAGTTCCACATACCAAATAAAACAGTTTGTAGTTGTTTTTTTGTTGACTTTTGCGATTGTTGGCCATGAAACTGGTGGACGCGATGCTTGAGAGGCCACAGTTCCGACTACAATTGGACTCGCAACCAGTTACAAAACCTACAACAACAACAATGGTACCCGGGGCATATATAGCGAATGCGAAAAAGAGAAGGGGAGTGAGAGCCGAGGAAAATTGCGACCAAGTCGAACAATCAAAACAACAAAACCAAGCGGCTAAAAGTGGCTCGAGATGAAAACTTTTACTTTTGTTTAATCAAATTCTGCAGCAAGTCGAGCACCATTGAATTCTTGTAACAAACTGACTATGGCAGGTCCCAACACCTCCCCGGCTACCCTCTAGGGCACCAACAGTCCCAGGACTAAAGTGTGCCCAGGCACTTGCGAGTAACTAACTCATTCGCTGGCCCACGGCCACAGGCATTTGGCCGCCATTCTTCATTGTTGTTTTGTTTGGCTTTTTGACTGCTGCCCCCTGCCACGCCCCCAACTCCGGCTACAGCTTGTCAGACGAGAGGAGCTTTGGGTCCCACGAGATGCCACTGGTTAGCCGCCCAACTGGCACGTTCGACTTAAACGCTTAGGCGCAATTATTACACAAATTACGGCCAGGGCCAGGGGGCTGGGGGGTTGCCGGGTGGCGCCCGTCATCATTATTAGCGCCATCTCGACAGCCATTTGATGAGCGAATGTCCGGCTCTGTGGTGTTGAGTCGAGATTACATGGCCATGACCACACCCCAGCCTCTGGGCGAGCACCAATTTTCATCATCGACTCAACTGAACAACATGCCCATCATAATTAGGAAAAGTGTCGAATTGTTGTCAGCGAGCGGCGAGCCGAACGGAATGGAACAAAAACGAAACGAAACGGAACGGAATGGGACAGCCAAACACAGCGATAGAGCGCCGCCTGCGGTGGGCTCTGCGTGGGATTACGCAAAAAGAAAATCATGTGTTTAGGAAGCTCTTGTATGTACTCAAGTGGAAAATGTATTTGAAAAGGAAAAGGACACTGGTTAAGCAGCTACAATTGACGGGTTAAAAGGACTCAGAGCATGCCCTGTGAATTGTTATGAGAGGGATTAAAGCAGAAAGCGACTTGGTACAAAAGCAGTTTAGTATTTGGGTACGTTATGAAATTGATTGATGTATATAGTATATGTAGTATACTATATGAGTATAAATAGATATCCGGATAAATTTGGGTATTTAGGTTAGAACTTTCCTAAATAAAAGTTTAAAATAAATATATTTTACTATTGCATTTAGGAAAGAATTAAAAAACTCCTCATTGTTTTGTTTTTATTAAACTTTTTTTTTAATTGTTTGATTCAGAACTTAATCGGTTATGTTAAAACTTTAAATTAACCCATTGTTCATTGTTCAGGCAGCGAGATCTTACAAAATGATACACAATAATAATAAAACAAATTCATAAATATTTGTATACCCTGAACCCATTGAAAATGGGTAAACCAGGGTATAATGGTTTTGTGCAAATTGGTCCGACCTCATATATTCTTGATCAGCATCACTAGCCGAATCAATTTAACCCTGTCCGTATGTCTGCATGAACGTCGACTTCGGAGACTACAGAAGCTAGAAAGCTGAACTTAGACTTTTTAAGTTCGTGTATACCATACGCAGATCAAGTTTATTTCAATTAATAAGTTATTCATTATAAGTTATTCACGAATTTAGTTTCCATAGCGGGCGCTCCCGACTGGAGCCTTCTCACTTGTTTAACATTAATTTTATTATCTATTTAATTGTATACTTTGCCTTTTTATTTATGGCAGTGTTCTTTAAAGGCTGAAATCATTTTGTTTATTATTTCTATGTTTCTTTGGGCCATTAACAAAATATTTGTATTAATATGATTATTTTCCAACGTGCTACATTTAATTAAAATTTGTTCAGTATTGATTTTTAAAAGGTTTTCAAAAAACAAATTATACTAATTTACCCATTATATTCAACAGTTTTTTCCTAACTGATTTCCTGGAATATATGTATTGCGAAAATTGTGTACGCCTTTTAATATTTAATTGAAACAATTGCTCATTTTGTTTATTCCAAGAATAACCAAGTTTGTTTTAATTTTGACTCATTTTGAATTTCTGAGAATTTCACGGTTTCCCAATGGAATCAATTTGAAAACCAATCCACAATTTCTGGTGGGGCGGGGTGTATATGTTGTCAAGTGTAGGCAAATGAAACAAATGTGTGCTGGGGGCGTATTATGAGTTGATTTTATTGGTAGACTTGATGCTAAGTTAAGTGCCCACGGGGCTTAGCTGGTTAATTTTAGTGTGCACTGCTGCCAGTGTGTGTGTGTAACGTTTATAAAATTCTCTCGGTAATAAACTCAATGAGATGCTGCACGATGAGACTGAAACTCATATTATACCACAATCTCAGACACTGTCTCGAACTACTCCGCTCCAGACTCAAGCTCAGTCTCAATCACTGCCACAGCCGCTGTCTGGTAGCGAGTTGCCTTTGCCGCTTGGTCGAGCCTCATTACGCAAGTTTGTGCCACCAATGAGGCAAGTAGTGTGGCAAGGGCAAGGGTGGGGGAGGGGCAGGGGCTGCCTCATCGTACTGCTTGGCGCGCGGCAACTGTAGCCGTCATTTTATCTTTTTATATTTTACTTTGTGCACAATTTGCGAGTGTTGTGTGTGTGTGTGTGTGTATCAGGGTGTGTGTCTGACTTTTTATAACTTTTTAGTTTGTTGCTTGGGCTCTGTTCTGGCGCGCAGAGATTAAGCAAATTTTCGTAGCATACTTTAAGGCTGCGGCGGCTGCTGCTGTCGCCGACCGTCCAAAGTGATATTTTTCTTAATTTTCCCGCTTTATTATTCTGTTTTTCTTTTTGCGCCCTGCGCCATGTGCCCGGCGCGTCTCCTTCGCGTAATTCACTTGTTTTATTGCAGTTTCGCTTCTCGTTTTTTTTACGCTGTTTTGATTTGTTCTTGCCTCGTTTGTTGCCGCTGTCCTGCCACACGACACCGCCACCCCAGAATATTCATGTTTCGCTTTTATACGCCTTGAACTCGCACATCTCGACAGCTGTTTGGTCCTTAGCTTGTTTGCGGTTAATGAGTTGAGGCAGCCCACGCACCGTGGGCCATATTCCAAGAATCAAAGCAACGAATTTCGTATTGTGACGCCGATATTAAAAAGAATTTATGTGTGTAAACAGGGTATAATAAAATACAAATATATATAGGATTATTAATTGAAGCATTCACATACGATTTTTGAATAAGAATCAGCTTCAAGACATTCTTGACTAAATATTTAAATTATATACATTTATTATAATATTATTATAATTTAAAACGCCTCTTACACTTTAGTTTCAGTTTAGCTTTGCTTTTTAATTAAATCAAAAATTTAGTTCTAGTTGAGTGTTTATTGCGTTTTTAAGCTAAATGGATACATTTTCAGCTACATGTTTAATTATTTTTGGCATACGGATCAACTTTTGGCCACTTGTGCAACTGTTGTGGTGCGTGGCATTTGGGCAACTCGATTATTATTATAATAATTATTATTATCATCAAGTTGTTGCAGTGCATCATTAGTGCAGGCAATTAAAAAGTTTTTATATGAAATCGCTTTATCTTTATAGCATGTACACGTCGCATAAACATAAAACATGATAACATGGCAGGCACACACACTAACACAGAAATACACCAACACACACACAGACACACTTAAATTGCGGCTCGTAAAAGGCCCCCGTCGAGTTTTGCATTTACTTGAAGCACTTGGAGCTGTTGCGAAGTGCCGTCTTGATTATATAGTTGGGTTAGGAGGTCGTCCTTATAGCGACTCAATAACTGCCAATCTCTTGAGGCATTTGCTCTTTCCGCAGCGCATTACTTAATTAACGAGAAATAACTTTAGCATGCCCCCAAGTCCGCAATATTGCTCATACGCCGCGTGCAACGGGCCAAAGTTTTCGAAGTCTTAACAAGTTTTTAGAGTATGTATTTTTTGATTTGCCGGCAAATTAAAAATTGCACTCAATATTAATTAAATAGAAGAAATCTCAGCACATGCATGTGGCATGAGGCAGGAGGCATGTGGCATGTGGCAGTCGTCTTTTTATCTTAACTGTGGCACAGTTTTGTTTCGTTTGCTTTCCCCCTCTCTCTACTTTTGTTGTACTTTTTGCTGTGCTGCTCTAGCCAAAAGTTTCGTTACGAAATTTACGACATCAATTTGGCAAATTTACGCGCTGCTGCAGTGCCAGCCAAGATCCTCCATGAAGAAGATAACTAACAAGTGTCATAGGTGCATAAATTATTACCAATAACTTATATCTTATTGCAATTCTTTTTACCTAAAAATAGGCACGCCCGTGTGTGTGTTCGAAATATCGAAGAGTGCTTGGGGCATTTCAATATATTTCAATTATTTATATAATCATCCTAGATTATAATGTATATTTTAAGCCCGCCAGCATTGGGATTATTTTCTTAGTTTGAAACATATATTTTACTATTGAGAAATTGTTGTTGTGTAAATTGTAGACAATTTAATTCATTATTATTATGAAAATAATCTAACTAAATTATTGGAAAAATATTGTATATTTAAAAAATTAAAATGCAACAATTTAAAAAATTTATTTAAAAATGTAGAATTTAATATAGGATTAAATTCTCTGTCATATAAATTAATATTATTTTATTTAATATATTACTTCACTTGGTAACAATCAATAAAGTTATTGTTTATGTCCCAATATATGGTTCTAATACTGTCAAAAACTTATACAAATAAAAATAAGAAATTTTATTGGTGTCGCTATATATAAATATCGGCTATAAAATTGAAAACTTAAATACCTATTCATTAAATTTATAAAAATCAAAGACATATATAAAGGAAATCAATTTCACATATATCTTAATCAGTGAGTTTCCTTTAATAAGATTATTTATTTAAAACATGTAAATTACTTGGAAAATTGGTATATCGTGATAATGATTTAATTGACGCACTTGCTTAAGTAAATTAATTTAATTTGATCAAAATGGAAAGCAACTTTGTTTTAAGGCTTCCTGGCTGCAGCCAGGGTCGAATGAATACTATGATTATATAACGGTTACCAAGCAAGGGCTCACAAAAAACTTTTGAAGAAGTTTTTTGCTTCGATTTAAATGGGCTTTTTGTAAGGACCTGCTGCCCTTGCCTGTGTACTGTCTGCTGTGCTTACCTACCTATTATGCAAATCAATACAAAGACCACTTACTGGTCGTCCTTGAGGGTAATTAGCTAATTAATTTCAAAATTGTTATAATACACAGTCAGCGACAGGGAGAGAGATGAACGCTACTTGAAAACGAGGTGTGGTGGGGTGGACGGTAAATGCAGATTAATTTATTGAACTGTATGCGTTGAATTAAAATAGCGGGCCGTAAATCGCTTTAATTGTTACTTGGCATATTAGATAAATGGGATCAGGGCATTTGAAATATGTAAGCGGCTTAAGCGGCTGGCTGAAAACAAAACACAAAGTCATTAATTTATCGTTGCCTTTTGCTCACTGTCTTCTGTTTTCTCCTCTACTTTCTCTTAGGTGGCCTGGAGGAGGGGTCAATATTAAGGAGCGACAGAATAAATGACGGCACATTTCATAGAAGTCAATCAAAGAGAGCGGCGACATTGCCAAAATCGCAGCCATTAATTCCGGCGACAACGCAAATTGCCAAAGCAAATGACGAGCGAACAACAACAGTAACAGCTACAACAACAACAACAGCAGCAGCGACGACAACAATTGCAAATGCAATGCAGACAAATGCGAGTTTATCTATTGATGTTGCAGTTGCGTCAGCGGCACCAACTGCATTGCCCAACCGCAGCAACATTAATAACATTAGCAACAACAACGATCGACAGCAGCGCGGGGCAACATCCGTGCCAGGCGTGAGGGCGGCGTTGCAAGCGAATCTGATTATGAGCAATAGGAACGTGGAGGAGCAGGAGCTGGACGAACACAAGTACAAAATTACGCAGCACAATGCATTGTTCCCAGCCGGCAGCCGCAGCAGCGACAATGGCACCTCAGCAACAATTGAGACAACCACAGCGGCAGCAACAACAGTAGCCACAGCAACAGAGGAGTCAACAACAATGACATCCACAACAACAACAACCACACGCAGGCCAGCACCAAAGACAACACTGAAGCCGCCACCAACAATAGATGATTACCAGACAATAATTAGCCAAGCGGGAACCCACGCCTATCTGCCCTGCAATGTAAGTGACGCTCGACTCTCAAACTCAAACTCTAATTCAAATTCAAACTCAAGCTGAACTCGACTGAATTCAGACCCGAACTCCCTTTAATTAGCAGTCCATAATGCGTGCCAAATGAGGTTCTGAACTGGTTTAACTGGGCCACAAAAGAAGTCATTACCACGAGCTCGCGGTGACCTACCAGAAGCTGAACCCCCCGCCCTTCGGCCTAATGCGTTAATTGAATTCGCGTTGGGAGAGCCTCAACACGCTTCAATGCTTGACATAATAAGCGGATGTGTGTTCCATATTAGAATATATCAATTATTTACGCATTTACATACTGCTTTCTCATATAGTTTCTATGCAGGGCTTCAATTAAATTATTTATTCCGAAAATCCATAGAAAAGGCATTTCTCAAAGTGGAAAAATCCATAGCTTGCTCAAAAATTTTCCCATTTTCTTTATCCATACCACTTTAGTCACGGTTTAACCATTTGTTTGATTTTGCATTTTAGGTTAATTCATTGTTGAAAACGCATCATTGAAATTGATTCTGAGAGGGTCATAATTTTTTCTCAAATATCATGCTTAAATTTTCAAAAATTGAGATATGTAAACTTCCAAGTTCGGCTCTGCCGAGATTTCAAGCACCTATAACTTGGTAAAAATAAAAGCAATTTTCATGATCCAAGCCGTTTTGTTCACGGTTTGACCTCTAATTGATTAGGTTTTGTATGTATTTAAAAATACAATACTTAATACTTAAAAGATTATGATCGATACTATTGTGTATTTAATAGAGCTCTAGTTCTATTTAGCCAAAATTTTCTAAATAATTGAAGTTCTTCTTGTGCACATCTTTAATAAACTAACTCACATTGCCATCAGATAAAAGAACTATAATAAGTGGTCAGCTCTTGAAAATCAAGAGTTTAACCAATGTATTTAATAATTCTGTTTTTTCACAACTTATTATCAATGACTGGCATAAAATGGAAGCTAATGCCAAATAATGCCTGAATACAACATTAAGTAGTCGACCGAACGGAGTAGTTGACTGAAGAGGGACAAAATGAAAACTTGATTGATTTTCGCTGAAATTCAATCAAGCGAAGCTCCCGTTCCTCACGTTGTTTGCTTTTAACTGAGGTATTATTTTTGTATTCTTCTCTTTATGCATAAAAATAACAAAAATATTGACAAAGCATTTTCCTCCACCATTTCTTTTTTTTTAATACTCATTGATAATTTATAATAAGCATCTGATTATGCAGACTTCTTCTGCTCAATCAGGCTGGGTGCGATGGGCGGAAAGGGAGGGGATGCCCGAGGAAGTGGCGGTTACTGCTTGGTGGTTGGGGGGAAAGTTCAACATTGCTACGCTTTGAACTAATTTACGCTTGGTGCTGTCGGAACTGAAAGAAAACAAACCGGAAATTGCCGCTGCCACGCCCAAGACACCAACCAAAACTCGCCTCCCATTTGCCCCCCCCCGCCCTCCCTCCCTCCATCCCTCCCTCCCTGCGACAACCCAATTTATGGCCAGAGGCAACGCCATTTTCGAAGCTGACCCAAATATACCAAGCCTGGCCCCAGTGCAAACTACATACACGCACAGTCTCGGGCGTGGCAACAGTGTGTGTGTGCCTGTATGTGGCATACGAAGTCCATCCGCTAATAACTTAGTTACTGCTGCCTCACTGCCTTGGCGCAGTGCCTGCAACATAGCAGCAGCAGCGTTCTAGTGTTGATAATCATGTTAATGATCATTATAATTACAAGCATAAGCATAATCATTATTGCCATTATAATTGGCGCAGTCGCCACTCTGTTTACAGAGCAAATTATTTCAAACTCTCAAAAAAAGTATAAAAACTCTAAAAGATACAAAAGTATCTTCAACTCGCTGGCTGCAGCTGCTTGCAAAGCAAGCAAATACTTTACCATTTGCCCTTCCTGTTTATTCAAATGAACTTGTCTGTAACAGCAACAAAAAATAACTTTTACTTGAACAACTTGCAACATTTGCGAAAAAAAACAAAATAACAAATGGAAACACCTGTAAATATTAATTAATTAAGATGATAGCTTTGGAAAAGATTTATGCACCATTCCGCATTTGTTTTTTGTTCATTAATACTTTTGGACCTTTACGTTCCTTTTTTATTTAATGGTACCCCAATAAAATTTTTTTAATTTTCCTATTTTCTTTCCAACTCTTTTTATACTCGTTCACGAAGTGAAACTAGTATATTGGTTTTGTGCAATGTCCGTCCTGCTGTCCGTCCGTCTGTCCGTATGAACGCAATATTTTTCGGCGCTATTGAAGATAGAGACTTGAAACTTGGCATATATACTTGTAGTTACCTGCTTCAGACAAAGTGTTTTTGTGCCACGCCTACTGGGAGGCTGGCAAATCGATACATGTCGATACACCTCAAATCGCAATTCGATTAAAGTTGAATATTTCCCACAATATTAAAGTTAGAATCACCAAATGATAATCTCCTCCAAAAATGCCTGATTTCCTCCTCCCTGATTTCCCGGCCACGCCCACTAGATCCAGATTCACCAAATATTGAATATATGTTACTGGTAAGGTCCCCCAAACACCACAGAAAAATGTTCTGGCCACGCCCCCTTCCACCTGCGTAATCGCTAAAATCGATATATTTACAAGCTCAAAACGGTAACACAATTTTAAAGTTAGAGACACCAAACTTGGTATGTAGATTGCTGGTGACCTCCGCAAAAGATTGAGGCCTTGATTTCCCGGCCATGCCCACCCCCGCCCTCTCCCGCCACCGCAAAGTGGGAAAGCCTATATCTCCCACAATTTTGGAGCTAGAGTCACCAAATTTGAAAGGTAGATTAGTGGTCAGCTCCGCCCACTCCCACCTACAATTTTGGAGCTAGAGGCACAAAATTTGGCAGAAAGTGTTTGTGTGACCTTCTCTTAATGTTGGCCACGCCCACCCCCGCCCCTACGAAATATAAAAATTCTATATTTTTTTCAAAATAACAATAATAATTTCCGTGTACTGTGAACGAGTATTACGCAGTCGGTTACGTCCGACTGCAACGTTCTTACTTGTTTAAAGCAATTTCTGTGAAACGTTAAAAGTAATTTGGAAAAGGAGTTTGTGAAGCCATTCATATAAATCGGATTGGCTCATCGATGTGATGATTTAACCAGAAATTGAAATTAAACTAATGTATTCTTGTAACTAACATAATTGTCAATAATAATTAATATAAATATATTTGGAACATTTGAGAGAATTTTCGAATATTAATAAAATTAAAATGTTATTTTCGCTGGGGCAAAATTCTGAATAACATTTCCGGAAGATAAAAACAATATAAAATAGAAAAGAAAATGTACTCACACGCTTTAAGGCACTTTTTATCCAGCAGCGTAAAATATCTTCTTATGTATGCCATAACAGCCCTTAAGAGGTTTTAATTTAATCCAAGCAGCGCATCATATAGTCAGAGATTCCTTCAGGATATTCATCCCTTATGCAAACACTTCACTAAATACTGATTATCCGTAAAGCTAAAAACGAAAGGAAATACATATTTCAGAATTGTTCTCAATGCCAAAAAACATATATATTTACGCTCGCAGCTGTCGGTTGGCATAATCTTGCGCAATCTTCAAATCTGCTTAAACCTAATCAATTAATAATAAATTTCAGACCGTAGGCGCTACATGCGTATATCGACATAAAAAATATATAACAAAAACAAACACACACACAGTTTGCCGCAAGCACTTGTTATTTTTTCTCAGAAGCGATTTTGCCCCACGACGCCTTTTGGGTTATTTTGCAAAGTCTGCGAAAAGTTTTTTTTTTCCAGATATGAGAAAAAAAAAGAAAGCCCAACAAGAAATGTGGATAGCTCTCTTTGAGGTGTACTGTTGTGTGAAAAAATTGGCAAAATAAAAGAAGAAATTATTTACAAACAAGTTTAGACAGAATTCGCAAATGTTATGGGCAAACTTTGTGCTGTCTGCGTGCCTTTCGTATCCAAAAATCGCTGCTGACGACAGCAAACGCAAAAGTAAAACGCACATAAAAGCCAACAGCCAAAAACTTGGTTACAACTATGGCCATGGTTATAGCTTTAATATGATATGGGTGCAGTCGGCCCGTCAAGTTTTTCAAACTATATAAGTGCCACTCGCTGGGTTTATTGCCCATTTCCAGGCGCTTGACTTTAATGCAATGTTAACATTTGACCACGACACACATAGAGAAAAAGACGGAAAGAGAGAGAAATATAGACGATGCAGCTACTACTAATTAACAATATTTAAATTGCAAAACAGGGTAGGCATCTTGATAAATTCGTTGGCAAAATACGGTCATTAATTTTTTGGCAAATTAAGCGCAATCTACACGAGCCCAGCCGCATAATGCGCCATCCATAAGCGAGGAATTTAAATTAGCTAATACCAAGCGGCGTTCCTCGCTTGCTCGAGCACAACCTGAGCCCCAACCCACACGAATATTTGTCAGCCAGCCGCAGGGGCAGGAGGCACAAGCAGACACAAGAACTTGCCACAAGGACGACAACGAGGCGAACAGTCGACTTATGTACTTACACTTGCCACGTACTCCGAAGGAGTTCCCTACAGCTCCAGTTACAGCCCTCTGCGCCTCGTACTGCCCCTGTGCGTGCCTAGTCGCTACTTGGCTGTCTGCCCAACCGCGTCTCAGCTCGGGCAAGTGGATAAGCATCTTCACTTAATACGCTGAGTATAATGTCGATGCTCAGCCTGATAATAATGTCCTTTGTGCGATACTGACGACTTCAATGCCTTCCGCAAAATTTAATAAAGACGCCGCCCCTACCCTGACCCTCACAGCGCTTTATTTTTTCGCCAGATAATTTAGAGTTTGCAGTAAATGGAAAAAGGAAACTCGTTTATTTCTTTCATATAGAAATCAGCCAGTGCAAAAATTAACAATAAATTGGAAAACTTATTGTCCAAACTTTAGTTTTAGTAGGTATTGTAAGTATATATATTTATTATATGAAACCAGTTGATACTTATAAATTAGAAATATTTCTGTTTATAGTAATTTAGATGTGATCTGAGAGTTCTCACGAAAGAACAAATTTTTTAAAAATTTTAAGAGAAGAATTTTAAGTATTTTTTTATAAAATTGGCAAATAAAATAGAGAAAGTAACAAGGTGATCTTTACATACGTGGAATATAGATTTGGCTATTTCGATACTACTACTACTATTGTGGGAGATATAGCTTTTCGAGATTTGAGGGGGGCGGGAGTAGGAGACAGTGGACGGGAGTGGGCGTGGCCAGGAAATTTTCTAACCGAGCTTTAAAAGGGGTGACCAGCCATCTACGTTTAAAATTTGATGATTCTAGCTCCAAAATCGTGGGAGATATGGCTTTTCGCGATTTGCGGGGGCGGGAGTGGGCGTGGCCGGTAAATTTTACGAATGTTACGAATCGTTAAAGGGGGTGACCAGCCGTCTACGTTTAAAATTTGGTCAGTCTAGACCTAAAAATGTGGGAGATATTGGCTTTCGCACTTTGTAGGGACGGCAGAGGGCGGGGGTGGGCGTGGAAGGGAAACTTTTGTACTTATTTAAAGGAGCTGACCACTAATCTACCTTTCAAATTTGGTGACTCTAGCTCTAAAACTTTGGAAGATATATTTCCGACTTTTAAGGCGGGGTATCTGGGGGGCGTTGCACTGGGCGTGGTCGGGATATCGAGGTCCCAATCTTTTGGGGAGCAATCTACGTATCAAGTTTGGTGTCTCTAGCTTTAAAATTGTGTAAATTATACACATGTTACCGTTTTGAGCTTGTAAATATATCGATTTTAGCGATTACGGAGGCGGAAGGGGGCGTGGCCAGAACATTTTTTTTTGGTGGTTGGGGCAGTAACATATATTCAATATTTGGTGAATCTGGCTCTAAAACTGTGGGAGATATAGCCAATTCCCATTTTTTAAGGCGGGGGCGCTGGGGGGCGTTCTAGTGGGCGTGGCCGGGAAATAAGGGAATTTTTTGGAGGAGATCACCAGGCTTTCGCAATTCGTGGGGGCGGGGTGTCTGGGGTGCGTTCTAGTGGGTGTGGCCGGCTTCAAAAGCGGCAAAAAAATTGCGTTCAAATGGACAGATGGACGGACAGCAAGACAGACATTACACAAACTCAAAATACTCTTTTCACTTTCTGAACGAGTATAATCAAAAAGAAAAACCATAAAAACCATAAAAATACTATAAGTAACTCGAATTGGTAGTTTAGGCTTTTGCAGATTTATTCCCTGATATAGCGTACTAAACAAACCTCATGGCGTTTACATTGTCATAATAGGTGGGGTGTGTGTGTGTTTGAGTGTGCGTATTGTGTACTCATTTCTGGTACGGCATATTCATATAGTTTTGACAGCACGTACAGTGGCAAGAACAACAATGAAGAGCAGGGCGAGGGGCCGGGCAACTGCCAGCAATTATGGCCAACTCAGACAGACAGGCGGGCAGCTTGGAGTTTGGTAGCAAAATGTCAGTGGTGTCTAGTTGGGGCTTCGTTGGGGGTCGCCTTTTGTGTGCGTGCCTCAGACACTGCCGGTTCCACGGCGACTGCGGCTGCGACAGGGCGGCAACCACAATGAAAAACAACAAGCACATAAAACACAAATGATTATAGTATCTAATCATGACGTCGTTCAACAGCGCCCCCAGCTTCGACTTCCCCGCACGCCACAACTTCACGTCGCCGTCAACGTAGCCAAACACGGACAATGTAGTTGATGACAGCAGTTCAAAGACTGTCATTTGCCACTGCCACAACCGCAGCCACAACTGGAGCCAGAGCCTGTGCTACAGCTTCGCAATCGCTATTTTAGTCAGCTGCTTAGCCCCTACGACCCGCTCGCGTCCCTTTCAATAGGGTATGTGCGGCACCTCACACTGTGGACAAAGCGTGTGCGTGGAATTTTAAGTGAATCACAGTTTAGAGTGGATTAGATGATCATTTAGAAATGTATATGTATCATATTACACGGCTTGCTTCTTCCTCGCTTAAATGGCAAACAATATTTCTAGAAATTGGGATTTAGTTCTAAAACAGGTCAGGTTACATATACTGAAATATAAATATATAAGTAATATTAAAATAAACTATAATAGGTATATGTATGGAAAATACAATTTTAAATAATAATATATACATACATGTAACAACTAAAATAATAAATATGTTTATATATTTATATTACAACTGTAGTTTAGAATTAATTAGATCATTCTGATTATTCTTACGAACTAAATGACTCTTCAAATAACCAGAGTTCTTTTTAAAATATAATATATAATATTTCTATATTAATGTAATGTTTCTACAAAATATAATCAAGAGTTCTAACATCTGTAATTAATTTGCTCCCTTCTCGTAAAACGATGCACATTTTAAAATAATTCAATATTGAAATTTCAATCAATATCAATCTAACAAATAGCAATTCTAACAAGTTGCAAAGCTGTCAAAAGGAATACAAGTATAATCGAAGAACTTTTTCAAAACTCCCCCGCAAACGCGCAACTTGTTCGCAAAAGTAAATCACAAATTGTGTCAAGTGTAATTACGATGAGCTCTTTCATACAACATCATTCACATGCCGTACAAGTGGTACATCGAGCAACATAAATATATTTATACACACACACACACTCCCACACACATTCAATAGAAGGTCTCGCAGTTTCCGTCTCGAATTCAATGTATATTATTTTCTTTACGTGCGGCTTGGCTGGATGGGTTGGCGGGTTGTGGGTGCCAGAGGCTGGCTTGTAAAATTGCTTCTAAATTATTATTGTCATTATTGACAGGAATGAATCGTCATTTTGTTGCCGTTATTGTTTACCGTTACATTGTGTTCTTATGCCGTTATACCGTTGTTGTAGGCGCCAAAGTTTTCCAGAAAAGTTTCGCTGACATCATTCAGTTAGTCAGCTGGGATTTGCTGGAGGCTTCTCCGCGTCCTGTCCCCAAAACACAATTGTATTGAGTTTAAAATATGAACCCAATATTGACAGATTGCTTTCATTTATTGCCTAATTCAATATTAATTTGATTTCTGACTGTCATCTTTTATGCTTCTTCCACGCAGGTCAAGCAATTAGTAAAGAAGCCCATTTCGTGGCTTCGCATGCGAGATGGCCACATCCTCACCGTGGATCAGACCACCTTCATAGCGGATCAGCGCTTCCAGTCGGTCTTCTCCCCGAATCCCGAACGCTGGTCCCTACAGATCAAATATGTGCAGCTCAAGGACGAGGGTACTTACGAGTGTCAGGTCTCCACGGAGCCCAAGGCCAGCGCAATCGTACACTTGCGCATTGTGGGTGAGTATATCTTGTCAAAAATAGTCGAACTATTAAAAAAGAAAAGGAAATTTGGCAGAATTACGTGATAACACTGGTAGACCCTTAACAAAGTGTACTTGTTGTGAACTCTTTGATAAAAAATTATATGTTTTTACTTCTCAACATTATTTATTAAGCCTCTTTCTTATTATTTATATTCGTTAAAAAAAATTCTTTAAAAAAAATATAACTGCAAAAAAAGTTTTTTTTTTCAAAAATTCTGTTTTATAAACTTTAAATTGTAGACCAAAATTTAAAGTGAAATAAAATGAAGTTAAAATTCAATAATAGCTTGCAGACTTTTCAAGTATTTTTATACTCGTTCACGAAGTGAACCTAGTATATTGGTTTTGTGCAATGTCAGTCATGCTGTCCGTCCGTCTGTCCGTCTGACAGTCTGTCGCTATTGAAGATAGAGACTTGAAACTTGGCATATATTCTTGTAGTTATCTGCTTCAGACAAAGTATTAAGATTTTTGTGCCACTCCCACTGGGAGGCTGGCAAATCGACAACAAGTCGATAAGCCTCAAATCGGAAATCGATTAAAGTTTAATATTTCCCACAATATTAAAGTTAGAGTCACCAAATTTGATATGTAGATAGCTGGTGATCTTCTCCAAAAAATGACCTGATTTCCCGGCCACGCCCACTAGAACGCCCCCCAGATACCCCGCCTTAAAAAATCGCAAATGCCTATATATCCCACAGTTTTAGAGCTAGAGTCACCAAATTTGAAAATACGAAATACAAATACTTCTTTTCCAAATACATCCATGCTGAAATATAATTAAAAACTAGTTTATACAACGAAGGCAATAAGGTTTAAAAAACATTTTAAAATATTTATTATTTTTGTTAACCCAAAAACCCTTTAACATTATTTTGCTCTAAACACATTAATTTACTTTCTATCCAGTTTCCGTTGCCATTTAAAATAGCCAGAAATTTAAGACCTTTGTTTCGTTGACCCCGTATCCTCCTCGTGTTAGTAAGCTGTTGTAGAGACAATCAATGAAATCCAGACCCAAATGCAATGCATAACACACTCCAGTCCAAACCCAAGCATAAATCACAGGGCAGGCCAATAAATCAGTGGCTACTGCACAGATTTTCCACAGATTGTAAGCGATTCTCTAAACGTGTGTGTGTGTTCTCTCTCTCACTCCCTTCCACTTTCGCAGAGCCTAAAACCGAATTAATTGGCGAGTCCACCCGTCACGTGAAGGCCGGAAGTCAAGTGAAACTGCGCTGCATAATTAGCCAGGCGCTGGAGCCACCGCTTTTCATTAATTGGTTTTACAATCAGAAGCAAATCTATTTGCATAATCGTCGCGGCTGGCGAACGGAAATTGAGCGCATCGATCTTCCAGCGGAAGTGCCAACGACGCCGACGACAGCAGCGACGTCAACGTCGACGTCGACAGCAGCAGCGGCGGCGGCATCGCTTAATGATATAGCGGCCATAACACGTTCGTATATTCTAGACGCGATAACGGTGAGCGATGGGGCCGGCGTGGCCGGATATGGATATGTGTTGCCAACGACAGTCACGCCCACGCCCATACTCACAATGTCAACGACAACATCTGCTGCTGCAGTTGCAGTTGCAGCAGCAGCGGCGGCAGCAGCAGGCGTTGCCACAGACGAAGGCAACGAAGTTGACACGCTGGCAACAACAGCTGCCGATGCTGTTACAGGAGCAACTATGACGACAGCAACATCAGCATCAGCAGTGACAACAACAGCAGCAACAACTACGATTGAGCCAAGCACAACGACCACAGCAGCAACAACAACCATGGTGCCAAGCAGCAGTTTCATTAAACAGATAACGGTAAGTGGCTTACCGCACGTGTGGGAGTGTCCCTCATCATTATCATATACCCTGACAGCACCTGTACACTCGAAAAAAAAACGGAGTAATTCGAAATCTAACAAAGTTCTACATTTCTTTAAGCTAAAGAGAAAATACAAATTTGATATTTTTGATAATCCAGTTTTTCTAAAACTATTTTATATTCTTATTTTGTACTTCAAGTGCGCATATTCTTGCAATAAGTATTTCAATAATGTAATATTTTTAAACCAAACCATATCTAACCAGGTGTTTTCCGTGAGTGCATTTTCATTAAAAGCGTTTTCATTACGCAAATTGTCCCGTAAAGTGCGCGACGGCATTTTTATTCAATTTTTCCAACACTGTCGAAAATTGCCAACGTCGTCAAATTATAATTTTAATATATATTATATGAGTGTGCGCATATTTTGTATTTTATTTTACCTTTTGTTTTTTTTGCAACACGCGTGCCACTCGAGCAGCGCCCAGCTGTGGCTGCCCGTGGCGCATACGCCCCGTGCGCCGACACGTCTGTCAGCCGTCTCGCCAGCTGAAGTATCGCACTGCTATACATTTACGAGTTGCTTTTGCTTTTATTGTTTCCCTGCAGACGGCTTCGCTCATCATTCCCGCCGTGGTGAAGCTGGACTCTGGCAACTATACGTGCAGCCCCTCGAACAGCGCTCCGCGCACCATTGTGCTGCACGTGCTAAACGGTAGGTCTGCGCGCTATGCGCGTGGGGGTGGGGGGGAGGGGGGTTTGTTTGGGGTACGGCCAAACTCTAGAGCGAGTGCCAACTGTTTTTTGTATTGCATGCCAATAGAATTAAGTTTTCATTTAGCCTAATTGAATTTTACTTCGCTGACTTTTGATCTCAGCGAGCGCACAGTGGTACAAATCGCTTGCTTTGTGTTTATAAAATGTAATGTTTATTTAATTTGTTGTGACTAAATAATAAAATTAAAATATTCTACTAGTCCAAAATATGTCATATTAAAAAATTCAAATATTATAATTTTAAACAGTTTACTACATTTATCATATTGGGGGCAAATTGTATAAAAGTCGGAAGTTTCTGGCTCTTATGTTGATATTTATCTCGAAACGTTAAATTCTTTTTATTCCACAACACACTTTTTATATATCTTTTTATTAATTTAATTGATTATTATTATTGAAAGTACATTATAAACTTAACTTCTCATTATAAAGAATTCAAATATAATTGATTTTTATTAGAATGTTTTAAGGTCCCAGTGCACAGATTATTGACTATTGTATTCGTATTCACATTCATTCAGATATTTGTCATATTTAAGTCCAGCTGCTTTCTTTTACGTCAGTTCCATAGTGCAATATTTGATTTTTATTTTGTTTACACAATTTTCAACGCTGCTGATGGCCACTCAGACAGAAACAGTTACATTAACAGCAACAGCAACAGAAACAACAAGAACAAAATACGTACGCAACGGGTGCAGTTTTATTGTTATCTCGAAATGTCCACAATTTCGTTATTTGCTCAATGTCCACGAAGGCAACGGTGATGGCGACAGCGAGAATGAGAATGACAATGATGAACATGATCATGAGGATAATGATCAAGACGATGATGACCTATAAACATATATTCATGCTAGAGCCAACTATCTGGATGTCTGTTTGACTAGCAGTGCACAAAGATACATTTGTATCTATATATCTTTATAGCTATGTATCTCTGTATCTATGTAACTGAATATGTGCGTGTGTATGATATTTGTGTACCAATACGCAATGTACGTATTTTCGCTATGTTCCTGTTGTTTCTGTTGTTGTAGGTTGAACAGTGGGTGTATGTCAACTTTGACATGTGTACTGTTTGAAGCATGCTACTTAAATTCAGCTCAGCAGTGCATGAGGGTGGGATGTCGCTGTGAGCTTGCCAGCTAAGTGATGATGACACCTGATGTGCTGGTCCCAAACCAACAGTCGCTTGAAGGACAGCTGCGTGCTTGCGTTTGTCGTTTACACGTTGTCTGTCGCTAAAGCAACAACAGCAACAACAACTGTCACGTTTATTCGGGCCAACGGGGTTTTAAATAATGGCCATAAAAATGGCATTGCCAATTGCGGTAAATTGCGCTTCGTGCGAGTTAAGCTTGGGCCACGTTCTGTGCGGATGTCAAGTGATGCACGTGTTTTCTGTTTTTGATGTCAAAAAATCAGAAAGGGGTAAAAAAATGATTTAGGGGCATGTCTGTCAGTCAGAAGGGGAACCAATTGTTCACCCTCTGCTGTGGTTTTGACTGTGCAGTTGTTATGTGCCACTTCAGATCAAACAAGGCATAAATTACGAACATTTTTAATGACTTGTGACATGAACAGCGATTTAAAAACAAACAAAAACGGAAAATATATTTAAATATGTATACAAAAATAATAAAAGGGCCGAATAGAAAACCTTTCATATTTATACTTTAGTTGAAGAACTACGTAAATATTATAAAATTATATGAAAACAAAATAATCCATATAGAAAAATAAATAGCTTACAAAATATTATATAAACAAGAAAAATAAATTTAACAAGTAAGAATGTTGCAGTCGGACGCAACCGACTGCGTAATACTCGTTCACAGTACACGGAAGTTATTATTGTAATTTTGGAAAAATATAGAACTTTTATATTTCGTAGGGGCGGGGTGGGTTTGGCCCACATTCTTCGGTTCGATCTTAAGAGAAGGTCACCCAAACACTGTTTGCCAAATTTGGTGACTCCAGTTTTAAAATTGTGGGAGATATCGATTTTCCAGATTTACGGGGCCTGGCGTGAGCGGGAATGGGCGTGGCTGGAAATGTTTGTGACAAATCTTTAAATGAGGTTACCAGCCATCTACCTTTCAAATTTTGTGAGCTCTAATGATGTGGGAGATATAGGCTTTCGCTCTTCGAAGATTCAAGTCTCTATCTTCAATAGCGCCGAAAAATATTGCTTTCATCCGGACAGACGGACGGACAGGATGACGGACATTGCACAAACCAATATACTTTCTTCACTTCGTGAACGAGTAACTGTAATTAATATTTATGAATTATGTTACATGTGTACTTATAAATTCATATATTTTTTGTACACCTTTCGCAGCCCAACTCTTTAAAGTCCAAGCAGTGGGAAACACTGCCCCTTATCTGTACATAGAAAATAATTAACAATAATTTGTATTCAATTACAAATATATAATTCCATGAAATACCCTCTAGACACAACTATGCGAGTTTTGCAGCTAAAACAATTTGATTTTAATTCAGTTGCCTGCAGGCGCCGCTAAAAAATTCCTAAATATACCTCTAATTAACTTCATAAAAATTTGTGAAATACTGACAAAAAATATGTTGGTTTGGTGAACATGTTCAACCATATTTATTTATTATTTCCTTACAATAAATCACGCAAAAAACAGAAAATCTGAAAAAAGAGTGAGAAAACAGGACAAATATTGCATGAAAATTTATGTATTTTTAATATTCGACTAATTGGCGCAGATAAAACGCGGCCCGTAGCACTTTTAAGCCGAACAAATGAGTAAAACATGTTAAAGCTGGATAATGAAAATCACAGAATCCATTGCCCAGGGAAGGGCATGTGTGTGTGTGTGTGTGTTTGTGTGGGAGGGCAAAGTGTGTGCTTGTGTTTTCATGTGAAAATTTCATATGCATTTTAATGGCATTACGTGGTGGTAAATGAAGAGGGAAAAAATCAGTACATGTTGTCGACTTTTGTTTGAAATTTAATATTTTTACATGGATTTTTACATAAGTGCCAAAGGGTTAATAAACTTTGTCATTCTGTGGTGCCATTATTGTCGATATTGCAATGTTATTGTTGTTATTGATCATATTGTTGTTGTTGTTTGTATTGTTTCTGGCCAGCGGGACAACTCATTGATTGTGGCAGCAAAAACAATAAAAAAGACAACAACTACAATCATGACAAATGATTATTAATAACTTAATGATATTATCATTTATTTATATGCATGCATTTTCCCATTTTATTCGCGCTGTTCCTCATTTATTATCCACACACACATACAGAGGAAAAGTGCGTGTGGCATTTTATGGCATAATTTATTTTCCTATATACAAGCCATATAGAGCATATGCATGTGCCTGTGTATCTATATATACATATATAGCAACTAAACTGGATACGTGATTTCCGTCGATTAAATTGAATTTATCATGTCTAGCTTCATATTTATATATAATTTAGTATATATTTGGGTTATATCATCAACGTGTCAGATGCTGCTTGCTCAAAACATTTAGCCGTAATTAATTATTTAGCATAAATTATGTTTTGGATATTTTGGCAATTGATTGACTGAGTGCAAATATCTAAAATGCAATACTAGGCATGTTTACTAGCGTGTACAAATATTAAATTTGTTTGTTGATTCGCTAACTTTTGGGGGATAGTCATCTACGCAAAATAAAATATATTTATTTATTTTTAATTATAGAAACCGAAATAATGCATATAATTTTTACTTACTTTTACTTTTTAATAATAACTTTTTAAATAATAAATGTTTTGTTTTTTAACATTTTGTTCCTAAATGTTCTTGTAAGCAACTATATTTGTGACTTTTGTAAATATCAATTATATATCTTTGAGTATTATTATTCTTATTTTTTATTTTTTTTTTAATTCTTTGAAAGTTGTATAATAATAAATATCTTAAAATATATAGCTTTTAAGTTAATTAATGTTAATTTTACTTTCTTTTTACTACTTTACCGTTTAATGAACAGCATGTCAAGTGCACTTAATTTGATGTACATCACTTTTAGCCCAGTTCATTTGGTTGATATAAATACAAATATTTATTTGGTGCACATTTCACACCTCATACTGTCGATACTACATCAATTATTACATATCCTAACATATTTTGCTATACTAAGTACATATTGAACGATACTCAAATTTCTGCTAATTTATGCGCACTTTTATTTGTCTTTCTCGGCTTTAGTGTTTGCTGTTCAATTTTGCGATAGAAATATTTAATTACAATATTCCTCTATTTATTCAATCGACTAGTTACACACATACACACACAACAATATACACTCACACACAGTTGTGAATTACACAAATTGTTTTACACAAAATTTGATTTCCAATTGGGTGAGGAAGGCTTTAGTTAGACTATTTATTTTCGTAGTGGGTGAGCGAATGCCGATTGCCAATTACAATTGGAATACAACAATAGCAAACTGATGTTAACCACAAGCCAACACGCACGTGACTGTTTCTTTTGTACCGCCCAGGTGAATACTCCGCATCGGCCATTAAATCCGGCAGTGTCAGCTGGAATACGCTAATTGGCTGTCCCTGCTATTTGCAGTGGCGGAATATTTTAACGCTTTTGACACTTTTGTGGATTATTAAATTTATGCTCGCTAGAAATGTGACAATCTGCAGCAATCATGGCCAAAACAAAGTCAACAAGCGACGAGCGGCAGCAGCGCTGCAGGAGCCACAAACGCCAGCACGGACAACAAGCAGGACAACAGCTGGCGAAAGTGTCAGCCGCAGGCTCGGCGCACAGACGCAGACGACAACCCGCAGGCAACAACGTTTCGGATTCGACGGTAACGGCGACTGCGGCGCCAATTGTGGCCATGTCAGCAGCTCAATTAGTGGTACCAAAGTGGCCGAGGACAAAACTTGAGCCATGGACTGGCGGCAGGGCGAAACAAGACAACAAGAATGCTGCCCCCGGCACAAGTGAAATGTGAACACGATTCAGCTTAGATTCTGCCTAGAACTTTAAGTCCAAACAATGAAGATACATTTGCGAAATGTATCTAGAAACATTTCGAAGGATCTAGTGATGTATTACTTATACATAAAAGATCTCAAGTATGGACATTAATAAAACATATTTATAGTATTTGCGTATAGATAATAAAAATATGTGTATATTTCAAATTTGCAAAACTTGAATAATATCTTCGACTATTGAATAAGTTAGCTTTTTCAACAAAAATTCTACAACGTTCCCTAACTGTTTTTTTTTTTACAAATTCGAAATTATTTCAAAATCTCTAAAGAGGTGTGTAAATAAAAAAGAAAGATTTGTTTTGTAAATTTACTGCTGAGTAGTTTCATTTCGGAATCTTTAAGATTTAGCTTATTTTGTAAGTGGTGTTTGAAGCACTTGAGTTATGGTTGTATCATTACTATAGATAAGACAAAACTGATTTGGAGTAAATTGATTAAAAATGGCTTTAAAAAGCACAAAACCTAAAATTTTCCAAAGAACATGTTACTTACAGAAAAAAAAAAATTTATGTAATGTATAAGAAACATTTACAAAATCGATGAAAGGGTTTGAAATGGCAAAAGCTAAACTGGTGGCAACATTTACAAAAAACCCTAATAATAATAAAAACTATAAATGTACAATAAACTAAAGCCGTATTGGAAAAAAATATATAAAAGTAAAAGTTAATAACCAATATACTATGTGGAGAATCTAGGAATATTTAAAAACATAAATAAATAAAAAGACGAACGTAAATACTTATATACTTAAGGACATATAAACTTCCAATTAAATACATTTCGTAAAGCTTTTCAACGGGTGTGAACTCACCTTATGTTAATTGGGTCAGCATGCATTGTAAATATTTAAAAACTTGCGCGTTTTATTGTGTTTAGGTAAAAAAAAAACCTAACAAAAACTAGAATTATGCATATATGTGTAAACAATAAATTAAATAAACTAAATATTTATAACAATTTACGAATACTTCAAAGGAACTGTGTAAATATGTTTATTGGATATGTGAGCTACAGCGTTCCTTAACTAAATACTTAATGAAGCCAAGCAAAATTATAATAATATCAAAAAAAAAAAAAAAAAAAACCTTAGTTAGTATTAAAGAACTTATGCTCAGATTTAGCAAGCATTATAATCTTGACGTATACTTGAGTTTTTTATTTGTGTTTAAAAAATAAAATAAATCTTTAATACAATAAAGCAAATTTCGCATTTGCTTTAAGTCTTACGCGATTATCATAAGTGATAACAAGTAAATAAAATACATTTTCCTTAAATGAAAAATAAAGGTTTTAGATTTAGACAACTTTTTGTTGCTGGGTAGCGGTATACAATATATTTGGATAAATTAATTTATTATGGGTATTTTATGAAAGAAAATATCGTCCAAGCTCCAACATTATATGTAATGGTAATATGTCTCCCTTATATACCTATCCAATATAAATATTTTAGAAACTATCTCAGACTAAGTAAAGTTACAACTTTCGTTGAGTATTAATTAAAAAACTCAATTATTTATGAATGCCATGAGTGTTTTAATACAAATGAAATGTTGATGCCTTTGCTTGTCTCGGTTCCTGTCCCATTCTTTTCCAAGTAAATTTATGCTGTCACAAATCCATTCCTGTATATTAATCTATATACATGGATTGAAATGCTAGAAGAAAAGAACACATGCCTCGAATACAACCACATGAGTTGGGAACGGCACAACAAGGACTTTTGCTGCGTGTATGTGTGTGTGTGTGTGTGTGGAAACACAACGTGTCAACTAAAATATTCAAACAGTTCTCATGAATTGTGCACAAGTTTGTTAAATATTCATTCATTTGTCGGACCACAAGTGTTTGGGAGCTGGCAAATGCAAAACTCAATGTTTGAAAAATCTTCCTCTTACAGCACACATATAGCCGGATAACAAATTTGGTTTTTTGGTTCTTCTGGTTTAGCTTACATTCGTATAAATACCAGAACCTCGGGTAGAATATTCATTTTTTATGCGCCACCCATTTGTGAAATTTGAGAATGTACGAGTTGGTTTAGTAAAAGTCAGCATGCAATATTTTGTGGTAATAAAGCTCAAATTGTTGCAGTCTGAAAAAAATACAGATTTTTAAGGAGGAAAAAACTTTCTGTAAATAATACCCAACCAACAAGTGTCACTGTGGCCATAGAAACTTATTATTGCTATGTTTTAAGTTCATTTTAACACTGAAATATAATAAAATTGCCATAATAAACTGATCCGCTTAACATAAATTTAAAATTACAATTTTCGTAAATTCAACAACTTTTGTAAATAAAAGTTAGTTTTATAGTATTAGAAAACTATTTCCTAATAATATCACATTTATTTTAAATTATGGTTTTTTAAACCACCTGGTCACACTATATGTGATTTCTTGTGCATAAATGCAACTCTAAGAATTCAAAACCTATGTAATTAAAGGCATATCGTAACACCTAAAAAAACTTTGTTTCTGTAATTTTTAGTTTATTATATATTTATTTTTCAATATGTCTACGCCAAAGAGTCAAGATATTACACAACGCTCCGAATTGTGGATGCTGGTCGAAAATATGAATATTTCAAGTCAAGATAATGTCTCGACTGCTGACGGTCAATTTGGCTAATGGTTTTCCTGCTTCTGACATCGTGTCGCACTCAAGTGGCTGAGCAGTTCTTTGTGTAATTGTGGTTGGTGGGTGATAAGAGCACGGCTGTACCGGACACTATATAAGCGTGCAGCCGCTTCAGTTACTCGTACAGTGGAGAAGTTTATACTCCCAACGGTGAAAGCAAAGAGAGGGCTATTTTCAACATGAGAGTTTGTAAGTTCTCTGGGGACTGTGTTCTGGGTTGGGTCGGATCTCGTGGACAATATTAAGTGGACCTGTTGCCCTTTACAGACAACCTGCTGCTGCTCACACTCGTGATTGCCCTGTCTGCCCTGGCTGCGACCGGCGAGGCACATGAACCCGACTGCACGGATCACATCAATGGTCTCTCTTTTGCGGATCCCGTGAGCTGCTCCAGCTTCTATGTGTGCCTGCGCGGCCGTGCGCTGCGGAGAGAGTGCAGCCATGGCCTATCTTTTGATCCCAGGACCCAAATCTGCAATCTGCCCAGCCTAGTGGAGTGCCACAATGGTGACCGCAGCGGTGCCATAGTCCATGGGCACGATCACGAGGGGCATCTGGCGGGACCAGGTGGTAAAGCTCCTTGCGAAACTACTCCGAAGCCGCCGTGTGATGAGCCCAAGACAACAACTACCAAGCCCTGTACTAAACCAACTCCAACAACAACTAACACAACAACGACAGCAACACCCTCAACAACAACAACAACAACGACAACAACACCCACAACACCAACAACGACGACAACAACAACAACAACGACAACAACAACGACAACAACACCAACAACGACGACAACAACAACAACCACAACGACAACAACAACCACAAGGACAACACCCACAACGACAACAACAACGACAACAACACCCTGTTCGACAACACCAACAACGACGACAACAACAACAACAACAACCACAACGTCAACAACAACCACAACGACAACACCCACAACGACAACAACAACGACAACAACAACAACAACAACCACAACAACAACCACAACGACAACACCCACAACGACAACAACAACGACAACAACACCCTGTTCGACAACACCAACAACGACGACAACAACAACAACAACCACAACGACAACAACAACCACAACGACAACACCCACAACGACAACAACAACGACAACAACAACAACAACAACAACAACAACAACAACAACCACAACGACAACAACAACCACAACGACAACAACAACCACAACGACAACACCCACAACGACATCAACACCCTGTTCGACAACACCAACAACGACGACAACAACAACAACAACAACCACAACGACAACAACAACCACAACGACAACAACAACCACAACGACAACAACAACCACAACAACGACAACAACAACATGTTCGACAACACCAACAACGACAACAACAACAACAACAACCACAACGACAACAACAACCACAACGACAACAACAACAACAACGACAACACCCACAACGACAACAACAACGACAACAACACCCTGTTCGACAACACCAACAACGACGACAACAACAACAACAACAACAACAACAACCACAACGACAACAACAACCACAACGACAACAACAACCACAACAACAACGACAACAACACCCTGTTCGACAACACCAACAACGACAACAACAACAACAACGACCACAACGACGACAACAACAACAACAACAACAACAACAACCACAACGACAACAACAACCACAACGACAACAACAACCACAACAACAACGACAACAACAACATGTTCGACAACACCAACAACGACAACAACAACAACAACGACCACAACGACAACAACAACCACAACGACAACAACAACAACTACAACGACAACAACAACCACATGTTCGACAACACCCACAACGACAACAACAACGACAACAACAACGACAACAACAACAACGACGACAACGACGACAACAACAACGACAACAACAACGACAACAACACCCTGTTCGACAACACCAACAACGACGACAACAACAACAACAACAACCACAACGACAACAACAACATGTTCGACAACACCCACAACAACAACAACAACAACAACGACAACAACAACAACAACGACAACAACAACCACAACAACGACAACAACAACCACAACAACAACAACATGTTCGACAACACCCACAACAACAACAACAACAACAACGACAACAACTACAACAACGACAACAACAACCACAACAACGACAACAACGACAACAACAACCACAACAACGACAACAACAACATGTTCGACAACACCTACAACAACAACAACGACAACAACGACAACAACAACTACAACAACGACAACAACGACAACAACGACAACAACGACAACAACGACAACAACAACGACAACAACAACGACAACAACAACAACAACCTGCACAACAACAACGCCACCCTGTACTACAACACCGCCACCCTGTACTACAACACCGCCACCCTGTACTACAACAGACCCACCCTGTACCACGACAACTCCCTGCACTGCTACAAAAGCAGCCCCCGCTGAACCGGAGAAGGTTTTAGAAGTTACCATAAGCAATCCAGCTGAAGACCTGGTCTCGCTGCACGACTGCCAGGGTCATGAGGACGGCACTGTGTTCACAAATGCTAGACATTGCCGCCGCTTCTACGTTTGCCGCAACAATCGCGCCAGACATCAGATCTGCCCCGCCGGCCAGTGGTTCGATCGGGAGCTGAAGGAGTGCCGCAACCGCCTTGAGGTGAGCAACTGCATGATCCGCCGCAACTAGGCGAAGATAATATGAATACATTGAGACCATACCGCAACTGTACCCGGACCTATCTGATAACCGGCCTACCGACAATTTTTCCCTCTATCCTATGTACGCCACTTTTAAAAATTTTTATTTCTATCTTATCCAGCAATCAAATGTAATAAAGCAGCATTTAAAAAACGTATAAAAAGGTTTTGAGTTATGTTCTTAAAATATTAAACATTTTATACTTTTCCCAGATATTATTCGAAGATTATTTAAGCTTTCAAAATTATGGTATTTAAATTTTGTATTCATCAAATTGTCAAAGATTTATTTCATTTACTTTATTCTTTTTACCTTTCAATTCAAAGATGCTGTAACTGTAGATTGGAATGATTGTATGATTGATTTATAAAATTGAGTTTTACTCTTTGAGCTAGTGAAACTTTCAGTTGAAAAGAGAAAGTATCGAAGGATTTTTGGTTGACCTACCCGACTAATTAGTCAACAAAATTAGTCAATGAAAATAATTGCTTCCATTTTGCAACAGTTTTTCACTGCCGATAGGCGTAGAGCTGTGTGCCCCACTCAGGCGAAGGCAAATTGGATGCGTATGTGAACAAGTTGCAACAACAGATTTCTCTCTCTACCTACAGTAAAGAGGATGTCATCCCAGCACTAACTGCCTGCAAATTCGGTATAAATCATAGAGCACTTTGCTGGCGTTGGCACTCACTCCTTTGGCTGACAGCGACAAGGACAGACTCTCATCACTCGGCGCTGTCTGTTGCTCTCGCATCCCTTCCTCTACCTCCCCTCTGTATCTACCTCTCGACAGCCAATCATAGTTTTCACACTCTAGTTAACATCATTGTCACCGAGTTTCAGTCAATGTACAGTTAAAAAAAAAAAAGAAAAAAGAAATTTGGGTGACGTTTGCAGTTTGTCTTTTTTTCTTTTTTCGTTTTTGGACTTTCTCTTTCCTAGCTTGCTTCATTTTGCTGCACAATTTTTCAGCCATTTTACTGCTGGTTTTGAATTCCCCTTTTTGACATTTCGTTAGTTCTGAATTCTGCGTTTGTCGTCCAAAAAAAATGTTTCAGCGTTGACATTTAAGTTAATTTGCATACAACCACAAAAATTCCAGGGATTGGGGTAAGAGATATGCATAGGTCGTGCAAAAGTTTTGCTTACCTCTGCCGGTATTAAAAACTAAATGCTCTGCAATTACGGAAAATTAACATACCTAAGTATATACAAAATTTTGCTCTAGGCAAATATGTGTCCACACATATGCCCGGATATATAGCTATATGGATGTTTAAGTACGTATTGTTATATGCCTAGTGCTCATTTGCATAAATAGTTGCCCAGCATTTTGCCTCCGCTGCGCATTGTCGTCTGCATTCGGCTGCTTTTGCTGTTGTTTGTCGCGTGTGCCAATTAATGAATTCCTTAACTTGTTGGTAAAAATAGAAATGAAAATTGCGAACATTCAAGAATAATTTAAGCTGGAATAATTATCATTTAATTCAAATTATATAGCTTACTGAAAGTTGAAATCCCAAAACTCCCTCACATAGCTTTAAACTGGACAGAACTAAGTTGTAGCGAAAAAATATATATTATTTTAAAATTAAGCTACTATTAGATTATTCACGACAGCTTTTTATACCCTGAACCCATTAAAAATGGGTAAATTAGGGTATAATGGTTTGTGCAAATGTATGTAACAGGCAGAAGGAAGCATCTCCGAGCCGATAAAGTATATATATTCTTGATCATCATCAGTAGCCGAGTCGATCTTGCCATGTATGTATGTCTGTCTGTACGTCCGTCTGTATGAAAGCGTCGATTTCGGAGACTACAGAAGCTAGAAAGCTGAACTTGGACTTTTTATGTGCGTGTATACCATACGCAGACCAAGTTTATTTCAAATCACCGATAACTCATCTTGTTTTCTTATTTTCGATAATTATCGGTTTTAGATCCAAATTATTCGCGTGAAACATAAGCTGGTAAAAATGTTTCAGATTTTGAATACCTCCCCCCATTCGCCCCATATATACAAAAATGGGAAAAAACGCAATTCAAAAAGTACGGACTTGGGCTTTGGTTTGTACATAGATTTCATTGATCTTGTTAAGTTAAGTTAAGGAAAATTTCATTGAGATCATACTCTTAGTTTAGAAATTATACACTAATGTACCGCAGCAATTGTTCACAGCGTGCAGCCTGCGATTACATGTGTGTATGTATGTGTGTTTCTATGTATGTGTGTATGAATACAAGAGGACTGAAATGTATGAAAATACAGGGTTGAGGGTATCCCCCAGTCGGGCGCTTCCGACTGCAGCCTTCTCACTTAAGTTAAGTTTAAGTTTATAAGGTCAATTCTTAAGCCAGTTATAATTGCCTTTTTAATGGCCAAAGGTTAATTGGCAAATCTCGTTGCAGCATCTCTCTAAACGCGTTCGATGGCATTGCATTTTTATCGCTGCTCGTTCGCTGCCACCTCTCACAACAGCTTAACAAGATAAAGCTTCTCACAGTCCTCTTCACCCTCACATCGCATATTAATGAATGCTCAAGCTGAGCAGCGCGCATCCTTTGGCTATGCGCTGTAATTCCACACAGAAATTCACAATGTCATCAAATATGCGCGCATAAACCAAGCAGCATCCCAGCCCGCATCCAGAGCCCACATCCGCAAGAGATCACACTTGTCTATTCGCGTTTAGCACGGCGGCTGCAACCTGACGAGCTGCCTCTCAACTGCAGGCAACCGTTGCCACCAACCACCTGCCACATGCAACCTGCCACTTGCTACTTGCTACTTGCCACCTGCTCGTAGCACCCAATTTCCGGTGCTTGCGTAAATACATTATGCAGCTTACAACTACTTAGCGTGATGCAGCTGCCAGCTACAAGGGGCCAAAATACCAGTTTTTTGAATGTTTCAAATTTAAATTTATTTTTAACTTGCTGTTAACTAACAGTAACTTTTACATTAGCTATGTTGAAATAATATTAAAAGATCAAATAATACGAATACTAATAATAAACATATTGTTAATATTCATAAAAAATGCGTATAAGTTGAATGATGTTAAGTTATGTTATTATGTTAACAGAAGTTGTGAATTACATTATTTTTTTGGGATAGAAGTATATTACATCTGCAATACCTTATGTAATATTACGTTGTATGTCAATTAAAACTTAAGGTATCCAAATATAATAATAAATAAAAATAAATATATATAATATAAAAATAATATTTGAAAATCTGAGTTTAACAAATGTTAGGTAAATTTAGGTTATCTACCATCAATGTTAAATAGCTTTCTGTGACCTAGGAGAGAAATTTCAGTCAATTTTCTGTTATGTATGAAAATTAATTTTCTCGTAAAAGTTGTGAGTTAGCCCACAGTGCAGTGACGGGCAGGTGACTTGGCTGCGTTTTGGATTTGGTGCCTGCTACGTGGCATAAAGTGGCAAATTCAAGGCGTAACTTTAGTCGATACAAGCGGCAAGTATTGGGGGCGCCGGGGTGCCCGTAAGCATGCAATAAAAGTGCATGGCAAAGCTGTGAAAAAGGTGAAGATTACGCACTGAATGTGAATGCCAGTCTTTGCCCCAGACGCAACACCATCCCTCTCCTCCACACACTTTTATTTCTTTTCTTTTTCGGTGTGTTACAAAAAGTTGGCGAGAGAATTCGCACATTTGTGTCAGCTCAGCCGCAGCCGCTGAGGCGCAGTCAGACACACACACACACACACACACACACACACATGCACACTCTATTCGCATGACAAACATGTGTGATCCGCCACTTGCGCCCGTAGTCTATTTGCACAACACACCAGCCTCACCTCGAACCCCAACCTCCCTCTGGCTGCTCATAAAAGTTAAGGACTTGCATAACTTCTGGCATTTATGAGCGCTTTTCACTTGCTTTTAGCAGCTTCGCCCTGCGCTTTCCACATGCTTCATTACGCAAATGCCGTGTTTTCAAATTATTTTACATGCACATGCAATCCCCCACCACGTCTCTCCCATAAGCCCCCACACCCCCGTTTCGCTTGTTAGTCACATTTTTTGTATGTTTTGTTGCATATTTTATGGCCCAATGACAAACTCTCTACCTTGGCGGTTCACTGTGCGAGTTGGGGGAGAGCACAGTGAGATGATGGGGAGTCTGCTGATTAGCGTCGCATTTGTGTCACAGTTGCATTTTATAAGCCCTCCTCAGTGCCACATAAACACGTTTTGCCACCTTTCAAACCGTCGCTGTGACAGTTTTGTGTCAACTGCTTAAAGGCCGACTTTAGTGTCTTACGATATATAAAAGCAATTTATTTCTTATTCCCAAACTTTAAAGCTACTGCTGTAAGCAGCTAAATATTTTTTTTAATAAACAGTGCATTAACTTAAGATCTTGAAAGAAAACCAAAAAAAACAAGTACAACCAAGTTTAAGTGTAATCCTCTACCAATAAAGTTTTCAAAGCTGGGTACAAACCAGTGGGAAGGGATATCCAAGAACTAAAATGTTCTGCCAAATTTGGAGACTGTAGCTTTAATAGTCTACGAGATATGCGTATAAAACCGCAGTTACAAATAGATTCAATTTTAACTGTTTACGTTAATACAGAAACATATATTCTAAATTTCTATTCTTTGACTAGGTTAACAATTAAATATTATATATATAAAAGGATAAGCATCCCCTCTTTTCAATTGGTACAAAGCGATATAGAAACCATCTACATCATAAAAATAACAGGCTCTGATCTGTTTTTATCCGAAAAACCTCTTCAATGAATTAACTATCCTCTACGCAAGGGTTATTGCGAGTGTAAACACAAAATGATATTGCCAGCAATCTGTAGCATAATAAATAATTAAAATGGGGGCATTCAAATGAAAGGTCGGAGGATTAATGAATGTGAAAACCACGTCGGTGACCAGCAAAAGGTGCCATAACGGCAGCCAGTTGGCTTTTACATAATTATTTCATTAAGTGTCTGCACGACGCCCAAGACTCCCCATTCGTCCGGGGTAATAGGTGCGGCGGGACTTTGGCTTGCTCACTTTTGCACTTGGTAATGCCTGCATTTAGCCACCCAGACGCAGAAGTTATACGACTCGAGACACTGCCTTGACCTCGGCCACTGTTCGGTAGTTAGTCAAAGAGCTTACAGCTGCAGGGTTGTGGGGGTCAGGTAGAGTGGCCGGGGTGGGCATGGGGGCATAGCTCATTAACAAACATTAGTTACAAATGTTGTGAATTACTTAAGGAATTAATATTCCAAGCTTCACACAGCGTGCAGAACTTAAGCTACGGAGGCTGCACATATAACATACAAAACCCCCCACCCCCCCTTCCTACGTCTGGAAATGGGCAGCAGTCACAAGTCTTTGGCATATTTCTTAAATCATGCTTGCTTAGCTTTTGCGCGCACTGCGGCGTATACTTAATGCGAACTAATTCATTTATACACACACTCACCAAAACACCCAAAGTTGCTGCCCTATCCTCTGCCCGTTCTTATCTCCCAATCATCATCATCATAATCTTCTTCCATCCTTGATTAGAACGTTGATAATGGCAGCGCTTATTTGTCTGGGACTTGGCCATTGACTGCTCCCCAGTTGCCGTTGATAGTTTGGGGCCCCCAAAGCATACTATGGAATTAATGAAGCTTTTATCTGCCCACAGCTCCTTTTACTGCTTTCACCAACAATTTGGACAAAGCTTAAGTGAAAATAAAAAAATTTTGTATATCTAACTATTTACTCTGCAATTATTTTAAGTTTGTTAAGATCACAAATCTGGAATTTGCATTTCTAATAAGCTTTTCAAAATTATCTTATAAGTTATTCATAGATTTTGAGTTAAAAGATTAGTTTAGTACTTAATATATTGTAATTTTTTAACGACCACAACCATTTTTGCACTCAGGGTCAAAAATTTCCATAACAGGTTTATTAAGTGGTGCCCAACTTGGACTTAGTTCTGCTACCAAGTGCATTGCTTAGTACAGAGTAAGACTTGGAGGAGGAGGAGAAAGTATTTCAGCAAATGGACGATTATTCCCGACAGGTCAGACAGCATTATTGGGGCAATCGGAGTTTCAGGCATGGAACCTACGCGGATGTTAAGAGCATTTTCAAAACGACACCAATCTGGCCATCTATCTGCATTGCAGGCATAAGCCCAAAATCCGACTACAAATATGTCTACGATAATGCTCCCGGCAAGACCTCTAGCAATTAGCTGGCACATCGCACCCGTGTACATTTAGGTGAGAAGCTGATTGTAGTTCCTTGAATTTATATTCCTCAAACCTCTGACAATATTTTAGGCACTGTAAATGGCGATGATTAATTTCTAAATTTCTACAATCCATCGGGTCAGCCTCTGAACTCCAATGAGCACAAGTTTTAATATATTAAACAAGTAAGAACGTTGCAGTCGGACGTAACCGACTGCGTAATACTCGTTCACAGTAGAAGTTATTATTATTACTTTGGAAAAATATAGAATTTTTATACTTCGTACGGGCGGGGGTGTGTGGCCAATACTTTTCGGCTAGATTTTAAGAGAAGGTCACCCAAACACTGTCTGCCAAATTTGATGACTCTAGCTCCAAATTTGTGGGAGATATAGCTTTTCGCGATTTGCGGGGGCGGGAGTGGGCGTGGCCGGAAATTTTTTTTACGAATCATTAAAGGGGGTGACCAGCCATCTACACTTAAAATTTTGTGACTTTAGATCTAAAAATGTGGGAGATATAGGCTTTCGCCCTTTGCGGGATCGGAGAGGGCGGGCGTGGGAAAGAAAACGGAAAATTTGTGTACCCTTATTTAAAGAAGCTGACCACAAAACTACCTTTCAAATTTGGTGACTCTAGCTCTAAAACTTTGGAAGATATAGCCCTTTCCGATTTTTTAAGGTGGAGGCCGGGATATCAAGGTCTCAATCTTTTGAAGAGGTCACCAGAAATCTCCATACCAAGTTTGGTGTCTCTACCTTTAAAGTTGTGTTAATTATACACGTGTTACCGTTTTGACCTTGCAAATATATCGATTTCAGCGATTACGGAGGCGGAAGGGGGCGTGGCCGGAAAATTTTCTGTGATGTTTGGGGGACCTTACCAGTAATATATATTCAAAATTTGGTGACTCTAGCTTTAAAACTGTGGGAGATATTGCCAATTCCGATTTTTTAAGGCGAGGGCGTTGGGGGCCGTTCTAGTGGGCGTGGCCGGAAAATCAGGGCCGCATTTTTTGGGGGAGATCACCAGCTATATATATATCAAATTTGGTGACTAACTTTAATATTGTGGGAAATATTCAACTTTAATCGATTTGTGATTTGAGGTGTATCGATATGTTATCGAGTTGCCAGCCTCCCAGTTTGTCTAAAGCAGATAACTACAAGTATATATGCCAAGTTTCAAGTCTCTATCTTCAATTGCGTCGAAAAATATTGCGTTCATACGGACAGACGGACAGACGGTCAGACGGATAAACGGACAGCATGACGGACATTGCACAAACGTGCAACGAGTATAAAAACAGTCTATAAATTATATTATATTAATTATATTAAAGTCGGATTTTTATTAAATAAATAATTAACTTGTTTTTTTATTATAAAGCTAAATCTAAATACAAAGACTACGACATGTGTCGTAGGGATAGATGGCCTATGAACCAAGTCAAATTAGAAGGGATGAGCTAAGGTTAAGTTGGGTTGTGTTAGGTTGGGCCGGCTTCGGTTAGGTAAAGTAAGGTAAAGTAGGCTAAACTCTAGCTACTAAATATGTAGCTGAATTACTATGAACTGCGTTAAAGAGTGACAGTATTTATACAATTAGGTCTTTGCCGTGACAGTCTTTTGTCAATTAACGAGCTGATACGTCGATTTCTTAACTGCATTTTTACCGGCAAAATCCGACAGCTGTAACTCACATAAATCCCCTAATCCATTACTTAGTTTTTTCTTTTTTTTTTTTAAATGCAAATATTTCACAATTGTTAGTCTAAGCTATCAGAGGTTCTCCTTTGAAAGTATACCTGACACTTAAAACAACGGTCAGAATAATAGAAATCTCCCATTAAAAACTCTATCAACCCAGTGAAGTACCCAAGTTCTGCAGCTAACGTTAATTTATTATAACATGTGCAAGCACTTTAGCCTCATTAAAGGAAAATGTCAAATATTTAAATACATTTTGTTGTATTTATCTCAATATATATGCAAAATTCGCATATGGAACCGATCGTATTTCTCTCAGCTTTTCACGTTCAGGTAAGCAATGGATATTTAAGAAGCGCTTACCTTAACGATGAACAGTTCGAATTGAATGCTCGAAGTGTGTAAACCATGAATCTTATCGTACTTCACATTGCCCTGCTTTGCCTGTGGACGGCGGATGCCTTGGAAAATCCGTTGTTGGTTGAGTTGCCCAATGGAGAAATACGTGGACAGGACAAGGGAAATCATTACAGCTATGAGTCGATACCCTATGCAGAGCCACCAATAGATGATCTGTGCCTAGAGAATCCCAAGCCATATACTCAAAGATGGGCAGAAACGTTTGACGCCACCCAGCCGCCAAATGAGTGCCTCCAATGGAGCCTGCTAATCGGGGAGCCCAATAAGTTGACGGGCAGCGAGGACTGTCTGACAGTCAGCATCTACAGGCCGAAGAACCCCCTGCGCAAATCTTTCCCGGTTGTGGCGCATTTATTCGGTGGCGGCTGGTCATTCGGCAGTACCCTTGATAACGGGGTGGAGGCATTCATGGATAGCGGCAACGTGATTGTGGTTAAGATCAATTTCAGAGTGGGCCCTCTGGGCTTCATAAGCACCGGTGATGCTGTGTTGCCTGGCAACCTTGGCTTGAAGGATCAGCGTCTGGCGATCCGTTGGATCAAAGACAACATTGCTCGCTTTGGTGGAGAGCCAGATAACATAATTCTATTGGGTTTCACAACAGGAGCCAGCTCGGTGCACTTTCAGCTTATGAACAAGGATATGGAGAATCTGGTGAAGGGTGGAATTTCCATCGGTGGAACTGCAATAAATCCGTGGGCTCTTCAGACCAATTCTTCAGCTCAAGCATTCAAATTGGGCACGATTCTGGGCTGTGGCAAGCACACAACTTCAATAGACCTCAAAAACTGTATTAAAACTACTAAGTCGGATGACTTTGTGGCCGCCTTACGGGAATTTCAGGTCTTCGACTATGTACCCTTTGGTCCATTTGGGCCCGTTGTGGAGACCTCCGATTCACAAAACGCCTTCCTCACCCAGCATCCCATTGAGATTATCAAGAGCGGACAGTTTGCCCAAGTGCCTTGGTTGGCCACTTACACACCGGAGAACGGTATCTTCAACGCAGCCATGTTGCTGTCAAAGGACTCCAATGGAAAGGAGAGGATCACCGCGCTGAATACTCGCTGGAATGAGCTGGCGCCACACTTTTTTTCATACCCATACTCAATGACAAAAGCGCAAAAGGACAAACGTTCGCGACAACTCCGACGACAGTATCTGGGATCCAAGAACTTCAGCGTCGAAAACTATTTCGATGTGCAGCGCATGTTCACCAACGAGATGTACAAGAATGGCATCGAACTGTCCATAGATCTGCACCGCAAGCACGGAAAGAGTCCAGTTTATGCGTATATCTACGACAACCCCGCTGATAGGTCGTTTACCCAACTCCTGTCGAGGCGATCTGATCTCTTCCTAGGTGTGTGTTTAATTTAGCGCTCGAATCTGTTGCAGCTACTAACTTAAATCAATCTATTCACAGGCACGGGAGCCGGCGACGATTACTATCTGCTGCTGAGCAGTCCCATTCGCCCATATCTGAGAGCGGACGAAAAAATCATTTCGTGGAAACTGGTGAAGATGGTGGAAGCTTTTGCCGAACACGGAAACTTGGCCTATGACAATTGCAAGTTTCCCGACAATGTGGGCAAGAAGCAGTTCCAGTTGGTGGTCATCAAACGCAACAAGTGCGAAGTGGTGCAAGCGGATCGTCTGCCCGACACAGTGTCCAACAATCTTCCAAAAAATCCAGTCGTCATTTACTAAAATGTTCCCTGTGCAGAGGTTGATTTTGCTATTGTACGCTATTCATTGGGTAAAAGTTTTGTAAACTGTGTAAACTGTGGTTTTGGTGAATAAAGCAACTAATTGTTTAAAGTCAATGAATCCTTTATTCATTCATTCTTTGTATTCGCTTTGATATTTACCCTCCTTTCACCCATTTCTCCTCCTTATCGACAATATTAATGTGGCATGTGTGTTAGCAAACGCTAACAACAAAACCAACTCTTCAAATGAACGTCTCGATAAGCATGTCTAGTTGTTCTTGTTAACCAACGAAAACTTGATTGTTAATTGTCAGTATTTAAAAGTAATCGAAAAGTGCGGTAATATCTCTGATGTCAGCATATAATAGGCGAAAGCTGTATTTGGCATCTATCATCTATGCACAAATGTAACATGCGACAAATTTTCGAAAGAAATAAAATAATACCCACACATAAGGTCTGAAGGTAAGTTACCTATAAATAATAATATTTAATAGTTTGATATTGATAATAATATCTTTGAGAACAAAAGAGTTTATTTCTACAGAAAACATTATTTTTTTTTTTTTGACTGACATAGTTTTTCAAAATATCTCTAAAAACAAAAAGCGTTTCAGATAACTTTTCATTTTTCGAACAATTCGGATATTTGTAGTGCCTGAAACAGAACTTCATGACGATAGCTTTAAAACTGAGAGATCAGTTTGCACGGAAAAATACTTACAAAAGGACAGGCAGACGTTCGACACAGCTCGTCGCCCTGATCCAGAGTATATATACTTTGCATTACGTATTTTGTGTACAAATTATATGCAAATATTTTGTACATATGTTAACCGTTCGTTGAGTTGTCAATTAATATGCAAATTAATTATTATATAGGCTGTTTTGCCCAGCTGACAAGCTTTAGAGGGTTTTTACTACCAGTAAATTGTCTTTTAGGACAAGTGTCGCTTTTAAATTTACTTTAATCGCTTTTTAGCCTCAATGCAAATGGAACCAATTAGACTATAAAATTTAGTTGAGAAAACAGAAATTATTTAGTTAGAGACGCACTTAAAAGACTGCTGATTGCCTGGGCTTAAAACAGTGTAGCTTGGCACCCTGTGCAGTGCTCATCATGAGCAATATCATTTCTCTGGCCGCATTACTTTGCCTCTGGGCAACAGGTGGCACTGGCGATGCCCCGCTAGTGAAGCTGTCGCACGGCACTTTACGTGGACGCGATCGTGGCAACCACTACATCTTCTCGTCCATACCCTACGCTAAGCCACCCGTGGGACCGCTGCGTTTTGAGGCACCTCAGCCGTTTACGGGCAAGTGGAAGGAGACGTTTGATGCTTCAAGGCCAGCGGAGGAGTGCTTGCAGTGGAGCCAATTCGTGTCGACGCCAAATAAGCTGACGGGCATCGAGGACTGCCTGACCGTCACCATTTACAAGCCGAAGAACTCCTCTCGCACCAGCTTCCCGGTTGTGGCAAATATATTTGGCGGCGCCTGGTCGTTCGGTGGCTCGATCGAGGACGGAGCCAAGCCGTTCATGGATAGCGGGAATGTGATGGTGGTAAGGATCAACCACAGAGTGGGAATTCTGGGCTTTGCCAACACGGGCGATGCCGGTTGGTCCGGCAACTACGCGCTGAAGGATCAGCGTCTAGCGATCTGTTGGATTAAAAAGAACATCGCCAACTTTGGTGGCGATCCGAAGAATATAATGCTATTGGGCTTTTCCTCAGGCGCTGCGTCAGTGCACTTCCAGATGTTGCACGAGGATATGAAGGACATCATCAAGGGTGTCTACTCGCTGAGTGGAAATTCTGTGGAACCGTGGGCTGTGCAGCCCAGCGGTCGTCCACAGGCATACGAGCTGGGCCGACTTATGGGCTGTCAGAGGCCCAAAAGCACGGCAGATCTTAAAGAGTGCTTGAAAGCGGTAGAGCCCAATAAATTGGTTACAGCCTTTAAGCAATTCCAATTATTCAACTACATCCCCTATGCTCCGTTCGGGCCCGCTTTGGAGCCCGAGGAAACGGTGGAACCGTTCATTACAAGGCTGCCTATTGACATCATCAAGAGCGGACAGTTCGCCCAGGTGCCTTGGCTCGCCGGCTACACCCCGGAGGATGGCATCTACAACGCCGCCATGCTGCTGTCAAAGCAGCAGAATGGCAAGGAGATGATTTACGAGCTGAACACTCGCTGGTACGAGCTGGCGCCCTACTTTTTCTCCTACCGCAACACAATGACCAGAAAGGAGAGGGACATCCAATCCCGGAAACTGAAGGAACAGTATATGGGCAACCAGAACTTCAGCGTCGATAACTATTGGGATGTGCAGCGAATGTTCACGAACGAGTTATTCAAAAACGGCATCGAGCTGGGAGTTGACACGCAGCGCAAGTACGGAAACAGTTCGGTGTATGTGTATGTCTACGACAACCCGGCTGATTCCTCGTTTGCGACAATGCTGGCGCAACGGCGAGACGTGTTCCTGGGTAAGATTTAAGGGTTTCGACTTAATGCCAACTGCATTAACTAATGCCGATTGATTTATGCACAGGCACGGGGCACGGCGACGATTACTTCCTCATGATGTCCAATCCGATCCGTGAGCCCCTGCGCGCCGACGAGCACATAATTTCCTGGAAACTTGTAAAGATGGTGGAAGGCTTCCTTCAGAACGGCGACATGGTCTACGACAGTTGCGAGTTTCCCGACAATGTGGGCAAGAAGAAGTTCCAGTTGGTGATCATCAGACGCAATATGTGCGAACTGGTGCAAGTGGATCGTCTGCCCGACACAGTGTCCAACAATCTTCCACCAAGTCCAATCGTAATTTATTAATCTCTGCGAAATGATCGCTTGTGGGGTCAAGTGTTTGTTGCGTCAACTGGTAGGGGGTAAATTATACAATTAATTAAAAGCTACAATAAACAATCATAGAAAATCACATTGTTACCAATAAACAAATCTTTTCAAATTTCGGGATCTTTTGTTAAACGAGGTGGAATAAAAATAAAGTTTGTAAGTTGTATACTTTCAGGAATCCCAGATTCGTGAAAGTCACGCCCTATGAATTGGTTATTTTATAGGTGAGTAAAATTAAAACATGAATTTTAGTCAAAAGTTTTTTTTTACTTGTTATGAATATGAATTGACTTTTGACAAGAGGAAAAATTAGATCTATGTCGATATGCTAATATTATTGTATTTTTTGTATGCCCGCAACAAGTATGGTTTGAACATGCGACGGAAACAAGTTTTGTATAATTCAAGAAAAAAAAACTAGATAGAACAGCATACCGAAGTGTATATTTCCTTGCACTTATATGGAAGATCTGCGCTATATTTATATATTATATTATGTTTTCTCGCAACAGACAGCTATACTAATCAAGTATATATATTTACTTTATAGGGTCGGACTCATCTTTGTGGGTTATTTCTATGGGTTATTTCGTACAAAATTTATAGTTCCCTCTGAAAACTTTTATTGTATGAAATTGAGACATTTAATTTTTATTATATTATAATAATTTATGTTAATGATAGCTACAATACCACAGGCATAGACCCGTACAACCTCGTTTTCCGTTGCTTGTTGAACTTGTACACAAATCTCAATTTAGTTTTAATCGCAGCTGTCAGATCGATTTCCATACGCCGATTTGCCAGCTAATAGAGCGAATCTCACATTTAAAATGGTCTCATGCTTCTAATTGGCTCCGTGGCGTGCGAGAGAATTAATTGAGAAATAATGCGCTTTAATTCAGTGTATATAAAACACGAAATCGTCTCAGGCCAGACTAGTGTGAACTAGGTCTCGCTGGAGCACAAATCATGAATTACATAATTTCCGCGATCACTGTGATTTGCCTAACGGCGGCTGTTGCCATCGCCGACCCGCTGCTGGTGGAGCTGCCGAATGGAAAACTACGCGGACGCGATAACGAAGGGTATTACAGCTACGAGTCGATACCCTACGCGGAGCCACCGCTGGGCGAGCTGCGCTTTGAGGCACCCCAGCCATATGAGCGCCAATGGGCGGAAACCTTCGACGCGTCCAAGCCCCCAGTGGTCTGCGTGCAATGGAATCAGTTCATCGAGGGAGCAGACAAGCTGATTGGCAGCGAGGATTGCCTCACCGTCAACGTGTACAAGCCGAAGAACTCGAGTCGCAGCACGTATCCGGTTGTGGCCAATATTCACGGCGGTGCCTTCATGTTCGGAGCTCCGGAGAAGATCGGCCATGAGTTTCTCATGGCCAGTGGAAATGTCATTCTTGTAAAGATCGCCTATCGAGTGGGGCCGATAGGTTTTCTAAGCGCCGGCGACTCTGCCTTGTCGGGCAACTTTGGATTGAAGGATCAGCGCCTGGCCCTGCGTTGGATCAAACAGAACATAGCCCGCTTCGGTGGAGATCCCGAGAATATTTTGGTTCTGGGCCACTCAGCTGGCGGCGCCTCGGTGCATCTGCAGCTGCTGCAGGAGGAATTCGGCCAGCTGGCAAAGGCAGCCATCTCATTCAGTGGCAATGCCCTTGATCCCTGGGTGGTGCTGCAAGGCGGACGGCGTCGCGCCTTTGATTTGGGCCGCATTGTGGGCTGTGGTTTGCTGAGTAACTCTTTGGAGCTCAAAAAGTGCCTGCAATCAAAGGACGCATCTGAGATTGTTCGAGCTGTGCGTCAGTTCCTGGTCGTGGACTATGTGCCCTTTGCCCCATTTGGGCCTGTGGTAGAGCCTGCCGATGCAGCTGAGGCTTTTCTTACTCAACACCCTATTGACGTTATCAAGAGTGGAAAGTTTGGGCAGGTGCCTTGGTTGGCCTCCTACACGCAGGAGGATGGCACCTACAATGCCGCTCTCCTCCTGGCCCAACAGCCCAATGGCAAGGAGCTGATTGAGGAGCTGAACAATCGTTGGTATGAGCTGGCACCGCATTTCCTCTTCTATCGTGACTCTAAGAAAACAGTCGAGGAAATGGATGACTATTCCCGGGATCTCAGACAGCAGTATCTGGGGGATCGGAACTTCAGCGTGGAGAACTACTTGGACGTGCAGCGCATATTCACGGACGTGTTATTCAGAAATGACACCCTGCGTTCCATAGACCTGCATCGGAGGTACGGCAAGAGTCCCGTTTACGGCTACGTCTACGATAATGCGCCAGTTCAGGGCAGTGCACAAGTGCTGGCAAGGCGGAATGACATTCATTTTGGTAGGAAGCGAATGATTATTTAACTGTTGCTCAGCTAAAGTCAACTTTTGTATTATAGGCACGGGACATGGCGATGACATTGTGCTCATGTTTGACAATCCAACTAGCCAACTGCGCACCGACGAGAAGATTATTTCAGAGAATTTAATAAACATGCTGGAGGAATTCGTTGAAGGCGAAAAAGGGAGCTTAAGTTATGGCACTTGCGTGCTCCGAGACAATGTTGGTCAAGAGAAGCTGCAAGTGCTCTCCATCAAGAGCAGCAGCTGCGAAAATATAGAGCTGGATGCGTTGCCCTAGATATAAACCCATATTTTAATCGTTAATTGATTTGTGAAGTTAAAGACGAACATCAGCTGTCGAATAGTATAATCTGTTTCGTTATGTTTTACAATCATTTTATGTATTTGTGTTATCAGCATCGCGAGAGCAGATAACGAGAAGAGAGAAGAAACAAAAGTGAGAAGAGAGTGCACAAAGCAGCGTCGAGCGTGGGAATAAAACAGCTGCTGATTATCGAGCGAGTAACAGTTTGATTGAGACCCGGCAGAGTGAGAGTCATGAATAAAAGCACTGTTCAAATCGCACTCCTCGGGCTCTGCGCAGCTGCTGCTTCTGCTGAGCCGCTGCTGGTGGAGCTGCCAAGTGGGCAGCTGCGTGGACGCGATAACGGAGGGTATTACAGCTACGAGGCGATACCCTACGCGGAGCCACCGCTGGGCGAGCTGCGCTTTGAGGCACCACGGCCGTACGCCCAGCAATGGCGGGACACATTTGAGGCCACTAAATCGCCCGTGCGGTGCGTACAGTGGAGTCAGTTCATCGACGGGGCGGATAAGCTGACGGGCAGCGAGGATTGCCTAACTGTCAGCGTGTACAAGCCAAAGAATTCCAGTCGCCGCACGTTTCCGGTGGTGGCGCATTTGCACGGCGGCTGCTTCATGTTCGGTGGTGCAGTGGAAAACGGACACGAGCCACTCATGGCCAGCGGCAATGTCATTGTGGTCAAGATCAGCTATCGACTGGGACCGCTCGGTTTTGTGAGCACCGGCGATTCTGTACTCCCGGGCAACTTTGGATTGAAGGATCAGCGGCTGGCCCTGAACTGGATCAAGCAGCACATTGCACGCTTTGGCGGGGAGCCCGAAAATATATTGCTGCTGGGTTTCTCCTCGGGCGCTGCCTCGGTGCATATGCAGCTACTGCAGGAGGACTTCAAGCAGCTGGGCAAGGTGGCTGTCTCAATAAGTGGAAATGCGCTAGACCCTTGGACTGTGCTTGAAAACGGCAGACAACGCGCCTTTGAGCTGGGCCGCTTTGTGGGCTGCGGCTCGCTGAACAGTACCTTAGAACTGAAGAAGTGCCTGCAATCAAAGGAGGCCTCGCAACTAGTCAGAGCTGTACGCGAGTTCCTCGTCTTCGACTATGTGCCCTTTACGCCATTTGGGCCCGTGGTAGAGCCTGCCGATGCAGCTGAGCCTTTCCTTACTCAACATCCCATGGACATCATCAAGAGTGGAAAGTTCGCGCAGGTGCCTTGGCTAGTGTCCTACACCCAAGAGGATGGTTCCTACAACGCTGCAGCTCTGCTGGCTAAACAATCCAATGGCAGGGAACTGATTGAGCAGCTGAACAGCCGCTGGTATGAGCTGGCGCCCTATTTGTTCTTCTATCGCGACTCCAAGAAAACAATTGTGGAAATGGATGACTATTCCCGGGATCTCAGACAGCAGTATCTGGGCGATCGGAACTTCAGCGTGGAGAACTACTTGGACGTGCAGCGCATATTCACGGACGTGTTATTCAGAAATGACACCCTGCATTCCATAGACCTGCATCGGAGGTACGGCAAGAGTCCCGTTTACGGCTACATCTACGATAATCCCGCAAATCAGGGCAGTGGAAATTGGCTGGCAAAGCGGAATGATGTGCCCCTGGGTGGGTGACAAATTTAAAGGCAATTTCACAGCAGCAACTGATCTCAACCTATCTATTTACAGGCACAGGGCATGGTGATGATTACTTTCTAATCTTTGACAACCCAGTACGCCAACCTCTGCGTTCCGATGAGCAAATTATTTCAAAGAATTTTATAAGCATGCTGGAGGATTTTGTTCAGAGCGAAAATGGGAACCTGACCTACGCCAATTACGTGTTCCGAGACAATGTTGGCCAAGAGAAGCTGCAACTGCTATCAATCCGGAGCAATAGCTGTGCATTTGTTGAAGTGAATTAATTCCTTAAGTTCTGCACATTAAGAATTACAACTGGTTATAAAGGCTCCTGCATTGATTGGATTAAATGAATACTAAATGCTGCCTTTGATATTCAGGTCACTGAACTGTTTCAACATTGTTTTAAATTCAATTCACAACCTTTCCCAAGAAAGTATTTAATCTAAAAACCTGATTTGTGCAGCTAATTGCAAATAATTTAAAATTTATTCAAAAGAACTTAAAACCTGCTGAAAGTGCTAAATGCTGGTTGGCAGAACAACTTGATATTTAACAATTACTTTTTTTTAATGAATTGCGAGAATTTTATAATACAAGTTATAAATCTACCTCGATAAGTCCCTTGAGTTCCAGTTGAGTACGTCATTGCATTTATTCCATAAAGTAAGCTTTGGCTGCCGTTCGCTGCCTTAGTCGCTGATGTGATCTGGCGAAAAGCAAATCATGCAATTTGTCAGATTCCTCTTAGCCCTGTGGCTTTTCGGGCTAGCTGCTGCCACAGACCCGCTGCTGGTGGAGCTGCCAAGTGGGAAGTTACGTGGTCGCGATAATGAGGGATACTTCAGATACGAATCGATACCCTATGCGGAGCCCCCTTTGGGCGAGCTGCGTTTCGAGGCACCCCAGCCGTACACCCGCAAATGGAAGGAAACCTTTGATGCAAGCAAACCTCCCGTATTGTGCATGCAATGGAGTCAACTTGTTGAGGAGCCCGATAAGCTCCGTGGACAAGAGGACTGTCTGACTTTGAGCGTGTATAAGCCCAAAAATGCCGTTCGTAAAACATTTCCTGTTTTGGTTGATATTCATGGCGGTTCCTTTATGTTTAAAGCATCGAGTAATGAAATCCACAAGCGACTTATGGCCAACGGTAATTTCATTGTGGTTACAATCAGCTACAGAGTGGGACCATTGGGTTTCCTAAGCTCCGGTGATAGTGCCATTCCGGGTAACTTTGGACTTAAGGATCAGCGTCTAGCGCTGCATTGGATTAAACAGAATATTGACTCTTTTGGTGGAGAGCCGGAAAATATACTGGTCCTGGGTCTCTCTGCTGGCGGCGCTTCCGTGCATCTGCAGCTGCTGCAGGAGGAATTCAGCCAGTTGGCAAAGGCAGCAATCTCACTCAGTGGGAATGCCCTCGATCCCTGGGTGGTGCAGCGGGGTGGACGTCGGCGTGCTTTCGAGATGGGCCGCATTGTGGGCTGTGGATTGCTGAGTAACTCTTTGGAGCTCAGAAAGTGCCTGATTTCAACAGATGCAGCTCTAATAGTTCGAGCTGTGCGTCAGTTCCTGGTCGTGGACTATGTGCCCTTTGCCCCATTTGGGCCTGTGGTAGAGCCTGCCGATGCAGCTGAGGCTTTTCTTACTCAACACCCTATTGACATCATCAAGAGTGGAAAGTTTGGGCAGGTGCCTTGGTTGGCCTCCTACACGCAGGAGGATGGCACCTACAATGCCGCTCTCCTCCTGGCACAACAGCCCAATGGCAAGGAGCTGATTGAGGAGCTGAACAATCGTTGGTATGAGCTGGCACCGCATTTCCTCTTCTATCGTGACTCTAAGAAAACAGTCGAGGAAATGGATGACTATTCCCGGGATCTCAGACAGCAGTATCTGGGCGATCGGAACTTCAGCGTGGAGAACTACTTGGACGTGCAGCGCATATTCACGGACGTGTTATTCAGAAATGACACCCTGCGTTCCATAGATCTGCATCGGAGGTACGGCAAGAGTCCCGTTTACGGCTGCGTCTACGATAATCCCGCAAATCAGGGAACTGGAAATTGGCTGTCAAAGCGGAATGACTTCAATTTCGGTAAGAGTTATTTTAAAAACAGCACTGTTGTTCGCGTAGCTAACTTTGAATAACTCACTTATAGGCACGGGACACGGCGATGATTATTTCCTAATGTTTAACAGTGTGATCCATTCGACTCTGCGTGCCGACGAGGAGATTATATCAAAGAATTATATGAGGATGTTGGAGGATTTTGTGCATAGCGATAATGGGACTTTGGTTTATGACAATTGTGTGTTCCCCGATAATGTTTATCGAGAGAAGCTGCAGTTGCTCTCCATCAAAAGCAACGGCTGCGAAGTATTACAAGTGGATCAGGTTCCTTAATCAGTTTCCAACTGCAAAGCGCAGTTTACATTGGAAAGTCTTTAAAATCATGTTTGGGCAAGCAGCTAACCTTAATTTTAGTTATTGTGTTTGTTACGGAAATGAAAATATAACTAACAAAACGAGTGTAAAATGAAATCCCTTGATTATCAGGCTTAAGACTCTGAAACTGATATCTGTTGTGATATTCATAATCCATGATAGATTAACCCAATATTCTCGCCTTCTCTTTGCATACAGAGTATGTAACGTTAACTGTTTCAGTTGGGCAGGTCAAGCGATGACGTTTAAGTGTTTACACTTAATTTAATATCTTTCATATCAGCCTCATCTTAAGTGACAGAACGTCTAATGTGTCACAAGACTTAGCTCGAGATTGTCTCAACAATTGCGCTATAAAAGTGGCGCTGTTTGCGCTGCTTGACACAGTTTCGTGTGCTCATCATGCACTGCACAAAACTCCGCTTAGTTCTGTGGTTTATCGGGCTAGCTGCTGCCACAGATCCGCTGCTGGTGGAGCTGCCAAGTGGGAAGTTACGTGGTCGCGATAATGAGGGATACTTCAGCTACGAATCGATACCCTATGCGGAGCCCCCTTTGGGCGAGCTGCGTTTCGAGGCACCCCAGCCGTACACCCGCAAATGGAAGGCAACCTTTGATGCAAGCAAACCTCCCGTATTGTGCATGCAGTGGAGTCAATTGGTCGATCAGCCTAATAAGCTGCTCGGCGACGAGGACTGCCTGACTGTGAGCGTGTACAAGCCCAAGAATGCGGAGCGCAAAACCTTTCCGGTTATCATCGAGATACATGGCGGCGCCTTTATGTTCACCGTTTCGGGCGAGAGAAGTCACGAGCGTCTCATGGCCAGCGGCAATGTGATTCTGGTCAAGTTCGCCTATCGGTTGGGTCCGTTAGGTTTCCTGAGCACCGGCGACGCCGCATTGCCGGGCAACTTTGGCCTTAAGGATCAGCGGCTAGCGCTGCAATGGATTAAGAAGCACATCGGGAGCTTTGGTGGGGAGCCTGAGAATATGATTGTTGTGGGCCTGGCTGCCGGTGGTGCTTCGGTGCATTTGCAGCTGTTGCAGGAGGATTTCAAAGAGGTGGCGAAAGGTGCCATCTCAGTCAGTGGGAATGCCCTCGATCCATGGGTGGTGCAACAAGGTGCACGTCGTCGCGCCTTCGAGATGGGCCGCCACGTGGGCTGCGGCGACTACACAGAGTTCAAGAAGTGCCTGAAATCGAAGGATGCTTCGCAAATAGTTCGAGCTGTGCGCCAGTTTCTGCTCTTTGACTATGTGCCATTCACGCCCTTTGGACCAGTGGTGGAGCCCGCGGATGCGGCAGAGCCTTTCCTCGTCCAGCATCCCGTTGACACCATCAGGAGTGGAAAGTTTGCCCAGGTGCCCTGGCTAGTATCGTACACCAGTGAGAATGGCCTCTATAATGCTGCGCAGCTGCTGCGGAAACAATGCAATGGAGAGGAGGCAATTGGGGAGCTGAACAGTCGCTGGTATGAGCTGGCGCCCTATTTGTTCTTCTATCGCGACTCCAAGAAAACAATTGTGGAAATGGATGACTATTCCCGCGAGCTCAGAGAACAGTATTTGGAGGATCGGGAATTCAACGCGGTGAACTACGTGGATGTGCAGCGCATGTTTACGGACGTGCTATTCAAGAATGGCACCGAATTAGCAATAGAGCTGCATCGCACGCACGGAAAGAGTCCAGTTTACGGGTTTGTGTACGATAATCCCGCTGAGTCTGCGTTTGGACAATGGTTATCGAAGCGAGATGACTTACAGTTTGGTAGGTTATTAGATACCTCGTACCCTGGGCAATGCTAAATGATTTACTTGCAGGCACTGGCATAACCGATGACTATTTTCTAATATTTGCACACCCGCTACGCCCTTCCCTGCGCTCGGACGAGAAAGCTATTTCGCAGAAACTAGTCAAAATGCTCGAAGACTTTGTGCAAAGTGATAATGGTACCCTGATGTACGATTCATGTGCATTTCCCAACAACGTGGGCAAAAAGCAACTTCAAATGCTTTCCATAAGTCGAGACAGTTGCAAAGTGAAATAGGGCCTTGAAGAATCTGAAATTTCGAATATAAATAAAAATTCATTTACATTCATATAACCTTGATAAACGACACGAAAAATATACTTAGCAATAGCAATATAATTATTGGAACTGGTTTTTTAACCGAGTAAAATTAAGTAAATTTTAATTTAAAACAAACAGCAACATTTTACGTGAGAGTAGATTTCAAATGCTCAGTTGCCTCTATTAAGATTTATCTCTGCCAATATGAAAAGAATTTAATTACTGTGTTCCGTGCATAAATTTGCTTTTTTACAGTTTTCCTCTTTTAAGCTGTGCTTTTCTTCCTTGCCTATGGTAATCCCTGGTAACTCCACAGATTTGCCTATTGTTTTTCTCCATTTTTGTCCAGAGTTCACACAGTTTTTACTGCACGGCTGTCACTTTATGGCACACATGCGTTTCGTTTTAAGCGGCTTTCAAATTTCTCGTTTGCGGTTCGTGCTGCTTCAACTATGCGAATTCAGGTTTCTTGTTTGTAGATTTGGGAAACGGGGGGCACACTCTACGGGAATGCAGATTTCAAATACACAAAGCACGCACAGCAAATTAAAACAAGCTGGATTGCTGATACAAACGAGGGTGTTTGACTTAAAGGTGCCCTGTAGATCTGTATATGTATCTAGTTGATTAATGATGACTCATTTATATATGCATATATCCTGGAAAAACAATATGTAAAATATGCTCTGTTTCAATCGATTCTTTTCTTACTTCCTGGACGCAGCTAAACCAAAGTTGGGCCTGCGTATAAAAAATATTTATGTCTAACAAACCACTTTAAAAGATATTAGCAGGGTATACAAAAAAGAGTTATAAATGCGAGTGAGCCAGGCAAAAAAAAAAAAGAGAGAGGATTCTGAAACAACTTTGAAACTGCAAACAAATGGCAATACTTTTGAACAGTGGCTAAACGGCGCCCGAGCAGGGACTTGAAAGCGGAACCAACATGGAATCTGAAACGCGTGCCTTGCATATTCTATGATAGTTAATTATGTGCCTGTTGTTGTTGTGAGAGCTCTATCTATGGACAATTTTTGGATTTATTTGGGGAAATTAGCCAAAAAACGCAGCGCAGGGGAAAGGAATGCGGCATTGCATCGACAACGGCCATGAGTGGGGAGGGGGGAGGGGGAATTATGAAAAATAACTTACGCCTTTTATGTGCGAAATATTGAAATATTAGGCAGGCAGGCAGCGGGCGAGTGTGAGAGGGCGCGGAAGTGAGGCCGGCGGCTAGGGAGTGAACCGGACCCAAAGGATTCATCAGCGGTAACAGCTGTTGACGGCGCACTCGGCACTCGGCGCTGCCAAAAATTTTAGCATTTTGCGATGATGTATCGTTGGCATCATTATAGCAGCTGCCGTTCCGGATCCTAACTGGCAATCCCCAGCCTAACCCACTGCCAGTGCCTCTGCCCGTTGCCAGTAGTTGCCGGAATGAATTTGGATGCGTTTATCCCCTCTGCCCGCCCGCGTGGCTGCCTGCCGATGGCCTGGCCTGTTGGGCAACGGCTTGTGCGTGCCTTGGGTACTTGTTGTTATATTTATCACAGAAGTGTACTTTATCTTGCCGGTACAGGCCCAACCCGGCAACAGCATCAGTCAACAGCTGCTCGCCGCCAAGCCAACAAATTTTACATTTTCCAGCTAAAGATTTAATACACATACAACTCCTATATACATATCTACTTAAATATATATATAAAAAAAATATTGTTTCGTAATTTATTGAGACCTTTTTTGCGTGTCGAGCTGGAAATTAAACTTGGATTATGGTCTGGGGGCACATTTGTATCATCAGGCAAACTTTCTCTACATTTCATAATACTTACGTAGAGACGCAATAAAAGTTTAACAGATGTTTCGACCTTACAAATTTGATGTTTATGAGCCCAACAAATGCCCTGGCTTGCATTTTTAATGATTCCCCTTTTTTCCTGATAAATTGCAATAAAAAATGCTTTGAACATGTGTAGCGAGCGTCGAATAAGGAACGAATCCTTTTTGCCATCAGCTGCTGGCTGGGCTTTAATGGCAGTTGGTAAGAGAGTTATTTAGCTGAAATCAAACTGAAATTTCAAATAGCTCAACTTTAGCTAATATACTTCAAGTTTGTAGCTCAGAATACATACAGTCGAAAAGAAGTTTCTATTTATTTACAACAAACTAATTTACTAACTTGCTTTTATACTCGTTCACGAAGTGAAACTAGTATATTGGTTTTGGGCAATGTCCGCCACGCTGTCCATCCGTCTGTCTACGCAATAGTGGGCGTGGCCGGGAAATCAGAGCATTTTGGGGGAGATCACCAGCTATTTACATAACAAATTTGGTGACTCTAACTTTAATATTGTGGGAAATATTCAACTTTAATCGATTTGCGATTTGAGGGGAAAATTTTGTATTATAAATGGTTTTATAACTTAAAATCAATTGCACACCAGCAAAATTATGCACTGCTTTCACACACACTTGTGCATAGCTCAAGTGCAGAGTTATGTGTATGTGGCTTATACTCTGGGTTATTGATAGAAATCAATATAGCAAGCGCGCCGAAATTCCATAATTTGTGTTAGTCCATTTTATGGTCGTGGCTGTGGCCGACGACCGAGGTGGCAACAATCCTATCAATGACATTCCAACGAACATCATAAAGCAAGGGCGGGCCAAGTATCCAGAGGACCAAAACCCGACCAAATGTGCATAATTTGATGAAATGTGTTGCATTGGTAACCCCTCTAAATAACGGTTGTGCGGTTCCAATTCATTAATTAATTGGGAGGCACAAATATGCCGAATTCCAGGCAGGTCATCGAAATAGAGATAGCTGAGTTTAAATGTGCATAATTAATTATTGTATTAAAATTTAATTGAAAAATATTTGAATTAACCTTTCAAATATAAGGTATAAATTATAAATTATATAAAATATAAATTTAACTTATCTTAATATTGGAATAATAGTTTGATAAAAGAACAATGTTTAGCTCTATTCTCACAATCCAAACCCTGGTATAATGTAATATTATTTTATTTTATATGGACATTTTTTTATTTTTATTTCTAGTTAATTATTTAAATATATTCCACTTTCAATAGCTGTGCTATTCTCCGCCTTTTGACATTGCGTTCTTACCACTTAAAATTGATTTGCTTTGCAAAATTTATTTATTACCTTGTATATCCGCCTGAATTTTCTTAAGGAAATATTCTTAAGAATGTTGCATTTTGTCAAGGGCAGCAAAAAAAAAGAAATAAAATTAATATAAAAATATGGCCAAGCTCACCGCGCTTCTCTTTCTCTTTCGCTCTCTCTCCTCTCCCTCTCGCTGTGGCTTTCACTTGTTACTTGCGCTGGCAGCAGACATCATTATTCTCAAGTGGTTCTGCGTTGATAAACTCACAAAGCGTAACAGTTTCATACCCTGGGCCCCGTTTCAAGCTACCAGCTAGGAGCTTCTGTCTCCGGCCTGGGCGTTGGCTTCTTCATCCTTGTCGAGCGTAGCCGTCTTTATCCTTTATGCAAAATCAAATAAAGTAAATAAAAATATAGCAACAAAATCAAGAAACAGGCTGGGCAACGTCTTGTCTTCTGGTCTGGCAGGATGCGCAATAAAAGAATGCTTACGATTTATTGATTTCATATTACGAGACAAGCACACAAACGCACACACAGGGCTACACAAACCCATACACATACCCATACACACACTCACAAATACACATGACTGCATAGATCAGACTCTGTGCATAAATTTTATGCCTGAAAGTATGCAACAATCTTTTCGATTTTTTCATTTGAGACCGTGTGTGTGTTTGGGTTTTGTGTATGTGACGTCGAGGTTAATGTCATGATTTCAATTTGTCAGCAGGCAAACGCCCCCTCCCCACCCTCCTCGCTACGCGTACACAGAACAGCCACGTTCACAAAAAATAAACGAAATGTGGGTCACTTTTTGGTTTCACCCAGACGCCGGGCGGGTCGTGGCTGGTGTGGGGACAGTGGGGCGCCGGGACAAATGTTCGTGCTAATGCGCCAGGCAAACATACGAAGAGAATTTGTAGAATTGGTGCTAATTGATACACGCACTTAAATAGTCCAATTTCATTTTCTTTATAGTTTTGAAAGGTTTGAAAATGAGTTTTTTTGGCTGTTTATTCAACCTAAGTGTTAGTTAAAAGAAACGGAATTCTTTTAATTCTAATAAAACTAGCACTGTTTAAATAGTAGAGCAATTCTCAGCTTATTTTTATTCCCATACATGTATCGGTAAAACAAAAAAAAAATTTACTTAAGTAAATTTCATAAATTAAAAAAAAATATTTGTAATAAATATATGACATCATGATATTTTAAATTGTATTTGTAGATTCCTTAAGAGTCAGATCTTAATTTATTTGATGAAACAAATAAGTAACTATATTCAATCAAACAAGACTAATAGTAAATGTTTTATTTAAATGAAAATTAAATAATATATAAAAAAAAAACCAGACGATTAAAACGCCAATCAGTTAAAATATTTATTCTCCTTAAGTTTAATTTACCTATATATCACATAAAAATTAATAATATATGTATCTATTCCAGCATGATAGTAAAAACAGGAAATGGCAAATTGAAAAAATAAATATAGAGTGGTTTTCGTAAAGCGAGTAAAAGTAACTTGAATTATTATATGGATTAAGCCTAATTAAATTATAATTCATCATTTTGGCCAGCCCATTGAATTATTGTTAACCATAATTATGGCTATGCATGCAAAAGTCAATACGCACGACAAATGATAAGCTAATAATTTGTATGCCAATGTTTAGACAGTCGCGCACACACACAGTCGCACACGCAAATAATTACGGTAATGTGCACAGCAAATTCAAATACAAAAGATAAACAAAGCAGCAAGAATGGCAACGAATCTATGGCCGTATCCATGGATTAGAGTCAACTGAACGAGTTACAGCTAGAGTGACTGTGAGGGTCACAGTTTAGATAACAAATGCTGAACAATTATGGCCGGATTAGGCACATGGCAAATGGTCAGCTGGGTCAATGCAAATATACGAGCTGGCTCCAAACTGACAGAGGACAGCGACTGGCCAGCTGCCGGTCAGCTGGTGAGCTGGTGAGCTGGCGGGCTCGCCAGGTGCTGTAGTTAGGATTTGCATAAATCCGAGCACATTTATTCAATAAGCGGAGCCAGTGGCAGGACTACAGCACTGGGCCAATCGGCTTTAAGACCACTTAATAACCAACATGGAAGGCGTTTAAGCGCCGTCTCGCTGCGGGGGCTTACGCTGGGTTCCGGCTGTATGCTGATTGCCCGCAGAGTTGGCATTGATTTGGGTGTAACCTCCCCGCAACACCCGCGCCCTCCTTTCAGTTTGACTAACCTCTTGCCTAAATCTGCTATGCAAATCGAATACAACTAAATGTAAACACATACAAATGCAGCTGGCGAATGAGCGTCTGGACGGGTTTCTCCTCTCTCTCTCTCTCTCTCTCTCTCCCTTGTTCTCTCCCTTTCGCTCATCCACTTTTAGATTTGATTTCGAAAGGGTTCTAATACCTTGTCCGTCCGTCCATCCGGCTGTTTGGCAAACTTTTGCTCGAGCGGCTTAACTTTTTTTGCACGTGTGCAGCTGGCCGGGTAAAAACAAGAAGAACAAACTGGAAAAGTAGAAAAAGAAGTAGTAAAAAAAACACGCAAGGGCAGAGAGTAAGGCTTTGCTCTTGCTGCCTGGCAAATTTGTATGCAAGCATCGACGCCCTTAGTAAATACGCCCACCTATGCAGGCACCTAATACCCGAACGCACTTACACACACAAACACGCACAGTCGCACACACACACACACATGCACTAGCTCGCTGCGTTTCTTTGTTTTTTTCTTTATTGGCCAAATTCTTAGTTTGTTCGCAAAATCCTTTAAAATGTTTTCGTATTTCTTTGAGATGAATTGGTTTTTGCATTCATTGAATTTTTAACACACTTGATTTGATTGGATTACTTTTAGTACTTTTTCTTATTTATTGAATTTTATATATATACATTTTATATGTTTGATTAAGCTGTAATTGCTTTCTATTTGTGTTGTCTTAATTAAAAGTTAAAATATGATTTATGTTTGTATAATAATGTAAAATATTCCGAAACTTGCCAATGTTAATGTTATTATATTAAATTTAACATGTTTTGTCTGACAAAAAATTAAGTTTGGTATATCTTAACTAAACTAAAAAAATATATGTATATATTTATAAAGTTTTTTAAACCAGGAATTCATCTGTGTTTAACCCATGACTCAACTTAGTGGCCTCAGTCAGTCATCGCGATGCTGCGCAACGTTGAAAAAGTTATCCTAGTCAAGGTTAGCTTCGGTCTGTTGTCAACAAAAGTGGATGAGTAATTTGTCGAGCTCGTCGTTAAGATAGACAAAGAAACCAGGGAGTTGCAGCGACGCACATCATAATACAATTTAAGATCAATCAGCGACTGCCAATGAAAACGAAACCTCGGCCAAGATGAGCAGACAAGCAGCAGGTAGGCAGACAACGGTAAATCACTCGCACCCAACACAAAGGGTAATAAACAAGAGCGCAAAGAAGCACACATAAAGCATAAGCAGCCGTCGCAGCTGCGCAGGCGCAACAAGTGAAGTTCGACAGCGCTGCGAACATGTTGCGCATCGAACCGCAGTCGGCTGCGCAGTTGGTTCGCTGCATGTCTTTGCGCCGAAAAATGGGTCAGGCTATATAAAGGCAAGTTCAAGGCGATCGCCATTTCAGACGTCAACAGCAGCCGTAGCAGCAGCAACAATAATAACAACAACAGCAAACACACGCGAAGTGAAACTGCGGCGCATCTCGAACCAAACGAAAGTTTTTCGATCAACAAAAGAAAAGAGAAATATATATCGACTGCACTCGTACTCTATTATCGTGGCACCCAATCGCAGTGCAACAGGTGAATTGTGCATTTTCGACAATCGCGTGCCAAATTCAAATTTTGTGCATCGAAAATTCGAGCGAGTGAACGAAATCTTTGTGAATCTCTTTGTTTTCACAAACCGTTGGAAAACTTTAATTAATTTTTTTGATTGGACTATTTAAACGCTAGTAACTACATAGACTCCAGCTAAAGAAGAGGTGAGCATCAATTATTTAAATTGCTTGTTATTTTGTTGTTGAACTAATAATCAAGCTTAAATACAATATACATGTATATATGAAAAATGATAATTTTTTATATATAAATTCCATCCTACATATGCAAAAAATTCCATTAGGCTAGAAGTATTTAAATTTTAGAAATAAATAATAAAATGTAATTTGGGAAATTCGTTGTTTTAATAGAAAATTTAAAAAGGGATTTAATCTAAATAGTCTTTAAAGAAATTAATAAAATATATTTATTTATCGGATTTTATATGACAGGATAATTATAAAAATTGAAAAAAGGTTCAAAAACTAATCAATCTAATCACTGTTTAATTTGGTGACAACAACTATAATCTATTTTCGCAATTAAATGAACTCATATAAATGGTTTAGTGGATGATATTTACCGGCTTAAAGCATGCAGTTAATACCCACAGTCATAATTTAAAAGCCAGCCAAGTAAAATAGCAGGTTATCATATAATGAAATCACAAATTCCGTACATTTTGTGTAGATTGAAAACATGACCAACATGACCGCTAATTGCTTCCAGACTACAAACTGTATTGATTTACAATCAAAAGCAATGTAAATCATAAAATCAATTGATGCTAAATAAGCCGATGTAGAACGTTTAATTTCGTGTGCTATTGGGTCAAATATATAACAGCATTTGCCATTTGATATGTAACATTGCGCAATTGATGGTCAAAGTAATTAATTGGAAGCAAATCCAAATAATCAGCTCAGGAATTTGAAAGCTTTTTACAGAATACGACAGAAATGATAATACTTGGATTTATACAATACTTGAAGAAATAACAGCAAGTGGAGAGTATTTGGGTCAGGTCGAGAAATAACAGAACCTGAAGCATAAATTTCTGGAAAAAAACGGCCACCAAGAATGTTTTCTGTTAAACGAGTTAACAACTTTGCATGAAAAAGCCAGAAGCAAACAAAGCACCGACATGTCGATGCGGAGGTATAGAAGAAGAACCTGGCCGTGGTCAGGTTGGGGGCACCGGCCGGGGTTGGGGTCGGGCTCTGGGATTGGGACTGGCTCACGCATTGACTGCCATATGGAAATGTGCATTGAGCCAAGCCCCAAGCTGCATGCCACAAACTTGGCTGCAACTTTTGGGCCACCCACTGACCCAAATTTGTGGCAGTTGCGTGCCCAAAAGAATTTCAAAAAACCCCTCACACACACACAGCATGTCTGTGGCCTTGATACTGCCTATGCTTAAAGTGCACATATACATAAATGAGTGTGTATCTTTGAAGTGATTTTTGTTTCTGAGTGTATTTGGCTCTTTGCATGCCAATTAACGCCTTGCTTGGGGCTGCGCTTTGACTTGATTTCTATGGTGAATTCAATGTTTGCTTTATTCATTATTAATTGCCCACAGAAAGCAAACTGTTCTTGCTCTTTGTTTACGCTGTCTCTGTCTTTCTCTTTCCTCCTCTCTGTCTCTCTTCAAGTCTGTCTAGCTATCTTATGCTTTAACCCATTTTCAAACCGCATTGCTTTGCTCAATTTGTCTTACAAATTCCATGACTTTGACTTCAATATTATATTTATTTTTTTTTTACACTCCTCCCTTCTCTTCTCCACTCTGTCATAGCAGCAAGTCTTTTTGTAACTTTCATTCATGCAAGACATTTGTTTGTGGCTTTTGTTGTTGGTTTCTTTGGCATTTTGCGGCTTCTACTTTGTCAACATTGTTTGTTGGTGTTGCCCAGTTGGAGGTGAAAGTTTTTCTTCGAGCCGTTTAAGCGTGTTCAATCAATTTTGTTAACTGCTAAATTGTTTTATTTGTGCAGAAGCAAGTGTTGTTGCCGCAAATGCCAAAGAAATGTATTTATAAATATGGAAAAATATTTTTTAATAAGCCGTATAAAAAGCCGCTTATAAAAGTCTCGTGAAATTTAATTAACTATAGAAATATTTTATTAAAAGTTAGTTAGCATAAACAGATTATATGATTGGAGGAAAAATTTTCAAATATTTCAGAGATATTAAGAAATATTTTATAAACTTGAAATAATAATTGCTGTTTATTTTAGTTGCATGGGCAATAATAATTTAACTAACAATAATAATAGTATGAATGAAAAATTAAATTATTGAATGGAAATTAACAATAATCAAATTTAGCTGCTTATAGGAAATTTTAGAAATTTAACATCAGTATGATGCCCAGTTTTATGTAAAATTTGTATATTTGTGTAATAATAAAATCCAATCGGGTTTGGTTGCCTGCTTTTAAATTCCCTGTTTAATGCAAAAATAAAGAACAATAACTAAACAATACACACATTACATTACATATTAAATAATATATGTGTATATATTATAAAATATAGTATATAGTATTATTCTCAGTTAAATCTTTCCATAAACCAAAATTCAGGCCAATATTTTCAAGTTCGTGCAACTGTCAAGAAAGTCGTGACAGGTGCAATTTCTTCAATAGTTGTTGCAACAATGTAAATAAAATAAGAAATAATAATAGTCTAGCAGCTGCAATTTGTTCGGCTTTCGTGGTGCTCATAAGCCGTGTGCCCATTGGGGTCAGGTAAAAGTAAAACGGCCACTTGCAACTGTTGCAGCTGTTGCATGACACATGCAACTTTCCTTTGAACTTGGCAAAGCCTAAATCTGGAATAGTCTGTTTGTAAATACATATATGCATATGACTGACAGAAACCTATGCAAATCGAATCGTTTTTTCGATTATGCTCATCGTGTTGCATCATTTGGCGTTGGATGCGTTTGACATGTTGAACGCGCACAGAAACCCGTTGGCAGCTATTACCGAATAGTCGATAAAAAATAAATAAATGAAATTAAATGTCGCATTTTCCAAATCTCATTTAAATGCGACGCAGTAAGTCGTTAGGCAGGCGCGTTGAGGTGTTTGACCACTGTGCGAAACGAAAGACTTAAGACACGAACTTGCTGGAAAGTTCACCGAACAAGCTCAACTACTCAGGCAAACTAAGCGGGATTTGCGCCTTCATCTGGCTTACTTTTAGTTTTAGCCACATTCAACGTGGTCAATAAACCTGAAGGTACTCGAATTCTTGGCCAAAAAGAAAGTGAAACGCCACAAAGCACACGCGACTATATAGTCGAATATGTATATAAGAAAACACAAATTCAAGTTTCTCTTGCCGCAAACCAGTCGATGACTGCGCTGAGCTGTTGTTAACCGAAAATGAGCAGCGGCAACAACAACAATAACAGCAGCAACTGCTAAAAGATAATCTAGCTCTCACAGAATGATTCAGCGCCAGGCCCAGGCCCCTCAGCCCCTGGGCCAAATATATGCAAAGGAAAGGTAGAAGAGCCGCAAATCACGAAGAGACTTTCTCAGCTCTGGCTTTGGCTTTGGCCCGGCTCGTTGGGGCGTGTTAAGGTGCTGACCGCATTGAAAACGAAACGTACGAAGATGATAAAAATATAATGAATTTGCGGTAAATTGGACTAAAGAACCACTAACTTAATTCCTCCCACCCCGTTTCCCCCTTATTACTTGACGCATTTCGCCATTTGGCGCGTGTTTCGTTTTCTGCGGTTTTTCTACACTTTCTAATTTTGTGTCCAAGTTGATTCGTAATTGTATTTTAAGAAATTGTTTCTTTTAATTGCGGTTAGTCGACGCATATGTGTAAATTATTTTTATTATTGGATACAGGTATATTTGTTTAATTTATATCAAAAATGCTTCTTTAATTGCCACCTTTACTGCAAACTATTGTTGTTAGCCGTGAAAGTAAGAGTTGCGTGCTAAGTTTGAAAAAGAGTAAAAACTATTAACAATATACCATATACTCAGTTACCCACTATGCTAACCGTAGCTTAATTAAATGCATATATCAAGCGTAAAAAACGCGATATTTTAAGCTTTGGACATTTTGTGTGCTAAGAATGTTATATCATGTATATCATCATGGTTTACAGATCTGAAGGTGTTTAAAATTACCAGCACACAGATTTACTTCAACCCATATTTTTCGCAAATTCATAATTCACCTCAGTTTTATAACAGAAAATTCTTGATCACTTCATATTTGACACCATCGTGCGAACCGTGGCACAATTGATCACTCGCTCACGTACCACCATAAAGTGAGCGCTAAAAGAAAGAGAGGGAGAGAGAGATAGGGAGAGAGATAGAGAGGGGATAAAAAGACACGATCCCATGGAACGTAGTGACCGTTTCAAAGTGCTGATGCACGTTCCTAACAGCTTTCTAAATTTACATAGGCGCAATAATTTAAAAAGCGATCCACATTTTGTCGAACTGTGTCGCAAGCACGATAAAAAAAATGTCGTCATAATGTTGATTAATGATCGCAAAACAATTTACATTTCCATGGCAGAAGAAGCATCTAAAGTTGACCCATTCTGTTGGCCTGTTTCCACTAGCCCCCGTTGTTGGCAACAGGTTGCTGGGCAATTAAATGGAAATCAATGCAATCGCATGTCCCATGGTCCAGCTATTGGCATTCTTCAGAGCTCTTGCCGGCCATCTATCCAACCGACTATCCATCTATCTGCTGCTCTTTCATTATTATTTTTAACGGTAATATGCTGCATGACATCTGTGTGTAAGAACCGCTATAGCAGCTGAACTGGTTATACTTGCTGCAGCAAAAAACATAAAAGAAGAACACCTATGATTGGTGCTTAGAGATTGCGCCAACTAATTCACAGCGCTGAGAACTCGCCAGCTAATTTCCCATTTGAATATCGACTCGCATCTGCAAGTGTTTACTCCAGTTTCAGGAAGTCTTTCGTCGGGGCTCTAATTGTGCGGCGGCTTTCTTTCAGTTCAGCAAGTGCTATATATTTATCCAGTATATGTCTTAGTTCATTTGGCAGCAGGTTTTGTTTAGTTGAGCTTTTTACTCTTCTTCTGATGAAGCCATCGTTTGGGTGTAGTCTTGTTGCGGCTTCCTAGTCTTGACCAATTCTGTGGCTTTAGCCGCTTTCATGCCGCTCTCTAATATGGCCCCTGCCTTGGCGAACAGGTTCAGTTTGACCGAGACTCCAACTCTGGGGCCTGGCACTTTAATTGTGCGCAGTTAGACTTGTTTTTGTCTTTTATTTCGGAAGTGGTTCGGACTTTTCTTGATTACGCGCAACAACTTTCATATTTTTCTTCCATTGAAATTTACATTGGGCGTGTGAGTTTGTATTTTTATAGTAAAGAAGTTTATGTTTATGGTATACCAAAAAAATATTTCAAGTTAATAAAGTGTAAAGCATTTGAAATCAAAAAATGTATAATGAGGGATAAATACATTATCAGGTTTCATTTTAGCTGCCTTAACTTTATTAATTAACTTAAACGTATACTGCCTCTTTTGATAGACATATAATTTTCAAAGGAGTTCCGAGCTAAAATGTGACCCGAAAAAATGCCCGTAGCTCATTCTCTTAGTTAACGTTATGTCATATTAAAACGGTCTCTTGTAATAAACACACGCATGTGCTTAGTGCCTGAATTAGGCCAACTATTTCATGTAACTGCACGTGCACAGTGGGCATTGCCTTGTTTATTTACTGCCTGTGCTTTAGTTTAGGTTTCGGGGCTCATTGGAATGCCAGTTTCGTACGCTGGTCCAAGCGACCTGTCTGCGCTTGGCAATGTGAAAGTGTTATGTGCTCTGCACGAATTTCAAATGCGCCAACCGAAAGACTGAAGACACAAACTCGCTGTGCTTATTTCTATTTTGCAGGTCAGACGCCATGTTGAATCAACGCAAGCTGCACGCCTACCTGCTGCTCTCCATATTGGCCACCAACTGCCTGCTGCTCACCTACGCCTTTCCCCAGCAGGAACTCTACCAGCGCCAGCAACAGCTGACCCAGTCTCAATCTCAATCCCAGTCGCCCGTTTATCGGCCCGAGAGCAGCGCCCGCAAGTTTGCCGTGAAGCCGAATGCCTCCAAGAAGGTGGCGCTGGATGACATCGAGGATGATATTGAGGGCAATCAGATACAGGAGAGCGTGGGCGGACCCGGCGGCTTCACCTGGTCAAACATGTTGTCCACCGTGATGACCATGTTCTTCAACGGGGCCGCCAATGCACCCACCAAGTCCGACGATGTGGACAGCTCGATTGGTCTGGGCGGCAGCCCCTGGGCCAATGTTATCTCGATGGGTGAGTAATTCATACCACACTTTGGGAGAGCATTAGCTATATCAAGCACATGCTCTTTGCAGGCCTGCGCATTATCAACACACTTTTGGGCGGCGGCGCACCCAGCGATGGCATCGACAAGGTCGACAATGGCGGCTCTCCAATGCAGGTAATTGGCCTTTTACCATTGCTATATAAGCCGTTTTTTCTCGCTTTTGTGCCATTTATTTTGAGTTGTGTTTTGGCCGCTTTCAGTGATTGTCAATTGCTGTGTGTGCTTTGTACTTATATTTATAATCATCTGGTGTTTGGTCTTTTCTCTTTTTATTTATTTTGTTTTTGTTTTGTATTATGTATTTATTTCCTGCTATTCCTCTACCTAAAAACCAATTCGCACAGGGCATCTTGGCGGCTGTGCTGTCGTCCGTGCTGGGCACCAGAGATCCAGATCAAGTCAACTCGATGGCCAAGCAAGCTGGCGAGGTAAAAATAATAATTGCTTACACACGCACACCACAAAGGCACTATGCAACAAAATCGAGGCGCAGCGAGTTGATGTTTTATTATCTAGAAGACAACTGTCACAAAATACTAAATGAAATACTTTTAATTCCACGAATTTCACGAATTTCACGAAAGTGGAATTAAAATTCACCTGTAAGCAGGTTTTGCCTAGCAAGCAGTTCATGTGAAATTAATCGATTATGCTACACATTCACTATATCATTGAACTTTTGTCAGCTTACAAAGCAAATTTTACAGTAGTTGAAAACGGAAAACAAACTTAAATTGAAAATTCAACCAGTAATTGTTAATATAAACTTATTTTTTATTGTTGCATAGTGCTGCCATTGTAAATTAGTTTAAAGCACACACTACACTACATACACACACACTTACACACACACACATACTGCTGCATAGCCTTAAAGATTTAGTACTGGCACATAACTAATTGACTAATGCTTACCCATTGCCACACACACACACACACCTTGCCAACACACTCTACCAACTCTCGACGCTCCCATTCACAGTTCATACAGATCGTGATGAACCTGCTGGACGCACTGAAGACCTCGTTCTCGCACCGCTCGCTCACCGCCCGCTCCCTGGGCAAACGTGACTCGGTTAGCGATGCGGCCGTCGCCGGCATTGCGCTGCTTAAGGGCTACGTTCGCACCTATCGCAACGCGGAGGACAAGTGCATGCAGCGCTACATGTGCGATGCCAACACGGACTGTGTGCGCGAAATCGGCGGCAGCAGCATCTTCTGTCAGCTGGGATCGTGAGTAGCTGAAAATTGATTGCCCGTTTTGGACTACATTCAATATATTCTGTATTCTCCCTCTTCAGCTATGCCACTAGCTATATGCTCGGCCGCAGCAGCACCACCAGTTTCGAGCATCTGTACGACGCCGGGCGCAGGGGGCGTTCCGGTTTCGATTGCCGCCAGCTGTATCTGGAGTGCAACGAGGTCTAGGGCGAACGAACTACTTGCTTATTAGTGCTTATGACTGGACAGCTTAAAGTAAATTAAATTAAATTAATTTATGTGCTTACTTGAAACTAGGTTTTAGCTATTTATATTATTTATTTAAATTCTGTATTTATTTACAATGTTTATGCAATCGCAAGAACAATTTGCGTTTCTCCAAACGCGCCATTTTCTGTAATTGGCTACGAAAGAAGAAAAATTAAAAAAACACTTTTACATCAAATGAAACATAAATGTAAATTGTTTGACTTAACCGCATAATTTGACATTCTCTAGTTTAACTATAGCAACAATTTGAAATGTAACGTATAAGAAACTGCTTGACTTGCACACCGTGCACTGCTTGCTACGAGGCAAGCACAAAACAGTCAGCAATTGCTCAGCAAGAAGCAGCAGTTTCACAAGCAGTGCAATTGCCGTACTACCAAGCAGTGCAATAAGCAGTGCACCATTTGTATTTTTCACTGTATGTAAGCGACAGTTGAATAGAAACGAAATTTCAAAAAAAGTACTCAACCTTATTTTGCAATTACCCTTCTCGGCAATGTGTGCTATTCTTGAGTGTCTGCAATAATTTCTGACTTACTTTGCGACAACTTTCATTTGCCGCGGCTTATCCAAGTAGCTCAGAAACAACGACGCTCCAGGGAGCCAAGTTTTTTGAGGGTGGTAGACGAAGACTGCCAAAAGTTTTTGCCAAGCTACGGAAATAGTCGAAGTATTGTTTTGGGTGAACACTGCGCAGCTGTAGCTGCAATTGAAAACTTTCGCCATTCTGATAAATGTTGAAGCACTGCCGAAATTTATTAGACAGACTGACGGACGGGCAAAGATGACGCCCAGCAGAAGTCTATGCAAATGCAGACATGTCTTATATCTGCACCTCGAAGGTGCCATACAAAAACCTAACACATTTTTAATGGGCCAAAGCAGCAACATTCTGTACGAGACGTAATGGGCTGGGCTTGCAGCGGGGGCGGGGCGGAGTGGGCGTATAGTACTCGTAGTGCATTTTCAATTCGCCGGCAGCTGAATGCAGCCGCAACGGCAGCGGCAGCATCCTCCAAAGTTATGATTAATTTGTGCCAGCCAAGTTTTGCCGTTTACCAAAAAGTTGGCCGTCATTTGAGCTGCTGTTATTGTTGTTGTTGTTGGCGTTGCAGCTTGTCGCAATGAAGTTAGCAACAACTGCATATTTCCCCACTATCTTGGCTGGAAGCAGCGGCCAGTAATTAAAAGGCTCTGGTGCCGAGCTGGCACGCTGCAACGCTTAAAATTCCATTTAATTACGCTGAGTGTTGAATATCTTGAGAGCGCTAATTAGAACTGGAACTGGCTCGAAAACTTTTCGGACAGCAACTGCAGACAACATCGCGAAGTTGTCGCGCATTCGACGCTGCAATTTATTATTATAAGCCCCCCAACAAGCCACCCAACATCAGCCCGGACAGTCATATCCGTTATCCTTCCGTCCGCCAAATGAAACAATCGAATTTAAATAATCATCTAATTTTAGCAGCAGCAGAAGCAAATGGAGCGCTGTTTAATTTTTTGCCAGATGCTTTTAATAGTTTTTCGCCGTGCTTTTAAATTAGTTTGCGTTGATTTAATGCAATTAAATTATTAACTACCTGACTAGATGTTCGAATTGGAATTAAAATTAAAAATAGATTTTGAGCTGAGGAATTTCAGCGATAGAAACTATAAAAAACTATAGAAATATATGCCAAATACCAGATAAATTTATATATATATATATTTGCTGCTACAAATTATAAATAAAAATTAATTTCGCATATATATTAATATATATTTTATAATGGTTAAAGTGAAAATGTACCATTTTTGCACCACATTGATTTGCAAAGCTGCAATAACAAAAGCGGCGCACAACAAATTAAAAATTTAAAGCCAATTATTACATTTTCCATACTCGTTCACAAAGTATATATGGTGAAGCTAGATTTGAAACTTGGAATATATAGTTGTGACACATTAAAATAGACTAAAGCATTGAACTGTCGGATCGGCTTGGCATCTAGCTTTATGCTGCATGTAATATATATGCAAAGCAGATTCTGAGTGGGTTACATTTTTTGTCAAATATCTTGGAAAAATTGACAAAATTGACATGTGAAGCTCGCAGACCCGTAACTTATAAATTTCAAACTACCATAATTTCGTCAAAATTTACCCGATTTTCATGTTTAATAGCATTTTGGCCATGGTTTGTCCTCCAGATTGATTCTGCGTAAAAATAATGCTACGGTACATGTTTCGGTTGTATTTACACTGTGAACGAGTATTGCGCTGTCGGCTACACCCGACTGCAACGTTCTTACTTGCTTTATACATATATTTTTATTATTTGGCAACAATTTAATTTATACGACAGTAAGTGCCCGAAGCTGTTTGATGTGTTCGATGAGCTTTTTATTGACTGCACGAAAATATAAAAACAAAAGCGAATACAAAAAAAAAACACATATATCAGAATATAAACTAAAGCAATGTGACAATTGCAGAGTACACAAAATCAAAATTTTGCTTAATCCGTGACAGCTTTGCAGCAATTGTTGTTGGCATTTGTCAAGCTTGGCTTTGTTTCTTTTTTGTTGTTTGTTTTTTTTTGCCACGGATAAACTGCTCAAATGGCTGCCACAAACAACAGCAACAACAATAACAACAAGAAAAGAAAACTCCTATTAAAAATTTAATGTTTGCATACAACAATTTCCTGCCAGCAGCAACAAAAGGACATTGCTGCTGTCGCCGACAACTACAACGCGTTGCAGGCTCAATACAGGACACAAAACAAAAAACAAAGAGTAAGTCAGTCAGCTCTAGTCGGGATATACAGGAATATACCCTGTAGTCACTTTTCAGCTGTCGAAAAATGCATTATGTAAATATATATTTCAAATATAGTATACTATACGAGAATCTTTATGGTAAATCTCTGAGATGTACTAATTATAATAACCAATAAATTGATATTTATCGATTTCAGCTAAAAAAAAAAATGGATTACCGATCCTTGATCTACGTTTGGTATACAGGAAATTATATCCCAAATTAAATTTAAGAATAAAAAATACTCTAAATACTTTATTCCGTTTATACTTTATACCGTTTTTCACATTTTAAAATAGTACAGGGTATTAAAAAAAACAGCAACAACATGAACGCAACCCAAACAAACCACAGCGTATCGCGACGCCTAAGGGCTCGCAACGGGTCGCCGTGCAGGCAGTTAAATCGATACACTAGAAACGACGCAAAACCAATAAAGTGTGACACTGTGCCAAATTTGCTTTTGGCTTTTTACAGGCCTCAACGCAAAGAGGGGCACCGCACCGTAACGTAGCGAACCGGACCCTTGCTTTACCACGATTCCATTATCCAAAGGCCCCCAAGCGACATGTACGTGTGTGTAAAAGTGTGTGTGTGTGTGTGCGTGGCGGTTGTGTGGGCCACGTCAGTGGTTGTCACCATCAGCGTCAGCAGCGAAAAACGCGACGTTATTGGCTTTTGGGCGTCACAGTGAGATGAGAAAAATCCGCATCCGCATCAAATTTTGAGAGCAGTACACTTCTATGTATGAACGCGCATCAAACACGGAGTTTTGCCTTTTACTGTGTCTTGTTATTACTTTGTTTTCAACATTTTTACAGATTTTGCCGCATACCCGCGAGCCTAATGTTTGAAATTCAATGCGATTTGAGCCATGCTTGATTTCATTTTCACTAAAATTTAAAATAACCCTCAAAACCGTTTTCTTTTCGGTAATTAATAAGGTAAATTTACGTAGGAAATTGTGTTTAATGAGGCTTGACTGATACTTTTATCTAAAATTTGAATAAAATCAGGTTGCCTTTTTTCGATTTTATTTCTTAAATTGTACCCTTCTAGTATTTATTTTCTAAATTCTATATTTAGAAAGCCTTTGAAATGTTCGCCCCTCTTATAAGTAAAAGTTTAAGGCTCAAGTGAAGATGAAAGCTCAAAATTTAAAAGTTCTAGATATTCTTTTTAAGAATTTCAAAACTTATTTATAAGCTTGAAATATATATTAAATAACCATATGTTTTTATAATTTTATAATATAATCAAATATCAAAATGTCCTAAGTTTTCATATTGAATTTTACTTAGTTTTCGCATCATCTTTGCCCACTGTTTGTTCAATGTTGTTTTGATATCTCTCGCACATAACTGACGACTTTTTAGCTGTTGAATATTTAAATATTTTTAAAAACTAAAATGTACAAAAAAAAAATCCTGATTGGGAATTTTCGTGTTTGGGTCACGTAGAGTAAATTATTGAGAATTCTTTGTTATGTGAAATGTGCGGATTGCAGTATTGAATTATTCAAAAAGGCCTTTCAGATCTAAATATTTAATTGAAATGCGAATCCATAAGTACCCATGCACAGCTCCATTTGCCACAGATCTCAACACGTGTGCCGCATGCTGAATGCTTTGCCTATGGTTAGTCTGCGGTTCCATTTTGCATTTGACATAATGTCCTGACTGTATTGGGAAAGGGGTGGGGAAAGGCTATTTTATGTGGCCAAGTAACCAAAAGCCATTTGGCTGCTAACTACTTTCCGCTTTTGCCCAACTCATACTGGGGGGTGGGGCTTCGGGAGCTTATCGGGTACGGAATTCGCCCGCATAGGCTCATTTTGGCTCGTTTGCTGTGCTATCGGAGTCCCTAACTGTAACTGCCCCACGTTGCCGCATTGCCGACTTCCCGAAATGTTGATGTAAACAAGCTGTCAGAGCGACTAACATCCATTTGATTTGCTAACGACGATTGCTCTACTCTACACTCTTTGAGTGGGTTCTGTGCCCTGGTCCACAATGACACACAGCAGACAGTAATAATTGGGACATAAAAACATTAATTAAGCAGCCCAATAACAATTTGTTAACTGGCTTTGATTAATTATCATAGAAAAGTTGATTAATTTAAAGCTCTTTCTTTACTTAATTATGACAACAGTGATTTAATTAAATATAGGATATTTATAATCAAATGTTTACTATTTCTATCTCTCTTTTTGATTTTGGCTTTGATTTCGGAAGAAGGTTTATCAAATATCCCGTTTTAGGCTATGATTTCAGCAAATTTCTTATCTAATTTTACAATTTGTTATTTAATTCCCTTAAACATTTTCTTTTTGAATTTATTATTGAATTTCGAATATCCTCTTGAATATCTTTGCGGATCTGTCTATAAAGTTCCTTTGCAAATTTCCTATCGAATTTCCCTTTGATATTTTCTCGTCAATTTCATATTGAATTGCTGTTTAAACGTTCCATGTTGATTTATAATTGAATTTCCCATCGAATATCCTCTTGAATTTGTTTACATTTGCTTGTTAATTTCCTTACAAATATTCTTTGAAATTCTTATTCGAATTTCCTTTTTTTCAACGAATTACTATCCAGTAATTTTTCAATCGAATTTCCCCCAAACTTCCTTTTAAAAAATTTATTTTTTAATTTTATTTATTTATATTTCATTTAATTTTTAATTGAAATTTTTTTTCAATTGCCTTATATATTAAATAAATTTGCTGCCCCACTGTAGCGCATACAAGGTTCCACTTTCGCGGTTGGACACGTGATTTGGCAGCTGGAATTTAACTGACCCCTCCATCCACCCCATTACAACTACAACTACTGGTATTTATAGCGCCTGTTTCAGTCAGCTTCATGTCGAACTTATCGACGCCATCTCCAACTGTGCATCGTTTGCTATTGGCTTCTACGGATCTAGTGCCATTTTTTGTTGTTTCTGTTTTTTTTTTCCTTTTTTGGCTGTTGCTTGTTGTTGTTATTGTGCCTGGGTGGCCGGCACAAATTGCTTAAATTGGAAAATTGCTGGCGCTGCGTTTGTGTGCGTCGGCGTCTACCGCCCCTTTCCTTTCTTACCATGCGTGTACACCCGCCCCGCACCCAAGCCCAATCCAGCTGCCAACTTTGCGCACGATTCGACTCGGTTTTGCCTAACGGAAAAAATAGATATATATTGCATTTATCTTTTATTGGTCCCACTCTTTCAGTCTTTCTTTTCTACCGCCCGCCTTTGCTTGTTGCCATCAAATCAATATTCGATTGATGCCAATACTATTATCATTTTATTATGGCCATTTATTTGTCAGGATGCGCAGCAGGAGCCGCACACTTGAATTTGCCACTCAATATTTTTTTTTATTTTTTTGGTTTCCTTTGCTTGCTGCGCCTTTAATTTGGCCCAACAAAAGCAACAGCGAATGGCAACAGACTGAGCATACAGAAAATTCAATTGTCTGAGCAAATTAGCAGCCGAATTGATTAATTGACTTGATCTGATTGGGTCCACAGACCTCGATGCTCGACTCTCATCAATAAAATGCCCGTTAATAGATTTTCAGCTGTCGCATCAATCGTTATCATATGCTGCCTCCCATTGGAGTGCTTTGATGGCTATCTTGTAAGTATGCCTGTAACACTGAAGTCCATAAAACTCTAGCTTTGATCGAAACCCTTTCAGTTTATATTTTTTCATCCCATCGATAAACTCCGACGAGTATTTTATGCGATATAAATTTTTTCCACTTACATCAGCAAAGTCCTTGCGTAGATTTGTTTAAGAATAGCTCATAAAATTGTAACAAGGAGGTCAATAATAACAGGCATGCTTTGCCCAAAGCTGCTCGACTAGCAAATATCCTTTACAAGCTAGCCATAGCTTGTATGTTAAATTTCCAATTAGCTAAATTGCCAATGTAGCCATTAAGATAGGGTGGCTCTTCGATACCATATTAACTTGTCAAATTTACTGTCTCAAGCTCTCATAGTCTAGGTAATCTATAGCTTTTATAGCTGATATAGGCTACACTTATGGAAGCATGCTCAATCTGATGCCCTTTTCTACCATTTTTACGACTATAGGGTATAAATAAATGCTGTACAATTTTATCGGCCGGCTGACACTTTGGCCTGGCTAAGAAATCGCCTCTTTATGCTTAGACATAAATATGGCCTGGCCATAAAAAAGTTTGGCCAAGTTCAAGTGCGTTCAAGAAGCTGCGTACCTTATTGGCTTTTTAATTGTACTTGCCGAATGTTTTTTTATTAGGCCTTAAATGCTTAGCCCACCCCCTCAGACTGCTCTTCACTCATCCCCAGCTCATCGCAGCGAAATTAAAACAATTGTCGGATCTGCCTGTCAATAAATACGAATTTGGGAATAAACACGCGCCCACAAATGCTGCAGCATTTTATTGTTATTTTCGTGTTGTTGCTGTCGAAACTTACTAATTAAAATTTGTCCGCCAATTGGTTTAATTAGCGCTGCAAAAACAGCCTCTAATGGCCAAATAAAAACGGGGCATAAAAAGTAACATTTAAGCCACAGACGAGTTCTGCGTTTTTATTGTATGCAGTTATTTAGACAGCCTACATAAATTGTTTTACATTTTGAATGCACAAAACAACATGAATTTCAAATTAAATATATCTTGATTAGATTTTGTCTTTAAGTTTAAGTGTTATTTATTAAATTTTTACATATAATTCTAGTTTAAAACTGTCTTGAGGGAACATTTTTGAGACCTTTAACTACGATTACCAAACCCAACAAAAATTTACCGAAATCAGAATGGCATCTTGACAATTGATCCAGGCTGGCGACTCCATTCCGCTTGCTTGTATTTGAAAAATATGTTTAAAGTATTTGTTTCGCATGCTTTTCACTTGAAATAAATTTCTTAGACTTGATTTGTGGCTAGCAAAGTTGTTATCTGTGTTCAAACATCATCATCGTCATCATCATAATTTTGCGCTTATCGAACGCCAAAAAGTTAAGAATAATGTACAAAACACTTCAACATTTGCTCATAGTTGGGACCGAGAACAAAACTTGGCCCAAAGAACTTCGCTCTGTCTTTTCTTATTGTTTGGCTTCCAATGGAACTGCCGTTGCCGTTGATTTTGTTGTTACTACACTCGTTTAGGAAGTGAAAAGAGTATATTGGATTTGTGTAAAGTCCGGCCTGCCGAATATCCGTCTGTCCGTATGAACGGAATTTCGCGCCGCTGTGAGAGCTAGCTGCTTGAAACATTGAACATATACTCGTGATATGTCAGATAAAGTGTTAATATTTTTATGGAAAGATTTGATCGCTTTTACACTGTGAACGAGTATTGCGCTATCGGCTACACCCGACTGCAAAGTTCCCACTTGTTTTGGTTGTTGTTTGCTGGTGTCGAGTGGTGTGTTGTTTGTTGTTGTTATGCCAGCTTACATAAGAGTATTGTGTAAATATTAAGCATACGCCACGTGCGCTCCGGTTGTACACATTGCTGACGCGGATCGACCGCAATGAGTTATTCATGGGAAATTGAATGGTGAATGGTGGACAGTGGCATCATTTAGACTCAGTTCGCAGGCAGTTGGGCTATTTGCACTGCAGCCGTGGCCACAAATTGGATTTCCGGCTACGCATTCGCGCTGGCTTTGGCTGGCGAAACGCAAATGCGAATTTCAAATATGTATTTATAACTGCGATGCGAATTTATCAACGCTAATAGTCGGCGCAACAACAATGCCAAACATAGTCTAGCGCTAAACACACACGACCCAACTTTCCCGCTCTGCGTGTAATCCGCAAAAGCACCGCAGATAGCGCCAATAGGCCATTTGGGTCCCGCCTGATACTCTGCGGCAACTGTGGACAGACCACGTTGTGCCGCACTTGCCGTCGCATTCTCAATGCAAATGCTCTTGATAATGATTTGCATTTACAGCGAGACCCAGCGGAGCGAACCCACAATTTGCACCACGCACGCACACTTCCCGGCAGGCGTTAGAGCTGGCGCACAATGGGCAGATAGTTTAAGCCCACCTGGCATTACTGGCTGGCTGGGTTCTATTCTGTTGCTGGGTGTCTGGCTGATGAGGCTAATGCCAAACGAATTAGATTCTTTGGCAGCCTGTGAATGTCATTTATCTTCTTCAATTTTAAGCGTTTCGCATGCATTACGATAAAAGAGGCTCAAACTTTTATTCAGCAGCTCATCATTAAGCCTGACAAGCAGAGCGTTGCTTCACAATCTCTTAATGTTTGCTCCAGACCTTTCATTGGCAATTAATATTCTTTTCAAAGTCTTTGCTTGTTTCAACAATATGAGGTCAGTATACAATAATATTGCCTACTTTTAAGAGCAAGAAAAAAGAATGTGATGGATTCATTTAATTGCTTGCTTTCCGAGGCGAACTTTTCTTAGAAAGCAGTGCATTTATACTCAATAAATAGCATAGCATACTCTCAAGCTATGTATAAATTAAAAATAATGTAGCATGCTGCTTTTTTTCGGACCTCTACTCATTTTAATAGAGTTATATAGTATTTTAGTTTCTAAAACCGAAAGCAAAGAAACTCAGCTATTAATAACCAACTGTGAATATATCTATAGTAATTTATGTACGCTAAATACGAAAGAAACGACAGTATCTTCATCGAAAATTGGTTCAAGTCAAAGCAAATGTTAATTTATTTACTTATGACATTTATTTGGACTGATTGCAAGTTATTTGCTTTGTTTGTGTTTAGTTTTGTTATTCAATTACCTAAAGTTCTTTTTGCGGAATTTAAGCCAGCATTCAACAGCATTGGCCAAGAGCAAAAACGTCGCTTGTTTATTTACTTTGGACATTTAGGACTTTTGGCTTGTACACGCTTATTTACTGTTTGCCGAAATGCGAAACCGCAAACACAACTAAAGCCCACAGCCGACACAAAACACTCCAAAGGCAACACCGCAACGCAGCCCCCTTCGCACTGAACCCCTGTGAGCACTCCACAAACAGATGCGGGGAAAAAGAGGAGCTGCTTGCATGCGGAAAAGTTAAACCAAAAATACTTTAGCCAACTTAAATGCCTTTCAGGAAAAGTGCCCCAAGACCAAGAATGAAGGACTGAACGACGCTCGACGTCAAACAGCGGAAGGCGTAAAGCAGAGAAAAAGGCCATCTCCTAGACTCGCAGGCACAAAAATAAAAAGACACCCGACCAGACCAAAAGGCTGAACTGCGTGCACGGGAATCAAAGGCAGGGCTGTGGGGGTAGTGGTATGTGGCAGACATTTAAAACACACCCTCACACATATAGGGATTCAGGCGGCAGGCAGCTGGCCAGTGAGAAGTTGCCCTCGATGTTAACACAATTAAATGGGCGGCAGCCTAAAGAGGGAGAGGGACTGGTGTGGTGCTTGATGTCGACTGAGTGGCAACACCAAATGCTGCACGATGACCAGCAAGTCAGTGCAGGATGTCATTTTGCTCAGTTGCCATCGCTTCCTATGTATTTTTAAGTCATTATTTTTCATCGTGCACAGCTTTTTGCAGCGCCAGAAACGGCTAGTCATGCGGGGCATGTGCCCGGTTTTTCTTATCCAAATATTAAAAAATTGTTTCTCAAGATGCGCAACAACAGCGCAAAAACGAGAGACAGCAAAAAAAAAAGAGGGTACAAAACAAAACAAGTACAAAAAATAAAAACTGTATCATATTTTATGAGATTCTTTAGTGACTGTAAATTGCCCTTGCAAAGTATCTGGTGTTGTGCTGTGTTAAATTTATTCGAGTAATTTGATTGCGACACAAAAGACAGCATTCTGTTGCACACTTAATGCAAGCACAAGAGTCAGCTTTGTTTTTTATTTATTAGTTTTCTCAGCACATAAAAATAATTATAATAAGAATATAGCTTGAATATCAGCTTTCGTTCGAAGTGCCCTGTGAAGTCAGCGTTAACTAACCAACAGTTGTACTTAACGTGCACTTAAGCATGTCTCTTTTTGGTCAACTGCAAACTGAGACGCTTTTAACTGTTTCATCTGGTTTGGCTTTTAAGGCCCTAATGGTTTCTCTGCTCCTATCCCTTGGCCCGTCCCCTGCGCCCATCTGGTGCTGCTGTCAGTCATCAGCTTCGTGTACAACGTGCAAAATATTTACTGTCTCTACTAGATGTTTCTCTTTCTCTAGCATTGTTTCCTTTGTGGTTCCTTTCTCTGGAAATTGCCCTTATACGCTACTCTCAGCTCGACAAATTTTACGTGCTGTTTCGCATTTTTTACCCTCTCCATTTTTTCTCTCGCTTTCTCTCTTTCTGGCTTGCTTTGTGGCTAACAGAGATGTGATTTCCGCTGCAATAAAATGGAGCGTCTACCTTAAAGGCTTTATAGCCCCGTTTTGTCGCCGACTAGAATTCGTCATTTTATGGTTATGGTTTACGGGTTCTTTTTCTCTGCCTCTTCTTTCTTTATGAACTCTCTGCTCATTTGGCCATAAGTGTTGGCCATTTCGTTTGGGCTGCTGACGACCCATTTTTCTTTTCAGCATTGGTTTAGGTTTTTTGAGGACCCGAAAAATTATTACCATAAAATATTAAATTATTTATGCACATCGTTGTAGAAAAGCAGCCCGAGACTGCTGCCGCTTCTGTGCCTGTTGTGAATGTAACCAATTTCTGCCATTGTCGTAAGTATCCATTTATCATATTCATTTTGTATGGATTTGAATGGATATCAATACGGAAATACAGGGCTCTAAGCACCAAAATGTTCAACTGAGCATCAAAGGATGATTTTAAAGACACTTTTTGAAAACTCACGCAAATTGTAATAAAAAGGGATTTAAGTTTTATAGTTGGGATGGAGTAAAAGCTAGTGCATTGGCTACTGAATAGATTTAATGCACTCAATAGTCGTGAATATGGGAATATTGAGATTAACTTTTTTTTTGCTGACCAATGATATATATATATATATATATATATATATATATATATATATATATATATATATATATATATATATATATATATATATGAAGGTCGCAATCTTTGAAGGGGGTCACCAGCAATCTACATACCAAATTTGGGGACTCTAGCTTTGATATTGAGGGAAATATTCACTTTTTATCGGCGTGCCACAAAAATCTTAACACTTTGTTTCCAGCTTTAATAGCGGCTAAACAAATAGCGTTTATACGGACAGACGGACGAACAGCAAGGCGAACATTGCAGCCAATATACTCTTTTCAGTTTGCGAACTCGTATAATTAAACTTTTTTGACCAATTGCTAATTGGCATGAACACCTAAAAGCAAAAAATAAAACTGAATATTTTTGTTGAGAAAAGAGAGCACAATTATTTTTGTTAAATCTCTTTTTTAATAGTTGTTAACTTGTTTTCGCGTATTTTATTCACTAATTGGTTGTTGACTGGCAGTCGAGTATCTATTTCAAAGAGCTTAATGTTTGCCGTGGCGGCTTTGCAAAAATAGAAACAAAGTAAAAATACCGTTTAAAAACCCCTGACGAAATATAAAACAAATGCCGTTTGGTACTTCACATAGATTTATTGAATTTTACTTTTCGTTTGATTTAAGTTTAGCTGGTTTGCAATAATCTAATTATTGATCTGTTTCACAACTGTAAATGGCAACATCTCTTTGATTTTTAATTCAGAAATTGATTGAGCTTAATCTAAAATTTAATTATATTAATCGTATATAGTATTCATATATGATTTATGTTTTATTTATATTTCTTTTGTATTTTTAAATGTACAACACATACAAAGGCGCACACATACATTCACGTATGCAGGTATGCGCCAACATTTAACTTAATTATAGAAAGTTTAACCTTCTCTTCCCCTCTCTCTTGCTCTTTTTCTGCCTCTCTCGGTCTTTTGCTATTTACAATGACGCCTTTAATTAATCTCTAACCTAAATTATGTAACTGCACATTGCGCAAAAGCTTACAAATAATTGGAGTCCGAACTGGCCGCTCAATAGGCGAGTCACGTCTTGCGTCCCCGCGTTCCCGGGAATTCCCCGAGTCCTGGCAGCACCAGCAGCAGCAGAAGAGGCAGCAGCAGCGGCGACAGCGTGCTGCGCTGCCTGCGCTCTGCCGCGCCGGACATGATAGCCGATGCGGAGTATTCACCTGTTGACAAGAAGGAGGTGTTTGCGTGCATGTGTGTGTTTGTGTGTTTATGCGTGAGTGTGTGTGTGTGTGTGTGTATGACGACAGTTGCAATTAATATGAATCATTTAACTTGCTGACAAAATAATTCACACGCACTCGCAATCGCAATCGCTCACGTCAGAGCAGTCACAAGATATATATATGTATATATAAACATGTATACGGGGATAACTGTAAAGGACTTACCGCTCAGGACGTGCAGGTCAACGGAGACGGAGACACTGTTCGATGGCTGGCACGTATAGTTCCCAGAGTCCTCTTTGCGCACAAACGGTATAATTAATGAGCCGATCTGTAATTAATGCAGACTTTATTATTTCAGCACTCGACTAGATGGGAAAGCCCAATTGAATAGCTCACAAACCACTGTGCAGCAAGGTTATGAAGCATTAAATTAAACGGAATAAACATTAAATTTAAAAGTAGAAAATAAATAAAAACTATTTCTCAACTTTGCACTCACAGTAATTTATCATGGAATAAAAATCTAATTTTAATACGAAGGTAAAATTCAAATATACACAAATACACTCTCATAATTTTGCTGCAGTATTTCTTTATACTCGTTCATGAAGTGGAAAGAGTATATTGGGTGTGTGCAATGTCCGTCTTGTGTCACGATTAGCATAACAAGCAAAATTACACAGATACTGAGGGGCGCAAAATTATTAACAAAAGATCATTTCAAAATTAAAAATAAAAAAGTCAACCACTCGGATCCACAGCACCCATATTTCATAACTTTGTCTAAACTGAATTGATTTTCATGTCTGTCATGTATTTTTACATGAAACGTTCTTCTTGTGTGTTCTTCTATACGTACAGTATTTTGATTATCACCCACTGTGCCAAATATATTACGATCGATTTGAGTATACCAGCCGCTGCGTTCGTCGCTCTCGCTTATCTTCTTCTGTCCCCGGAACCAGATGATATACTTGGGCGGATCGAGAGTACCGCGCACGATGCAATGCAGCGCCACCTTGCTGCCGGCTTTGACGAAGCGGCTCTGATCGCCAATCAACTCAGTTTTGGGTGCTGCAAGGAGCGGGAAGCAAGGTAGTCAGGCAAATATATAGTTAGGGACAATTCACAACTGATTACTCACTGATTACTTCCAGATGCACCTTGGCGCTCAGCTTTGGCTCTGTGGCCATTTGGCATTCGTACCAGCCGGCATCGCTAGACTTCACGTACTTGATTTGCAGCGACCAAGCGTAGTCGTGCTCCTCCTGGAATATCGACTGGAAACGTTCGTCCGCTATGAACGTGGTCTCATCCACGCTGATGATGTGTCCATCGCGCAGGCGAACCCAAGAGACGGGCTTCTCCGACAGGCGATGGATCTGTTCAATGAGCATTAAAAACTATTGGAATTATATTGAATAAAAAAAAATGGTACATAAAATAAGAAATATTTAAAATTTTTAACTATCAGGAATCAAATACCCTTACAGACCGTATCTATCGTCTAGTCAAACCCTCATTAAACTGACGCATAAGCCTTAGAATTTTATCGCTAAACAATAATATCTATAATATATACACATGTTTATATAATAGTAAAATTAACAAGTAAGAGCGTTGCCGTCGGACGTAACCGACTGCGTAATACTCGTTCACAGTACACGGAAGTTATTATTGTTATTTTGGAAAAATATAGAATTTTATATTTCGTAGGGGCGGGGGTGAGTGTGGCCAAAATTTTTCGGCTCGATCTTAAGAGAAGGTCAACCAAACACTGTCTGCCAAAGTTTGTGACTCTAGCTCCAAAATTGTGGGAGATATAGCTTTTCGCGATTTGCGGGGGCTGGAGTGGGTGTGGCCGGGAAATGTTCTTACCAATCTTTAAAGGGGGTGACCAGCCATCTACGTTTAAAATTTGCTGACTCTAGATCTAAAAATATGGGAGATATAGGCTTTCGACCTTTGCGGGGGCGGGAGAAGGCGGGGGTGGGCGTGAACGGCAAATTTTTGTACCCTTATTTATAGCCATTTCCGATTTTTTAAGGTGGGGGCGCTGGGGGGCGTTGGGAAATCAGGGCCGCATTTTTTGGGGGTGATCACCAGCTATCTACATACCAAATTTGGTGACTCCAACTTTAATATTGTGGGAAATTTTCAACTTTAATCGATTTTCGATTCGAGGTGTATCGACATGTTATCGATTTGCCAGCCTCCCAGTGGGCGTGGCACACAAATCTTAACACTTTCTCTGAAGCAGATAACTACAAGTATATATGTCAAGTTTCAAGTCGCTATCTTCAATAGCGTCGAAAAATATTGCGTTCATACGGACAGACGGACGGACAGCATGACGGACATTGCATAAAACCAATATACTAGTTTCACTTCGTGAACGAGTATAAAAATGTTAATTATCATATAGGAAAAAAATCAAAATTGTGTTCAAAATTTAGCTCTAAAAATGTATATAATAATAATGTAATTACTTTAACTTTAAGTTAATGGCTTTTTAAGGAAAAAGTTGATATTTTGAAAATCTAATCAAATTTTGTTATTATTTCTTTAACCCAAATAGGAAGTAGTAGCAATAACCCCAAATAAACTAACATATGTTTACAATCCTTTTCGTTTCTCAAAAAACAACTATAACACAAAAGAAAAATATAGATGGGGACATAACAAGTGGACAAAAAATTTTATTTTGCCGGACTTGTGATAAAACTATGTGATATTTACATATTGTAAACAACGACAGAGATAGACGTAGCAATAGGGGCCAAAAACAGAGACAGAAACAGTGGCATACTTATTTGCATACACACGAATTGCACAATGTATTAAAATGAACAATATACACAAAAAAGCAACAACAGCAACAGGAAGAGCAAACAACTATTATAAGAGGCCTCACATTTACATTTACATTTACTTGAGTGGCGATGTCTGTGTGTGAGTCGAGTCTCTTTAAAAGAGCCGAAAAAAGCAAACTTGTTGGAAAAAAAATAAATTGCAGAAACGTATACGGCAAATAGTACTTCTCGTAGAGGTTGTTTGCCTTGTTTACGTCATAAAAATAAACGTAAACAAAATAAATTTGTTGATATGCAAATGAAATTATGCTGATCTCGGCGCAAAGTTTTTGCCCCAGACAGGACCAGAGACCAGACTGAACACCAGGCGGAAGGTAAGCGAGCTGCGCCCGGAAAGGGAAAAAGCGGAAAGCGTAACAAGGCAAAACAAAGAAAAATAGCCAACTAACTAGATAAGTATAGATAAAGGCAGTCGACAAGCTTATTAGTATATCTAAACTTGGACGTTGACTCAGATATGATTAATTTAGCAAATGGGAATTCGGACAGACAGGAATGGCATAATTCGAAGAGAGAGCAGTAAGAAGTTTAAAAAGAAAATGATGTAAGTAACATATGTGAGTTACATATGGGATTTTCAAAGGTTTACATTATACTAAATGGGAAATAGAGAATGGGAAATAGAGAAATAATTTCCCGAAATTAGTAAGCAAATAGTATTAGTGATAGCAGTGATATTGCATTGTCAGAAAGTGACATTAAATAAAATATTGTTATGTTTATATTTGTCTTAATTTTTTTTATGATAATGAATTTCTAATATTATTTTCTGTTTTCCAAACAATTTTCTTTAATGGTTTCAAATGTGTAAGCATGGAAAACAAATTCTCAAGTGAACGCTAACAAGAGTGGTTTAATAATAGAGAGCCAGGTGAACTTTAAAAGATCGCAGTCGTTACAAGGTTTGCGACGAAATAATAATACCCTTCACACGAGTATAATAAATCTCTAAGATTGAGTTTAGGGTAACCCAACACTTATCTCTGGCACATATTTAAAGACTACACAGATGTTAAGTAGAGCAGGCATCACACACACACACGTACCATGACATACATCAGGTAGCTCTGCTCCACTAAGAACGCAATGAATGCCTGTGCTTGGGTTTGGGATTAAGTTTGGGCTTGGAGCTTTGGTCGGTTGCTTGGGAAGGTGGTCGGCGGACGGGGGACGGGGGACGGGGGAAGGCAGGGCGTCGCCGGAACTCACCTGACATGGCATGTAGGCGTGATTTCCCATCTGAGCCGTGATGTTTAGCACGGGCATTGTCAGATTCCTGCGCGGCTGCTGCCCCGGCAGCAGTTGCCCATTGTGGGAGGCCAAATACGAATGCTGCTCATTAAACATTTGTTGTCGCTGCTCCGCCGCTGACAGTGTCACCGTCTCCGGGGCCGCAGTTGCAGCTGCCGCTGCGGCCGCTGCGGCTACGGCGGCTGCCTCAGCTGCAGCGGCAGCGGCAGCAGCTCGGTAAGCTGGCAAATCGGCGGCCGCGAACACGGGAAACGGCGGCAGAAATGTGGGTATGGAGAAGCCCTTAGTCAGTGAATCAGCGTTGGCCGGATAAGTGTGCTGCAGCACCGCATTTTCGCCCTCCGCCCCCTCCTCCTCCTCCTCCGCCTCCGCTCGTGACGTTGCCATTTCAATGGAGTTGCGGGCATCCGTTTCCGTCAGCGTCAGCGTCGACGTCGACGTCGCGTGGTCTGTTGTTGATGTTGGATAAATTGTTGATATGAACAGGGTTGCCATCGTCATCGTTGTCGTCGACGTTGTCGAAGCGGCTGCTGTTTGTGTTTCAGCCGCCGTTGCGGGCTGCGTAGTTAGCCCAATTTGTGCGGACTTAGTAGCTGCTCCACCTCCAGCCCCACCTCCATCTCCAGTCCTTGTTATCGTCGGTGCTGTTGATGACATGCCCAGGGTCGTGCTCCAGTAGCCTGTTGTCGTCGTTGTTGCTCTTGTTGTCGCTGGCTTTTTCGCTGTCAGTAATGTTGTTGAGTTTCGGGCTGTCGTAATTAGATCGTTTTGTGTTGTCATTGGGCTATCTGGCAAAGTGGATCTCGGGTAAGTCGTTAGCTCCGGCTCTGTGGCAATAGCCCGGCCGGGCTGCGCCGAGCTGCAGGTGACAAGTTCTGTGGGTAAACAAACACAAAAGTACTCGCTTGAATAAACTGCTGCAACTGTAATTAAGCCATTGAAAAGGTCAAGTTTTAAATATTGCACAAATAATCTCATAAGTATGGCAGCATATTAAGTAAAGCTTAGAAAATAACAGACAGCTTAAATTAAAATAGTTTAGGAACAAACAAAAAGGACAGGTCAATCAATTCAACTTGTTTAAAGTTATCTTTAAGCTGTTTTATGTTTTGCAAAGCTCTTTTTGTTTATTTAGCTTATCATATTAAAATCCTCCCTTGCTACTGCTCTTGGCAGATACTTCTACTGCCAATAAATAAATCTAATTGATATTTTGTTTTCAAAGTAATCTAGAGTCAATAAACCAATAAAAATGCCCCAAATCCTAAATAAACAAATAGAAAAATAAGCTGTTATACTGGTACTGCAAGCAAATTGAAATATCTGCGGGGCATGCCAAAGTGAAATAAAACAGCTTTTGTACAAATGTAAAATAATTATAAGGCTTTTACTCATGCCCACATATACATGTGTGCACAACTCTATAAGTAACTGTAGAGCCAGGTAAAGCTCTCACTTGCTTGTTGTGCATATATTTTGTTTCAGTTAATTTTCAATTACGCTTTTATGCTAATTAAAATCATAAAAATTTTTTTTCCGCTTCTGTCGCCGCTGCGGTTTTTATTTCATGGTAGCAGAAGGGGTGGCGGTGGGTACTGCTGCAAGGGGGGATGTGGTTGGCCAAACCATTGAAAACTTTTTGCCTTTTGCATTTTCCTTTTGCCGGATTCGGTCTCTTGATATACACGAGTGTTTATGTTTTGAGTAAAAAGTTACGTTCAGCTTATAATTATTTTAATTTTTGCACACAAACTCTGACGTCAATTCGCACTCAAACACATAATAGCTCCAAAATTTTAAATATTTATATTTAAATGCCGCTTAATGCTTTAACAACAGCAACAGAATACAACGCCTAAAACAAATTGGATTTTGGATTTTCACATTTCGTTTGCAAACTAATATTTTAATGCAATTGAATTATTTCATTACATTCTTGGCACATATATATAAAATATTCGATTATTTATTTTAGTTGTTTAAAACTGAAAACAATAAATGACATCAAAGTTACAAACAAACTATATTAAAAGATTACACGCTAATCACCTCAGGCACTAAATTTAGTCCACAATTTCTTTTTTTTTTCTTTGACAAACTGAGCCGAGTATGTGTGCGTGTGGATATGTATGTAACAGTTTTGCCAGTGATTAGCTTGCCATACAGCTCAACTTTTCGCTGGGAAAAGTTGCTGTCACGACCCTCAAAAGGACTTGTCGCCTCGGGGTCAATAGGCAGCGTGAGGCGCCAGCCACAGTAGCCGAGAAAAAAAAATGAGAAAATGATGAGGGCGTGAACTCAGAAGTCGAAGTCATTCATGTGGAAAGTTTAGCAAGCCCCACAAATTGAGCAGGCGATGAATCCAAAACTGTTTGAAACAAGTTACATGCGTTTTTTTCCTCTCTCTCTTTTCAAGTTTTTCTTTGGTTTTGTTCGAGTTTTGTATTACAAAACGATTAATTTAGAGGCTTTGAATGAGGCTCAACTTTAGATTCAATTTGTCAGTTCTTTAGAAAATATACTTGATTTAGTTTTTATTTAAGGTGTCATTTTTTTATTTTTTTATTGCCAAGGAATTTCAATTGCACATAAAGTTTTCAAAACAATTTGTATATATTAATAAACACATTCACTTTTCATTGTTAATTTAAAATAATTTGATCAAATTAAATGCCACAAAATCTTCGGCCAACACGTAGCATATTGCTCCGAGAAAAGGTCAAAACAGATTTATCCACTTCGAACTCAGAACCGCAGAAAGGTTGGCAAAAACGAAAACGAAATCGTTCAACTGGGCCAAAAATCAGTCGTCTAGTCGAGGGCTTAAGCTGATTGCAGATTTTTTTTGGTTAGATTTCAACACGCCGATAGCAACGAATTTGCATTTTTAAATTATTTCATTTCACGTTCTTGTCAGACCTTGATAAAGGTACAATTTCTACCTGACGCTCGCTCGTTCTATACTCTTTATTTTTTTTCTTTTTTTTTTTTGGTTTTTGGTTCATTTTTCAAGTTTTCAGTTCGGCGCAAGCTGGCAAAAAATAGCGAAAAAAACCGCATAAATTTTGGCACGAATGGACGAATGTGAATGTGAATACGAATGCGTGAGATTTGGGCGTGCCGATAAGGTTTCGGGTCGGAAGCCAGTTAAAAATGTTAAAAGGTAAAAGGGCACCTGTACCCACAGAAAAAGCCGCAAATGTGAAATGCTGTAAAAATGCAAATTGAATACGGAACGCAATAGTAAATTTAAATGCTAGTAGTAGCACAGCCCCCACCACCTCCTCCCGCCCTCTTTCCGGCCATTACTCAGCTGTTGGCCAATTGTATGCAGCTTTTTTTAAGCTTGACTCTGATGGAAGTTTTTCGTTGTGTTTGTTTGTTATACAAACCTGAAGCTAAAACGTAAATGTATCTTACGGAAACGTTGCTTAAGTTTTCAATTAAAACAGTTAAAGGCCAATAAGCCGCTTCTAGGCTTAGGCCTTGTGCATCGGTCAAAGGCAGAAAAGAATTACAATCTTGCCAAACTAAGCTACTTGCCTGTGTGTGTGTGTGTGTGTGCGGGCTTTGTTTATTTTTGGCCGGCTAAGCCGATTAATTTACAGGCCACAACGCAAAAGCGAATTTCGTGTGTGTTTATCTTATTTGAAAGGACCTCGCATGAAGTGTGATCTCAACACTTATTGCACTTGGCGACAAAATGGCGACAGGGAACAGACTCCACGCCCTTTAGCCACAATTGCTGGGCCAACAAAAACAAATACGAGGCGCACAGGATGACAGGACATTGTGAGGGCGCTGCCAGGACATGTAAGGGAAACGTGCAATAACACTTAAATTGTTTTTGTTGTTTCTGTTGGCCATCCACTGGAATTGCCCGTCAGCATGGTAAGTGGCCCTGTTCTCCCTTCCCCTTCACGCGAATAGCTCTTCAAACTGTGGCCGTAGTTTGTTTAAGTCATGGCAGTTGCCACAGCATTCGACGAGGTTCATAATTTAAGCCTGTTACCAAAATGAACTAGCGCTTTCTACCCCCCACTAATCCTCAGCCCCCTCTCTTTGGCAGATCTGTACGCAAACTGAATAGTAATGCTCGCAAATGAGGCCCAGAATTACTCAAATTAGGCCCGGTGCGGTCGGCCAGTGCAAAAATCTAAAGTACACAAATATACACACACACACACTCCACACACGCACCTATATTGATTGCGTGTATATGTAAATTTTGATTTCTGAACAGACAACGTAATGCGTCCCTCAACTGGCTCGTCAGCAGCATCGGCGGTGGCCTAAACAGTGGGCCAAAATATATTTTATAAAATATATTATTCGGAACCATAATAAATCATAGTTTATATAAATTTTAATATATATTTTTTTATTGCGAATTTATTTAATTTGTACATCTTTTAATTTCATGAGTTTGTCATTTAAATAAATTGATTGCACATTTTGCAATATCCGCCCATTGTTCAAAAAAGTTTATAGTTGCAATTTTTAAATTCAAATGTTGCTCCTTTTCAGCAGACATTGAAACCCTGCTCCTACTCAGAGATAGAGACAGGTGCAGACAGGTCCATATGTTGTTTTTTTTTGACCCCAGTTCTTTGACCTTTTGCCCTAATACCTAATGGAATTTACTGGCCAAACAGCTGCTGGGTGGGGCTTTTGCATAGAAAATTAATATGAGGATTAGTTTTTATGCGGGCAAAGGTTTGTGAAATGTACAAGCGGGCTTTATATTAAATTCATTATTTTTGAAAAACGAAATAAATATAGTATAAATATATTTTAAAGTTTCTCAAAAATTAAATGAAAGGTAAAAAGAAGAAATAATAGATATAGTTAAATATATAGTTAGAAATAATAAGAAGAAATAGAAACTAAATGTTTTAGAAAGTCGTAATATACCACTCATTAGATTATATTTTCTGATAAAATAATATAATATTCCAAAAAGCAATAACAGCAAACATCCCCACAGAAGCCTAGAGCACAACATATTATCCTTAAATAATGCCTCAATAAACATAAGTGAACATAGTTAATAATTACTTAAAACTAGCATAAACACATGTGTGGGATTCACTCCCACTCTCGTTCTCTCTTTCTTTTCGCCCTGCTGTCCCGTTAAAGGTCAATGGATTAATTATGATTTCATGCTTAACGGCATTTTGTTGGCCATTTGATGCGTGTACACGTACATCATTAGCGGAGTATCAAAGCTGGCGAACAAGTTTTGCCAACTTTTTATGGGCTGCCGCGTGGCGGCTCTTGTAATTATAAAAAATATGCGTCTGTAATTTGGTGTCGCCGTGGGCAAAAAGTAATTACATATCCAATAAAAAGTCATGGCAGCTGGAAGCGCAAAATGGGGCGCAGGATGCTCGGCTGGCAGCAGTCATAATTAAAAATCCACCAAACTAAACACTCTCGAGTCGGGCGCAGCAATTTGATATCTATGTGCGAACATGCAAAGCCATACGCGACGCGGCTCAAGGAGGAGAACTAACTACTAAAGGAACCAGCAGCCATGACCACCGCCTTAAGACATGGTCCAGGGCCAGGCAGACCGCGACACCAAGCACCACCAAACACACACAGAAAAGCAAAACTTTTCATTGGGGACTACTTTGGGTTATGGGCGCCTCGAGTGCGCATAAAACACGCGCCAGCAGATTGCTCAAGGCGTTCGGATTAGCTCCAAGAAGTTGCCCCCAACCCCGCACTCGCTGAGTTGCGAGATAGTTGGCTAAGCGGTGTAGCTGAAATTACGTCTATTTGGTTGTTGACAATTCCTAACTTGTTTTTTTATGCTCCCTCACGAAGTGAAAAAGAGCATATTGAGTTGGCAGCTAGGAGCTTGAAACGTAAATGATTTTTTCAAAATTAGGATATTGCAAGATTGCCGCCAAAATATATTAACCCCAAAAACCCTGCCGACCTTATACCAATTGTGATAACCGTGATAAATTGATAAACATGAACATGACAATAAATAAATGATTGTTTACTGCTCATTATTAATGTTCTTTTCGAAATAAATAAATAAATAGAACTCTCTCTCCATAGCTCCTATATTTGAATCGATGTTTATGCCTGACACTATTTTGGCCATGTTTTGTTCACTAGATTGATTCAGCATATTTCACATTTTGTACAAAGTTTTTGGTATTTTTTTTACACTGTATTGAGTATTGAGCTGTCGGTTACACCCGACTGCAAATGTCTCACTTTTTCTTTTTGTTTCTGCGGTTGCGGCCACGAATGCTGTGTGGGGTCATGGTTAATGGTTCTCCTTGGGGTACGGTTAATAAACGATTGCAACTGTTGGCTAAAACTTTAGAAATCTAGAGAACATAGCTTTAAAATGGTTTCTGAGAATGTTGTCTGCACGTTAAAACGAATCCCTTTTAAGCAAAGGTCTTAATGAAGCTCATTAGAAGCAAGCTAAAAAATCTGAGATGCCACAAAAAAAAATTCTTTTCTAACTGTAAATTAACCCGAGGTTTATAACAAAACAACCAAAGTATAAATGTTTGGGTCCAAAAATAAAAATCTTTTCCAAAATTAAATTAACTCAAGGCTTATAACATAGGGATCTAAAATATTTTAAACTTTTGACCCAAAGTCTCAACATAACCCAAGATTACCAAACTTTATCCAGAATAAATTCTTTTCTTACTCATCATAAACTTGAGTTGTATAATAAAAAGGACCTGAACACCTATAAAGGCAACTTTTGAACAATTATCTCAAACAACACAACTTTTTACGCTTTATCACCTCAAGTTTACCCAACTATAAATTTATTATCCCTTTTAAAAGCTGTTTACCTTGATAAATTCAATAACTCTATGCAGCTGCAATCTTCAATCAATTTACACTTATCGTCAAAGCTGTTGTCAAGTACTTAACCTCTTGCTATTTTATGATTTACAACCCACTTATTCTGGCTGAATTGAAATGGTATTTGGCATTTGATGAGATACGCATGAATTTCTCATAAATATGCGAAAATTGTGCTCAGGAAACATTTACAAAATCGATCAATAAGCAATTACGAGTGTCTTTTTTTCCTATAAATAAATAAATAAACATATTTGTGTGGATAAAGGAAACGGGAGAGAGGGTTGGGGCAGAGTCATAACATTATATAGAAAATTGTACTTGTATATGCGAGGCAAATACCAAATGCTGTCTACGCATTAAAGATACATTTGCATGCGTGTGGGTAAGTGGGTGTTTAAGTGGGTGGTTCTATGGGTGGCTGCGTAGTTGCAGGCAGGCCAAGGCATCGCCTGCTGCTGCGGCTGCTGCTGTGGAATGTTGTGTTTAGTGAAAATTGCTTCAACAATTTTCTTGTAGTCATTCAAAGTGAAACATATGTTGGGTGTCACAGTTAAAATATGTATATACGATATGCCAGCACACAAAAAGCGGCAACAGCCGCGTGTTGGGCGGGCTTGAAATTCAATAGCAGCCAAACAACTCGAACAGTCGACGAGTCGACGCCTACAACGCTACTTGGCGGCGGGCATGGGTATCCTCATTCCATCTTTGCTGTCTGTTTGTCCGTCCGTCTCCTTTGCGCCCTTTGTTTCGGTACGATACTTTCGCTTTTTTGTTTGTAGAGCGACTGCCTCAATTTATTTTTATGGCATCATGTTTGGTCGCTACGTGTGGCAAAAAGGAAGTTTCTTCTCGCCTTTGGCTTCAGTTTCAGGCGAGTCGAGCAAATTGAAACTGGAGCATTGCCCGGCGTCCCATTACGCATACGCACCGTACTCGTGCGCGTACTTCACCACGTTCTTATTAATGTGTCTGAAAGCAGCAGTCGCATTCCCTTGTCTCGCCTATATCAAAGGCCGCAATATTACTATTACAAAGTACAGAGAAATATTTACGTCATATAGCGTAGAAGGCAAAATATATTACGTATCTGTGATATGTGGGGTGAAACCAATTAAAATGTATGTATGTTCAATGATTAAATTAGTACAATGAAATTCCAAAATATCTATGAGATACCTAAGTAGCTCTAAAACTCAAAGGTCTCTGTGAGTTACATTGCTTCAGAAGTATTTTAGAATTACAAACATTTTTCGAAGCTATACAACATTTCGTGATACACAAAAGATTGCCCTGCTGTGTTCTGCAAATGTTAAATTTTCAGATACAAATCTTAAAAATAGTTTTGAATCTTAGAGATATTTTTGCATCTTACAGATACATTTTATGTCGCACAGATACTTGTATATATATGTTGTTCGGATACTTGTATGATTACATATTGCACTTTACAGATACTTTTGTTTCGAATGTATCTCTGAGATATTTAAATACCTTTGTGATGCTTCACATATACTGTAAATTTTCTACAAATAATTTTGTACCTCACATATACTTCTACTGCTACCTTTGTATTGAGTGAATTCCTTTAAATCTTATAGATGCTAAACTAACTGTTGCATGCAAATACCTAAGAATCTTACAGGTACAGCACATAGCTTTTATACTGCAGACTTTTACCTATCCAAAGAAATTATTTGTATCTCAGTCTCTACCACTTTGCAGACACTTTAGCATATTGCAGATACTTGTGTGCTGGGAACTGTTTACCTTGTAATCAAACCCATCCCATCCCAACCGTAATCAAAATTATAGGGAGTTGAATACAGAAATCAACTCGCAGATGCTCATCACGTGGCCAGCGACTGATTGTAATTGAAAATCGAAATGAACTGAGGTAAAAAAATTCTGTAAAACTCGCAAAATAAAATTATTAAATATGGCATTTGCATTTTCGGTTTGATTATGCGAAAGGTTGAGCAATAAACTGCGCACATTTCAATGTAGTTGATTTTGTTTTGTGTCGTTTGGACCACAGTAAATTCTTTGGCCTCTAAGGATGACTCCCAAGTGGTTGCGTATAAATCAAGCAAAATAATTATGCGAATCTGCAGGACATTACATTATCTGTGTGTTGGGCTCGGCTCTTCCGCAATGCTTTTTATCGCGCCGCTCGCTTTTATTGCTGGTTACCAAACACTGACCCACCCACACGGTCCACAGCCATGGGAGCCACTGAGAATGACGTCGCCCCCTCCGGCAAACACCACCCGTTGCTGTCCGCCAAGCGCCGCCGCCGGCACAGCTCATAAATAAGTTCCAACGTCGCCAAAACAAAACATTTTTCATCTGGCTTTGGGCCGAGCACGGCTGTAGGTCCACGTCTGTCGTCTGTTGGTCGTCCGTCTGTTGTCGGCCTGTCGGCATGTGCTCTGGGAATATTTCATAAATTTCAACGTTGCCCCCAATTTGAACCGAACCTGTGCCTCCATATAGACCGATATATATATATATATATGTACGCCATTGCTCTGGCATTTTCGCTAGTTATTTTGGGGGCATTTTCACACTTGAACCAATGGCGCGGGGTTTGCGTGGGGCGGCCAGCGGATGAGGTAGCCCTCATAAGACTGGTTGACTTTTGGTCGACTGCACTTTGTCATCTGGCGGGCACTTCGCCTATTTTTCAACAATTACACGCCCCAGCCACTAATGCCACACACTTGTTGTTGTCGTTATTGTGGATGTTGTTGATGTGTATGTTGTCGTTGTTGCTATTTTGTCATTGTTTGCCATTGTTTTTCACTGCTTTCCACTCATGTGTTTCGCTTGCGCCTTGCGCTTTTGATTGCTCGCAGCGCCGGCAACGACGTCAACGCAAACCCTCTGAATAATTTAAGCTACCCCTACCACTATCCTCCCTTTTTTAAGGCAGAAGAGCAGCCAACGGCATGGACCCTAAACAAATTTTGTTTAGTTTCCAGCGTTTGAGTAAATGCGCAGTGGTAAATGCTGCTCGAAAACGAGATGAAAACATGAAGTATTGAGAAATCTATTAATAATTTGCCAAGAATTTTCAGGTTCATTTAGTTTTGCCGAAATTCATGCTTAAATAGAATATAAATATGCATCAAAAAATTTAAAAATCTTCACTATAAAAATATGTTATAATATATAGTTTTAAACTATTAAAATATTATAACTAAAACTAGACCATTGGCCAGGATACAGACTACACCCACAAACTAGTCTGGATATTCGAACCCGGGTCCACGTTGTTCAATTTCCCAAATGGTCGAGCACTTAGAAACTCATCTACCGAGGACTAATATAAAAAAATATATAATAATAAACCAAACTTATTTAGTTATTTAGTAATTTTTCAAAATTTTATAATACAACACTTTTCAGTGATATATAAATTTTATGAATAACAGATTTATATTAAGGAAAAATTAGCCTAAAGTCTTTTAAAGTCCAATCTATAACTTCAGAGCTGTTGATATAATATAACATAATATAATAAATTTTGCCAATTACTGGTGGTTTTGCTACATAATGGTAACAGAGCTCTATGTGGTCGAGAAGTGGGAACGTGTAGCGATACACGTCATCTTTATGGTCCATTGCAAGCATTTTACCAGCGGTATAACAAGGATCTGGCGTGAAAGTCACATAGTCCCCCGGAACGTTTTCATTTCAAGCTCTTGCTACACAAATTGTAACTAGCTTTCATTCTATCAAAAAATTCCGTTTAGTTATAGTACGAATATACTGCACTATGTTCAAGCTCAGTAACCCGCAATATTCGTTATTATCTCTCACATTAGCTTTTCTATCTGTAAATGTGACTAAGCATTGATAATTGCTGCTTACATACGATATATGTATTCCTCCCCGAGTGGGGTTTTCATCTAAGTTTTTCATTATAAGTTTGGTCACGTTTCAATAAAGCTTTCAGGTGCTACAAATTAGAAATAATTGAACAAATGTTCATCATACTACATGCCACTGTGCGTCATAAAGCAAAATACTTGATTTTCGGATGCAGAGAGGATGTAGCACAAGCTCTGCACAGCTCACAGCTGGCGTTCCGGTACGGTACGGTTCGGTTCAGTTGGGTTCAGCTTGGATCAGTTTAGCTGAATTTTGCTGTTTTTCTTTTCTAATTTTGTTGGTTTTTTTTTGTTGGTAGCTTGTTGGGCAACACGTCAGGCGCAGGCTGGTGACAGCAGCAGCATCAGCAACAACACCGGCAGCGACATCAGCGGCAGAGGTCAACCGACATGTGCCCATGTGCATGGCCCAGAACATGTGGGTTGCCATGCTTGTTGTAGATTCATAATTTATGAAGGTAAACAAACACTTTTGAACCGGCTGGGTTTGAGGACGACCCCATTGGTTCGTGTGTGGTCCCCACACTCTCGGGCCGGGCATTAAAGGATTTGCCATTATGAGGGGCGTATCGTGGCATTGCGTTGCTAAACATTTTAGAATTGCCTGGTGGACCGCCGTCGGCAAACGTCGAGCTAGCAACCTGTGGCAGAGCTTGGCTTCAAACTTTGGCACATTCCCCAAATTAGCCGAGTGCACCGGGCATGACTAGCAAATCCCCTAATATTACAAAATTTATACAAAAGCTGAGGCAACAGCAGCAGACAAACTTCAGTTATTTGGCATAACGAGTTGCACTCAAACTTTTATGAAAGCGCATTGGGATTGCTGCAGAGCAGCCCCTTTCCCCACTCTGTTCGGATGGTCCTTGAATTGGATGAGCATTTGGCCACGCCTTGCGGCATCCACAAAATGTTGCTACTGAAAATGTGTTTATTAAACATTTTTTGGCAAGTTTTCAATTTCGTTAATGTTTTCAGCGCATTTTACAAAGCTCTGCCGAGCAGCCATGGATGAAGCCCTGCATGAACGGCAATTTATTGTTTTATTTTTGTTGGCCCGCATATTGGCCAGCTACCATTTACCAGTTGCCATTTACCATTTTACCAGTTGCCAGTTGCAGTTGTAAGTAGGTTTTCCATTTAACCGGACAATGGTGCTCCAGAGGGCAGCCGGGTTAAGGAACTCACAACTCCGGCTCATGAATTATCGCCAAGTGATGCGGCCGAGCAAAGGGTTTTACTTGAAACTTTTGTATTGAAATGTGCGCACAGCTGTGAATAATTTAAATTGCGTCTGGCAACTATTCGTGGAACCTGTTATACTCTGCGAAATGTGTGAAATTAATATGAAAAATATTTGCAACGAGCACAATTATATTTATTATTGCTATTAAATTTCAAAAAGTAAAAGAAAACGATGCATGCACATATAAAAATGTACTTTACAGATGATTGAACTCGGCTTGCATTGAACAAACAGAAGTTTGAAGCTTTTAATTTAAGTGCTGAAGATTAAATACCCTCGAAATATTTTTATAGTTAATATACAAGTTCAAAAGTGCTAATATTTTTCTATTATAACACGAGCAGAGCTTGGCTAAAATATCCCCAATAACAAAAACAGTTTATCGATATTGTAAATATCGTGTAAATGCTGTCGATATATGGAAAGGTATCGTTTTGTAAACGATGTATCGCTTGGCAACAAGTAACGTTCTACCGAACTATCGTTATTTAACTTTTTCTCAGCCCGATTCCAATTATGCAAAACGATTGAAGAATGCTTTCCAAATAATATTATTATTTACAAGCACATACCGAAAGCATGTACTACATCGATATGGAGCTTTATGAGAATAAGGAAAAAATCGGCGAGGGCAGCTACGGTGTTGTGTACAAGGCACAAAATCGCCTAACCGGCAAGATGGTGGCCCTGAAGAACATACGGCACATCGCTGGCGAGGAGGGCATGCCGTCGACGGCCATACGGGAGATATCCCTGCTCAAGGAGCTGAAGCATCCCAATATTGTGGCGCTGCAGGACGTGCTGATGGTGGACAACAGCATTTACCTGATCCTCGAATATCTGTCGATGGATCTGCGGCAATACATCGACACGCTGCCGCCCAACCAGCTGATGGACACGAAGCTCGTGGGCAGCTACCTGTACCAGGTGACCAGCGCCATCCTCTACTGCCATCGCCGGCGCGTGCTGCATCGCGATCTGACGCCGCAGAATCTGCTGATCGACAGCTACGGGCGCATCAAGGTGGCAGACTTTGGCCTGGGCTGCTATTTCCAGGTGCCGATGCGCACGCTCACCCATGAGGTGGTCACTCTGTGGTACAGGGCGCCCGAGATCCTGATGGGTTGTCCGCGCTACGCCTGCCCAGTGGACATCTGGGCCATTGGCTGCATATTCTTTGAGATGGCCACCAGCAAGCCCCTGTTTCAGGGCGACTCGGAAATCGATCAGCTCTTCCGCATATTCCGCATGCTGGGCACACCCACCGAGGAGACCTGGCCTGGCGTGTCCGAATTGCCCGACTTCAAGAGCACATTTCCTAACTGGACGAACAACAAGATCAGCCAGCTGATGGAGAGCCTGAACTTTAACGACTCGGGCGTCGACCTGCTGGCCAGGATTATCATCTACAATCCGTCGAAGCGCATCTCGGCCGAGAAAATACTGGAGCACGTCTATTTTAAGGACAATGCCAGTATTTAAAGCGTTACGGAAGTTAATCCCAACTTCATAATAATTTACGTGCGCAGTGTATTTATGCGATTGCGGATTTAAATTGTTAATAAAAATATGCGTACGCTCATGTATATATGTTGATATATGATTTTATATAAACACGTACGTGTTAACCGGCTTTATAGGAGGATTTAAGTCCGCGCATGGAAAATTAATTTAATTATTTTACGCTACGCTTCAAACTCAGTTGTGTAAGGAAAGTGTCGCTTTTCCCAAGTTAATAGGCTAGACTTTTGCATGAGTGCCCGAAGGGTCACAAGTCCTGATACTTGATACGCGCACAGTGGGTCGCGGCCTGTCGAAAACTTTGTCAGCACACTTTGGGTTTCATTTGACCAAGTTCCACATCTCGCAGTAATTAATGTTGATTTTTACTTATAGAAAGAAAAATATTCGAATGTTTTCTTTATAGCCTGTTTTTCTTTTGACAGCAATATTTGTCCACTGTGCGGCTGCTAGTCAGGCGGTAAGAAAAACAAATACAATAATGGAGCGGAACTTATAATTGCCCTACAGCCATTACAGTACAAGGCTAAGTAAGCGCGACTACAAGATGCCCTGTTAAAACAATATTTATATTTTTATTTTTTTAAGTGCTGCTAAAGTTCTCGCTACATTTCCATTAAGAAAACTTGCAAATAATATGCCCACTTTCTCAAAGAATTAAATTGTGTTTTTGGGTTCACTGAACAAATGCAGATTGACAGATAGTTTATAAAACAATTTCATAGCTGATTTGAGCTTCAATAATACAAGTTAAAATCAATTCAATTAGCAGCTTGACAAAAAGAAAATGAAAGAAATCAATTTGTAATTTTTTTACACACATATGCGTAAATGAGCACAAGTTCAAGGACGCGTCTAGGCCGGAAGCGGTGACATCTTAAGCTTATGACAGACACGTCATAAGTGAGGTCTGTGGGTGGGCGGGTTCTTAAATTAAATCAAATATGTATGAATGCGGGAGACACACATACACTTGCCCCCGAGCTGTACTTACGCGTACCCATGTGCACGACAGACAGGAGCAGTGGGAGCTGGGCTGCCAGCCAGATGCGTTGCCAAGTCATCGTCCTGGTCGTGCGTTCAAATTGGCGCCGCTGCTGCTGCTTCTGCTGTCCAGCGGTTGTCATCTTTACAGTTGTCAGCTTCGTCGTGCTTGTGCCGGCTGCGTTGCCTGTCCTGGCTGTCCCGGTCGCCTTGGCAGTCCCACTGGCACAGTTCCTTGCAGCGATGACACTTACAGCGTCTTTTGTGCGCTCATTGCCCGCCGTCTGTCGCCATTGGGGACTCGTTTGCGGAACCATCGTCTCCGAGTGCTTGGCACGTTGCTGGCCTCCGATTCTGATTGCAGTGCGCCCAGTTGGCTCTAAAAGTTTTTCGCATTCTATGCGAAATGTGTCTATTCCCAGTCCCTGTCCCAGTCCCAATCGCACTGCCAGATAAATAGGTTTATTGAATTAATTCGCTGGGTTCGGGAGGATTTCTCTTTCGTCGCTTCTGCTGCTTTCCACCAAATTGTAACTTGCTTTTATGTATTTTTTGGCTGTGTTTTGTGTCGTTCTTTGATTTTATAGCCACGCACTTTCATTGCTTTTCTTATCGCTCCACCTTGTGCCAGTTACAGTTCACTGTCTGGTCAAACTGCGCAAAATTCAAAGGAATATATATACGGATATATTTTATTTCTATTTTTTTTATCAAATCACTTTGTCAATCAAACAGTAGATCAATACATTATTAACATGATTACGATACACTCAGAAAAAGATTATGGTTACTTTTTTGATTTCCTTTATTTTTAGTGGATTTATTTAATTTTATTTTTAGTGAATATTATAAGGATGAATTGTAGTTTAGTTTTGGATTTGATTTAGTTTGCAATTAGTATTTAATTTTATTAAGTGTTCTTAGTATTTTAAACTTTGTCTTATTATTTATCTCAATAATCTGGCTCTATATGTACCTTCAAAAATTCGTAGTTCAACTTCACAACAGTTTCGCAGCTATTTATCATACAAATCTGCATATAATCATTCAGTTTTAAGTTGCAATTATGGAAACTTGGAACCGTTGTTTGGATATTTCGCAGGGTGCGTAAATTACACGTAGCATATGCCAAACTAGCGCGAACACTATTTTCCCATGAGTAATGGCAAAAGTTTGGCACAAAGCGAATTGGAAACTTGCGGCATTTACACTGCTACACCGGTTTTGGGCTTAACGATGGGTCTTTTATAGTATATAATTATGCAGATTATAATAAATTACGTATTTTATTTTTTATTATACATATTATTGTAAATATTACATTGTGCAGATAACAGTATTAACAGGCTTTAACACGTGAGGAGCTTTATTTACACTTGAGTTCCGCCTTATCGCATAAGCCGCGTTGAAAATATTCTTCAAGTTTGTCCTCTAAATATTTCGTTTCTATTATTTATAAGAGCAGGGCAAGCATTTTGGCAGGACGATACACAATAATCCCTTTTTACGGCATTGCGGCCGCTGCTTTGGCTTTTCTGAAGTTCTTTTGCTGTTCCTTTATTTTTATTTTCTGGTTTGGGGGCGTCCTTTGCACATTTTGGTCGCCATTCTAATATCCATTTTAATACAACAAAAACAAACAAATTTTAAAAGTGATTTCGGGCAGCAGAGACACTCGCTGACACAGCTAGGCTGCTCAGTACACCAAAGGACACACGGCACACCAAAGAACAGCCACACACACACACACACAGCAAGTATTTTTACTTTGTTCTCAGTTTTGGTTCAGTTTTGGGTCGGCATTAAAATAGCTTTGCAATTGCTCTGCCCTTTCGCGCTTCGCACCTATTTTGTGGAACTCTTCGCAGCCTCTGTTCGCATATAAACAAAGCACTCAGCCAGCCAGCCAGCCGACGACGACTACGACGTCCTCGCACGACTTGGATCTCGAGACCGCGACAAGTTGGCTTCCGTTCGCCTCGTCCCTTTGCGCTGGCGCTTTCTGTCACGTCCGCTCGCAAAGGATGCAAATTTTCAACTAAATCGCGTGCAACTAGCGACAGGAAACTCGTGCTGCCCCGCTAGGGCAACTATGCTATCTGTCGTTTTGATGTCGCCTGTTCCGATTCCACAGCATCCGCATTCGTATTCGCTTCTCCGCCCTGTTTCATTCCATTCCGCTTCCACCTGTTTCGCCTGACGCGTTTCCCCTGCTTTTTGCCGGCTGTTTGCTCTGCGCATGTCTCGCACGACTTAGTCGTGGCCCAAAGGAGCTTACAATAGATTTGCAACTTATTTACTCAATGCTTAGTTGCACTTTGTTGACTAACAGTAAATTAAAGAACCATTTTCTATATAGAGTTAAGGTATATATGAATGAATATGAATATTTGCCTTTGGAAGAACGGACATGCAATAACCCGGATTTAATGGGAATTATAGCTTTAAACTATGAATCTAGCACATAAAACATAAACAAATTCCTAGTTCAGGCTGCACTTTGGGTATATTTAGAATGGAAATATAATCGCAGGCAAGAGATTATTCGGTTAATGTTGATAGTTGTTACAATATTGTTGAGGGTTATAAAAATGAGGCCTGTACCAAACTATAAAAAAAAAAATAAAGAGAAGAACACCGAAAATACGTGCGTACACGACAAACGTTTATTGAAAAAGAGGATTAGGTATTAAATATCACCATATTCAAGAAACTATTGCTAGTAACGAAATTCGTATTAAATATGTTCCAACCAATGAAAATGTGGCGGACATATTTACTAAAAACTTACAAAAGGAAAAACATAATAAGTTTGTAAAGTCACTTGGTTTGAATAAAAATTTGTAAAGAACAATCTAACTTGAGAAGAAGTGTTAAAGTATACAAGTTCCGATGCTATCATTGTACATCAGTAATCGTCTCTAGCTCGTAGTCTTCTTCCTCTGTATGCTAATCCTCTTTTTGAATAAACGTTTGTCGTGTACACACGTATTTTCGGTGTTCTTAATTTTTTTTTCTATAGCTTGGTACAGGCCTCATTTTTATAACCCTCAACAAATATATGTATATATAGTTTATTTTTTAACTGTCCATTAATATTGATTGGAACTATTAATTTATTTGTTTTTGTTTTAGCCAAAGCTGAAACTCAAAATATATTTAAAACATTTTTTATACTAAATATTTTTTAAGAAATTATACTTCTAGCCTTTCCTTAAATAGAATATAAGTACTTCTGCTACTACAAAAAAGAAATTTAAATAAAACTTAATATTTCTCATTTTTATAGCCTTTCTTTGAATAAAATGTTTTTAAAGAATCAAAATTCTAAAGAAAATTTAAAATGTATATGTGTAACGTATCTGGTTGACTTAGCGAGTTATCGTAGCTTGCTGTGCGGGCCAACAACTAGCTTGGCCTTAAATCAAGCGTAAGCTCAACAGATTAGTTTCTGGCCACACGATACACAGTTATTCGCTCTGCACCTTATCGATAGCCTTGCATGGCTTTTGTTATGCTCGAAAATTGTAGCGCTACAAATTGTGGGCCCTAAATCAAAGTGCAGACCACTTTACATTGGCGCGCCTTAAATTAACTTAGCATTTTGGGCTTTTGAATTCTTTGTCTCGCCATCTAATTTACTGCGTGTCCTGCCACAAGGCGGATGCCTCAAAATGCTGCTCTTTCTGTGTTCTGTATGTGACAATAAAACTACGCAACGCCATTAAATCTGACCCAATATGCGAGGCGTGATATATGGGGCTCTGGTCCTAATCTTGTGTGCTTTTGTCAAAGAGCAAGTAACAAATAAATAAATATTATTGAACTTTTTAAGTCCCCAGGGAACGCGGCAGGCGAGGCAGCGCACAGCAGGCAATTGTTAAGGTAGGGGGCGGGTGGTGATTGGGGCTGGAATGTGGAGCTCTCACAAAGTGCCAACATAAATTCTTGCACAGTTCAATTTATCGTGTATTGACACAGCATCCGCATAAAAAACCAAAAAAAAAGACAACAGCGAGTAAAAATGTTTACAAAGTGCGGGCGGGGATCTGGTAACGGATCCTCGCGCAGAGGCTGCAGGAATGTCGCACATTTACCAACACACACACACACACACACACAGAGATAGCAGCCAGGCAGCTATTGTTATTACCTCTTTGTTGTGTTAACACGCCATTTGTGGCATTTCCAGTCGAGTCAATGCGCCACTCGCCATTTGCCACTTGCCCCAAAGATCCTGTGGCAGCGGCGCCGTTAAACTCGAATTTGAAATGCAAATGCGAGCCGAGCCGAGGAGGCCTTCAAATGTTCAACTTTTGGCTCAACAAATAATCAAAATATACTTTATGTCGCACAGCCGACTAACTGTGCAGCGGGCTCATGAATTCAGTCCGCAGCCAGCACATGTTGTCAGACAAGGCCCACACCACAATCTCCACACACACACACACACACACACACACACACACACACACACACACACTTCACAGCTGTTAATTTGAGTGTTTCACATTATGTGACTGACTCGTAAATTGTAAATGTTTATGGCTCTGCTCGGCGGCGGCTGGCCCCGGAAACGGCAACTACATTTTTATAAATACCCATTAAAAATTCATGCCTGATGCGAGTTGTTTATAAATCTGGAAATTTGATTGCTTTTGCTACACTTGCACTATAACCCACACAGTTTAGAAGGATCACATATATTTGAATGCAGTAATCTTAAACATAACAAGGGCTTCATATTCTTCTAACAATTCCTGCTTTGAACATTGGATGTTTGGTTAAAAGAAACTACCGCCATCTTTATACAGTTTAAAAATTCATAATCCATCTATTTATACTGGTTCACGAAGTGAAAAGAGTATATTGGGTTTCTCATATTTTAAATTCCCATAACTTTGTCAAAGCAGAATCCGACTTCCATGTGTGCATTTATGCATGTATGCATTATTTATAATACATTTTCTTTGTACTTTTGCTTACAAAAAATTATTTACTTACTTTCGAAGATTTCTTTTCAAAATTTAGATTTGCACATTTATATTTTCAATTGATTTTGACATGTAAAGCTCTGGTATCCATAGTACCCATATTTTTAACTCATATAACCTTATCCAAGCCGAATCGATTTTCAAGCTTGATGGCATTTTGGCCGTAAATTTTAAACGAGTATTGCGCTTTCGTTTATACCCAACTGCAACTTATTGCGTTTTTTGGGGATTGCAAGCAAGGTTTTCATAAATCTTAGATGAATCACATTTGTTCAAAATGTGGTTTCATCTTCTATAAGATACAAGTTTAAAATATAAATATATAAAAAAGACTCGCTCTCTGATATTAAAAGAGCTGAGGATACGAAATTTGTATGTAGACATCAAACTGATAAAAAGTCGCTTAAATTAGGTAAAGAGCACGCTGCGTTCCAACTATTTGGCAGAGAAGGTAAAAGTACACATATCATTAAGATATGCACGCACGAATAGCTGCAATTTACGTAGATGCTTTCGAAGACTTTTTACGCCAAGTGTAGGGCAAATGCAAATGTGTGTGCGCACTTTTGCTATATTGTGGTCGCGACATACATACCTCCGTAAAAGTATCTATTGCACTTTTTTTTACGAACATACCCGTAAAATAGGAATTGCAGATGTGCTTGAATGCAGCCAATCTGTGTGAAGGAAGGCAACAGATTCGATGGCTGCGCGCACGGCAGCTGCGAGAGTGCATTGTACGCCATGACACTTGAACTTAAACGAAAGAATATGGCAGAGACAGACAGAGAGAGAGAGAGAGGGGGGGGGCGAATAGAACGCTTTTCATTGGGGAGAGAGCAACGGTTAAGCCAAATGGATGAGAGCTGCAATTAAAAGCAAACAAAACGCGTAATCGAATGCCATTCGAATGACAATTGTCAATTGCGTTGCAAATGCTGAAACACACTTTGGCAGTTCCAGATCTGAGGTCGCATCCTTTGTGTCCTTTTGTTGCGTGTTGTTTCCTATTTTTTGTATCTTTTTTTTTATTTTGCTATTTGCTGTTTGCTTTTTCTATTTGCTGAATTCCGCTTTGTGCAGAGCCTTCGCTGCAAATAGGGTTGAAAGTGCGGGAATTAACGGTAAATATAATTACAACGCCGCCCAGATAATGACGCCCTGTTGCCATGTCCCGTGAAGAGATCCGTTTAGGTCAGAGCTCCGCCGGAGCCCTAATGCTCGTCGTGTGTCTAATTAGTGCAAATTGCCGCTCATAATCATAACTGTTAAATTAATATAAATTTCGTGTTTTATAATAGCTGCAACACGTACCCTTTTGGAATACCGCCCCCCCGAAAGCCCCGCAGCACTCCACACCGCAAAATTGAAGTGCCGCGTGGCGAAATTAATTGGCTTTTGTGATATTTTAGGGGCTGGCTGCAGGCTACGCACGTAACAAATTGCATTTAATTTATTCAAGATTTGAGCTGTGGTCCAAAAGTACACTTCAAGTACGTAACTGATGTCAACGAGCCATTTCTGTTGACATTCACTTGCTGCATTCTTATAAACTTAGTCCATCAACTCTCAGCAAATTTGGCCAACAGACTCGCCGTTGACCTTAGCTGCTAATTAAATCTGTTACAGGCCACAATCCTCTACGTAATGCGTAAAGAGTAAATAGTCTACTTAATGTCGCCCTCGAATATCCACTTTGTTCTGCTGCAGGCAACAGACAACAGCCAACAGACAAAAAAAAAAAAACAACAAATTAATGTCATTTATTTTAATTTGCGAGCCAGAATGTTGAGATTTAAACTGAGCAATGAGTGCGGCAACAAGAAGGCCAACACAAGCAACAACAAACGCAACAGCAACAATAACAAGAATCAGGAAAGAAGAGTTATCTATGGGTTGACGAAGATTAAATACCCTTGCAGATATATAGGAGATGTGCGCTATATTTCTTTACTTCTTCATACTTCTTACAATAAAGTTGCTTATTTTGTTTAGATATCTTGGAAAATAATAAAGTTTATTATTTAAAAATTAATTTTAAGGCCGATTATACCTGTGGGAGCAATATACTCAAATAAACTGAGAGGCTATGCGTTACAAACTTTATGAATAAATTAGAAAACCCTTAACAAGCATATGAAAAGAAAACAAATTCTGTTAGTCAAGAAAACGGCTAAACAAAGAAAAGTGAAGCATTTGTTTGGCAAATTTCTCAAAGCCATTTTTGCACATATTACGAGTATTGCAACAATTTAAAAGCTTCTCTGGCTAAATAAACATGAAAACTGTTAAGAAATTTTATTTTCATTAAAGTTTTGTGCTATTCTATTAAATAAATTTATTTTACTGATGCCTCAAATTTCATATGTGGAATTAAATTACGCATCCTGGTTGCTTTCGGAAATAAATTGCTAAATTTATTCAATTTAAAATAATTTAATTCTTTGAATTAAACACACAAATATAATGTGAGATGCCTTTCACATTTTTAATTTGAAAAGCACAAGAAAAATTTATGCATACAACATACCCATTTAAGAAATTCTATTCCAGCAAATGTTATAGTTTAAAGCAACTAATTTGTTGAAGGAAATTGTTCAGGTATGCTCATAGAGAACAATAAAGAAAATTTAAAAATATATAAATAAATTTTCTAAGAAAATCGGTTGAGTTTGTTTAAGTAGATGTTTATTTCGCTTAGATATTTAATTTAATTAATATTGTCTTAATTTAAAATGAACAAATCAGCCATTAATTGTTTTTAAAACCAAACAATTATTTACAACACATTCAAACAAATAAAACGATTTACGTATTAATCTTTAAGGCTTATACCACTAATCGATTTATGTTTATATAAATCGTAATTGTTTTAAACACTTGCCTTAATCAGTTGATTGATTTGTGGCTTGCGTTAAAAACAATTTGCCACACATTTTCTACAGTTGCCAACATACACACAAAACATTTTTGTCACAGCCACAAGTGTTTCGTCCATTGAGAATTGCAAATGCACATACTATATATATGGATATATAAATATATTCAACATACAATATTTATCCCAACCTATACGTATATGTAGAATTGAGGTAAAAGGCAACGAAAAACATTTGCACAATTTGCAGCTGGCCAAGTGAAAGCAAATCACCTGCTAAAATCAACGACATTGAAAAACTGGCTAAGGCTGATACGGTGGCAACATCATCAGGCACTGTTGCCGCAGCTGGGAGAGAGCAGGGAGCAGGTTTCTTTGGTTTTGGCTACTCGTAAGCTGAGTAATGTGAGTGCTTCCGTTTCCGCTGGCTATGCCAGCCACTTCCGCTTTCGGTAGAGAATTCGAAAATACTTAATACTCAATTTGCTCCGTTGCGAATGTTATTTCGACACTGGATAAGAGCGCAAGTGAATGGGTGTGTGTGAGGAATGTTGTGTTGTGTTAACTGTTCACCATTCGGTCGCATTTCCTTGGCAGGCGCAGTCGAGTTCTTCTGCAACTGTAAGATAAAAGCGCACTTGTTGGCTGTAAAAAAAAAGAACAGAAAAAAGAAGCAAAAAGAGAAAACATTCAGTTGGCGAGCAAATGATGCTTGAATACATTCACTTTGATTTTCGTTTTTTTCCCCCTTTTTTCCATTTTTTTTTAATTCATTGGCTTTCGCGGGCGTTGCTGGCGCTGACTCCGAGTCTGATCCATAAATTTACCCATTGCGAACAGTCCGAGAATTTAACTGCATTACGGCTGCTTAATTACACAATTTGATAGCATGTTTAACCGGCACTCTATCATTAATTCAATGTACCTTATGGATACGCAACTGTGTGGACTCGTGTTAAATGCACGAGTGAGTAGAGTAAAGCATTCATGAATGTTTTTATCAAGTGTATTGGGCAGGCTGAATACGTAATTGGCGCGGACACTTGAATTACACGCAAGGCTACACACAGTCAGCACAGTTACGACCAGCAGTTAACGTATTCTGTCTAGCGGCCATATGAAATTCAACAAACAATAAAAATCGTACAAAAAATTGTTTAAACAGATATGCAAGTATGTGCATGCAGGCAGCTTTAAGGTGACCATTTACGCTCCACCTGACCGCACCTGCCGTAGGCACTGTATGTTTGTCGGAGATGTTGAACCGTGACCTCGGGCGTTGTAACGTGAGCTGCTTGGGCGTTGCCAGGCTATTTGCCAATATCGCAATGACACCAGTAACAAGTTCGACGTGATGTCAACAAAAGCCACCAATAGCTCTGCGCCAAAAAGTCCTCGCAGACATCTATTTAACACAGAGATCGAGCGAGAGCTGGCAGAGGAGAGAAGCGAGGGAGGGGAAGGAATGAAGATGTATTTCTTAGTTGTTACTTACACAAACTTACGCATGTGTGTGTGCAATGATGCCACCTTGCAACACAAAAAATTTCATTAGTCGAAATGTCGAAAGTTGTGATGCGGCACACACACACAAACACTAATAAACACACTCACTGCGCACTCACGTTCTCCTCGTTGTCGGGCTGCTGCTGTTTGTTGCAGGAGACATTTTGGAGACAACTACTTTGAAGTACGACGAATCGATTGGTTTTCCCTGTTGACAGCAAAGCAAACTTTTCGTTTTTTAGAGAGCATATCTTCAAAACTAAATACAAACTGGATAAGGTATACGAATTGCATTTGCATATGACATTTCATTTTCATTTCCGACAAATTTGCAAAGTTTCGGCGAAAAAAGGCTTAGGTATGTTGGCAATTCTGTTGATTCTTATATTTGCTGAAGTTTCAATAAATGTGTACATTCACTAAACGAAGTTTACAAATCCTTTGGATTCAGTAATATATATACAATACTAAAAACAAAATAAAAAATTTTTTTTTTTTAGTTTTGGTATATTATTTTAAATTAAACTCAAAATTAATTAAAGATATTTTATAAAGCATATGTTATAATTGATCTCAATACGCTGATCAAAACAAAAAGCGAAAATTATAAAAAAATAGAAAAATGTATTTATGAAATTTTATTTGAACTAAAATTATTTTATAATGTACTGCTTGTTTTTAGCTAATTAATATTACAGGTGTAGTTGCAAATATTTCTTGGCTTTATTAAAAAGTTGAGTTAATAGGTATAATAATTAAAAAAGTTACGTATCCAGGAAGAGCCGCTGCAAAAACCAATTGGTTAACTTTTACACCACACAACTGAGAAAACAACAACAACACGTCAAGGAAACAGAGAGAGAAAAGGGGAAGACATCAGCTACCGTATACCGAAAGCTGCTTTAGTGCGAAATTCGATTTCGTATTCAAGGACGTCGCGCTGTTTGGAGAAAGAATTATTTAAGCTGTAATGAGCCAAGGAAAAAGTTGCGAGATAAATAAAAAGAAGAAGAGGAAATCAACCTGTCGCACAATTTATCTGGCTGTGATATATGGGCAGGAGTAAAAAAGAAAACAACCTTCAACCCAAATTTAACAGCGCAATTTTCCACAAAAACTATTTGCATAGAAATGAATAAGATGCACTTGATTCATTTAATTATGAATGGCTTAAATGGCACTTGAATGCACTGCAGGCGCATTCATTTTTCAACTAATTGAATGTAAATTAATAAGACATAAAACCTCATAAAACCATATAAAAAAAATATAAAATAAATGCAAATGAAATAAAACAAATAGTCGAAAAGAAAACTCGAAAGCACGAAACAGTTGAATGAATGGCCAAAAGGGCTTATCCCCAGCGAGTTTTCCATTTACATTTGATGGCTGTTGGTGAAGAGAAAAAAGTGTTCTGAAATATGTTTTAATTAAAAGCAAACTTTTTTGATTGCGCCAAATATAAGGAGGATGCGCACAAAACTGCACCAAAATCACAACTGCAAACAAACAAACATAAATTTAGTGAAAAACAAAACTGCATAATATATAAAATTGTTCAAAATACAGCCCTGGAATTGGCAAACCAAGCTGCCATCCCTTTCCTCCACAGCTGGCAGAAAATCGCAATGACAGCGCACAAATAGATATTTAATTTCAGCAATTTCATGCAGAGTTGCCCCATCGAGACGCGCTCCCCTCTTCCCTTGTCCGTCTTGCAATTTGCAACGCGCAACTGCCCCTCAACATTTTGCAAGCCGAAAACAAATATGATTTAAATTTGTTTGCTTTAAAACTTTTACTCCCCACACGTACACACACACACACACGGACAACTAACTCGTAAATGTGCCACTGACACACTTCGTACTCTGAGATATTTTAAGTTGAGAAACAATCCAAAAATACCTTTTAAAAACACTTTATTTTTTTAAACCACATTTTGGGTAAATTTTAATTATTTTAAAATTTGCTAATTTGGAATAAAAACTTTTTTGTGTTTTAATTTAATTTTTATTTATTTACTCAACTTTAAGAACCCAAATAATTCCATATTTCTATTTTTTCACCAAATACATGCATATTTTGATAATATTTTTACAATAACAAAAGCCAATCTAATGTTCAATAAAAACAAATTAGGTAATACCTTTAAATTATTAAATAATAGGAATATTTTTTCTTTTTATATATATACATATATATATAAAATATATACATACATATATACATACCTTTACATTTTTAGTAAACAGATTTTATTTCATATTTATATGAAAGCTCTTAGTATACCTTACTTAAGCTTAACATGTTCACACACACAGCCATACACATACATATGCATGTAATCGCATATTAAACAGCCTGTAATTAGGTTTAATGTCTGTAATTAATCTGCACTGATGTTAACATTTTTCCAGATTTTCTTTTGATATACAAATTAAAGAGAATAATGTATCTGCTTTGACTGGTACAGGCGAGTTTTTTTTTTGTTTTTGCTTCTGCAATTATTTATTAAAGCAATTCCAAGAATCTTAATAAACTATATGTCTATTTATTATGGCAAAACAATTTATTATAAGGATGCATGCCAAAAATCAGTTTATATTCCCCATTGATTTGACTATAATAATTGCTCTTCCACATTTACTAAAATAATACAACATAGTTATATATTTAGAAAATAATATATACATATTTATATAACTTGATAAATATAATCAGAGCGGAGCACTCATAATAAATTGAAATTCGAGAATAAATTGTGAATAGCTAAAAATATATATATCAAGCCTAAATATATAAAAGTACTCGCAATCGATAATTATAATAATATTTGCGAATTTCAACAAAGTCCCATTAGAATTTTATTGGTATTAATTTCAGTAAGCTGCCCGATTATATGACGCCCGACAAAATGCAGTAATGCGTTCATTATTAATAAAATGCGAAACATTTGAAAGCAATTATGCTTGATGAACAGTAAATAGAAATCAATTTAATTATGCATCAATTTAGCGCATAGAGTTGACGATTCCTAACGGCTGCCACATTATCAGCAGCATGCCCAAACTCTCATAAATCAAAGAAATTAATATTCACATGCAATCCCCCGCTCCCAACCCCAGAGCCCCCTGATAACCATAGCAAACAGAATACATTGCGCTCATTCTCATTATTGTAATATTTTTAAAAGCATTCCATCAACTGATTGATGCCCGTTGAAGTTTCTTTGTACGATTGGTTTGCATTTGGGTTTTCGCCTTGCTTTCACCCTCTCCATAATTTTTAGCACACCGCATTATATTCACATCGTTTCACAAAAATGTATTTCTATTTATTGTTTTCAATTGTTTTGAATCTCTCCCAGTGGGAGATTTATTCACCGCATGGACTTAAATATCAATTCACAATTGGTTTTTGCATTGACCCATTTTTACCAACTGATACCCTTGTCCAATAATTTCTCAGCTATATTCGATTGCACTGTGCATGATAGATGTTTAATCTTTTTACGAATTATTTTTTTTTGTTACTGTGTTTTGCTGTTAAATCAAATTCCGTTGTCATATACGAGTGGCAAACGAATTATCACCGAATATTGTAGTTGCGACTCTTCAACATGAGAAATAAGTTAGGGAAATAAAGCAAAATCCACTTTTAAGAACTTGTTTGTCTGCCACATTTCGTTTTAGTTTTTAAAGCTAAATTAACTTGATATTTCTGTGTTTCTTTTGAGTACTCATATATGGGTGTTATTTTATGCTGCTGGTGTTTTTTCTTTGGCAATCTTTAAACTTGTTTCAACAAGTTTTCGAGTTTAATAATTAATATTTTTTTCAGCGAATTATTAAAGTTTGGACAGGCTTACTTCAAAACTGTTGAGTATAACTTATATGTATACCCTTTTGAAATCACTTTTTAACTACTTTAAAACCAGTTTCAGCCTTAACTTGGACGCTGAGTTTTTATAAGTTACATAATTAAATGATAAGCTAGAATTACTCTATATTCAACCATTTATATAATAATTTCTGAAAGCACTTCTGCAAATCCGTTTAACTCCGTTCAACATATTATGTTTCTACTTAGTTCTAACTAACACAAAAAAATGTTAACAAATAAAATATATCCTCCACTTTAATCTTCTTTTCAACCAAGGGTTACCCTGCTTTTAACCATTTTTCGACCTTCTTTCAACCCTTACCAGTTCGAGAACATAAATTGTTAAAAAAAAAAAAGTTTCCGATTATTATATATCAATAAAACAGTTTATATTAAAGAAACAGACTTAAAAATTGCAATAGATCTTATGTGCAGTTTTAATAATAACAATATCAATATGATAACTACTTTAATATTCATACGCATATTCTAACTAACCGACTTTAGTTTTCAGTTTGAGTCATTATGAAGTAATTGCAATGAGAGTGGCGAGTGGTGAAAGTTGCAAAAATTTTTATTTTTTTGCAAACTCTTTTTAAAATATGCTGGAAAACGTTTTAATAAAAGCATCAACTATGGTACTTACTTATTTTCCGCACAGTTATTTTATTGCTCGCAAACTTTTTTATTGCAGCTGGATGTGTGTATGTGACTGTGTGTGAGGGTGTACATGTGTGCTTCGTTGCTGTTGTTGCTATTATTATTGTTGTTGCTTTTTAAACATAATTTGAAATTGTTTTGGTTGAAAATGCAACGGCACGCTTTGGCTTTGGCCTTGTCTGACTAGCGGTTGGCGGAAAGGGGAGACGGACGTTCAAACACACAAAGACCACACACACAACACACTCACCCGCACACACACCCAGCTAGCACACACTCAAGCACGCACGCATAGTCGCACACAGGAATACAAAGTTGACTGTGTTTACTTGAATGTGTGCGAGTGTGGGTGAGTATATGTGTGTGGGGCTGCGGGTGTGTGCCTGTTTGTGTGGGTGAATATAACACTTCCGCCTCACTCATGTTCGTCCATGTGGCTGCTGTCCCGTTTTTCACTAAAACAATAGACGATTTGTATATGTGCGTGCTGTGTGTGTGTGCTTGTGTGTGTCTGTGCTCATATAAAATTTTCGCACATATGCCAAGTTGCTTTCAACCATTTGCTGCAATATTAAAACAAAAGTAATGTAAAAATCTTTTCATTTTTTCGCATTTTTTCACTTCATATTCATTTTCTGTTTCATTTTGCCAGACCGCTCGTAGATTAAAAATTGTGCAAAATGTCTGGCATACGAGAATTTTTGGCTGCATTTTCATTCAAGAACAAAAAGCGACACAAATAAAACAACACCAACATCATCAACAACAACAACAACGCCAACTAGGCAAAGTGGCTTTAAGCAATCAACAAACCGTTTGCCTTTAGCCATTTAATGCGCCTCACTTCAGCCAATTTGAAAAAGTGCGCATATTACACAATGTAACTGCAGATATACACTGAGAGAAATGGAATTATTTTTTGTCATTTACATTTATTATCATTCAATTTGAATCAGGCAGCAAAATGGTTTTTCACAAAAACTTTAAACGTTAAATATGTATATAGCCTTTAGGCTATGCGTTCAGTAAAAAAAGAGGGATTGGAGAGAAAGTATAATTATTAAATTTTGTCTATGATATTATATACGTGTAATTTATTATTAAATTAGAACTGAATTTTATGGACAATTTAATGGACTGGCATTAAAGTTTGAGATTTGAGATTTGCAGCTCGATAATTCAGATTCTTTGTGAGCTTTGTGTAAAATACATATATATAAAAAGAAATATTTTTTTTGTAGTTTACTCAATGATTTTTAAATAACGATCGTTTTTTGCCTGTGTTCTTTTATATAGAACATGACGCTTAAATTTCAGAACATTTTTTCTCATTGCACAATTCAGTAGCAGGATAACTGCAATAACTTTCGCGTAGTCAAACTTTATTGTGGTTGTGGAGCAGCTGCTGTTTTCATGATAATGGGTCTCCCCAAGACTCTGTTATTTTTATATAATAGCCTCTGCCACAGTTGCTGCTAACGTTGACGTCGCCGGCGTCGTCGTCGTCTTTGCCCTCTCCACTTGCAGTCGCAGTTGTCATTGTTGTGGTTTCCGTAGAAAAATGCGTATGTTCTATTTTTAAGATATGCAAAATAAGTTGAGTTACTTTAGCATAAAGTGCGCCAAACCCAGAGAACCCTCAGATACAATGCGCAATATATTGCTCAAAAAAAAAGTATACTAAAAATAGGAAGCAAAGTTTTGCAGCACGCAGGAAAATTATATTTCTTCCTCTCTAAACAAAGGCTGAAGGACTTGGATCTGTAGCCCAAGCAACGGGTTTGCAGTTTGCCAGCACCGCAACTCCCAGGACTCCCTCTTGGGCCAGGAACTTGTTTGGCTACCGCCCGGACTCAATACCCAAGCCACATACTAGTAAAAAAAAATATAAGCAGCGATTCAACTGCCACATTTTGTTATATTTTCTTTATTGAAATGATTTCGACTTGCCACAGACACTCACAACTACCGCAGCGAGATACATGAGCTAGTTCCTTTTGGGTATTTTTTAATATTTATAAAAATATGGTAACTTATAGAAATCAAAGCTATTGACTCACTAATAGATCCCATATTAAAATGCTTCCCACATAGCTCAATGTGCTGCTGAGTTCAGTACGGGCCACTTGAGAGAAAGCACGCTTTAAAAGTATTCAGAGGAGAATTTCTCAATGTGGCCTAAAGATCCCAATTATAAATAATAAAATACTTTGTTCCCAATAGTACAAAACACATTTGCTAATACATTTCCTAATATATTGTTTTAATATATATATATCAAGTTATCCGATTGTGTAGTTGACTTTAGAACTTTAGCACTTTGTACAAATACGAAACAGTTGAACTACTCATTATTTTGCAGCCGTTTTCAGCCCATATCCTTTGTGTCCTGAATATCTCATTAACAGTACCAAACAATGGCGGTAATTAAATGTTCATTTTAATTGTGAATAATGTCATTTTGTTATTTGCAATCAAAATATTAATAGCTATTACATTGATCAAAATTGTTAATAACAATTAAAGAGGTACCATTGAAGTGAAGTTTATTTTCATTAATGGCTTAATTAATTTTGCTTGTATAGCAAAATTAAAAATGTTAAATTAAATCAACTTTGATATCAGTTCAATTAAAATACAATCAATTGTTGACATAAGCAAATATTGCATATAAACACCAGCTGTTGCAATTATATATGTAATTATTGTTTACGTTTTCATAGCATTTTTTTATTGTGGTTAAATTAATTTTCCAGACAAAAACTTAAGTCAACCACATTTCAGTTTTCTTGTGGAGTTTCTAAGAACGTTTATAGCATTTAAGAGCTCAGCAAATATTTGCACACACCTTGCTCGCTCCTGGCAAATGTGTTAAAAGCGCCAAAAGGTAAAACAATTGCGATTACTTTCGCCAGTTTATGCACTATAATGTGCGGGCTGGAGAATAGGTGAGGGGAAGCGGGGTCGCGGGGTCACGGGCGGTGTTTCGGTTCGGTTGCATCGTGTGGTGAAAAAGGGCCTGAAAAGAGGCATCTGTTTGAGGCAGAGAGTGCTTTGTATTGCGGCAGCTATTAGTACGCTCTTTGTTGATACCCTGTTGATACAATAATAATCAAGAGGGGCATAATATAAGTTAAATACATTTTCGACCATTCCAACTATATTTGTATTTTTAATCAGGAACCACAGCAGAGGTCATGTAACCCTTTATGTCAGGCGATATAATGGTTATTGTTCCCAAATAGTCATATGTTGAAGGTGGCTGGATTGTAGAATGATTTCACCATTAAAAAATTTTCTTGGTAGCAAAAAAATTGTAATCAATAAAACTGCGAAAACAAACAGAAACTTGTATGTGAGAGGAATTATGAAGCCGTAGCCGTGCTAAATTAAGTTTGAAATTACGGTAATAATAATGGATATCTTTTTCTCCAACCTAATAAATCAATAATTCTTTTTACACATATGTTGTTCAGATAGTTAAAACCTGCTTTCAGGCTAAGTTCCCGTCGAGCACTCTCGTCTGCAACTTTAGCCTAGGTTTATCTGAATACTACGTACATTTTTTTCTTCTCGTATTTAAAGCAATTTTAAATTATCAAATAAAAAATTAAAAGCAATTCGATTTTTTTGTGCAACTTGCTGTGCGGGCTGATGACAAAAAAAAGCACTTCAACGTTTGGCTTTCCATCAGCAAAGCCAATGAAAAAGCGCTGCCCAATTGACAAGGGCCCATTGTGCGTGTTGAGTGATGAGTGTTCTTGTTGTTGTTCCTCTTCCTCTTCTTCCTGTTGTTGCATAAATTATCCATGTGTGTGAGCATGAGATGGAATCTCAGTTTGGCCAATAGCTCAAATCGGATGATAGCAAGTGATAAACGTTCTGACAGCTTGATAGACGTGCCGAAAGCGCCCGCATGCCGATGAACGCCGGGAGTTAAGTGTTGGGTGTTGGCCTAATGGCTGCACATGAAAACCACGCGAACCACATGACGTATGAGTGATAAGAACGGCGCACAGCTGCTCGAGGACTTTAAGGTGTGAATTGAACACACATAAACGAACATACACACACATACACAAACTCGCTTGCGCACTGCACTGCGGCTAATCAAATTTCGCTTCAACAAAACCAATGTCGAATACCCATTTTCTGTGTGCGCCGGGCGCGACCGCTATTGTTCTTGAAACCAGTTTCTGATTGGACTGCAGTTGTTGTTATTCCTCGCATTTGGGCTTAATTATCTGCCTGCAGCCTAACCTTTGGCAGAACACCAGCTTTCATATTTTCATGGGGGGCTGACTTATCTTCAAAGTTTGCTTTTGTTTGCAGCTGTGAAAGCGAGCCGATTTATGTTCAGCCTCCTTTTAAATATGCTAATTTAATTCAGAAACCCAACCTGTGCCCAACATTTACCACTACAATATGTTTTGACTTAAAGATTTAACTGGCTTCTGGCCGATTTAATTAACTTAACACATTTCTATGCACGTCCCGTGTTACGTGTTGGCCCCCGAGTGTTCTGAGTGTCTGCAACTACGGAAAATTAATTAATTTATCATTGTTTTTGGGCCAAAGATTTGGCTCGTGCATACAAAAACTTCTTCTGCTGCGCATTGTTTTTACCACACTTGGCTTATATATCATTAACAATGCAGCGCGTAGGCTTCGACGAGCAATGCCAACTTTTGTATTACGTGTAAGTGGCTAAAATTTGATAAATAACCTCAACAGCTGCCACTTATGAACTTACTTAGTTTCATATCCAGCCAGGCACAACACAAAGCACAAAACTCGACTTGGCTTTAAGCTAGCTGCAAAATCAATATTCCCATTGTCCAGGCAGATTTTGGCTAAGCCCAAACTATGTGTGTGTGTGTCTGTGTGTGGGTAACAGCAGCTCGAGCTGATCTATTTGCTGCCATTTATTTCAATTTATTCATCAAGAGTTGCGACAAAGCAAAACCCAAATTGAAATTAAAAACATTTCAATATTTTTGATTAAGAAAAATGCTTGCCAAATGTTGAACATACTGCTGTCGTTTTCTCGGAATACAAATGAAGTTCGTTATTTGCTTTTTTTTTTGTTTTAAGCTTCAAGCTAAAAATAATTGTCGGAACATTGTTTGCTTTGTTGCAATTGAAGCTTGATATATTTTCTAATAGCAATTAATTTTGATTTTTGAGCTAATAAATAAAGGCATTTTTTTAAAGTTAAAAAGGCTGAAAGAAGAAAATTGTATATCTTTTAAAATTGATTACATTTCGGTCGCAATATTTTTAAAATTTAATAAACTTTATATTTCTGATATGAGCCATTGAGGTGTGAGTTTATTTTGCCAAACTTCAGAATGTTGCAATTGACAATTGAGGTAATTTAAAACACATGAAAAAAATACTAATAAATGTTATTGATTATTATTAATATTCCTAATTTAAACCGGTTCGGTTAAGGGATTTTTAAAGACTGCTCCAGCATCATTTAATTAGTGCAATTCCAACCGCGGTTGAAATTGATAAATTCGCTAGCCTGATTGGAATCTTAAACATATCCAATTCCCAAATTACATATACTGTGCAGTTTGCAGTTTAATCATGACAGAGGTTTAGGAATTTCGCATGTGCAAATTTGTGAAACTATACCGAAATCCATACTCCACATACAGGTAAACACACACGTACACACACTCACACACACGCGCGGGCGATGGTATACATGTCATTGGCAGGTAGCCAAACGGGCTAAAAATGTTTGCTGTGTAGCACAAAGTTTACAAGCTCAACTAAAGCTAAAGCGCTTTCAGCGTTAATTTGCATAATTGCGGTTAATTGAAACGAACACGTTAATAAGTTTGCTAAGAGGAGTCGCTGCAGTGACGCTTCACTGTATGCTCTATGCACTCTATAAGCATGTGTCTGGCGATTTGCATATGGATATTACGCCCTCTCCCAAAATGACACAATTTTGCTTTTGTTGCTGTTGTTGTTTTTTGTTTGGATTCAACATGTTTGCGAATTCGGCTTTAGCCATGTTCTATGCAAATGGGCCATATGCCAGAACGCGCCAGAGTGCAATGGACAGCAAGTTGTAGAAAATGTTGCAAGTGCGGAAAAGCGGAAAAGTTCATGTCCAGCAAAGACGTGCCTTAGTGCAAATGCAAACGATTTTGCCAGCCATAAACCGATTAGGTCATATGAATATTTATGCATTAAACGCGACACAGCAGCCGCCACTTGCAGCTGCCTTGAATGCTCATTTGGGGCGGCATGCAACAAGCAATGAGACTCACACACACAACTATTCAACGACTTGGTCATAACGATAATTTCATTATGTAAGAGATGGGAATTTAAGATTAGGACACCCTTGCATACTGTACTAAGTGTAAATGGAAATTTGAATAATACAATAAATAGAAATGGATTTTAAATATTTAAAAGATTACAGATAGTTTGATAGATAGATTGTTAAAGGTTTTAATAGGATTTTAGAAATTTAATTTTTATATATTCTATTGCTGTAATGGACTTTACAGGATTAATTTATAACATAGCCTATATAATATTCAAGAAGAAAACTTTAATTTTATTTGACTAGAATCTATTACTGTTGAAGCTTATACAGAAAGTATTACAAATATAGAATTTTAAACTGTTATGCTTCAGTAGAACATATCACGGTTCCTCACAACTTTTTTTTAGATTCTGCTTTAGTTAAAATAACTTATTATTGTTAGAGATTTGACAAATTCTATAACTATCTACAATCATTTATAATTTTTAGAAAACTTACAACTGTCATGCTTTTAATAAAATATATCACTATTTAAACTTCTATAAAACCGTTCACTGTAATAGCATCCACAGGAAGCTGCGAGCTGATTTTCATTAAATTAGATTGAAACCTATTGTAATTCTTAGTTTCAATTCCATTTTTGTTTTATCAGTGCCAAGCCCTAAAAAATATATAAGTAATTATATTAACTATTATAAATAAATTACTAAAGCAAGAGATAACAAATTAGAAAAAAACTATGCGTATAATAAAAATCCAAATAAAAAATAATAAATTTTGTTTCATATAAAGACCCAATGCCATTGATTAAACTGATACACATCAAAAAAAAAAAAACCACAAACATTGAACGGTTCATCATATGGTAATATTTGTTTTTAGTAACACTGAACTATATTTCAATGATAAGTGTAGCATTTTGTATGCATATAAGTTTGTGAAAAACCGCAATCCAAATATTTATTGTGATATAGGTAAACATTTCACACTACGCGTAATGCATATCGCTCTTATAACTGGAATATAAGCCCTTTGTTATGTTTTACGCCTGAAACTGTATCTGTACGCCAGCTTGTGCCGATTGCAACTATTTTGCAGTTATGCAGTTTTTTGTGTGTGTGAATCAATAAACAATTTTTGCATCAATATAAATACACTATTTACATTTAAAAGAGCCTTTATCATGTGCACATTGTTCAATTTATTCACTTTTGCAAACAATAAATTGTTACGTCTCGCCTGAATCTGTGGGGAATTCATCAACATAAATGATGAATGAGTTTTCGGACTGGGATGGGCGGAGAACAAAGTAACCCACAACACAAGAAGGGCGAATTCTAAGTAAATTTTCTGACCATGGCCATTCATCATTCGCATTAATGGCCAACTGACCTTGGCAAGTATTAGATACAAAGTGTTCAATTGCCTTGTCCTAGGCACGGATTCGGTTTCGGCTTTCGCTCGTTTGCAGCTGATTTATGCCTTGAATGGATTAAATCGATTTTAATCGTCCCATAAGTGTGCGCAATGAAGTGCTCAATAAAACACACGCGAATGCGATCGCATGGATGGTGTGGGTGTGTGTCTGAGTGTGACTGTGTGAGTGGTGTGGCGTGCTGAGGGGTGACTGTCGCCCACTCAATCTTCTCGAGTACTCTTAGGCACACAAGCTGTGGAGGCGCACTTTAAGCCGGAAGGGTGAAATAGCAACAAACACACACTCAGCCCAGCGTCACGAGTGCTTTGAGCATGTGTGTGTGTATTGTTTCAGTTGATTTGTTCATCGATAAATCTCTTTATCGCCATAATCGTTAAAGTTCATTCGTCACGGACTTTGATTGCTCCGCCAGCGAACGTTTTAGCCAAACCTGGAAGCTAATGTGCACCATGGTACAAGTTCCTATGTATTCCAATAATGGACACTATTATTATAAGAAACTATATATTATAAATATAAAGTTTTAAAAATTTTAAGTAACGAAAGAAAAAAATAGAAGAGAGAAGCAGTTTATAACAGAGATTTTATTTTTAGTTATTTTCTTTTTATTATTATCTGTATCAAATGTTTGTAAACATATTTAAGGCCTGCAAAATTCTACTTTTAAGTATACTGTAAACTTGCATTCAATAGAAATATCTTACAACCTTTTAATATTTGATATATTTACATATATTTTGTTGTATACTTTTTTTCATTGTATTCCACTGTGCTAGCACGTGCTTCCTACAATATTGGCTACTAGGGCACTGTTTTTGTTATAGCTGAACGCACTGAATGTGTTCATTGGCTGAGTACTTATTGTCGAGTTCCCTCTCACTGGCTTTCCACTCGAAATTGTCCCCGCCCGGCAACCCGAGACCTCTTGGCAGCCCCGCGTCCATCATTCCGTGCACCGTGTGCAGTTGAGTGTAATGCTGCCATTGTGTACATGACAAATTTCGAACGAGCAAACAAACAATTTAATAATTGATTAAGCGAACACTTTCGACACGTAAGTATCTGCCTTAGAAGCTTAAATCGGCAAATACAAATATATATATATAAATGTATGTATGTACCAAAAATGCAGACAATTCTTAGATTTTCTTGTTCGAGTAACTGAGTGTATGACGTGTGAAATAAGCTGGCTCTTACAAAATTCTACAACATTTATATTGCTTACACTCTGTAGCATAGTTATAAGTACAAACGTTATTTTAAAACAAAAGCTGCTTTGTCCTCTCAATGAGGTTATTTAGTTTATATTTAATCATTCTTATTCATGCTCATCTTAATATATTTAATGTTGTCATACTTCAAAATTTATATTTTATTTTATTTTATATTTTATTTTTAACTATCCTAAAATTAAACTCAAATAATAAGCACCAAAGCTATTCATGATACACATTCTCATAGAGAAAACAAAGCAGGTTTCAGTCATGCACACCGAATAAAATATGTACTTACTTACTTATGTACAATTTTCACAGTCCACTCGACAGGTGTATAAGAAAAGAAATATCAACATTTTAATGCAACAACACGCTTTCGGACAATGGAGATTCGATAGCTGCCTGACTTTCTGTGCATTGATATGGAAGAGCAGGAGAGCTGGCAGAAGGATGACATCAATATCATACTTCAGTGTGAAAAATAATATGAACTGCAGTCAGAGTTAGTTTTAAGCAGCTGCCGCCACCAAGAGCATTGTAAACAAATTTCCATTTGAAATGGCAAAAAGTTTTCGCCTGCTTTGTAATGTGTTACAAATTTTTTGATTTATTGTAAAAGTTATGAACATTTGTGTTCGAAGAGTTGAACGCGATATGTGCCGACGACAACGCTTATTATACGACTGTCAGAATTGTGAAATTGTTGAATCTGGTAAATTAAACCATACTTAGGACCTACGTTTGTTGCACTTGTTAAACCTACTTTAGAGACCTTTTAAAAATATCAATTAAATGGTTGCAAAAAATTTAATTTTTTTTAGATGTGTCTTTAGCTTGATAATTGGGCTTATCGACAACTAAGGTTTCCATAACATTCACTTAAGAGCTTACAATGTGAAATTTACTCGAAGTATGAATAAGAAAAATGATTTAAACAATTTATAAAAATGTTTTTTCTTTCAACTGTAAGTTGCGTGACCTAAATTTACACGAATTTCAACGTTGTTGCCAAGATTCATATCTCTGATAGAAAAATTTGATATAATGCCATGTGAGCAGTAGCTAAGTATTTATGACATTTTAAATAAACGACAACGACTCAGCCGAGAGCTTGTACAGCTACACCTGTGCCTCCTGTACCACACCACACCCCCACCACCCCTTTACCCGCATCAGCTTCCTGGGGTGCCAAGGAAAAGCAAAACCTGAAACGAGACCATAAAATGGTAAACGCCTTCGCTGGCGCTGCCAAAAAGCGAAAGCAATAAAGACTAAAACAACTGCTTTCGGGAGGTAGCCCGCGAGGGGCAAGGGGCAAGGGGAGTGCCTGGCGTTAAGAGGGCAGGTGGAGCGCATTACTTAGAAAGCACATTGAGCTTGCAAATGACTTTGTAAATGGCGCTCGACAAATATTTTATTACCAGCGAACAGCAACAAATTTACTTTGTATGCCGTGCTCGGCGATTTTAAGCCCCGTTACAATCCATACTTTAATTACGCCCATGAAATTATTTATGTAAAATCTTAAAAAGTAACAAATTCTACTTTGCAACTCTTTAATATTCTATGATAATTAATTATTAATTTTTTGTTATTTATTTATTTTTTAGCAAAAATTCTGAGTTATACTCTTTGAAATAAATTTGAAGAGTTAGATTAAAATTTCCGTAAAAGTTCAAATAGCTGAGAGTAAGATGAAATGCGTACTCCTAAGCAGCTTAACTGTATTCCACTTAAGCTATATTAAATGAATATTCTTTATTTTTATTGTGTTAAAAAAATTTGCAAAAAAATTTGGATGAATAAGAATAGTTCAATTTGAATTTCAGAAGTATAAAATAGTTAAAAAAATATTTAATATATAAACAATTACATTTGGCTCACTTAGAGCTGAAACCTCTTTTTTAATAAAATAAATCTGTTGCTGTGGAACGTGTTTTTCTTTTATATGTGCATTTTTTATATTCTTTTATTTCTTTTTCTGTTTATTAGCTTTCAAAATGCCTCTTTAATTAATTTCTTTTAAAGTTCTCTACATTATATAAATTCCCCATTCCATTTATTCCTGTAATCTCAACTGATTTCAGGTGACAATAGGCGGTGCTCATGGGTTTTCCAATGGCATGTAGCCCACTGTTGGTTATCCTTTTGACGGTTGCCTTTTGTCGCTGGCCATTGTTCGGGCCATTGTTTAGCGGCTGTGCTGGGCGTTGTTTGCTCTTTGCCATAAGCCATTGTTTCAGGCGAGTGGAAAATATTTTGTTCCCCTCTTTCTATCCCAACACGGTTTTTTTGGTTCTAGTTTTGAAGTGTTGGCAGTTGGTCTGTGGTCGCCTTTGGCGTGGTCGGAGCTGGTTAAGCACAGAAACAACTTCATTACCGACAGTCAACAGTGTGGTATAAAAAAACAAAATCCAAAAATTAACGCCCAAAGTTGGGTTTACTTCTTAATATCATTGCTGGCCGTGGCAGGCGTGACGGCATCCTCATTCAGTCTCAGTAACAGTTTCACTTTAATACTCAGTTTGAGTATCCGTTTTCGATTTTGGCTCCAGGCGGGCCCCGGCCGTAGTTTGCATTAATTTCACGTTCATTTCGCGCGATAATCGCATTTCATGGTGGCAGGCTCCCAATTCCCGCAGTCCGGGCTTCCATATTGTTTTAATGGCGGATAACGGCCTTAATGGCATCTATTAAACATTTAATTTATACACTTGAAAATCACATTTCGGCGCGCTCGTCGCCTCCATTTACAGCCGTAAGTGCGAAAATGTTCTGCCAGCTAACTGCCGGAAGAATCGTATTTTATTTGATTATCAACTTTAATTTGATTATGGCCAATGCTAAAAACTGAAGCGCACATTTATAGTGTGCACTGCATCATCAATTTATGCGAAATTAAATTTTACAATTCGCCGGCTAAAAGATCACAGCAATTGAAGTTAATCTTGTGCCTAGACCCAAATAAAGTTGAACCAAGGGTATTACACAAAATAAAAAAAGGCATATTTTTATTTGCCACTCATATTAAATGAAGCATGAATGAAGTCAACAAATTGATAAACAAGTCAAATTGTTACTGTTGGCAGTTGGATTGACTATTAGATACCCTAATATTTATACTTTTTTCCTAATATTTATACTTTTGTGTATATATTTTTCCAAATAAACAATCTGATAATGGTAATTTATTTTTATAGTTTAAAATTAAGTATGTATTTCCTATCTAGATGTAAACTCACATTTTAATTAATATTACCTTAAACCAATTTTTGCGTTGGCTTCATAGAAAGAGAAAATTATTCCAAAATATAAACATATATTTAACGCCCAAAACAATTAATATTTTTGAGGTAAAAGAAATCTATTGAAATTAAAAATTTCAACATTCAACATTTTTCAGAAGAGGTTAACTTGGGTCCGAAATAAATTTTATTAGTATACTATAATGTACTCTTTTAGTCTTTCCCGCACAAAAATATGTTTAATGTTTTTGACGATATTTTTAATACACCCTTTAACTTTCTTTTGCATGACGAGGTATATAAGTAACAACCTTCAACAAATTCTAATTATTCATTGTAAACGCGCAGCGCTGACAGCGAAAACAATGAACGCACTCAACTGTGAAAACTGCAACAATGCACATTCCAGACGCAGACACACACACACACAGTCAGGCAGACAACACGGACACGGAACATGGGGATGTGTATTTGGGAGAGTTTGTGGGGTGAGAGGGTTAGAACACAAAAATGGCGCGTCAAGGGGCAAGGATTTGAGCAATGGAAGGCATCGTTGACATTTTTTACAATTCTCTAGTCGTTATTTACCATTGTTCCAGCTGCCATTGTAAAAAGAGACACAGAGAGAGAGAGAGAGAGAGAGAGAGAGAGAGCAAGAGAGAGAAACACACAGTAACAGATACAGCTATAGAAACAGAGGCAAATGCAGCTGCAGCTGCAGCTTCAGATACAAATACATTCACACATAACCGTATATCTGTTTGCTATGGCAGCAATTTGCAGCATTTAGTACAAAGTCCATTTAACTTTAATGCACTGCAATTGAAGTTATCTCGCAATCCTTTTGCCAAAGGACGATTTCAGTCAGGAACAAATGTTTATATATTGCCGACAATCAGAAACGCATTCAAGCTAAGGCATGCCACTCGCTAGAACTTCGAGTAGATAATATTAGATAATACCCAGATATCCCAGATAGTCGGAGCACAAATGCAACGCCCAACTACGTAACTATTTGCTGACCCTGAACGGCCGTGACAAGTGTTTGGCAGTGCAGCCAAAAATTTGCATCTGACCCACGAGCAATTAATGAATTTTATTTTTGGCGTGCTGACAAAATGTTTTCACATACCCTGTAATCATAAAATATGTGGATGGTATGATGAACGTGTGGGGAAGTATGTAACAGGCGGTTTGAGGGAATTTTTGACACTGGCAAATGCATTTAACTTTGTCTGATATAAATAGCCAATTCATAAAAGGAGTATTTTCTATATTTTTATATAATATATTTGAGTCTATCTATTATATCGGATATATAATTTTTGTATGAAGGCTTTTTAATATGGACGTACCTTACGTAGTTTATATTTACTATCAAATTATATATCAAATACCTTAAAGAAAATACCAATATTACGTTTTTAAAAGTTTAAACTTTAAAACTTTAGAAAATTTAAATAAAATATCCTTGAATATTTGAAAGACTTATTAAATATCAAAGATTATATGTACACATTTTTTATATACTCTTATCTATCAAAATACAGGGCGTTTTCTCATCGATCACTTTCGAATATATCGCTTTTTGTGCGCACTGCGGCACTACTCAAATGCTCACACAAAAACACCAATAAACCACAAACTAAAAAGTATAGGTACACGATTCTAACAAACAGCTAAAAACAATTATTAAGGGTATGCCAGAAAATGCACATTTTGTTGGACAGAAACTCTGTTAATAAATTAAGATATTTTGTATTGAAACTTTTGAGGGGATATATGTACATAGTTCATGCCAAAAGTAGGCATTGATATAGAGTTTAATAATATTGTAATGTATTAGTAGCAAAATTTTCGTTTCTTTTATATGTGAGTATGAAGTTTTATTTTTGTATTTTTTATATTTTTTTTTTGTGGTTTAATTTTGCGCATGCAAATGCAATAAATAAGAATCGGTTTGAATAACGAAATTGTTGCCAGATGAATGCTTTTGAAGGTACCGCTGGGAACAGACGAGTGCACTCAAAATCTCAGTAGTTCCGTTACGGAGACACACGTAGAATAACAGGAGACCAAATGGCCAATGTAGTCGTGAACACAACCTCGCCCATGGCCGGACGCCGCCTGAACCGGGACGTGAGCAGGCTGTTGGCTGCGGGGTACCAAACAACCGTTGACGATGACATGACCAATTTGGATGTGCGCCTCGAAGGTCCGATGGGCACCGCATACGAAGGTGGCGTCTGGACCGTGAATGTTGCAATGCCACAAGAATATCCATTGAAGGCGCCACGCATTCGTTTCGTTACCAAGATTCTGCATCCGAATATTGAGTTTACCACTGGGCTTGTCTGCATGAATGTCTTTAAACAGGCCTGGTCGGCCAATTATGATCTGGTGAATATATTCGAAACCTTTTTGCCGCAATTGTTGCGGTATCCGAATCCTCACGATCCGCTCAATCACCATGCGGCGGCCATAATGAAGCGTTCCGAGCAGGACTTTCGTGATACTGTTTCCATGTTCCTCAGGATGTACGCACTACCGATGCTACCAGGTCAATCAAAGGACAACGAGAATCTCGAGAAACGCTCCTCAGATTTGAGTTTGTCCGACCTGCTATCCGAAGATGATGACGATTAACTGTTGGCTGGTCTTTTGTTTTTTTTTAGCAGTGTGCATTTTCCTTGAACTACCAAATGCTATTTTTTTCTTTTGATCAGAATTAGTATTGAAAATGTATTTAACAAAAGTATTAGAAAGTCTTAGTCAAGTAAATATAAATTTGTTTATGCCAATTTAAACCTTTACTCTGATTCAGAGCAGTAGTCAGGCAAGAAGAATGGACTATACACTGTAGCCGATTTCGATGCATCCCAAATACCTCAGTAATGAATTTTCGACTAAGTATTTCAATTTATGATTCTAAATCCAATTAGATTTGTGTAATATTTTATTATTTCTTAACTCTTGGTTCCTAGCAGTACAATCGCACTTAAGCTTTATTTATAAGACAGACGATTAACTGTAGCATTCAATATGGACAATCTCGAAATACTTATTGAATATTCACGACGGCTTAAAGCCTTGGCTAATTCGCGTAACTCAGCTAATTGCCGTTTGGGCTGCTTTTATAAATTAATTATAGTCCATCCGTTTGTCTACCCCTACATTATTCAAAGCTGTTCCAAAAACCCGGCCAGACTGTAACTAGAGCTTATTTATTGTGTCGCAGTCATGTGGAAATAACGATTTAAATGCGATAATTGCCGAGTCACAATTGCATTTAATGCCAAAAAAGTCTTGAGAGTGTCAATTGCCAAAGTAGACAAACAGCAAATAAATATTTGTCAACTGACACTTATACAGCACAGCTGGCACTCAATGAATAAATTCATTCAATGTATTCATTTGTGTGTCTAGCTTTTCTTAAATTGTTAAATTGTCTTTAATCAGATTACAATATGATATACAAATTAGACCACGCGGAGGAAATTAATTTTTTTATTAACACAAATATTTTTTTAAATTAATATAAATGTATATATATATTTTAATAGACCCAATAAAAAAATATACGCTTTTCATTTCATGAACAAGTAAAATATTGATAAAACTATGCATGGATGTTTCAAATGTATTTATTGATCAAGTAAAATAAAATGAAAACATTTTAAATATTTGATCATAATCGGGTTTGTCTGCTGGCGCCCAGGCTGACTTAATGAGTAAACGATTATCAATATGCCAAATATATATGTTTTATTTCAGACGCTTTGACAATGTTCGCATTTCTTTGTATCTTCCCGAACGAGTTAATTAAATGGAAATTCCTCGTCGTGGCCATTTTTCAACGTCAAGAGCTCCAGTTACCAGTTAGTTCGCATAACTTTATCGTAAATATTCCTATTAAAATTCTCCGACTGCCACATAATTAGCCATAGAAATGGCGCGTCGACTGCTGAAGAATGATGGAAGGAAGGAAGCGAATGAAAAGGGTTAAAATTCCGTAAAGCGGATGCCACTTTAATCTTTAAGCCCGATTGTCAATTTGGTCATGGTTTGTTTAGTTTGGATGCCATTAGGGGTACTCTTTCGTATTTTTTTTCTTTACCACAATGCAGTAGCAGGCAAATCAATACCCAAGGACTGACAACTATGGCCCACTGAAAAACACGATAAAATGAAAGTTGTCTGTTGCCTGAAATTGGTTTAAATCGTCGAAGGAATATTTGCCATCAAACCCCCCGTTGCCACATTTCCACTTTGCCACTTGCTAATGCCAATGACGTCGCTGTGCAACGTTCCACACTGATGCGCCGCCAACAACAATGGGCCAGACAGTGGGACAGGCAGTCAGCCAGTTGATGGGTTGCACGTGTAGCAAAAAAAAAAATATATAAAATGAGAGGAAAAAAAAGAAGATTCAACCGAATTTCAAAGAATTTCGTTTTTGTGGCCCGAATTAATGCAATAGTCGTTTTCAGCTTGAAATGACTTTTTCGAGCATTTCGACATCGACATAGAAATGATGCCGTTAGTGGAACATTCCATAGAAAATTACATCGTCTGCATGCAAATGACAGGAATCTAATGAATTGTACACACGCATCAACTCAGATGCAACATGTTGACATCGATGATCCGATAAGTTAACGCCTGACTGAATGGAACATTCAACTCGCAAGGTTAAAGAAACTGGCAATAGTATTTGTCTGTGCACTTGAGAGCTTTTTGTGTGTGTGAGGGTATTTGAATAGTTATTCGATCTATTAAAGCATCCAGCAATGTTAAAGCTGTGTTTTTGGCACTTTGCTATTTAAGTTGGTGGATATTTGAGCTGGTTTTCATATTTGCATTCTGATGATCCAATGGATATGTGTATATTATAACAACTTTCACGACCTTCGCCATACGTTCATTTGTTATCCTATTGCACAAGTGTATTTATGTATATAACTATCAGATCATCCTTTACCAATATAGACGTATGTGAAGCTAATGGTAAGGGAACTCATCATTCTGATATTATCTTAGCTTATATTATTATTATGCTCAATTATATTGGAAACATATCAATTTAACTATATATTCTAGACATTCTTATTCCTTATTAGAATATTCCTATTAACTATGTTGGATACAAATATCGTCTCAATTTACTTCTTTCATATGTTTTACTTCCTCTATTTATAAACATCCAATTAGGTACAATAAAATCTTTTTTATATTGCATTGCAACTACTTACGCCTACACAAGTGTACAACATGTTGAGCTTATTTATTTTATTGCGCCCCAAGCTAAAGTTTCTGTTAATACATAACAGAGTACTTCATGTCGTTCAACTAGGGAAACACTTAGTATATATACACTATATATAAATAGACGGCATTCATTTGAAATCCAGACCATGCACAATAGAAATTAACTTAGGTGTACAAGTAATAAATATTCTAATTGAGTACATTTCGTACAAAAGTTTCCCATGCAAAAGCACAAAAATACTTGAAGTCCATTTAGTTGTCTAGAGGTTCGCTCAGCCTGAATGCTAAATGCTTGGAGAATCATTTCGACATGTTTCAACGAATCAAGGGCTGCTAAGGCGACAGTCGACAGACGAGAACTTTAAATGGTTCAGAGGATTCGACTGCATCGCTCGCTAATTTATTCAAGTAAATTAACTCAAGCTCTCAATGGAGCTTGGTCTTAGCAACAAAGATGCTGACGGGCGGACGGACGGACGGAGGCGTCTCCGCCCGTTGGTATTGCGAAAAGCAACTCATTAGCATATTCTAATTAATTTATATTATTCCAAAATGCACAAACTTAATTGCTACGGCCACTTAGTTAATGAAATTGTAGTTCAACTCCGGACCGTGAGATTTCAAAACTTTATGCGGCTGCCAATGACGATTTCAAACTGTCTCTCACTGGGCTCGAGAGTTTCTTGAAAGTGTGCAGAAGAAATGGGCGCGTGACAGACACGACACGAGCACTATGCACAAGAATACCAGGCACGCACGGTCAAAACCAAAGCAACGTAACACAAAGAAGGAACTTTCAAAATATATGTTTTTTTTTCAAAATTTACTTAAAAAATGTTTCCAATACTTTCATAATATGTATCTTTCAAGTTCTTTTAATAAAAATGTGAAAGAAATAATATTTTGTATTTGTAGTAATTTCATGTTCAATAAAGAATATTACAAATGCAAAGATATTTTTTATTTTATTACTAATTTATTAAAGTTATTTTGCATTACAAATATTTATTAATCTGTCTCATTTTTAAAATTTCCAACATTTGAGCACAAACACGTGCCGTCAAGTCGTGCTTGTGCCTGTCACCCGCTCATCTCTAGTCTGTAGACAAGAAAAAAATCTAAGGCTTAATATAAACTTTTAACAAGAGTCACAGGAAACCAACATAATTTTAAGATGACACAACATTCGTAAGACCCACTCCCCCGAGTGTGTGTGTGTGTGTGTGTGTGTGGGTGTGAGGGTGTGCGGCCTTTCATAAACAAACGGCAAAAGTAACAGGCTCGAGAAGATTTTGTTGGCAAACAAATTTTAGCAACTCTTATGGGGTAGCCGAACAAGAAGATCTCGAGTTACGTTGCGGCTGCCAAACTTCCAGGCAGACAGAAACTGACACACACACACACACACGCACAGACAATTTGCATTTGCCTTACGCCTGGTAAACAGATTGCGTATGCGCCCAGTTGTCTGTCAGCCCAAACGTCCATTCGCCCGACTGGCACTTTGTCACGAATAAAGTTTGAGTGTTTGCAAGTTATTTCAGTCGAGCTCTGCGTACGATTGTCTGCCTGTCCGTCCCTCTGTCTCTCTGTGTGTCTGACAAGCGACGACACATGTTTTCAGAGTCGTTTGGATCTGCTTTTGACACAATGCGGCCGCCTGGCAGCTAATTTATGCCGCATAGAGCCTGAGCCCGGTTTTCGGCTGAAAGCCGAGCACCTTTGTGCGCCTGCATAAATGTCTTGTTAATAACATGCGCAGCCACATCTATCTTGAGCAGCCGCCCCCACACACTTTACTTGAGGAGCGGTGCCAAGTTTCAAGTTTCAGCCGCCACCAGCATGTCCATTGTTGGCTTAGACAACTGCAACAATGCTTACTTTAAGCCAACGAGTGCCCGATGATACCCATTGGGCGTGGAATGCACAATTGCCAACAGGTATTGTGGCAGTTGTGCTATGCGTCAAGTACCAGACAATTTAAGGGGCATTCTCTAAGGCGAAGACTCGAGTGTTTAGACACTCTAAGGTAAGCTGTTGATTGCTCAAGTTGAAATCAGTGCAAATTAACAAGAAGTGTTAGTTTATATATAAAGTCTGAAGCAATTACCACATTATTTACTTCACAAAAATAGTAAATAATATGAATAGGAGTTCATCCTTGCTTTAAAATTACATTTCTATTAGCTGCTCCTTAAAATACAATTTAAATGTACTTACTAATCATTATTCTTTTAATTGCTTGCATTATAAAAGATTAAGTTTGGTTAAATTTTTTGCCTTTTTGTTTATCATTTCCAAAACAGACCAGAAAATAAAATAATCTCTTAACTAAACAGCTGTCAAATATATCCCTTGAAATAAATTAAAGCCAGAAAAATCAAAAACCAAATAACTTTTTAATAAGTTCAGCCTCAAGTTACACACAAAGAAAATATTTATACATTTTATTTACATTTAGCTCATTTAAAGCACTCAAAATGTGATTCAATGATAAGCAAATGTCAAAAGGCATTTTGCACCGGAGGCGTTTAGAGCCCCAATTTTGTCAGAACACACGTTCAACAAAAATGACTTTCAATGTAATTGCCAATAGAGGGAGGGCAGCAAAGTACACAACAAAATAAAAATACTGAGAAATTCGTTTTGTGAAACTAGTTTTCAGTGCCAAGAGACGAAATGCGATGAAGCGACCTTGAATGATTCAGGCAAAACAGGGTGTTCCAATTCAAATTGCTGGGTGAAAGGAGGCTGTGGAGACAGCCAATAAAACGGATGTCGATAAATGAGATTGACAATGACAAACATGAAATCGAATGCAGTAAGGTTAACACAAAGATGAAAAAATGCCAATTGTGAGTCGATAAAAAGCTCGAAAATAAAATCGTGCTGAGGTCAAATGCCAAACGTAGGAAAAGCAAATGCAACAGCAACAAAACCCCAAACGATAACCAAAAACCAGAGACCTTAAAACAAAATGAACCCAGCAGAGTGACAGCTGAGCGTCTAGGCTAACAGATGGCAGAACATTTACGGGCCACTGTGGCCATGTGTCAGCCGGTGCCCAACGATTCCAAAGAGCAGGAAAAAAGTATTACGTTCTTTAGTAGAGCGTAGGCGACTGGAAGATACCCCGCACTTATTATATATTAAACTTAAGCTATACTCCTCAAAACTTGTTTTTTGGTGGAATGCGTAACCAATAGAAAAATATTTTGTTTATCTGTAAATGACAACTCTTATATTTATCATCTAGGTAGGTATATTTTAAACCAAATTAGGATTTGAATAGTAATATTTAAATATTTATTTATCATTGAAATCATTATACCCTTTTCAATTACTTGCATTTCGTACAGGGTATTTAAAAACCAGAGAAAATCAAATGACAACTGAAATGACCAAACGTCAAGTGCACAAATATTCGTCTTGGTCCCCATATGCTATAGGAAACAGCTTGCTTTCACCTCTCTCTCTCTCTATTTCTGTCGCCCTGGGTTTAAATGTGAATTAAAGAATTCCCCAAAGGTCCGCAGCTGAATAACACATGAAAGATGGCTTATTTGCTACTAGTTGGCCACTTATGGGTAGCACAAGGGTGTGGGGCGGCGGCAAATGTGCAAACATTGGCTTAGACAGCGCCACTCGCCACTTGCAGCATTTGCCATTTGCATAAATCAAATTTGAATATGCATCGCTGACTGGAACTGGCAACGCCAGCCGCGAGTTGGTCGAGCGGGGAGTGGTGAGGATGCGGATGCGGATGCGGGGAACAAGCTCAAAGCAGCTGCACAAACACGTACGCTCGCAGTTGAGCATGTGTCTATGAGTGTGTGTCTGTGTGTGCGAGTTTTGTGCTTCACCTGTCCTCGAACACGCACCAACTGAAGAGCACGCACCAAACTTACGCACACTCGCACACACACAAACGCTAATGTGTATGCGAGTGCAAAGTAACAAACTGTGAAACTCAACCACCCGACAAAAGATAATAAAACGATTACTTCTTTGTGGAATACCCCCAGTCAATTTAAAATTGTGTTGGAACTTTTCAGAAGTATAAATATTTTCTCTTTTTTATTTTCTCACTAACTGATGTTCCGTGCGCATTTAGTTTTTTTTTAATTAAAAATTTTCCGAATTGACCCATTATCCACTAGCGAAAGTGTATTTATATGAATACACAAACTTTTTCTAGGAATGCCTGCAAACCAAAAAATGAATAGTTATGAAAAAAATGAAAGATAGTTCGGGTTTGGCAATTACTGATATTGTTACTGATTTATTTAATCCACTTCATAGATTTCAGTAAATCACTTCATTAGGTGGAACTATTACGAAAAAACGAAACTTCTTTGTGATTTGTTCGGCCAACATAAATAAACTTCGCCAAAATGTTCATGGTAAAAAAAAATGTACCGTAAATCAATAATTTTTAATTAAATTATAAAAAATGTACAAATTTTTGACTTACCTTGATATTAGAGATATCTACGGTGTATTTATAATTGTGCACTGCTGCCTCAATGGATTTTTGAATATATTGTTGGGTGGATTCTTTGCACTAGCGGATACATTAAGATTAAACTTTCTTTGCTCATTAACGTTGCACCCACAAACACTTAAAGTACATTAACACAGGCGAGTGCACACTGGCGTCTCACATAAAGCAAAATACGGCTGCAATTGTCATTCGCGAATTATGCAAATAAAACTTAAAAAAAAATGGACAGTTTCATAGTTAATGATAAAAACGTATTGATTGACGTACCTTTTTCGCAGAGGTCCAGTTTGAAGTCCCGAACCTGACCTAGAGAATTAGGAAGATGATGTGAATTTTAAATAAATTTTAGTGGGCGTGCAGTTTAGGTACAGAGGCGTCTATTGCAATGTTTTAAATAAATAAATAAATAAATCATGGCCATAAATAATGGAAGAAATTACAATAACTAACAGAAAAAAACAATTTTTCTTGAAAACAAAAAAAAAAGAAAACAAGTGAGAAGGCTCCAGTACCTGACTTCTAACTTCTAAACTAAGAGCATAATCTTGATTTTCAGGGCTTAACAAAGGCATTGAAATCTATGTATACACCAAAGCCCAAGGAGCCCAAGGGGAGGTATCCAAAATCCGAAATATTCTTAAGCTGCGTATGAGCGCACATGTCGAACTAAATTTGGTGACTCTAGCCCTTAAAGTCTAGGAGATATACTAAGAAAACTAAGAAAAAAATTAAAAAATTAATTTATATCGATTTTTATCGACGGTGCAAAATATCGACAAAAATGATAAACTCGTATTGCGTTTTGCATTACAGAATCTACAGTCTTTTAGTTTGAGTCTCTAGCTTTTGTAGTTTAACTTTAAGATTGTGCGAAATATTAACATTTTATCGATTTGCGATTTGAGGTGTATCGACATGTTATCGATTTACCAGCCTACCAATGGGCGTGGCATAAAAATCTCAACAATTTGTCTGAAGCAGATAAGTACAAGTATATATATAAAATTTAATGTCTCTATTTTGAATAGCGGCGAAAAATATTACGTTCATCATTCAGACGGACGGACAGCATGACGGACATTGCACAAAACCAATATACTCTTTTCACTTCGTGAACGAGTATGATAATGATAATATTCAATAAAAGTCCAACATATTTCCAAACAAAAGTGTATTATCTTTTATTATATATATATATATCTATAGTTATCATAAATCAAATAATTCCTTAATACGTTATTACTATCTTAAAATAAAATTATAATGTGTTTTAAACAATAAATGTCAATATTGCTACTTATTACAAAAGTCATCCTCTGTTCAGTTTTAGTCATTTAAAATACTTGCATAGATTACGCAATCATGTGAATTCGGTTGTTCTAATCAGTTCTATAACACTTTCTTAAAAAGAAAAATAAGTTTTGGATCTCTTAGTTTTTAGCTTGGAGCTGGGTAAAACTTGGAGGCCCAATCATTTCTTTTTGTGCTTGTCTGTTTGGGTTTCCTGGGATACGCCGGTCGCATCTAAGAAAATTAACGAAATTAAATTGAATTAAAGCAATACAATGCAGTATGGCATGCAGATCATACCTGTTGGTTCCGCGTTGGGAGGTTGTGCTTGGGATCTATCAGGATTTGTTGGCGCTTCAGTTGGATTTGGTTGCGATTCATCACGATTCGTTGGCGCTTCAGCTGGATTTGGTTGCGCTTCGTCACGATTCATGAGCGCTTCAGTTGGATTGGGTTGCGATTCTTCAGGATTTGTTGGCACTTCAGTGGGATTCGATCGCGCTTCATCAGGATTTGTGCGCACTTCAATTGGAATTGGTTGCGCTTCATCAGCATTTGTTGGCACTTCTGATGGATTTGGTTGTGATTCATCACGATTCGTTGGCGCTTCAGCTGGATTTGGTTGCGCTTCGTCACGATTCATGAGCGCTTCAGTTGGATTTGGTTGCGATTCTTCAGGATTTGTTGGCGCTTCAGTGGGATTCGATCGCGCTTCATCAGGATTTGTACGTATTTCAATTGGAATTGGATGCGCTTCATCAGCATTTGTTGGCACTTCTGTTGAATTCGATCGCGCTTCATCAGGATTTGTTGGCACTTCAGTGCGACTTGATTGCCATGCATCAAACATAATCAGATTAGTATCACGTAGATATGAATAGGTTCGGCCATCGTTAGCCACAGGATCGCTGAAAGTTTCAATAAAAGGCTCAAGTATGGACGTAACAATTGAATTAAAAGAAAGCCTCTGCGCGGGGCTATCTTGGATAGCGTCTTCGGGTTTTTTACTATCCGCCCCCGTTTTTGCGGCAAACGGTGTCATCATCTCCATAGGGAACGGATAGATAAGCGTGACTCTGCGCTCATTGGCAATCGATGTTAGGATCTGCAAGTGTCGCAACTAAGGAGATTGCAATGCAAGTAAGTATGCTATCTAGTCATATCCTTGAGTCCGCTCGTACTTACTTGCAGGGTAATTTTATTTTCCATCATCACGTCGGAAGCTTCCTTCAACGCCTGCGAAGCCATGACCTCTCCTTCCGCAGATATGATCTTGGCACGAGCCTCTCTAAGCGCCTCTGCCTCGCTTGACAAGGTCCGTTGAAGCATCTCCGGAAGGTTAATGTCCTTGCTGTAGAAAGATGTATAAGGGACCTGCCTTAGTCTTGGAATCACGAATCTTACATGTCGACACGTTCGATTCTCACTCCCCACTTCGCGGTCGCATGATCCACAGCTATTCCAATCTCTTCAGATAAGGATTCCCTGGAGGTTAGCAGCTCATTGAGTGTTTTAGAACCCACAACATTACGAAGCGTGGTTTGCGCTATGAATATGGTCGATTCGTGCACATTCGCGATTTGGATTGTCGCGTGCATTGAGCCTTCGATATAGTAGAAAACAACGGCATCGACGCTTATCGTCACAGAGTCCTTGGTGATCATTTCCTGTGTCGGAATCACCTCTACTCTAGTGCGCAAGTCCACTCGTCCATAGGTATCAATGCAGGGCAAAAACCAGACCATACCCGGCCCACGTGCGCCCTTCCTAAGTGGGAAAAATTCTTGCGGAACAATATACCTAATCTATTCATTGAACATTACCTAACACGGCCTAGGCGAAAGAATATAACACGGTGATATTCATTGACTGTCACGTAACAGAAATATAGGCAAAACGGAAAGGTGATCACAACGAGAATCCACGATAGCACAATGCCAATAGACTCAAACGATGATTTTCTTTGGTTTTCAGCTACAAAGGACAGAGAAGCATATCTTTGGATAGGTGCTAATTTAATCAGAGTTTTGGTTCAGTTACTTGTTCTAATATATTGTTTTCCTCGTTGACGCTCGGGTGGTTGATCCGCTACGTTACCGTCGGGGGATTGTATTTTACTTTTCTCTGCGTTTTGACTATCTATATTTTGCTGGTAACGGGGATTTGGCTGAATATACATAACGAACAATTTTCGAAACTATGTGAATTTTAAACATACTCGCATTATAGATTTGTTAGTGTCTAACAATTCTTGGAGATATTGATTAAAAAAGTTGTAGTTACTACGAAATATTTCCGAAAGGGGTTTCCCAGACAAAATATATATTTATACCCAGAGCCCATTGAAAATAGGTAAAAGGGGTAAAATGGTTTTGTGCAAATGTTTGTAACAGGCAGATAACGTATATATAGTATATATATTGTTGATCAGGACTACAAATTTTTAGGCATATCCGTCCGTCTGTATGAAGATAGCGATCTTGAGAGCCAAAAGAGCTACAAACCTAAATTTTTTGAACATAGATTCTCCTATATTGTCACAATTTTTTTATATCTTGCTCCTTTTCCTTAATATCGATTATAAAACTCGGTTTTCTTAACACATCGCAATTCAAGTACTACATCGTTGCACTTTGGATGCTCTTTTAATATCCAGAGGTTTTAATTATAATCATAAGATTAGCTTAGAAGTTATTCAAGTAAAGTGCCGCCAAGTAAAGTGCGCAAAGGCGGTTGAACTGTATGTAATTGTCGTTACATACAGTGCGTTGAGGATATCTCCTAAGCGTGCGCTTCCGACTAAACCAATTAAACTTATTTCTAGTATTCTCATAAAAAAAAAACATTTCAATAAAAACCCACAAAAATTTCTTTCGTTTTTCCTGACTCCCTCCACGCATTTTGTGCCCAATTTTTAACTTTTGTGGAAAAGCTAAGGCTCCTTATAATATCCAGCTTAATTTACATTTGATTGAGACGAGTCGTCAGAATTCTTTTCCGTTCTGGACCCAAAAAACGGTATGAAAGTTCCTAAGCCACTAGCACCTCCTTTTTTCCGCGCCTCAAACGGTGTCATCATCTCCATAGGGAACGGATAGATAAGCGTGACACTGCGCTCACTGGCAATCGATGTTAGGATCTGCAAGTGTCGCAACTAAGGAGATTGAAATGCAAGTAAGTATGCTATCTAGTCATATCTTTGAATCCGCTCGTACTTACTTGCAGGGTAATTTTATTTTCCATCATCACGTCGGAAGCTTCCTTCAACGCCTGCGAAGCCATGACCTCTCCTTCCGCAGATATGATCTTGGCACGAGCCTCTCTCAGCGCCTCAGCCTCGCTTGACAAGGTCCGTTGAAGCATCTCCGGAAGGTTAATGTCCTTGCTGTAGAAAGATGTATAAGGGACCTGCCTTAGTCTTGGAATCACGAATCTTACATGTCGACACGTTCGATTCTCACTCCCCACTTCGCGGTCGCATGATCCACAGCTATTCCAATTTCTTCAGATAAGGATTCCCTGGAGGTTAGCAGCTCATTGAGTGTTTTAGAACCCACAACATTACGAAGCGTGGTTTGCGCTATGAATATGGTCGATTCGTGCACATTCGCGATTTGGATTGTCGCGTGCATTGAGCCTTCGATATAGTAGAAAACAACGGCATCGACGCTTATCGTCACAGAGTCCTTGGTGATCATGTCCTGTGTCGGAATCACCTCTACTCTAGTGCGCAGGTCCACTCGTCCATAGGTATCAATGCAGGGCAAAAACCAGACCAAACCCGGCCCACGTGCGCCCTTCCTAAGTGGGAAAGATTCTTGCGGAACAATATACCTAATCTATTCATTGAACATTACCTAACACGGCCTAGGCGAAAGAATATAACACGGTGATATTCATTGACTGTCACGTAACAGAAATATAGGCAAAACGGAAAGGTGATCACAACGAGAATCCACGATAGCACAATTGCAATAGACTCAAACGGCTTGCCTTTGCCGTCACCTATAAAAGACAGAGAGGCATATCTATCTTAGCATAGGTGCGAATCAGAATTTCGATTCAGTTACTTGTCTTAAGATATTGTTTTCCTCGTCGGCGTTTCTGCGTTGAACCGCCTTCGGAAGGCCTACGATCGTCTTTAGCTTCTGTTTCATTGTCATCATCATGTTTATGTTGTTTATCCATAACGAAAAATTTTGCAACTCAATATGAATATAGAAAACGACAAAAGTTGACTTTCCTACATTAATTGTTTTAAAAGTCTTTGAGTTATTGATTCATAAAATGAATATGTTTTACAAAACATGAAATTGGTTGTATAGGGATTTTCTAAATGAGGTAATTTAAAGCTAAACTATACTTTATGTGTATTAACTTGGCTAGATTAAAGTACTTTGCTGTTTCTTTTTTGAAATGCAGGCTGCGCCTACAAGTTTGCATAATATTTTGAGAAAAGTAACTGAAAACTTTTAGATTTATATGCAATTGCATTTTAGACAATTTCACAAAAAGCCAAACTTTGGGAAAACAAATAAGAATCCTTCGAGGCGGTTGACTCGACGACTAGATGCCCTATAACTATTTGATGAACTGCTAATAAATGAATTGAAAGTGAACCGACTGAATAGTCATAAATTTAATGGCGATAGAGACCCGACTTCTATATTAATGCGCAATAGATCAAACTACCTTTTAATACATAGAGCATAGAGTATTAAAACATTATAAAGAAATATACGCAATGGTCAAAAGTGTCCGGAAAAATGTGGGGGTCAGAATGAAAAAAAAAAACTTTGTCACTGAAAGTTGCCAAAAAGTTGGCAGTCGAAAAACTAAAAACTTTTGTTTTCTCGCCTCCTTTTTTTATGGAGCGACAAGCAAATGGCAACTGCTAAAAGACAAAGGCCAGCGAGACTATAAAGGGGCGAGAGGGGAGTAATAACTTCGGAATGACTTTTGTTGCTTCCTTGTAATGCATTGTCTCTCTCCCTCTCGCTCTCTCAGGCAATTTTTTCACTCCGTGACCACATGTGCCAGCCCGAAAGTTTTTGTCCACCCGCTGTCAGATTCATGCGACCCCATCATAAAGTAATTTATGTGATTTTCCCTTCCTTTGCCCCATCTCTGATTGCGAATGCAGCGCCATATGGTCAGCAGCAAGCAGCCAGCCAATTGTCTCCGAGCCGGTCACATGTCGGGCAGCAGTAGAATATTACTCTATTATGTTTCGGACTCATCAAATGGGCAGCATTCGCCTAATGGGTGGCATAAAGTTATTAGTCCACAGGGATCGCCTGACCGCAGCATACGATGTAATTCCATGAACTGACTAAATGAATGTCACATCAGACTAAACTAATCCGTCATTGTCAGCATTTGTAATGGGATACACACTCACACATATATCACAGCATCGGTATACGGGGCACATGGATCAAAGCCCTCATAATGCACTTCAGCCAAAGGGAATTTAAATCAACTTTTGCTTTTACAATTATTTAATTACAAAGTTAGAGACAATTAACGACATTTATATTTTACTAATGTAAAATGTAAAGTGTCCCACTAGGAGATACTCAACATGCGTTTGTAATTAGTTGAAATGAAGTTGCCAAAGTTTGATTATCCTTTAATCCTATATAAGTAAGCAACAATTAAAATTAAAACTTAGGTTAGGCAGAAGAGTTTAAGATAAGCTAAAAAATGTTCAGTTTTCTTTTAAATCAAGTTACCTTCTGAACTGTTACTATACTTTTTTCTGTTAAATATGAACATTAGTATATATACACTTAAGCATTCAACAACTAGTTCCTAAGACACTTTAAAAGTAAAAAAAAAAAAATAGTTCTTTAGCAAAATGTTAAGTCAAGAAAAACATCATGCGGAAATTCAAGAGGCTATTCGACTGGCTCAGTTAGGTGGGTATCTTTATATACATACACATATATGAAATGGAAAAATAAAATAATGATCTAAATCCTATTTCCAACTAGATTTCTCCTCGTTGCGCACTACGCTCATAGAAAACGTCATGCGTGCGATGCAGGACGCCTTCGAGCGCGTGAAGATCTCGTTGATATTGCCAAAATTGATTATGGACCGTGATGCTTTGGTCAAGGTACTATCTGGTACGGAGTACATGATGGCTATACGCCTCATCGACGACTTTATGCGCAGACGTGACATTATACTGAGGGAACAACGACCGCCACTGATGGACCACGGCATGGTCAAAATAATTGATTACTTTCAGCGGAATGCTTCGATGCACACGCTGTTTCCCGTATTCATGAACAAATTGAACGAGAATGAGCGTAAGCTTCTGACCACCTTTAGCAAGCTCCTCGACCTATCCAGGACCCATCTAGTTCGCGATGCGAAGGCACACATACAGCAGGAACGAGATCTGCAGGGTGTCTTTAAGGAAAAGGAAAAACTACAGATGGAAATAAAGGTCATTGAGGACAGAATGGAAACGTTCCGGGTCGAGGAGAACTTTCAGGCAACTGCCAAGGCGGCATATTTGGCCAAAATCGACGAGGAAATGAAAGCGAAAAAGGAGCTGCACGATGCGAAAATTGAACGTGAAACGTAAGAGACGAAAATCCTAAAAAGAAATAAAAATAAATATTAATATATTTACTTTATATCATTCTAGAGAATTGTGTAACCGTGCTGCACGAATTAATGTTAAGATCAGTCAGGATAAACAAACTGAACTGATTGAAGAGCTAGAGAAGGTTAGATTCGAGAACGACAAGCAAATAACATTCAACAAAAAATTAGAAAAAGAGGGGCGTGATGAAAAGTAAGTAAACAATAATTGTATATATATATAAATAAAATCACATCAAAGATGGCCAACAGAAACAAATTGCAAATACAGCTGCAGGGCATTATAAGAAAATACGATACTGTGATCGGTGAGAAAATGATTGAGAATCTGGACTTGACAGAAAAACTGAATGAGGCTACGGAAAAGCTCAATGAGTTTATGGTTTCCTATCGCAAACAGGCGGCCATTTACAATGAGATCGTTGTTAAGCGCGAAAAAGAAGAAGAACGCAAAAAGCAACAGGCTATACTAATATATATGATGAATCGAGCCGCAGTCAAAATTCAAAGGTATTGGCGCCAATGGCGTAGACACTTGCAAAAGAAGAACCGACGTGGTGGTAAAAAGAAAAAGTAATGGCAAAGAAAAGTGAAAAATTCGCTAAGTTAAATGCCGAAATAATAATAATAGAAAAATTCAAGAAAACGTAAAATGTGATATTATATCAGAAAATAATCGGCCAAATTATTCAAATTGTATGAATAAAAAAAAAATAACATTTTTACAAATATAATGTGAATTTGTATTATGTATTTGTAGCCAGAACACGATGTTCTCGAATCGAATAAAATTCCATGCTAAAACCTAGTAACCAAATTAAATGATGCTAGCAGTAAACGCATAGTTGTTTTAGTTTTACAAACACAAACACTTTTATAGCAAAACTTCATAATTATTTTTTGTTTTTGTTGTTCTTTGTTTTCATACACAATGGAGCTATCGAGGGCCACTTTAATCTTAGAAGCATCTTCAATGTCCGTCGATCATAGGCAACCGATTAAATTGAATGAGAAGCATCCAAGCATTGAACGAGATACAAATATTGGTGGGTAATAATTGAGAACTTGAAGGAACTCTTGCACTCAAATTACAATCGATAGATATGTCCGCTATTCGCTCGACACAAATACGTTGCGTCTTAAAAGTGATTCTGGACTCCATAGAGCGTGTGAAGAGCGCTCTATTGCTGCCAAAGCTGCTAAAGCACCCAACTAATTTAACCCAAGTGTTAGCTGGGACCAAATACGAGCCAGCCATAAAACTGGTGGAAGACTTTATTAGCCGCCGTGATATTATCGTAAAAGAGCAGCGACCGCCATTATCTGATAATGGCATAATTAGGCTAATTGATTACTTTCAAAGCAATCCGTCAATATTCGAACTGTTCCCTAATGTTCGGATGACGGCGGACGATCTCAAATTGCTGATCACCTTTGAGCAGCTGTACAAAATCGTCAAGTTTCACCTGCTGCGTCAAGCCAAGCCGGAGATCCACAGGGAGCGCATTCTGCACAAGGTCTACCAAGAGAACGAGAATTTCAAGGCCTACATCATAGAGCTGCAGGCCAGCCTATCCAGAAAGCTGGCGCAGGTGCGCTGGAAGACGGCTGCGAAAACCGTTCTGCTGAAAAAATGCGAGCTAAAACTGGAGGAGCAGAAAAATGCCATTTTAATGAAAGTGCAAAACGAAAGGTGTGTGTGTTTGTGTAAAAATTCGTACCTTTAATACTTACTCAGCTTACTCTTCCCAGTGAAAGGTGCCAACGCATAATACGCGAGAGCCACAAGAACTGCTTGGAAAAACAAAAATTGCTGGAAGTGGAGCTAGAAAACTTGACTATCGAAGACGAGATGCAAGCTAAAATATTTCAACGCGAGGAAAAGCTTGCACGTGACGAAAAGTAAATAAACAATAGCCATAATCTAATCGGAAATTTAATAAAAAATATACCTTAATTCCCAAACAGAAACAAAGTGCAGCTGCAGTTGGAGGGCGGTTTAAGGAAATACGATCGTGTAATGAGCGAAAAAATTATTGAGCATTTGGATATTGATAAACTATTAAACGAAGAGCAAAAACTGCTGGATCACTTAATGATCACCTATCGCAAAGAGGAGACCATTTACAACAATATTGTTGTTAAACGCGAAGAGGAAGAAGAGCGCAGAAAGCAGACTGCAATCATAAGGTATATGATGAACCGAGCTGCACGCAAAATACAAATCTATTGGCGTAAATGGCGCAAAGCTTTATTAAAAAGGCAACGACTCGACGCCAAGAAATATTCGTTTACCACGCAAACTAAAAAAAAACGAAAACGGCGCTAAAGTAAAGTAAAAGACACTGAAAAAAATTCTTGTGAATTATGTGCATTATTGTGAAGATAGAAAGACAACAATGAGCCTACGAAAATCATGTCAATCAGAACTGCTTGAAATGATAGTCTTAAGCTCATTGCTAGTCAACGAAAAGTTAGAAATAAATTGGATATAATTATAAGGGAGTGGTTGGGCTGTGCCTGGGGTTCCTAATATGCAATCTATTTACAAACATCAGCGCATCTGCATAAACTATTTATTTATGTATATGAACTAAAATAAGAGCGCAAAAATTTAATTAATGAAGCGACGTACAAATAAGATGGAGATGTGGCTCAAATAGCGCTGGCAAAAATTCATTGAAATTACCAAGCGTGAAATGAGCAGCTGTCACTGGAGCACAAAGGACATTGAGCAGACAGGCCAGGACACGCAAGCACACATACACACACAGACAAACACATACTGAAAGCGAGACAGACACGCAGACAGAAGCTTGACAGCTTGAGATAGAAAGCGAATGGCAATTTGAAATTTCATTAAATTTCCCTTTTTCCACACTGAGGAAAAGTCGCGACATGGAAATTTCTCACAGCTGTATTGACATCGACCTCAACAGGCAACACCAATACACACATATATATATATATTTAATTTTCCACAGACATGCAAAAAGAAGTCAAGTCAATAGCTTTGCGGCCTGTGAAACCTTCTATTAAATTAAATGATGCCCATCATTTGCCAAACATTTGAACTTCAAGACATTCGCAATTTAAATGTTTCAGGGCAGCTGTGCTTCTTTGAATTCCGTATTCCGTGCATTCCGCTTTCCCTGTGTCGCCATAAATTAAGGTTGAATAAGCGACGCTTTTAATCTAAGCTAAGTCAGGCCGAGCCTGGACACGGCCTGGACGCGGCCTGGACACGGCCATTGTAATCAGCACATTGTGCTCTCAACATAAATCCAGACAACTCCGATAAGTCCGGACTGCCACGGCTGCACATAAACACGCTGATGCAGTCGGAAAATGGTCTGGCAACGCTCAGGCTATGAGAGAACCACATCAAGCGCAACCTGAAAGATGAAAATCCCTCGCTTCAAATGGATTTGCGCGCTAGCTCGCAAAGTGCCGGAGCGCAAAAGATGCCGTGACTGGGCGTGGTACAGAAAATCCCCTTCCATCCGCCCCTTTCGAGCTAAAGGACGCGTAAATTTGCCAAGGCAGAAAAAATATGCGCAAATGTGTTGGCATTAACAATGCCTCACTTAGAGGTGAATCGGATAAAGAATTCACACCAGATAGACTAAAGAAAACTTACTATCCCTTCTGGTAAATTGACTCCGTTGGAAGCTCATAAATACCTTTAACACTATGATATAATGTAATGCATAAAATATTATTTTATGATAGTTTCGCTGTTGAAGAATATGAAATGCTAGTTTCCAGCTATTTACAAACTATGGGATATGGATTATGTGAATAATTATAACCAAAAGCTTATCTTTATTCAATTTATTGGAGTTTATCTTACGGTTTAAGACAAGTAATTAATAGGATATAACATTTGTCTACGGAGATGTCCAGGTGAGCGATATATTTACAAAAAATTAAACACGTCTACACTAGCAAACAATCTAGTGTCGAAAGCATATTCAACCCCCAAAATTTCTGACAGTAGCTTAGTTCTTAATTTGTTAATATCATTAATATATTTTAAAAGACAAAAAAATTTGTGATAAAAAAACTAATTTTTCAACAATTATTCCTATGAAGCTTATGATATAGTAGCAAAAAGCATGACATCTAAAGAAAGTTTATTTAGCTAGCTTCAAACCTAAAACATTAGTTCACATAGCACAAAAGATAGATAGATATACATGGTAAAATATAGAATTTTTTATTTTTTATGAGGTCGTGTACGACTTTTTTAAATCATCAAACGGTTGTAAATTCTCACTTTCCACATAAAATTCACTATCTAAGTAGCTGTAATGTAAATTTACCCAAACTTTTAAAACAACTTTAATAAAGCAAATAGCTCTAGAAACAAAAAAACTCAGATCAGCTGTATAAAGTTAGCTTATAAGCTTTTGTAAATTAAGAACATTTAGAACAGAAAACAGTAACAATTGTGGCCTAGAGGCGTACTCCTGACCAAATGCTGAATGAATATTTCAGCGTGTTGGTCAAAAATGTTGCAATTTAGTCAGGCATGAAATACTCGCTGCATTTTATGATTATAAGCACGATGTTGTTTGGTTTCAGCCAAACGAATAGAAGAGGAATATGTGCCACAATTTATGGTACTCAGGCACACTCACAGACACAGGGGCAGCTGCACATAAGGCAACCACTAACGAGCCCATTTGGCTCGTAGCTATTGGAGGGATGCTGACGTTTCCCATTCATGTCTTACACTTCATTCATTCTTCGCGTTCTCAGTTCTGCATTTGTGTGGTGGTCTTCATCTCTCTCTCTCTCTCTCTCTCTCTCTCTTGTGTGGGCATTGCATTCAGCATACAATCCAGCCTAATAACTCGCACTGGGCCCTGGCATCGGGCTAACCACATGCAGTTCCCAAGTTCATGTGGTATGCGCGTGTTTTTCGTTTTCATTAGGGCCATGGGCCAGACGAGACCCAGGACTTACAAGTGTTGCAGCTGCTGCACATTGTGCGCCGGCCATTGGTATTGGATTTGGCCAAAAAGCTATCATCATCTGCAGGTGTTCGGCAGGCAGCCAACCAGGATCTAACCCTAACCACCACCCTGTGGCAGCTGCTGTCGGTCGATTGAGCAGTTAACAGCAATATGGCTCAATTTACGCACAAATAACAGCTACCAATGCCGATTTTAGCTGGAAAGCAAGTGCACTTAGAATTTTGTTATTCCGAAAGTTGTTTTTCGCGTTGCTGTTAATTGTGTTTATTTATTGTTAATAAGCTAAGTTGAAATAACTATATTTCTTTCTATGTTTTAAAGCTGAAAGTTTACATTGATCTAATGTTCTTCCATTTGATACATCACTGCGTAATAATCGTTCATAGTACACAGAAGTCATTATTGTTATTTTGGAAAAATGTAGAAATTTTATATTTCGTAGGAGCGGGGTTGGGCGTGGTCAACAATGTTCAGTTCGATCTTAAGAGAAGATCACCCAAATACTGTCTGCCAAATTTGGTGACCCTACTATATATTCCAAATATGGAGCCTCTAGCTCAAAAACTGTGGCAGATATAGACATTTCCGGTTTTTTAAGGCGCGTGCGCGGGGGGCCGTTGTAGTGGGCATGGCCGGGAATTTTTTGCAGGAGGTCATCCGCAATTTACATACCAATGTTTGTGACACTAATTTTAATATTGTGGGAAATATTCAACATTAATCGATGTGCGATTTAAGGTGTATCGACACATGTTATCGATTTGCCAGCCTCCCAGTGAACGTGGCACAAAAATCTTAACACTTTGTCTGAAGCAGATAACTACAAGTATATATTCCAAGTTTCAAGTCTCTATCTTCAATAGCGCCGAAAAGCATTGCGTTCATACGGACAGACGGACAGACAGCATGACGGACATTGCACAAAACCAATATACTAGTTTCACTTGGTGAACGAGTATAAAAATACGTCATTTGTGCATTTTAATTTGCATCATGAAACTGTGTTTGACATGTCCCTTTATTCTATGAGCAGGTTTCAATTATTATTTTTTTTTACCCTGAACCTTTTAAAAATGGGTACAAAGGGCATAATGGTTTTGTGCAAATGTATGTAACAGAAGGAAGCATCTCAGACGCCAGAAAGTATATATATTCTTGATCAGGACGACGAGCTGAGTCGATCTAGCTCTGTTCGTCTGTCTATTCGTCTCTCCGTTTGTCCGTCTGTATGAACGCAGCGTTCTCGGATACTATAAAAGCTAAAGACTCAAACTAAAATACTGTAGATTCTGTAATTCAATACATACTACGAGCTTATAATTTTTTGTCCATATTTTCCACCGTTTCACTAATATTGATAAAAATCTATTGTAATACCTAATTTTTTCTTAGTTTTCTTAGTATATTTTCTAGCCTATAAGAGCTAGAGCCACCAAATTTGGTTCGACATGTGTGCGTGAAGCATACGCAGCTTATGAATATTTCGGATTTTGGATACCCAATTCAAATACTACAGACTTGTACTTTGGTTTGTATAGAGATTTGAATGCTCTTTTTACGTAGTAAAAATTTCATTAAGATCATGCTCTTAGTTAAAAAGTTATTCACGAATTTAGTTTTCCTCGTGGGAGCCAAGCGCAGCGGCTGAGAAACGCGCTGCCTGCTGTGTAAATTTGTGTATGTGTGTGTATGTGCAAAGGGGTTGAAATGTATGTGAACACAGGGTTGAGGGCATCACCTAGTCGGGCGAGCCTTACTTGTTTAAAATTTCAATGCTTTATTCCATTCGCTTTCAGCTGAAAAAATATACTTAATGGGTTTTGCCATGCCGTGAAAAAACGATTACTTATATTTTTGGTTTATCATTCAATTTTTTTGCCGATATTCTTACACATTTAAATTTTGTTCCATTCTATATAATCCATATATTTATATATTCATTCCATCTTATCAATCATCAATTTCTCCATTGCTCGTTATGAAATTGTTCACATATTTTGTTTTATATTTTTATTTTTAGTTGAAGTCCTTCCTCGTTTCATTCCACATCGTTCCATTTCTCATGAATTGTACTACTTAACTTAAAAACTCCTTTGTGTGCTTAATTTCTAAACAAGCTTTAAAGGAAGCTTTTAGTTGAGAATTTAAGTGAATTTATCATGACTTTAAGATATCCATCATTTGATCCTTTCCACTCTCTTGGACTTCACAAAAGCTTTAAAGTTATTAATATAAGTAGGTTTCCTCTCGCCCTGCGATACTTTTGTGTTAATAAGACCCAAGACTCTTTCAGCACAACTTAATCCACTTAAACATCTTCCTCCTACCCTCCATTTCTGTATTTGCCCCGTTTGACTGTCTGATTTCATATTGGGTAAAAACTCGCACAGCAGCCGAGGAAAATGAGCAATAAAATGGTTTAATTGGAATTCTAAACAAATCGAATTGCATGTTAATTTCAAATTACCAAATGCTGCCGACAGCCGTCGACCGAAAGACAGACCGACCAACCGACCGTAAAACAGTCAATGGGAATAAAATAAACCAATTTCCCGCCGCATTGCTGGCGGCTATATTGGCGATAGACCGGGATGGCGGCTGCAACCGCAGGCGCGGATGTGAAAGTTGCGCTTCACATTTTTGCCCTGAAATTGTAAACTTTTGCGCCCAAAAGTTGTATAAATGTGCGGATTCGGAGTCGGAAGCATAAATTTCGATACAGCCAAAATGTCACGCATCCGCCAGGGTGACCAAAAATGCAGCGCGCAAATTGAAACAGAAACAATTTCAAGCGGTTTGCATTTGCGAGCAGCGTACCACTGTCCCGCCCCGCCCCGCCCCGCCCCACACAGACACGGCCTGTGGCACATTTCAACCCAATTTTTGGCCATGCACGCTGCTCGTTGAGCCACGTGCTTTTTAATTGAGCTCAAAGCGCCCACATCTAATTATAATTGCCGATGTGTCCTTGTGGCGCAGCACCTGTCCCAGCTGCCACCACCGGGCCATATTTCAATGCTATCTGGCAAGTCATCGTCACGTTTACAGGTATTATCATCGGGCCGGCGTCGACGTCGGCTGTGTATGCTGTCAACCGTCAACGCGTGCTATTGCGAGCTTGTTACCAAAAATTAGGATCTCGGCGAGTGCGCAAATTCCATTTTTCCATGTCAGCTTTTGACACGGCGTCGCGTCGCGTCGCGTCGCGACTCCGCCCATGATGAAAATACTTGCTTCCTGCCAGTTGCCTGCCTGTTGCCGCCAACTTTGCCGCGAATTTAGTTGCACATTTAGTTGAATTAGTTTTCCACTTGCCACCAAAAGTCTGCAGAACAAGAAAGAAATTGCGTTTAACTGATTGCTACACTAGAAAATATCCTGTAATTTTGTTTTTACTCTTTATTATTTATAGTTTTATCTATTCTTAAGAGTAACATATTGATGTTTTTATATTTGCATATATTTAACTGCACATACTGATATTTGATATCCCGTTAAAATGTTTAGAACAAACTGAGCCCACTTACCAAATTTTACAAGGCAGCTTTCATAGTCTTTGAGCTATTTGAGATCAGAAATATATTTATTTGATAAGACAGGCGTTACAAAGTGTTTTAAAAATGTTTCCTTAACTTTCAAAATACACCTTTGGACCCCTTTTAAATAATATTATATTCTTCTTATAATCTCCTTCTAAATGTTTAAGATATATAAAAATCTAGCCCAAATACTTAAACTATTTTCAATTGATTTTTGCTGAGGATTAACATAAACAAGGCTTTAAGATGAGTAATATTTTTTATTGCAACAAAAGAAACAGCTCGATCCTCCTAAAATCTCAAGAAACCCTCTTTAATCCTTTTAATGGGTACTGTAAGGCTTGCCTATGAACTAGCGCAGATATCGTTGAGATAGGTTTTGTTTTTGCAAATACGATATGTAACATATATATATATATATGTGTGTGTGTGTTTGGAAAGTTTTTCGGCTGCATGAAGCGGAAAAAGCGGATAATTTATGAGCACTTGTGTACTTATACATTTTCCAGCTTTACGCCAAGCATTTTTCATTAAATAGTTCTTGCAGCATACAGAAATATTTACATCTGTATTATTTAAACATAACACAGAAAACCAACTCAAATTTTATTTTATTATGTCATAAGAAATTTTTGTACGCTCTCGAAAAATTCCATCTATAATTTAAGATAGTTCAAATGAATTCCGTATGTAAAACGAGCCCAGAGAGCGCCGCCTGCAATCACTGGCAGCGCGAGGTATGCGGCCGGTGTCCGAACTGGAAATTCGATCAGGATCAGGATCAGGATCACATCAGCAGCGCCCCCGCACACAAGCTAATGACAATCGATGAATGCCAGCGACTGAAGCGCGAGCTGCAGGCCTCACTCTTTGCCGACAACCGCGGCGTTAATCCCATGACCTATCTGCTGCTCTTATTCTTCATGGTCTTTTGCATGTCGCTAACCTTCTGGCTCCTGGCCAAGGCTTTTGTGTTCACTAAGCGAACGGAAAAGCCCGGAGAACTCATCGAGGTATGCCCGGATCGGCAGGTGGGCGGACGTGCCTCAGTGGATAACATAATGCAGCAGCTGCGCGAGAAGTGCACAGCATCCGCCAAAATGCTGAGATCGGACGAGCTTTATGTGCCACCCAAATTTTGGGATAGCTTTACCATTAAAGGATTTGGCGGGAAATCGAGGCATGTCGAGCAGAAGCCACAATCGGAGACGCGAGTTGACATCGATGACGCAACGGACACGGATGCATCGGAGGAGACGAGCGATTTGGAAACGAGCGAGAGCTTGTCAACTGAAGCGCACAACGAGAGCGAGGATAAAGTCTCCGAAGAGGGCTCGGGCGAGGAAACCACAAGCTCAACGAACTCAACGAGCGACCAATCAGAACTGAGCACAACAAACGAGGATCAGACTTCAATAACCATGGACATAAAGGACGAGGCACGCAAATGCACAGATGCCATTGGCAAAATGCCAACCAGTTACGGGCCAACAATATCGAATCCATCAAATGGCCAAAGTCGTGGCAAAATGCGCTGGGCCAACTGGCTCAGGCGCAACAAACAACTCGATTTTGAGGCATAGTCGGTCTCAAGTAGGCCAGGCCAAATAATATACAATAAGATAATATAATCGACATATGCACAGAATGAATCCAGTTTGCAAGCAAAACATCAACAGCGCCGAGTGCCAACAGTGGATGAGTGAAGTCTTCCAACACTGCAATCGCATTCTGGCCGACAGGCAACTGGAATTATGGGACAATTGGTGGCTGAACGAGCCGCCGGTGCAGTTCTATCAGATGCCACGCCTCATGTCCGCCTACGACTGCCAGAAGCTGAAGAAGGAGATCGAACGCGAGGTGGCCTCCGCCGTCATTGGCAATGCAGCGCCGCTCGTACGCTTCGACATGGATGATTTGGAGTCCGGCTGGCGTATCGTGCTCATGTTATTTATTATCGGTTTGGCGCTGGGCATTATTGGCTCCATGGTCTGGCTACTGAACAGCACATTGCGACGCATTGCGGCGCCAAGGTTTAGGGATTGCGAGCGTCAGACGTATAACAGTAGAAATTGCTCCAACCGCTCGCCCAGATCGTTCATCTCGTTTGGCAACCCATGCCATCCGCTGACGCGTTTGGGTCCCTACCGAGGTAAGAAGGTTGTGGTGCCGGCAGGTGCCTGCAGCGCATCCAAGCGATAACTCTTTGAGCCCAGTCCCAGCCTCCACCACTAACAGCGGTCATATGATGGCACGCGTGCAGCTAACGTGTGACCAGAAATGGTGCAATACCGAAATCCGAATCAGAACCCAAATCCAAAAAGCGCAGCCAAAAATAACGACAATTAAAAGGGAAGAAAAAAATCAGTGGTGGTTGTGCTCAATCGCGGGAAAGATTTATGAAATGTGTTCCGCACCGATTTTTTTAAACTTGTTTTTTTATTGTTTTGCGGGCCAACAAGCACGCAGGCAAGAGCAGCAACAAAACAGTCGCGCATATAAATAACGCCTCCTGTCAAGCACAATGGCAGCTAGTGAGAGTTTTGTTGCTATACATACTTATATTTTGTTACATATACATTTTGTTAGTATAAATAAATATTTTATTTTATTAAATTTGCATTATTTTAATTATTTTGTTTCACTAAATATATGGTCTAAATATGCTAAATAAAAGTGGTTGCCCACATTAGCATGCTACACAAATTGCAGATTTAAATATTCTGTATATGTAAATTTATGTTGCCTGCTTTTTTGGGCACACAAATTAGGAGCACAAATATTAGTATTTGATTGAATTATAATGTCACAATGTTGTTTTTGGTTGTATTAGTATAAAAACAAGTTATTATTGAAATATGTATGTCCATCTTTAAAAAGGCATTAGTATTTTGTGTCATTAAAATTATAAATGTAGCCTGATTAAAAGGACAAATTGTTGTGCATTAGTTCAATAAGATTTTGTGCTAGTAAAATTATATAATTTAGCTAATATTACAAATTGTAGGTATTCTGGGTATTGAACAGAATTTGTAAAGCTTACAAATGTAATGCAACATATTCAATTATTATTTATTTCATCATTTTCAACTAAAGCAAAAATGTTACAAATTTCTTCAACAAATTTCTTATTGCGCCCATTGTAAACGTAACTGATGATTAATATGTATATTCCAGCAATTCATAAAAAGGCAAAAAAAAACGAGAGCAAGCCAAGTGTTGTCGCTCTGGCATCGTATCAACATTTGGCAGGCAACCGGCCTGTAAGGCCGTTTCTAAACTCAAAATGCGAGCAATTTTCACAAATGCATCGGAAAATCCGAAATCACAGGGCGCGTTGGGACCAAAAAGTGCATAAGATTAGCAGTATGGGAAATTGAATGGCAATCAATTGAATTTAACTGAATTGAGTTGCGTTGCGATTGAATGTGCATTTAAATAAAATGCTAGCAAATAATTTGGTTAAATGCGTTTGATATTTATGTTTATGATTAAATGATTGCGCGACTGTTCCACAGTAACAATTTATGAGTTTCCTTCCATTTTATTTTCGTTGTTTTATTTTACGAATTTATTTTTAGTGGCCGCAACGTCCCAGCAGTAGCAGCAGCATCAGCATCAGCAGCAGCAGCCCCGACACTTAAATCACAGACACAACTGTAGCAAAATTGAAAACTTTTGCTATATTGCTATATATGTGTATGTAACTATGCCATATGTATACGTGTTGTGTGTTTGTTTATATTTTTAATTCATTGGACACTGCAGCTGCCACAATTGCAGACCCATATCCCAGAAGCAGACCCAAAGCCAGTGCCAGAGACCGGGTCACGGCGTGACTTTGATTTATTTGTTGGTTTTCATGCCCAAATGGAATTAAAAGTTTAACATATAGTGCGTTTGTGCTTTAACGGAAAAGGAAAATCAACAACAACGAAATCAATTCATGTAATTGACAAATTGATTTTAACTTTAAATGTCAATATCCATATGGCATTTAAGTGAAGCTTTATTAACAATTGCTATTTCGGCTTATGTCAAAATGTCATCATAAATAACGCGAAAACTCACCGCAAACGAGCGTGTTTATTATATCTGATATCATTTTTTCTGAATAAATATTTATAACCGATTTATTATTTCTTGGAGTATAAAACGCTATTTTAATTTTATGAAAAGTGGGCGGTTTTTAGCTTAACAGGCAAAAATGTTACTTCATAAGCATTAAATAAATTCAATAAATTCGTATGTAAATAAATGGAAAAAAATGTAATAGGACGCAGGAACTTATTCAATAACAAGAATTACACAAAACAGAAAAACAAAATGTTTTGATGCTAAAATTATTATTTTTTTTGTTTTTACAAAAAAATGTATATTTCTTTCAAACTATTTTAAGAACACCTAAACTTTAATTTGACCATGCTTTCAATTGCACAATTTAATTACGTCATTTATGATAAATCCAATTTGAAAGCTGTCAAAAAAGTTGTCTGAAAAATAAAATTGTATGCTTAAATAAATTGTAATTAATTTGCATTTAATAACAATGAGCAATTTTCTGATGATTTGTGCGATGACAGCGACTGAGTTGTTCGTTTTGCGAATTTCAATAATTCCAATATGCATAATTCACAAGATGCCAAGCATACACTGCAAATTGCGATTGCAAACAGTTTTGTCAATTAGTAATATGGTGCCAAGGGCTGCTTCCGAAATGAAATTGGCATTCATGGTAAAACAAATGGAAAGGGACCATAAGCGAAATATGTTTAGTTGAGTTTGTGGTTGTGTAGCAGTAGTTAAATTTTGATTTCAGTTTTAGTTCCAGGCAAACATTAAGACTCCACATTTTGTGGCTTTTGGCCAGAGTGTGATAAACGACCTGGTGGTGAGGAAGGGGAGGGGCTACAACTACATACATATATGGTTGACTTTTATGCAGCTTTATTCTTTACAAGATTTGACTCGTTGTGGCCAGAACTCATTAAGCGAACATGGTCTGGCATTGTGTACCCCTCCAATCCGCTTGGACCCTTGGCCAGTTGCCTGCCTGATTGCCAGCAACCACTTCAACTAAAAGAGGGACACTTTGGGAATGGGGTGGTGATAAAGGCGGCTTGTCTGCAGTATGTTGACGTGAATTTTTATACTTGAGCTGATTTATTTTCATGCCTTCGCCCTGGGCTTTGGTCATTGTGCACGCTTTTGTTGTTGTTGTTGAAGCTCACATTTCAAGAACTCAAACAAAGCACGAGCAAAGCTGAAAAGCAGTATGGAAAATATTAATAATCCACCCTGTCTGCCAGCCTTCTTGTTGTTTTCCATGGAATTTATTACAGCCTGCCTTTTATTTATGCGTACGCAAATCGACTTCCGTTACCAAAGCAATGGGCCACATTGCATATCTTATTTAGCACGCACTCCCACGAAGGTCGACGGGATTTAAGGAAAAAAGATAAATACAAAAAAAGGAAATGAAATATATTATGTACACCTGCACGTTTAGAAACTGACAGTGCAATGATTACGGATAAACACATATTTTGCATTACCGAATCGAAAGTACACATGGCTATAAATTATTCAATACACGCTGCTTATGTTGTACTTTTTTCCAACCTCGCGTTTTCAACCATCGATTCCACCAAATTTGTCAGCGTCATGCAAATCGTGGCGTAGATTCTTACAGGGCATACCAATTCTAACTCTAAGGAGCATCATCGTCATCGTCATCATCATCGACATAGCAGAGCTGTTGGGTCCGTCCGTTCTGATGGATGTCGATTTCATTGAATTTGAATTTCATTGCACAGAATTATATGATGGTTCAAGCATATTTGATTCATATATCTCAGTCAAATATGTGCTGTACTCCAATAAAACCAGAAATATGCTGTACTTGTGGCAGATTCATTTATAAATTGAATCCTCTTTGGATAGCATCATTTTGATGTGTGTGCCAATTTTTTTTAACCAAAAAAATTTAACAAAATCTGAATAAAAACAAATTCTGTTTTACCTTAAAATTTATATACTAATACAGTTTTTATCCATAACTTTAAAGTTCTATAATACATCTTAACAATTTTAATCAATTCAATATAGTTTAACGAAAGAAACGATAGTTTTTATTGAAGTACAAACACCTTTTTATATACATATATATTGGTTCAAATTACTACATTGAAAAAACTAAAAAAATATATTCAAATTGTATGCAACCCTGCTTGATCGTTTCAGTATCTATTATCAATGTATTAAAACTAATTCCCAAATAAATTTTAAATTAAACTGCATACATAAACTATGCTAGAATGTTTGGATATTTTATTTAAGTAAATTTATGTGCACTCTTATCACCGTTTATCAACTAATATTAATGGCCCATTAATAAAAAATTAAACATATATTTTTTATGGCAATTAAGAGGCTATTGTTTCGAACTTCGGCCTCAATTAGGGGTTAACAAAAGAGCTGCGAATCGTTTTCATTATGTGCAAATCAGCTTTTACAGCAAATTAGCCAGTCAAACGGCAGAAACTTTGACAGACTGTCGGGCCAGACGCAGACACGAGTTTGCCCTGCGGTTCTCTAAGAACACACTTACATGCGCTTACACCCTTACATACATATGTATATTTGTAGTATATATGTATATATATCTGTATTTATAAAGGGGGCACATACAACTTTTCAACCGGCTCTGCTATGAAGTGCGGCGTAGGGTGTGCGGGAAACCGCTCTTAAAATGTCACAGGGGCCAAAAAACTTTGGCGGCCACAGAAGCATGAAAAAGCCAAGGAAATTCAAACAAAAGTGCAACAACTTTTCAGAGGATGACAGTGTTGCCACATTTTTTTATGCGTGCTGCCAAGCCCCTTCCACCTCCCCCGCACTCTTCCGGCCCCATCGCACATATAAAATCTAGAGTTGAGCTTTCAAGGACTTCGCTTTGTCTTTCATTAGACAGGCGGCACATATGCTGGTTAATATCTGATAAAATGAAATGGAGGGGGGAATCCCTACAAAATGAATATGTTTAAACCTTATTTTCCAGCTTAATTAAATGTTTTATAAATTTGATTGGGTAACCGTTTAATTGGTTGAGCGATTAATGAAAATGTTGGCAATTAAAAACTCGTTTAAGCCGCTTGGCTGGCTGCGGTAAACAGCTTTTGTTGTATGCAAATATAAATGTGGCTTAGTCGACAGCATTTAAGGGCGCAAATACACTTGATCTGATTACCAGGTCGATTCAGACCCTTTTGTGGCGGGTATTTACTTGTATATTGTGCGAAAATTGGCGCCTGCTTCGGGACTAAGTTGACGGCAACTTCTTAATCCGCAATTGGGCAACGCCCTTGGCGCCATTCGCAGTTGCCGCCGTTCCTTTCCGGCGCAACCTACGTCGCGTTCATCGAGGCCCGCAAGATTTGGTATGACATACAAAACTCTCACTGTCCAGCAAACCTCAAAAGAACAGTGTATCTGACATTGCTAAGCCCAATATTTCCCTTTTGACTTAATCTCCATTCTAAGACCCACTTTTTGCAAAGTCATCGTACGAATGATGTAACTGCAACTAGCAGCAGCATCAACAGCAGCAGCAGCCAAAAGTGTAATTGGAAATGATTCTGTTTCACTTGGCCACGTTCCATGGCGGGATTTACTTTTGATTTCGGGCGTATTCTATTTCAGTTAGCCCACTCCCCAACTTCTCAATGTGTTATTTGTTTTATAAAAGGGCAAACTGTTGCATGGCCCGAGCGGTTTCCTGCACTGCGCATGACAGTTCCCATTCGCAGCGCTCTGTTAACCGATTCGACACTGTGAACTGTTCCCAGTTTTTGAAATCGAGCTATTTTGAAATACCTTTAATGACGTATATGTTGCTAAACAGCTCTTAATTCTATATGAAATCGCATATTATAATATTTGAAAATATACCAAAATATTGTTTTAGAGTTAGTCCTTATTCAAAATATTTTTCCTATTCAGAAACATTTTTTAACTACTTATAAAACAATTTTTTGGCAGGGACAGTTTTAGTAAAGATTTTATATTTTCATTTCAGATTTAATTTAGATATTTTAATAAGAATTATAATGAATATTTAGCTATACTAAATTATAGACATTGACCCTTCACTTCAAGCTAATTAAATTGTTATTGGCATCGGTTAATAGGTCATAGTTGAGTTAAGTATCAAATCGCTTTTGTCACTTTGCTAATTAAACCTTAACCACCTACACACACACACATGCACATGCATCAGGCCACATAAACGATGTTTTCAACTGAGGTTTGTTTCGGAATGCCAATGAGTAAATGCTGCCTGAGGCGTGGTTTATTCGTGCCTCAGTGCCGCTGTCTAATCTCATTCATTTTGAATACTCGGGCACTTATGTTAACACAATCGCAGTGACCTTCAAATAAAAAGCCGTGTAATATGCCGTCGACTGTTTTTGTTTCTCCGTCTTCATATTTGTTTTAGCCTTTCGCAGTTGTCAATGAAGCTTTACGTCGAAAAAATCGCACGTAAGACGCCAGCAACTGCGCTGGGAAACTAATTAAAAAGTTTTCCTGAAAAGATGGTCAGGTCCATGCGAAGCTGACTAAGATTAACCATAGAATAAAATGTAGTTAACGATAGACATAATTACTCTTCAATACAGAATATATTACACTAAAAAGAAAATAAGAAATAAATTTAAAAAATTAAGGAATATCAATACATTTCAAAAACTTAAACATTTTAAAACATTTTTAAATATTTTCTTCATTTTGCATAAGCAAATTTCTGAAGTTTTAATTTTTTGGATTATAAGTATTTAAGAGCCCTGGTCGTAAAATCAACTCAATTTTAAAATTCCAGTTTACTAATTTTTTTTTGAAAGATCTGGAAAATATTTGGTAATAAAGATATAAAAAGTATTTATCTATTATCTATTTTTGATGTTGTTTATGTTGGGTAAGCCTGAACATACAATATTTATTATTTTTATAATTGTGGAATCAATTAATTTATTTCTAATGCTGTTTTTAACGTCCTTTTTCTTACATCCCTTTTCATCGGCTTTGTGACTTACCTTTTCTTTAACTTTTAAACAAATTGGTATTGAAAACTGATAAATAGTCTTTGCTTTGCGGCAGCCAAATTGAAATAAAAAGTGCAGACTAGACGATAGAACTCGGTTTTCTTTAGCAAAAAATGCAATTACAGAAAATTGAAAGAGCTTTGGAGAAAAACAATTGATCAAACAAGTTTATTGAAATTTAAGATCAGCTGCAACAAAAACTCAATTGCCTAAGTTCCAGTCGATTTCCAGGCAGCTCAGATGCAATTTTCATAACATTTTCCATTTATTTAACCACTTCTTTGTGCAGCTTTTTATTTATTCTAAATGGAATCCTCTGAAAATATTACTTTATGCAGCTCCTCAGCTATTTTAGATGCAAGCCAGTGTGCCAAGCCTAATGCCGAGTCGGCTGGCAATGAAAATGCTGCCTTAAGGCGCATTATGTTTTTGCTGGTCTCTCGACCAAGGGCCAAATGGGACAGGCGACGGTGCTCCTCAGTCGAGTGTATTGACTTTTCTTTGCTGTAAATTGGGTACGTGACTTGACAATACGTTGACGACAGGCAACACCAGCCGCATGAAATGCAAATTCGGCAACATTAACAGACGCGACAGCTGCCGGGGGCTGGGCTGCCAGAGAGCAGCGAGACCGAGTTAAGCGAAACAGCCAAGTTTTTTTGCGTGTTCCTCTGCTTTTTTGCTCACATTATTTTTTTGGCTTAACTTTCGTCACAGGCAGCTTGTTTCCATTAACTGGCCGTTCGAGGAGCTACATAATGCGAGCACGACTGCTCGTTAGTCCAACTTGCCGTATGAGCAATCGATTAAAAATAATGCGTTACAGCAACAGCAGCAGCCACAGCAGCAGCGGCATCTTTCAATTTACAGCTGCAGCGCAGAGCAATCAACGTTAAGCGTTTAGCTGCTCTGCCTTCAATCACTGCTGTCAGAGCGGATGATAGCGAAATTAACAACGCAGCATATTTTTACCAGACTAGAGATGGACGCGTTTCGAATTGTTTCCATAACACGACGCAAACACGATATATTATTTTAATAAATCACGAATATCAAAAATAAAATACGCCTTTATTTTTGCGTTATCCAAAAATATTATATATTGTTTTAACTATATCCAACACTTTTCTCATGATCATTTTTAATTTTAATATACATTTTAGAGGTATAACATTTTTTGAATTATCCAAAATTAAAATAGTTTGTTTACAATATATTAAAATAATTTTTATTGTTACGTGTTTTATTTTGAACAATTTTATTTGTTGTTTTCCTAAAATTGTTATATTCCATCGCGCGTATTTTATTTTAACACAGACTCGTGCGTATTCGTGTCACATTAAAGAAGAAACTCGCGCACAACTCTATTTGAAACTGAACTTTACACAGTTGAGCCCCATATCGATCGAAGCCAAGTATTCGAAATGTCTGCCGAGCTATTCACACACACATACACACGCGCGCACACACACACGTAGACGCACGCAAGTATTTTCAAGTAGATGTATCTTTGGGCACAAATAATTGTGTGTGTGCTGGAGAGTGTATATATGCCCAATATGCAGTTGATTATTGAGCCCGGCCACTGGGTAGAGCTTTTCCTTTTAATGCGGCCGCTGCATTTTTCCTTCGCTTCATCCTTGCCGTTGACTCGCATTGTTGTTGTTTATGTCTGCCTGGAAATGTGTGCGCCCCGCAAATATCTTTATTGCGCTTTTATTTAGCCAGCTTCAGAATCGTTTACCGTTTCAATTTATTCGCTCCATATGCCCCATGTGTATATGAGAGTGTGTATGTTAACCATTTCCCCAACTCGTTGCCGCTTTTCGTTTCGAAATGATAAATACTCTCATTTCTTCCATGCAATTATTTGTCTCAGTTTTAATTCTGAGATGTTTTAAAATGTTTTACGTTTTATTGTTAGCTGCGAGACTTTATAGTGTGACTTACTCAGAATGCGTACAAATTTATCCTTTTTGTTTCCTGGTACACAACTTAATATACATTGAAAAATATTACGATTCTATCAAAATGTCGTACTCATTAAATTATTAAACGCAATACACACAGATAAACCAAGAATAGTATGCCAGATGGCTTAAAATAAGAAATAATAATGACAAAATATGGTAAGTTATGTCTTAATACTAATAAAAAAAGTAATATATTGAAAAAATATTTAGAGGTAATATGAATTTGATCGATAGATTTCTGGCTAAAATATTCATAGCTTAGCTTTTGGTCCTTTCGAAAGCTCTACAATTGGAAGCACAGACAACGACTAAACTTATAATTTTATAGTAAAGTGTCATTAGCTTTATGCCCAAAGCTTTCCCTTAAAAGCTCGTCCTCATTTTCCACTATCATTTGTACTAGCTAAGAGCTTTTCGCAAGTAAAAGCTCTTTAGAAAGCATTTTCTGAAACCAAAAGTTGGTTTCAATCTTGGCATAAATTAAACTCAAAAACAAAAATAAAAATAAATTATTCTATAAAATATGTTTTATAATTTAATGAGAAGCATATAATACTAGATGGTTTAATAGCTAGCTAGTTATATTAATGTCACATCATTTTTAAACTTTTGATTAATTAGAAATATTTGAAAAAGTCATTTAACATTTATTAAACCTTATTGCTTGCCTAAAACATATTTTGACAATTGCTAGGAATATAGGTTTTTCTGTGCAACATAATCCCCAACAATGACGCGTCGGAAACACATTTTGAATTTAATCAAAAGGGTTCCATATCCAATTAGACTAACCAAGTATATCGAAGAGGACCCAAAATGTCGCCTGCCAATTTCCGGTAGTATTAATACACGCACACACACACATACGCAGATATGCGTGACAGGACAACAGTGTGGAATATTTGCGCCCTTTTGTGCTGTTATGATGAAAATTATGTTGTAAATACTGCGAGTACATGCGGTGCGTGTAAATAAAAAAAAAACAAGCAAACAAATGAAAAACAACGGGTAAAAAAGGGTATGGGCTGGAGTGCTCGACTAGAAGTTACACTGTCAAATAAAATCTGAAATAATGGTATTAAATTTCTGGGAAAAGTATCCAACCAAAATTCAAGAATATTAAACAGTGAGAAAAAGAATAGTCTCAAAAGCGTGATTTTAAGATACTCTGTATCTGTATATAAATTCACGTTGAGAGCACTCAAATTCAGGTAAATAAAAAATTAAGGCATAGCTAAATAAAATAAACATCAAATATTAAGTTTAAATAATAGAAAACGAAAAGGAAAACTTAAAATATTTACTTTCCTTTTAATAATTATCGTTATACACCCGTTGCAACCATATTCGCTTTACAGGGTATCCAAAAACAAATGACAAACAACCAAATTGCAATTCGCACAGAAAGCATACAAAATATGAGAAACCGTATCAAAAGAATGCCTCAAATCACATAACGTGAATAAGTTCTTCTTTTTTTTTGTCGTTGTGTTTTTTGATTCGTTGCGTTTGTTTTTTAGCATCTGCCTGAATGTCCTTATGTCAGAGGATATGGACACACGCGGCGCGCCTACGCAAAACCTTTGCACCCCTCTGGGTTTACGATGGTGAGATGGATGTAAACAAATGGTATGCAATGGACTGGGTCGAATTTATTGTATGTGTGTGTGTTGTGTAGAACGGGTTAGCGGTCGTGCACGTGGCGGCGGGTGCAAAACGAATTCAGACTCGAATTCAAATTCGCACGCGATTTGCCATGTGGAAACCATAAAAGCGCTTCCAACGATTGGATTATGGTCTGAATGAGTCACAATCGCTGGGGAATTGGGCAACCTGGCAGCCCTTTTCAGCTGATTACAAGGCGCCGTCGTGCTATCAATAGCAAATTTATTTCGGGCACAAACTGAAATACACCTGGCCGGGAACCGGAACAGGGGACAGACGCCAGCGCAGCCTTGACCCGGCAATGACTTTTGCATTTTGGAAGATTCATCACCGACCCCTACAGCACCCTCACATTTTTATGTCTGTGCCAAACAAATCACAAAATTTACGAGCTGACTTGCAAATTCTGTTTTCTTCTCAAACACTCGCATTCTGAAGTGCTGCCACATTAAACAGCGAAAGTTCACCTCTTCTTTCCGTTGATTTCTACACACTGTAACTGATGTCAAGTCGCGCATTTGACAGTCAGGGGGAAGGTTCAGGTTTAGTCGTAATACTCAATGCAACCCTGAGTTCGGCTTCAGCTTCAACTTGAATTTCAGCTTGAGCTTCGCTCTTATCAGCTATTTTGCATAATTCATGCTTTTATTAAAAATTCAAAAGCAACAACAAATGCAACAACAACAATGGCGACCTGAGCATCCTGTCACTTCCTCTCGAGCTTGTCAAACGACTGTTGTAAACTAGTGCTTTATATTCATTTATGCCATTTCAAGTTGGCCAACTCCCAGCTCCCAACTGGTGCCCAAAAGGCTCCATCTGCCCAGCTGAAAGACTGCATAATTTCATGAATACACTTGAAATGAGTAAGATGCATGCAACACAACGCGACGCATTCGAGACTTGATCAGAGACTTCGCTTAAGTTTGAGGTCAAACCATGATCGTTTGATATTTGCGTAGGATTTGGAAGCCTTACATGTCGTAATTTCTAAAACTTCAAGATGATATCTGACAAAAAATTCGAGCCCCTCAGAATTAATTTTAATGTTACGTTTTATACTAATTATGATACCCACAATCGACTAAAAATATAATATGGAGAATCAACATTTTGAAAACAATTTATTTTTTTAAATTAGTAACGCGTATATTTTTCCAAAAAAAATTAAAAAAAAATCAAATAAGAAAATAACTTATATGCAGAATCAGTATAGAAATCAATCCGTGAACAAAAAATCACCAAATTCGGATCAATTTTGAGAAAGCTGTAAGTGTAAGGACTACGAAGTACCTTAGAGTATAGCTTGGGATTGGGCTTTATATTTAATTGTAATAAATTACTAAAGCACTAAGAATAGTCATGTTTAGTTAGCTGAGAAAAGTTGTAGGCTCGTGGCAGGCAGAAATATTTGTTTAGGTCGAAAATTGGCTGGAAAAAGGCGCAAATTGTAGTTGGTAATCAATTGTTAATTATAGAAACTAAAACAAAGTTTACGAGCTGAGACGCAAACCGACCAAAGCAGGATGAAGGATGATAAGGCGGAAGAAGAGGAGGAAGACCGACTTCCTGTCAAGCTGCAGGGACAACAATTTAAATTCCGACGAAATCCTTTTCAATGTAGCGCACTGTTACGCTTGAAAGCGGCGGCAAAGCCAACCAAACAGCCAAAAGGAGCAACAGCAACAATAACGAAAGCAACAAAAACAATAGTAAAAACAGCAGCAGCAGCAACAACAACAATGTGACTCATAAAGCAGGCACGGCGCCAATCAATAAAACGAAACAACAGCGAAAAATGTGAGCATCAAATATTTGTAGGTCTCGGCCGGAGTTAAGATGTGGAAAATCCCCCAAACAGCCGCCGACCATTAAAAGCAAACGCTGTGGAAAATGGAAGCTGCTGCTTAAATGAAATGGGACACGCCCCCCGACCTCAAGCCCCCAACCCGCCTGAGCTGGAGCAATGCCTACGCGGCATTGAACGGGATTTGCTTGTAATAAAGACAAACAAATGAAATAATTTCGACTGCAAACAATAAGACATAAATTTATATATAAGTTTATATATACATAAACACATAAACATATATAAATAATATATATATATCTGCACATGTATTTAGAAGGATGCGAGCGTGAACTGCCAAAGTTGTTGGCTAGCCTTAAAAAGGCAGCCGCGTAGGCTGCCATAGACAACAGGCTGTCGGACGATTCTACACATTACGCATACGCACAGTTGGCCCATTTTGGCGAGCGGGAACGCCATAATTCACGACACACGGCGCTGAGCCGCTGCCAAAATGAAGACATCGGCTACGTAAATTGGTTTAAGCTGACGGCGGGCAAGTAAACCGAATCAGCCCCACCTTCCCACTACTTCGCCCCACGGCCCACCACTCACTGTTTGACCCATTGGCCGGGCACGTGCTGGCGGGTTTTGGTGGGGAGCGAGCTGAGCTAACAGACTGGGCCGGCTAAGGAGCAGCCACGCAGAGGTTATGCCAAATTACGTAAATTTTTGAGGCTCAGCAATAACAAGCGCTGTTGGCCAGGCCAACAGGCCCACGCCCCTCCCCTCGGTCACCTTCAGATATAAATCATTTAAATTAACAACTTTTGGTTTATTAACACAATTTATTGGCAGCAGTTTGTGCGGCATCAGCGCACAGCTTCCGTCCGAGGTGAGCGTTGTGCACGATTCGGCTATAAGCCAGCCCTCCCCAGTCTGTCCTTGCCATCGCCAACCCCTAATAGAAACAGGTGGGCGGTTTTGTGTGTTTGTGCTTTATGCTCTGTGCTTCATTGCCCCGCTGGCTCGATGATTTGTTATTTGTTAGTGCAAACGATAATAGCAACAAATGAGCTTTTATTGTTCCAATGGGTAGCGCTCTTAAAGCCGCGTGTTCAACGTTGCCTTAACGTTATTCGATATGAATTCGTGGAACGAGAATTTGCATAAAGTGCTGGTGTTGAAGCAATAGGCTGTGCTTTCTGTTTGGAATCGAAACAAATATTGAGATTTAATTTCATTTAAATTATAAAAAAGGTAGAGGTTTATCGATTGAATGACAGTGGACAATTAATCAGTTATCAATTAATTATTGTGTCTATAATCATAAGCTAGTTTAAAAATATGTGGTCTAGACATAGTTTTATTGATAAAGATCTATTTATCGATTATCGATTTCTATAAAAGTCAATGTACTTATAAACCAGTTTATCAGTATACTGTTCAATCTGCGGTTGTTTGTCTGTGATGCGATATCAATGCACAGTTATCGATTAAATTAATTGTTTAGCTAAAGTTGTTGTTAATGAAAAAAAAATATTTTGGTCAACATTATGGTAAATTTGGAAATTGATGTTGGATAAAAAAATTATTGATATTTGGTTTGTTTGAAAGGGGAAGGGGTGGGAAAAAAATTGGTTGGTTTTTTTATTTTTCTAAGTAGTATGTTTATCGATTAACTACTGGATTTTTGCTCTGTTACAGACCTATTGTAATATTTTTGGCTTCCCTTTCTAAACTACGTGCGAAAAATGAGCTATTTCCCAGAAATATGTGAGATGTGACTTTCATTGTACGGAATCTAATCTTATCTTATCTCCCATCACATCCCCGACTCGTGTTGGAGTATTTTAAACTTTTACTTTGATCTAATGCGTTTAAGTACTTGATACAAGGATCTCATTCTGATTTACATATGCCTTGAGTCCGCTTAGCTGTTTATGTTTTTGGCAAAACATTGTTAGTGGGTTTCCCGCTTGAGGAGTGTGTGGGTGCGTGGTGTATGTGCACCGCAAAGGCACGTGCCATTGAAATTTGAAAACGGCTTGGCAATTGTTTGGTTATGCCACAGCTTTGCCTCCTCCACCGTCCTCCATCCTCCACCTTATTCCCCTTGTAACCTGGTTACTAGGCATCCTTTACGAGCATCGCATTAATCAGTCATTGATATCAACAAAACACAACAGCAACGAAAATGTTAACAGGCGGAAGCCGCAGCTGAGCCGTCCCCTGACCCCCCTCCGTTCCTTAGTTGATGTCTCCGGCCGCTCCCTGTTTGCCTGTGGGGCTTATGTGCATATGCGACGCCAAGGAAAAACGCAAAGGAGAAAAAAAGCAAAAAAGAAAAGAAGAAAATATGATTGTTTTGCTGCCTGGTGAAATTAAATTTTCCTCATACCGGGCGGCTTTTGATTTTACATTTAAATTGGCACGTGCCTCGCCGGCAAACAGCTGGGCAAACCTCAGCGGAACTCGTGCACCAAGTTTCCTGAAGGCGGTGGTGCCACTGAAAGGTGGTGGTTCAAAACGAAAGAACAACTGAGTGTTGCCTAAAGGCTTTCCACATTATGTATGTGGGCTTATTTGACAGTTTTTCGATGCCATTTGGGCTAACTGGGGACAAGTGGAGCCCAGTGCCGGGACCGAAACAGCTCCCAGCTGAGAATTTCAGGTTATTTTTAAAGCTCAACTTTGCTTTTCACATTAGGTTGAATGTCAATGTGTGGATAATGTCGGGTAAAGAGTCTAAAAGACTTTGGAAATATTTTATTGAAGTTGAGTTGAGCTAAAGTTTGAGTAGATAAAAATTATAAAAAACGTATTTGATTCCTCAATGTAAAACGTTAAGTGTCAGAAATCACAGCTGAGGTGGAATTTCAATATTTGTTTGAAATTATGGTGTGAATCTTAAGCGAAATTGTTGCACAAAAAATCAATTATGGATTCGTTTACTTGCAGCTAAGCGGTAAATTTTACCTACTCTAAAAAACAAAATAAAAATTTTAAAAAAATGTATATATTTTTGTTGTTGTGTAAGTATGGTTTCTTTAATAAAGTCTTCATTGAACTCCTTCAGTTATCTTTCATGTCTTTTATAAATTTTTGCTATATTTATATTTCTGAATAACACCCATTTACATATTCATTGTGAATCTCCTATTCATATTTATCGCAAATACAAGTCTCATTTAGTTAAATCCGCCCGCTGAACAACAGATGAGAAGCAACATGCCTGTAACAACTGCCACTGGAATACATATAACAAAGAATGAATCGTAATATATAATTGAAATAAATCGCTTGACAAACGATGTTTGCAGCAAAAAGTCAGCAAGGAAAATGGCAAAATAGCCACAATAAAGCCGGCAAAAAGAAAAAAATAAACAAAACGCTATCAAAAAGGCAGGCAAAAACGAAAAGAGAGAAAAAGCTCTTAACACTAATCATGAGCGGGTGCCAGGGCGTACCGCGCTCGGAGAGGAGCTCGAAAAGGACGTGCAGCACTCGAATCCCTCGGCTGACCTAGGCACAGGCTGACAACAGCTCCAAAGTTGAGGCAGCCAAGCCGCACATTCACTCACTCGCACTCACATTTGTGTTCACATTCGCACTCACGCTTCCTATTCCAATTCGAAGTCCGAATCCGCTTCCGACTTCACACAGCGTCTCCATTGTGCTCCCCGATTGGTTCTGCCTGTTGTTAAGTTTTCTTGCGTCACTGGACAGCATCGATTTTGGGGGCGGCGAGGGCGGGGGGTGTGGCGGTCACCGTCGCCTGCCGCCTGGTATTGAAGCCAAGAGTTTATAAAGCTCTTTCGAAATGTTTGACAAATGATTTTGTTTGTATTTTTCATCTCATCGAATTTGCCAATGGCCAACAACAATTGCGGCCTGAGGGGCTGAGTGGGCCAGCGGACGGGGGAGTGCTTGAAAATAAATAGAATACTAACCGCCAGCATTAGACATTTGGTAACTTTTGACTGGCCCCAAAATGTTGTGCACAGATCATCAACATTGATTTCAAACTCGAGTCTCTGGTATCATCAACAATTACCCCATCTTGATGGCACCAAAAAATCCTCCTCCAAATACGTGGCGCTTGTCCCGTGTTCCGACAGTTCCAATTTCTTGAACCCAAATAAATTGTGTGTCATTATGACTTTCGAAATTGTTGGCCACTCTGCAGCCCGGCATTTGTCAAGTTTAATAACAACTTTAAGCTTTAACTAAACTTTACGAACGTCAATCTATATAAAACTATTTCATTAGCTTTAAGTTGTTGTTGCTATGTTTACCCAACAAAAAACCAACCATTCTTTCAAGGAAAAATATCTGCTTATTTTTTTAAGTGAATAAACACAACACAATAATATATAATAATAATAATATTATACCTGGTTAGAATCCGAACAGTTTCTTCTCAATTATAATCGAATGCTTAATTAAGCAAAAATTCCCAACCCAAATTTAATCAGCGCAAACTCGAGTGTGCACAATACCAGGTACTGCCAGCATATTTCCGCAATTACTATAATAACATTGGCATAATTAGTAAAACGCATAAAGGACATATTCATAAATTTCGCTGTAACCCAATTATTGAACAGCCGAACAACGCACTTCGCCCCCCTCCCGCAACCTAGAAAATAGGCTCAAATTACGCGTGGAGAGCCAAAGCTCCACATGGGAGACCGAGCGCCAGCATTATCAATTTAAAATAATAATAACAAATACAAACAGACGTATTTTATGAGATACGAATTAGTTTACATGCGGGTGAGCATAACAGAGGCGTGGTTATACGCTGTAAAAATGTTAATAGAGGTTTAGAGGGTATCACGAAAAGGTGTAAAAGATGTTAAACTATGGAAGCAAACAAGGGATAAGGACAGAAAGAAGCTAGGCTTATCTAACCTTTTTGACAGATTTAAATATATTTTATATAGATACAATTTAGTTATAATATAGTTAATTTTATCTTAGTTTTAAAAGGAGTTTCGATTTCATTTAAATTCATTTAAATTCTATTCAATCCATTCCATTTGCCATCTGCAGAATATCTGCTAGTCGCGCACTTTCTGCTTGTTCGTCCGCCGAGGCTTACAGGCAAAATGTTTCCAAATATTGGCCATGGCCATTGGTGATTACGCGTATGATTTTCGCCCGGCGTATTGCGATGCGTTCAGTTTGCATTTGGTTTGCCGGCAAACACAAAAATCCGAATGGATTTTTGCCGTTAAGCATTCCATTTATATTATGTTAATATTGCGCCGGACCAGCTGACCGAGCAACCGACTGTCCATGCAAATTAAATTTGCAATCAACATTTGTGCATGTGTCTGGTTTATCACTCTCCCTGTATATAGCATATAGTACTCATGTATATGTAGTACTTATATAATAACAAAATCCATAATGATTGAGTAACTTATTAAGCTGAGGGCAGATTACATCAGTGTGTGTGTGGGTGTGTGACAATGCCCTGGTTACCTGTAGGATTTTAAAACTATAAAAAAACTATAAAAAAATAAATATTTTAAATATTGATGAAAAGTAATACTTCATAGAGCACAATTCTTAACACTTATATATTTAAACACATTTTATCAATATTAAATTTACGGATTTAATTTATTCAATAAATGGAAAGATAATATAACCTGATATTAGAACCAGAATTCCCCTTGAAATCGTATTATTTAAGTTCGATTTGCCTCGAAGGCTTAAACCCCATTAATTTGTTTGACGTATTTCTGTATTCCTTTATATACATAAAATATTAAACGAATTAAATTAAAATACTCTCCATTTGTCTGCTGAAAATTGTGCTGGTTTGTGAATGTGACAAATCTCATGGCTCATTAATATATAAATATTGAATATTCGAAAGACAATTTCGCATGCCAAAATCAGAAATGTGACGTGCTGACAAAATAAAAGAAGGCGGATAAACATGAAAACAAGATTTGTATACGCTATAGCGAATTATTTTACAAACAAATATTTTAATGTGCTAGCTTGCACTTATGAGGTGATAATAATCATAAGATGCAGCTGGCATTTTCAAGCAAAAATTAATAAGCTGCTTAGATTATAATCTGAACAGGACATCTATGAAAGCAGCTAATTAAAAAATCAAAGTTTTTTCAGTCCTTAAAATTAATTATAATGTAATTAAATATTATTATTTATATTATTTTAATTTACACAAACCAACTTTAATTATTTATTTACGATTATGATTTAAATACAATGAAACATAAAATGATTATAAATTCCTGAGAACTTAAATTGTTTAAAATAAATGCAGCAATAAAAATTTATTATCCAGAGAAAATTCATACCCATTTAAGTGAAATGATACAAATTGAATGCGCAACAAAGCCAAATGTATTGCAAAATTAAATTCATTGACCCCAAATGAATAAACCAAAAGTATATTTAAATAAAATATGCAAATAGTGATACAGTGCATAAATACACATACTTATGCAACTGCACACCCACACAAACATATGTTAATAAGCATACATATACATATGTATAATTTGTTTTTCAAATTATGTATGTATATATTGTTTTGCTTTCTCATGGCAAAGCATAGATTTTATTAAAATACAGTTTTACACTGTGCACATTGTTTAAATAATATATATGTGCATGTATATCAAGTAAATATATCTGGCAGCTATTTACTTTATTTATATATATAGACGCAAAGATGCATAGAAATCAAATGAATCGTTTCACGCATACCGACAAAAACGTTGAACAAATTCTGGAACAAATGCAGCCGGCGGCTGCCTTTTCACAGTTTGGCTAAAACGTAAACACGTAAAAGTCGAAAAAACGAAAAATCATGTTCTAAAAATACACACACAATATCGCTCACGAGCGTCCGGAGAATAAAAGAGCGAAAGTTCGGGAGAGCAAGAACAAGAGCAAAAACAAAACCCAAATGCATGGGTTGTTCAAAACGACTCATCATTGTCTCGATTTACATTGATTTCCAAGTTGAATACATCTGAAAATTAATTGGAAATTAATATGAAACAACACTGTATGCATACTCTAAATAAAATACTTAAATTACTTCTTTTGGAACAACAGATGTAATGTAACAGAAAACCATAAGAATCATAGTTTCATATAAATAAAATAACGAAAATACTAAAGAATACTATTACAAAATACTCATAAATTCAAAACATTTTTTTCAAATATATATATTGTAAAGCTCTAGAAGAATTGTCCATACATTCAAGCATAGTTTACTATCCAAAATATTAAGAAATTGTGATACAAAATACTGTAAATTAAAAAAATACCAAAAACAAACCCCAAACAGTATCTTGACAACCTAATGCCTGCTCTCTTTTGTAAGAATTTTTTGGATTGGGAATATTCGAATACTAAATATTTAAACAAACATCAAAAGTTATTTTGGCCTAGAAAGTTCTTAAAAAATACTACAAAAATACATTAAAACAGAAAATACGTAAAGTACATACACCGATTAATAAAGTAGTAGAGAAATTAGAAAATACTATGACAAAAACACTGAATACTAAAACTTAATTTTAAATGCAAATTTTTTAGGCTACAAAGAATTTACTCTATGTTAGAACGAATACGGCGCTGTCTATATGAAATGTACTTTTAACAAATGTATTTCTTATGACACTCGTCAACTAACTTTAAACAAATTAAAAGAGCTTTATATTAAATTTAAAATATTATAATTACATGTATTCAAATACATATGTATATAGCGACAAATGTTGTGATAAACTGATGCTTCCGCTCTTTTGTACAAGTGTTTTCGATAGTAAAAATAAAATTCGTGTAGGTTTTGCAGTCATGTCCAAAAGAGATTTGAACAGCAACAGCTGCGGCCACTTTGGAAAATTCGAAACGAGTCGCCAATAGCATTTTCCGACTTTCCGCCGCGGGCTGCGATCAGTGCGCGAGAGTGCGTCGTCGAGCGAGGAGCCCAGGTCCAACAAACAATTGAAAAAGACGGAGAAGCGAACGCCGAACGGGAATCGTGTAGCCAAGTGAAAGTGTGAGAGTTATTTATAGAGCGTGCACATATAGAAGACGCCCATATATACAAAGAGTGTACATAGAGAAAAGTCCTCATATATATATATATATATAGACTGTATATAGGCGGTTGCAGCAGCGCTACGAAATGACGGACGTGCCGGAGCCCGTGCGCAAGTGCGCCAATCTCTTGAAGGGCACACGCAGCGATACCGAAAAGTTCGCGGCCCTCTTCATGGTCACCAAGCTCATGAAGGGCAAGGACTGCAATACGGCGGGCAAGCAGCTGCTGTTCGAGGCGATTGGGTTTCCGTTTCTTCGCAAGCTGCTCGTCTCCAAGGATCTGCCGAGCGATTGCCCGCCGCTGGTCTACAAGAGCGTCGCCCTGTCCATACTGACGGGCTTCTGCCAGGAGGAGGAGCTGGCCACGCACAAGGACATTATCGATGCGATACCCACGCTGCTGGAGATCGTCGAGCAGGCCGACGACGAGGACTACGAGGACAACCTGATTGTGGTGAGCGAGGCGTACAGCTGCCTCAAGAGCATCGCCAGCCACGAGCCCGGCCAGCAGGCGCTCCTGGCCACCGGGGCCATACCAAAGATGTCGCAGATCTACTCGGCGCAGAGCTTCCAGACGGACGAGGCCCTCCATCTGATCGTGCTACTGGTGAAGAAGTTCGGCGTGGCCTCCTGGCCGGAGGACCCCACCGCCTTCCATGCACTCATCCAGCGCATTGCGCTCGACATGGAAACGGATCACACGGAACGCAAATACGAGCTCTGCCGCATACTCGCCGACATACTGATCACCTGCCGACGCGAGATTGTGCTCAACTCGCTGGAGGGTCAGATCTGGCCGGAGAGTCTGTTCAAGGGCTGCGGCGATATACTGAAGGCAAAGATTGGGCCCAAGCAACGGGATCCGGCGCTGCATTTGATCGCGACCACGCTGCAGGTGCTGGGCATGCAGTGGGCCTTCATGGACGACCAGAAGCAGTTCTTCCTGATGCTGCTCCAGCTGGCGGCGATCGAGGTGCGCATGCAGATGGACGAGAAGAAGCTGGAGACGACCTTCAAGCAGGCGGAGCTGCTCACCTGCTGCTTCGTCATACTGGAGCAGTGCATCGAGTATATGGCCAGCGACCAGCTGGACCTCGAGCCCAAGGAGAAGCAGACCACATACACGGCGCTGAAGGGTGCCTTCAACCAGGTGCTGGCCGTGCTGACGCGCGTCAGCCAGGACAAGATCAAGGATAGCGGCAACGCACGCGACAAGGCCTTCATTGTGGCCACGGTGCGCATATTGTCCGCCTGGCTGGCCCAGGAGACGACCGCCATGCGGCCGGCCATATACAAGCTGCTGCCCTTCATGCTCAAGATCGGCAACGAGAGCTTCCACGAGCTGAAGGAATGGCGCGCCGGACCGCGCGAGGGCAGCCCGCCCGTGGACATATTGCGCGTGATGATGCCGGCGCTGTGCCACTTTGCCGTGGAGGATGAGGCGCGTCGCGTGCTCTTCACGCACAAGCTGGACGAGGTGCTCCTGGAGGCCATCGAGCTGTACTTCAGCATTGCGCACTGGAAGCGGCCGCCGATTCCGCGTGCGGAGCGTTTGAAGCGTATGAACGAACCGGATCCGGTGCCCACGCCGGAGCAGCAGGCACAAATGAAGGAGGCACGCGCCGCCATCGTCGCCCTCTGCAACATACTCATGAATTTCACGGTACTAGAGCCGAAGCGGGCGGAGGATGCGCCCACTTTTGCCAATCTGCTCAAGTTCGTGGTGGAGAATCTGCCAGAGCTGAAGGACACGCCCGACAACCTGGTCATCCACGGCAATCTGTCCGTGCTGGGCCTGCTGCTGCTCAAGCAGCAGTCCAAAAAAGTCAAACAGAACGACTTCTCCATTTGCCGGTACATACAGGCCACCATCCGGTTCCTCTGGGATGCCTACAACATCGATGAGAGCAACGATCCCACAGCGTTGGTGGTGTCCATTGCGTACAAGGGCTTCTGGTCGGACATCTCGGAGCTGTGGTTCCTCGGCATGCAGACCATGTGCGGCGTGCTGCCCCTGGTGCCCTGGCTGTCCGAGTTCGCCCTCGAGTCCGGCTGGGCCGAGGGCATTGTGAAGACGCTGAAGAAGGTGAAGATCGGCACGCTGCCGGCGAATGTGAAGTCCGCCTACGAGGACTTCCTCTCCCAGCTGGTGGACGTCAATGCCGACGTGGTCGCCGTGCTAAAGAAAGCCGACGCGCTGCGCGTCTGTCGCAATCACAGGATGATGGAACTGGGCAAGAAGCTCTTCGGCGATTAAAGCGTCGCGTCTATAGATTTACTTTTAGGAAACGTTTCCTCAACTATTTTTATATGAGCTTTTTTCCACATACTATTCGGTGTATTCTCTCTCTCTCCCTTTCTCTTTCTCTTATTTCAATTTGTGGGCACGCCTTTTGCGTTTGATATTAAAAACAAAAATACTTGCTTGCCCAAAATGAAACGAAAATATTTTGTATGCACTTTTATATGCTTTATTCGAAACTTTTTTATTATACAACTCATTTAAGATGAACATAAATATGAAACAAAAGGGAAAATATATAAAATTATGAAAATAGGAAGATAAGAAAACTGAACACAAGAATTTCAATAAAAATTTCACTTTCAAAACAGTCGCCAGTTGTTGGTCATTCATTCACCACATGAATACATATATATTACTATATACTATATTCTTCACTCTATGCATCATCTAAACATTTATTTATATAGATGTTTGCTGGTTTAGTTTTGTTTTCGAACAAAGCACAACACGTCACGATTCCGATTTGTCCACACAAGCGAAACCGAACAACAAAATTAACAAAAGCTTTGAGGTAATCGACTAAAATATGATCTGCAAAATTGTTTCATATATGAAAATTGTCGTCACACATTAAATAAAATGAAAAGGGCGCATTTGGGTTGCCGAAGCTTAAATACCCTTCCAAATAACTGAAACATAAGCGCGATATTTTTAATGTTCTCTGTGTTTTCATACAGAACTAAATCTTTGACTATTCCTGAGCTTTACTACTATATTTATATGGTATGTATACGATATAGTGATCCGATCCGGCAGACTCCGTCACATACATATGCTGCCCCCAGCGAAAAGACAGATCTATGAAAAGTTTCATAACCATAGCTTCAACATTGCAACTAATGTGCATATATACAAACAGACAAAAATCTGTCAAATCTGATCAGGAATAGTTATATAGTCGCATACAAAAAATATACCTCATTCAAAATAGACAATTGGTTTTCCGCAACAAAAACTTGGAAAAGTATACAAATTTTATATAATCGCTTTATTTACCGATAAATAGCCCTTTTAAATTTTTGTTCCGTTTCATTTTTACACTCGTTCACGGAGTGAAAGGAGTATATTTGTTTTGTGCAGTGTTCATCATGCAGTACGTCTGTCCGGATGAACGCAATTTATTTCGGCGCTATTTAGATAGATACTTGAAATTTTTAATATATACTTCTGGTTATCTGCTTCAGACAAATTGCTAAAATTTTTGTGCCACGCTCACTGGGAGGTTGGCAGGTCTAAAACATGTCGACACACCTCATATTGCGACTTTGATTTCCCGGCCACGCCCACTTCCGCCTCCCTTATAAATCGGTAGGGAACACCTTCTCAGTCCTATTTCAAAGATTATCCAAAGCATCTGACCCGCTATTCATCTGTTAAAAAATATATATAGGAGACATCGTTATCTGTAGTTCCATTTTAATGATTATCCACATGATTATCTGGCTCACGATACATACTTCCCAGACAAGCCTATATTTGTTTATCGCATACTCGACTATCTGATTAAGCATAAAAGAGAAAATATTACAGAATTGTACTTAAACTATGTAATTTAAAGTACAAATACCCTTTAACGCATAATACCTTTACCTATATACTGTAGATGCTGGCCCGATAAGTAAACTCATTGAACGTGGTAAGGACATCGTTTAGCACTCCAATGGTGCGTATACGTAATATGCACATGTCAAACAGCTTGTTAAAACAATGGCTACGGCCAAGAGCAGCAGCAGCAGCTGCAGAGCACGCTAAAGCCGTCGATAAATCTGCTATAAATCTTGAGGCATTGCGACAATTTTCCAATGTGTGTGTATTTGTGTGTGTGTGGAAAGCGCAGGCAACTCTTATCCTCTCATCCTGTCGACAGGCTCAGGAAATATTACACGAAAAGTATTGCTCAATCGTATGATAACGACCCCTACACTGTCAGCTACCCCGGTCCCTGCTACCCCCTTTTGGTAGTCGTTGCCGTGTGTTTGCTTTTTATTACGATATAATATTTTATTGTATACTTTTAGACGTTTGAATATTTGGCAGAGCAGCCGCACGCAGTCCGAAATTGGAGCACCCAGGGACCCAAGTTTGGTCTACCTTTTGCATTACCCTTTTTGGCTTCTTCTTCTATTTTTTTTTTTTTTTTGTATCTTTGCCTACAACAAAATGTGTAAATTTGTTGGGTTGCTTTGGGGAAGGGGGCTGGGGGGTGTTTGGGTGCTTTAAGCGCTGTGAATTTTAGCTATTTGTGCATTTGACAAAGGTAATAAAAAGGACGTTTGGCTTTTGGCGCCGAGTGCTTGTTGATGTTTGCCTAGCTTCTGGCTACAAAATATTTTACATTTTTGCCACTCGACTTTATACTTTTTCTACTTTTTTCTCTCTTATTTTGGTCTAGCCATCAAGGTTTTAAATAAACCTTTTATAGTTTTAAGCGTGTAGAGAAACAATTTTCGTCTACTTATCATTTCGAGACCAACATAAATTGAAGATTTGGAATAGATAATATAATACAATATATAATATAACAATTGTATAGCACAACATGCTCACATGTTTCGAAGTACACATATTTTTCAAAAATGTAGAAAATAACAGTTATTGATTTAATTTATATTATGCATAGCATTTATTTGGATACCTACCGACATAAGCTTTGTTAAAACTTGTTCATATTTACACTGAAAATATACTTGAATACAACAATATATATATATGAACTTTTAAAACTTTGTATGCTGCGAACTGCAATGGCAACTGCTGTTTTTCGTATTTTTCTGCTTCACACTATAACTATTTAACATTATAACTTTTTTAAACTTTTTCAATACAGTCAGGGTATTAAAACAACAATGCGAATTTTATTCGTCGCAAAGGCGTGCAAGCCGGCGTGAGACCTCTGAATTCCACGTCTCTCGCTCTTTTACGGTCTCTTATTTATTATAGTTATGCATAACTGTCTCAGGTCATATCACACAATGTCTTTATACAACACGACGCCGAGATTTTTCTTACTGCGCCATTTGAAGATCAAATTGATGGTAAAATCGAAAAATGTTCTTTACGCCATGATCTACAGGAGTTTGGGGAAATTTTTTTAAATAATTAATTTTCTTTATTTCTGACGCACTTTGAACTCCCGTTACAATCGGTAGAAGGAGATAAGCAATAGTCCAAGGTAAAGACAATAAAGAATTTAATATCCCTACGAAAATCCAAAAAGAGAAAGGAAAAGCAAAAATCAATTTGTATCCACTTTCTAATTAGCTAAGTAAGCAATGGAATACAAAATGAAAACGAAAGTATTGCTTAAGTTTTTCGCTTATATAAAAATTGTCTATTCATTATCTAAAAATTAAGTTAGGCAAATCTTCGTCTTGCAACGTTTCCACTTGTCAATGCGGCTGCGAGTGCGGGAGGAAGCAACAGCAGCGCTGCAACAAGTTGAAGTTATCTTGATTGCAATTAGTAGCGTGCTCATACATTGTTGCTGCCGTAATGAAAGGAAAACAAAAGAATTTTCTCGTCCTTATGCCATGGCAACATTTAACGTTGTTTCTGTTGTTGTAGTTAATAGCACTTCATGCAAGTTGTTCGCTGTTGTCATTTTCTTGGATAAGTCTTCGTAACGCGGCTAATCATTTTGAAAACAAAAACAAAAACTTACTAAGCCGTACTCTCAACTGGAGCTCATTCAAGGCGGACGCTAGTTAATGCTGATTATACTAACGTAATTTGAAAAGTTGTTGATTGTAATTTTTACTAAGCCGTAAGTTGATTAATGGCCTTAAAAAATATTTAGTATTCGTTTGATATAAAATTATTACAAAATAAGTTGTTTTGTTATCGATAATTGCACCTACCCCACGTAGGTTGTGGTATTTTTGAACTTCGTTTTATAATGCTCAAGAAAATATCGCATGTAAGTGGCCATAAAAAGCAATATATGCATAATCAACTCTTTTGAAGTACATTCGAAATTCTTGCACCCCACAAGCACAACAAATGCACAGTCAATAACGGGGATTTCATGTGATTTTGATTGCCGACAGATTCAATTGTCATTGCCACTTGTTGGCATTCCGAGAAGCTTCCAACCCCCCTCAAATACGCTGCTAAAAGCAATCCCACTAAGTAAACGGGAAAGAACGATTAATTTAGGGATGGCGAAGTTTGAATACCCTTGTCAATTTTATATCTGTACGCTCGAGTTCCTTGACCTATTCTACCTTTTTGAGGTTATATAATATACAAATTCAATGTTAGTGATATTGATGAACGGAGGAGGCTTACAATTGTGGAGTTTGGTTAAAATATCTTTGATAACAAAAAAGTTTCACTTTTTACTTCCAACACTAATGTTACGATCGATTGTTGCCATGGACGCAGTATGTTATACTGAGCTGATATGCATAATATTTTGAAGATTTATTAGAAGCATGGAAATGTTCTATATTATCAAGTTTAATCGGAATAACAATGATGTTTTTCGTATAAAAACACCGACCGACCGATTGTTAGGAACATAGGAACATCCTCTATTGCTAAGTTTGATAAGGATATCTTGAAAAAACAAAAACAATATTTCCAGTTGTTCCTATAATTTGTTCCTATATTGACCTCTTTGTTGATGCTGAATATGTTATACTGTTACACATTTCGCGGAAATATTATAATGCCCGCCGCAAGGGTATAAAAAGGGTGGAAACTGCACGCACGAGTGAGCGCGCTTGTGTAGAGATCCCTGAGCAGGACACGGATCCGAGCCCGGACCCCGTTTCTGGACAGCGTATTCAGCAGACTATTATAACGTGAAAATAAAGAAAATGCTGCGCGCAAATTTCAAATTGAGTTTAGCGGCGACGACGTCCGTAAAGTGCCATAATTGAGGGTGAGAATGGAATCAGCTCGATATTGGTGCGATATAGAAAATAAGAAAGACTTTAACTTGACGTTTTATATAAAATTAGTTTAGCTTTCAGACTGCAGTCATTCCCCAAGCCCCTAACAATTTGAAATTAATTTACTCTTCATATGCTGCTGCCCCTCGCCCCTTGCAGGCCGAAGCAGAGCAGAGCAGCGCAGAGCAGAGCAACACGCAGCTGCGAATAATTCATAAATTATTCAGGACACTTGACAGCTGCTACTGGCAAGTGTTCCTGAGACACCTTTCCTGCTGCAGCCCGCCGGACAGTGCCTGCTAATAACACGTGTACCTGATTTGTGTACTCATGTGGGGTAAATATTTCACCCCATCTGTCAGCTTCTATATAAATCTATTAGCTAGACTTGAATGGGAGGATACATTCAGCAATAAGATTATTACAAGTTATTTTAAGACTTGAAATTATCAGAAGTAGTACATAAGATTATTTGACTACTTGACTACTAATGCGCTATGCTTAGAAGACCAGAGTGTAAATTGCGATCAGTTTGATCTCCAAACCACATTCTTATAGTACGCTCACAAAACTTTTTTTGAGCTTTGCTTGTTAAAATAAAAATATTTATATTCTTCATTACAAAGGTTCTATTAAAAAAATATAAAAACGAATCAATAAAGAAAACCTCAATCAAGCTGGGAGATCCTATAGAGTGTACAGATTTAAGTATTCAAACATTAGATAGGTTCATCTCCAAAGAATTATATGTTTATAATTATGATCTATTATCTTAAAGTGAAAAACTTCTGAATAGAAATGAAACCTGTTAGGGTATTTAATATAGAGAAACACTTTATCACCAATGGAATGCTGAGATCGGTTTGCTTAATTATTAAGGACTCCCCCTTTTTTTTTTTTTTGAACATCTATAACTAACTCTTGACTCCACGACCATCAGGCTGAAAAAACGTAAAAGAGTAATATTACAATAATAGATTAATGAGATCCAGAAATAGACGAATACCTTTTCAGAAACCTTTACAATCTTTAACTACACACCTTTAACAGAAAGTTAAAAAGTTAACAGAAAGTTTGTAACATAGGATATCTGATATCTAAAATACATTGACGCATGGGATGCTTGCAATTCTTTTTGACTGTAAATAAAATAAAAAAGCGTCTTAACCCTAGCCTTTTCTTTTGATATATACCCCAACCAAAAACCCCTAGTTAAATATTAGCATTTAAAAAATTCCTTTCCACAGAAACTCCCCAGTCAATTCCTAGAAACTGCTGTTCAAAATTGTCACTGCTGCTGTGCGAACCCGTTAATTAGTTGGCCTTTGAAAAGTATGCCATGTACTCGTTGTCTGCCCAAACTTTTTGGGTGCTGCCATACCTGCTTCGGGCCCGCTGACCTTGGCAAATACTTTTGTGTGTGTGATTAATGCGCAGGCATGCCAGCAATTTTAATGGCTATCAATTTTAAACGATTCATTGAACTTGGTGGGTTATCAATTGCAAGCAGGCAGCCGCTTTGGTGTCTGATAATTAAATTTGTCATAGCGTCCAGATGCCAAATTGTTGGGTAGGGTAAATCAGGCGGCTTTTAAGACAGGCGCCTAAAAGCAGGCAACGCAATTTATACAACGCACGAAGAGCGCATAAAACTTTCACCAACGCCGCGTTCTCTTAATTCAGGTCTCTCTCTCTGTCTCTCTTAAGGGCCAAAAGCTGTTTCCTGTCGGCTTCAAAAAGCAAAAGCTCTTGTAGCGTTTCGCCGGTTTGCTATAAACCTTATGCAGCGCCGAGCTTTTGACGGAATTTCGTTGTTGTTGCCCGTTTGGTTGGCGCCGTTAATGATGCGTTAAATTTAAATGGCCATAACAATTAATGATAATTGCCTTTGAAGTTATTGTTAATAATACGTTTGTGCTTTAAAGAAATAGAAATGAACATTTCTCATCTTTCGCTGTTCGCTTTTAAATTTGACGCTTTGTTGTTTGTAATGTAATAATCAAGCGGAAGTCTTGCGGATAAAGCAAACAGTTAAAAGGTGATTATTTTTTAAGTACTGCGTTTTCTTTTGTTTTCTTTAGCCGCGGTTTACTTAAAACGGGATTAAATGTAGCTGGGGTGTTATTGTGTTACATTATTACTGTGCCAGAGTTTTTGTTTTACATTAAATATTAATTTAGGTTCTGAAAAAAATTGGAAATCTTTTTTGTTGTTCCATAAATGTAAATATATTTATTTTTATTGTTTTTATCATAATAAAAATTTCTAATGTAATACCCTCGCCCTTTGCTACCACATTTTTTCTTTGTTTCTTTATCAGTTTTCTTTGTATTTCTAAAGCCTTTTTATACCCTGATCCCATCGTGCGTCCGTCCGTCTATATAATCGCGTCAACCTCGGAAACTTTAAGAGCTAGAGACTGCAAGTTTTCGAATATAGACTAGTCCATGGCACGCGCGATTAGGTTTATTTCAAATGATCGATACACCGTTTTTCTAAAATCGATAAAAAGTTACAAAAACCTCAAATATCTTAAGCCGTAGATTATAAAAGCTAAAATAAAATTTTGCAATAAAAAATCAATTGCAAAACTTTTATCGTGATTGGTTAAGAAACACAGAGGGTTTAAAACAAAATATATATGGAGAACTTTGACAAATTTTGCATGAGAATTGAAATTTGTTTTATAAGTTCGTGCATACCATACACAAGATACTTTAATTTTGAATAACTAGTTTTTTAAGTCTATCCAATCAACTTTAAGAGCTACAGCCACCAAATTTGGTTTAATTTGTTCTTTTAAAATAAATGTAGATTTAGGATTTCCAAATTTCAAAAAATTCAAGTACTTCATACTGCGCTTTGGTTTGAACAAACATTTGGTAGCCTATTTTAAGTCCTGAAAATCTCTTAAAGATCATACAGTTAGCTTAGAAGTTATTAAAGAATTTCATTTCCATGGTGTGGGCCAAGCGCAGTTGTTGAGTAAAGTTCACAGGATGCGGCGTGCATTTGTGTGTGTGTGTACGTGTGATTTGTGTATGAAGGTATGCATGCAAGGTAATTAAAGTCGGACACTCCCGACTAAAGCACTCTTAATTGTTTAATGTTAATATCTTCATACATATATAATATTTAAGAAATATTAAATTTATTTGATAAAGTCAAATTTAATTTCAATTATTATTATTTGGTATACCATTTGTATGTATTTTTGAATGAGCATACTCAGATTTCTAAAGCATTTTTGACCAATATTATAATATTTATAACAAGCTTCACAATTGCATTTACTGAAACTCTTTTTATTCATATTCTGTTCGGCTCATAACAATAAAAAAAATTAAAAAACGCCCCTCACCCTTTGAATGAACTTTTCTCAGCCACTTATTCAAATGAACCATTTAGTATAAATGGAAACCAATCAAAGCTCCTTTATTTTCTGTACTTTTTAGCTTATTAAATAAATTTTATGTTGAAGAGTCGCCCTCGATGCCAAAAACGAACTGCACTTGCCGCATCGTGACCTTTGTAATCAAACATAATCGAAACTGTGCCGGGCACCAACTCTCTCAACCATTCGCCCATTCACTGCCATAAAACGAAACCAAAGGCGCGCAGCGGGGGCAGCAACAGGGGCGGTGCAAGTTGAATGCTAACGGCGCACGGAGAGTTCAGAGTGCACTTGTTGCCATTCCCAAATTGCTTTCAATTTTAAAATAAATAACTTTTGAACGGCGCTCAACTGACAACAGGTAAGAAAAACTTCAAACTCACAGCTGCAGAAATTATATTTATATAAACTATTTTTTTTTTCATTTATTTGTAGTTTTTGACTTGAACAAAACAATGCAACCAACAAGTCCTCTAAAAACAAGTGCTGTTGCGGTTGGCCAGCAGAAAATCGGCAAGAAATCTAAATTGAATTTGGCGCACGCTGCGTATGCGTAACACTATAAATAATTGGAATGCATGCGGCCAAGTCTGGCTATGTCTGGCTGTGTCTGGCTACTCCCCTCTAGAAGGCAGCGTCAAAGGTTAGTTTATGCTTTCACAGTGTGCCCAAACAAACACAATAAATATTGCAAGTGGGCGGCGCATATATATATATATATATAGTATATATACTTATCTGTTTGACTCTCGTGTTGTTTGCGTATTGCATTCCCACAAAGAGATATTCATATGAATACATTTTAATGGCACGTCCCCTGTGCCTGTCCGCAGTCAACACTTTAAAGCAATCGAAGACAATAATTTATATCGGCTCCCATATGTATATATATATATATATATATATATATATATATATATATATATATATATATATATATATATATATATATATATATGTATATACATATATATATATATATATATAGTATCCAGTCATTTGTATGCATATTGTGTCTCGCTTCCAATAAGATAATCGACGCAAGACAAGGGCCGATTTCAGATTGTGCTTCCATCGATGACGTGTTAATTGTGCTGGGCGCTTCCTTTAGCCCTCTGCGTGCTGGAAGTGCTGCATGCTGACTTGTTACTTTGTTGCCACGTTCAGAGGGGGTTGGGGGTGGGCGGCAAGGCCGAGGAAATGGGTTACGCCCGTGCGAAAGTACCAGGCGGGCATGTATGCGAGTAATGTAATAAAAGACTAAATAATATATGCAGCAAATACACAATTTCATGTGTATGGGTATCATTGCCAAGCAGAGTTGCCATCCATGCTAAGGAAATATCAAAATAATCTACAGTAATAAATAAAATAACTTATTAAAAATGTACTTTATACTGTGACAATAATATTAGCTTAACTTAACTGCTCGTTAATTTTATCTATATTGTTACTCATTTAATTTGTTTGTAAATTTTTCTTTTTTTGTTTTACCCTTACTTTACATATTTATCACATTTATATAATAATTGAATTATTTATACATGCTGACAACCCCATGGCCAATTTCCGTTACATCATTCACCATCCCTTATATTTTCTTTAATTATTATTTTTTATTCAGTTTTCTTCTTCTTTTTCTTGCCATTAAACAATGCATTTTATCTCGGCACGGCAATGAGACTCTTACACATTTTATTTTTCACTCTGCTTTCATTCAGCTTTGACATAAAACCCACACGCAGACACTGAGACGCTTACACGCAAAACCTCCAGCGTTATTTTTAGGGTGGACCATATAAAAAGAATATTAATTTCTTGTTTATTAAAAATAAGTGTTGACATGACATTCTTGTTTCTGACTTACGAAGATTTAGTAGTACAATATAACTCCATAAATAGTCAAAAAATTCGTTATAAGATTCAAGATTTGAATATATATTACTGGTAACGTCCCCCAAACATCACAGAAAAAACTTTCCGGCCCCCATCCGCCTCCGTAATCGCTAAAATCTATATATTTTCAAGCTCAACGGTAACATGTGTATAACTTACACAATTTTAAGGCTAGAGCCACCAAACTTGGTATGTACATTCCTGGTGACCTCCTGAAAAGATTGAGACCTTGATATACAGGCTACGCCCCCAGCGACCCCGCCTCAAAAAATCGGAAATGGCTATATCTTCCAAAGTTTTAGAGCTAGAGTCACCAAATTTGAAAGGCAGATTCGTGGTCAGCTCCTTTAAAAAGGAAAACAAAAATCTACCACCCACGCCCACCCCCGCCCTCTCCCGCACCCGCAAAGTGCGAAAGCCCATATTTCCCACATTTTTAGATCTAGAGTCACCAAATTTTAAACGTAGATGGCTGGTCACCCCAATTTCCTGGCCACGCCCACTCCCGCCTCCGCAAATCGCGAAAAGCTATATCTCCCACAAATTTGGAGCTAGAGTCATAAAATTTGGCAGACAGTGTTTGGGTGACCTTCTCTTAAGATCGAGCCGAAAAATTTTGGCCCTACGAAATATAAAAATACTATATTTTTCCAAAATAACAATAATAACTTCCGTGTACTGTGAACGAGTATTACGCAGTCGGTTACGTCCGACTGCAACGTTCTTCCTTGTTTAATATAATATTTTATATATCCTAATTGAAATTTGCCTGATATAATTTTGTATCGGTAAGTGTTAATTATTTCGTTGATTACCTATTTCAAAAGGCTTTGGGCAAAAAATATAATATTTTCCCTGTTTTCCCAAATTTTATTATTATTATATATCAAACATTTTCCAAAGTCTTTCGTCATTTTTTTTTTCTTGAAACGCATTAATGGATACTTTACTCAATTTTTCAGGAAAACGTCGAGAGGTTTCTTTTTACTACCTACAATTTTCCCAAATAAAATGTGATTTATATCTAATCCCGTTTTATTCAATTTCCAAATATTTTCGAGATAAGATTTTGCTTCATATAAAAAGCCTATACAGCTTATATAAAACACAACAATCCGTTTTAATAGTAATATCATTAATCTTTAACTAAGTCCTAATATTTTGGGACTAAAACCAAAGGCAAGAAGAAGAAAAAAAACAGAACTGAATTTTCAAACAACAACAACATTCAACATTTTGTTTTAAAAGTGTTTATTCAAATACCCTTTTTCTATTTAAATATCAATATTGATGCCGATAGTTAGACTAGATACTATATCTTATTCTATGAATTGCCTGATGTAATACTCAATCATTCTGGGAATATGATGAAATGGAAATACATATATTTTCTTTTTAAAATTGTCTATTTGAAAACTCTTGCCTTTGAGCCTCTACTCTTCTGCAACTCTTTCTTCGTTTTCTTTTTCTTCCAAGCCGTTTAGCTAACTTTCTCTCACATTTTTGGCTCACTCTAACTTAAATATTGCCAATGAGCCGCATGCCACACACTTGCTGCCGTTGTCTGCCGTGCCTAACCCTTCCCTGCAAGATGCAGGAGCAGCAGAAGGCAGAATGCATGACTTGCTTCGATAGATACTGTATAGAGTGCTCGTTCATACTACAACTAAATACTTAATTTCACTCTTTGCCGTTGCCTTTGATTCTTTTAATTTTCCAACAACAACAACGCACAGCGGGGAGAGGTTGGCAGGGGCCAAAAGGCCTCAAACAAGAACCAAATAGAATGAAACGGAATAGAATAGAAGGGAATAGAACCTGCACCCACACACCCCCATCTTCAGCCAGCGACTCATGTTGTCTGCGTTGTCTCGCCTCATTTACGGCCTACGCACACCCGCACACACACTCACGCACACAGTCATGAAGCTGCCTGGAAGACAGCTGTTAGCAGCACATGCAGTTGGTTGCAGAGTAAGTCGGTCTTTCAAACGCGGCGGACGCGTCGAATGCCCCAAATTGTGCTGCTGGCGAAAAAGCAAAAAAATATATATATCGCTCATACGCCGCGTGGCGCGATCGATGCTGACAGATTGGCTCAGCGATAGGCCACTGTGCAAGCGAGATAGAGTGCGTGCCGCTGTTGTTGTTTCTGATTGAAATGCAAATAAGCAATGGGCGCCAAAAAAAATAGCGTGGAAATTACAAGCGACGTTTATCATTTCAATATGCAAAAGCAAAAATGCCGTGCTGGCCAAGTGCAGTTGGCCAATTGACGTCGCAGTGCAAGTGCAGTCAGTTGTTGGCCGGAGTGACGTCTCTGTTGTGTAATAATAAATCAATTTGCGACTTTAATGCGAACGGATTTGAAATCACAAAACAACATTTTTAAATGCCCGTCGAAGGCCAAGCTAAAGTGCCAAGTATGTGTGTGTGTGTTTGTGTGTGCACTAAATTAAATTGGAAAATAGTAAAATATAATTTTTTTAAAATTAACTTAAAGCTATTGCGTCTAGCTGCACTTATTGCGAGTTTATTAACAATTGGTTTTAAATTACAAAAATGGTTTTTCAATCACTGCCAGTCACAGGCTGTCAGCTCGTTAATTGTTGACGAGCCGCCATTAAGCGCACAGTGGCTACAAACCATTCCCACTAGGCACTATATTTACACACATATAAAGGCAGCTATAGATGACTCCATTAATTATGTTTAAATATCAAATCTCACAGCACATCATTTGTAATGACATTGCAGCGCATATTATGTTTATTATCTCTGGAAATGTTATTGTACACTTGCAAACGTTATTTTAGCTCTCTCACGAAATGTGTAACGCTTAGAATGAATTGTGAAATAATAAACAAATAATGTTAATTTTAAGTTAAATATTCCCATTTTAATTTAAATGCCCAAAGCAAAAAAAAATTATGTTTTTTATATTGCAATAGCTTAAAATTTTTTCTACATTTCCGTCCTGGTAAACTGTCAAATCAAAACAAGCAGTTACGAGTGCTCGACTAGCAAAGACTCTGTAATTATTTCTTAAGATTTTAAAAACCAAATTCATGCGTAGTAAAAAAATTTCGAAAACAAATATATTTTATTTGAATTCTATGTACTCTTCAATAAGTTACAAAAACTCTGAGCGGTATCTTTTAAAATGTTTTTGTTAAGTGAATAGCCTTTATAGTCCTTAAATATGCCATACGCAGTCACATTCTTGAGCACATTATTAGCATACCCTTTTGAACTCGAAAAAATTCCTACGGAAATATCCGTAATTCATGCAACAAAGTATTTTGTGTTCTGCATGTCATAAATTACACGTTTATATCATTTTCATTAAAATTTTAATTGAGATTTTGAGCAAACGCAGTCAAAATTACTATTCCATAAATTTTTTGTGGCTAAAAATTCTATTTTAACTTATTAATTATTTTGAAATTTTCCCATTTGGTTTACATACACAGAACGCGTTCTCAAATTATGATGTGCGAACTAAAATGCAGGAAATCAAATTGATTTTTAATTATTAGCCCTATAACGCACACAGTTCGGTTTACCGATCTTTAAAGATCATCCATCATTAGTCGACTGCTGGAGCATAATTTATACGACGACTGTTGAATAAATAATTCACGCGGCGGTGATTTTTAATTATTTGAAGAACATTTAAGAGCAAGATCCCATCGGATGAGTAATACCATCTGAAATCAAACAGGTTCGATTTCTATCTAACAAAAATAAATACAAATCAAAATGTGTGTAAAAAACACTGCCGAATTCCCACATAATACGCGGAATTACACAGTATGCGGGGTTCTAGAGCCAAGTTCCGTCCAAAGCATACGTAGGCCCAAATGCTAATTTGTATGTTTATGTCCCGACATGTCTAAAAGGAAGGAGAGCTGTCTGCGGGTTTGTCGGCCTTTTGGCCTCCCTAGAAGCGTGGTTAGGTGTGGTTAGGGGGGACTTAGCGTAATACTAGAAAACATTTCGAACGTGTATAAAATAAACACAAAAAACAAAAAAAAAAAGAAGGTACAATAAATTGAGGCAAACTAATACATAAAGAGGGCTGTGTGTGTGTGTGTGTGTGTGTGGGAATAACAAAAGTACAAGAAAATACAAATATCGAACAGAATGGAAACAATAACGTGCGAAACGATTGGAAATGCGCCACAGACGCAGCCGCAGCCGCAGCCGCAGCCGTAGCCGTAGCCGTAGTCCGGTCAGCGTCCGGCGTGTCAGTCAGAGTCAGCAGCAGAAGCAGCCGGTTAGCCAGCGGGCCAACAACAAGTCGCAGCCGAAACCTATCTATATATACATATACACAAATCGATGGGAATTATCGAGCAGAAGTCGCGTCGCATTGCGTTTTGTTTGTTTTGTTGTTGTGCCTCGTTTAGCTGTACAAATATATTTGGTTTTAATTGAAATGCAATTGCAGCTGCCGCAATCAGAGCAAATGTGCAACTGGGAATAAGTAATAAATTGCGTGTGTGCAGCGCCTCAATAAAAAAAGGAAGGAAAAACAACAACAACTGAAGCAGAAAGCAAGTGTTGAAAGTGCAATGTGCTAATTATGCGGGCGCACGGGGCGTATGACTGTTGCAAGTGAATACAGAAAGTAGACAACGACGCGACAAGTCAAAGCGGAAAGCCAAAGCTGAACGGACGACAGACGACTTGTTGCTGGGCACCACGAAATTGAGTTATTATTGTCGCGTCAGCCAAATGGAAAACTCACTGAAAATTTGAAGAATGTGCCAGTGAAGTGGAAGAAGAAGAAGTGTCAACGTTTACGAATTATCAATTTAATACAGTTGAAATGTGATTTACCTGTCTGTCCACATATGCCCCTCTCTCTCTTTCTCACCTCTCTCTGTCTGTGTGTGTGTACCTGTGTCTTATTGAAATAATGTCATGCATTGGCTCGACGGCATTTCTTTGGATGACAATTTAATTAGCGGACGCGCCAGCGGCAGCAACGGCGACAACAGCGACAACAATCAGCGGAAATCAACGCAGAGTTCGTCGCCGACAAAAGCAAGTAGGTTGCACCATAGTTCAGCACACACACACGCACAAACAAACGTACATACACTCGCACAAACACATGTACACACACACACACACACACACACACACACACAACACAACATAGCAAACTCCACCCAGCGTACGTTACTCGAGCGTCTTTATTTAGCTTAGATACACGAAATTCCATTGAGAATCTGTAAGCGCAAATTGACTAAAGGCAAAATTTCGCAAACTCCACAGATGCCGCAATTATTTGAATAATTCACCGCTGAACAACAGGCGTCATTTTGGCAAGCGCAGAGTTAATTAAACTAATTTACACACACTCACCCACACAGTCTTGCTATTAAAGCAATCATATTTCAAAAATTTAAGTTTTTCCCTCAAAAGTGTAGATAAGAACTTTTCTAAGAAAACTGTGCGAAATGTTAAGCTTCTGAATTAATGCTCCCATTGGAACTGTACATGCCTACATTTTTGAAAATTTCGGCATGATTTTTGGCAAAAAATTTGTTTCCTCAGAATCAATTTTAATGTTGTTAATTTTGTGCTAACTAAAAATTAAAAAATAATTAAATTAAAAATTTGAGATTATAAAATTATATTCAGAATTTATTCAGTAGACAATCAGTTATTTTTGAGGGTTGCCCAAACGTAGTACCTGTTATATGTAGAACTGAACGTTTTGACCATTAAAAGCTTCACCTGTGTTTTTTATTTATTTGCGTTTTCATGCCGAGCGCTTCAATTGTTGGCAGACCGAAGCATTGTTAAAAGCATTACGGGTATGCGATTTATTTCAATTACGCCGTAAAATGTACTTGAAATCGTTTAAAAATTAATTCATTCTTTCTTGGTCCGCTTCAACCACACAGTTTTCGAATGAATTTATTATGCGGCTAATTAAATGACGGCCCCGTCTGGCAGATTGTTTGGTCGTTCACATAAATTTGTCTTTCGCATCAAAGAAAAAATTTATTGAATTTCGTTTAAATTGGGCAACACATTATTCTAGCTTTAGGCCCAAATTGTCGACTGAATCAGTGGATTGATTTTTTTCCATTCCGTTCTGTTTATGCAAATTTTCCATATATGCATTTGTATATGTGAATTTATTTGATACATATATGCAATTAATAAAAACATATTTATACTACGCGCAGCTACGAGTATATATTTCAATTTAGTCCATACAATTAGCAGCGAATGAAATTAAAATTGAAAGCGCTTGAAATATTATTATTTGCATTTCATTTGCGCTCATAAAAAGCGTCATAGGAACATTGAACCCCCCAAAATGCTGGCAATATTTCCTTGTTGATTTTCAACAGCAACAAAAACAGAAAGAAGAAAAACATGAAGTGAAACAACGATTTCGTATGCGATTTTATGACTGGCGAACTACGCTAATTTCTGAGATAATTAAACTGATTTCGCTTCCGCTACCTTGATCGCAGGCAATGAAATCGATGCCAAAAATCGCAATGATTCTACAAAAACAGCCTCCTGTTGCGTTTATATTACATAGGGTATTTTCATTTTTATAATCAATAAGCTGCCTGCCTGTGTTAGGCAGAGACCTATCAAAAATATATTTTTATATATTCTTTCAATGTGAGATAATTATTTTGAATGGAGAGCAAATACTGGGCTCTTTATTCATTTCTATTTTAATTTTTAACGCACGCAGGATGAAAAACTACATAATTTAGCTGGGCTTTTTTAACCAAACATTTTAATTTCTTTTCGGGCTTAATAACAGATTTTTATAAAACAAAAAAAAACTTACGGTTTATACCTCTTATTTATGATCAGGTTCTTAAACCTGATTTTTGACACCCTTAAATATCGGTCAAAATTATGTTGATCTATATTAAAATGTTAAGTTTGGTTACTTTAAGTTTTCAGAAGACAAACTGATTAAATTTCAAGGGTATTCAAAGTGCAATACCCCCCATAGAACGGGCAATTCTCCTCCGTTTTTAATGTCTTTCAGTTGGATCGCTTCAATTAGCAGTGCCAAACGGTGTGACGCATTGCTTTTATTTTGGAAAAAATATTTACAAAACTGCTCGAAAAACGGATAAAGGCAAAGGCCAAGAAAGTGTTGCCCCGCACTTGTAAATATCATTCGAGAAATTTATCGGCAGATGGCGCACAAAATCTTAAAACTTATTGTTTACACCGCTTTCTGCTGCACATTAAGTCGGCCAACTGGAATGTTGGCCAACATTACAGCTGACTCAGCGACGTATCGAAGATTTGTGTGAGTGCGAGGCCAAAATAGATTTCGGCTGATCTTTAGCACTCACCTTTACGGGCAGACATGTGTCCACAGCTAGACGGCCGCAAAATATAAACAGACCATTTGTTTGGCAAGAACTTAATTTAGTTAAAAACAAAAAATGCTGACACATTTAAAATAAATAAATGCGTTGCGCCAATGAGCGACTATTTGAAATGTATTTGTGGAATTTATGTGAAGAATTAAAATTTTTTATCAAATTCAGCAGAATGGTAACAATTCATATACATATACACATACATATATATTGATATATTTATATTTTAAATATACCAATATTAATCTAATTAAAAATTTTAAATCTATTTCCAAGCTTAAAACTTATTTTGTAGAAATATTTTACTAAAAAATGTATAGTTAGAAATTCGAAATTTTTACTCTAAAATTATTGAGTAAAATAAGTAAAGAAACCGTTAAAAAAAATTTTTATAATTTTATTTTCTTGCAAGTTTAAAAGAAATGTAAAAAAATATATATCTATTATAAAAGTTGGCTCAAAATAATGCAAATTAAATATCAAGTAAAGGCATTCCCTAAAAAAAAATTAGCATTATATTTTTTAAATTTTCATAAAATTGCCTAAGCATTCTAATTTGTATCAATTTATTAGCTTTTATTTTTGCTTACTGGATATATCAATGTAGATGGGCTATAAATTATAATTTGAAGAAGTCAAATCCATTTTGAAAACTTTGCTCGTAAACTTGTTTATTTATGTGTAGCTGTAATCCAGTGCACGGAAGGCAGAAGTCGTAGAAAAACTATAAAACTAATGATTATGTCGAATAAAAGATCCCAGATTCAGGCGACACTGCCGCCCCCGCTTCGTTCGCACCTCTTTAAGTCGTGGCATTATGAAAGTCATCCGTTGTCTATTAAAAACTCGAAAGAAAACTCGAACTGCAGGCACTTCAAAAAGTCGTCCCCCACTTTGACTGATCTTTATGGGTATTTATGAGAGGCTGTGTTTCTGAACGGATTCTTCAACAAGTTTTGCATAAAAATCAGACACAAAAAACACGATGTGCCAGACGATATAAAGAGACCGGCCCGTAAAAGCCAAATGCAGCAGGCAACAGGCCAATGGAAAATCACAAAAAAAAGCATAAACAACAACAGCTGAGTTTTTTGTTGGCTTATTTGCTTAGATTTTGCCTGTGCATTTGGTTTTGGCCACGCACACAAAAAGTTGGTTGATTACCCTTGCAGAGGGTCTTACGCTTGTGTCACGAAATGTGTCATTGTAACTTGTAACTTAAACTCTCCAAAGGTTAGTCTTGTTTGCTTCAGACAGTGCATATGTCAAAGTCTGACGGACCACTATATTACATAGCTGCCATAGGAATCATTGGTTAAAAATAACTTTTTTATGGTTCAAGGTAGGTTGATAGAAAAATAAATGTTTGTATGAAAACATATTTGTTTGTGCTTCTTTGCTTCTTTCATATCAGCAATATATTACCACAATTGGACTTCTATATCTTATAGACTTAAATAAAAACAATTGGTAAAAATGCAAGTTTTAGTGTGGAAACACAGTTATCGATATAAAGATTTCTATAGATATACAGCGCATATCTTCTATGCAAGAGTGTTTGATATTCGGCATCCCGCAGATATCTGTTCTTTCCCGTTTTTTCCTTGTTTTCTGTGCGTTTTGGTTTTGCTCCCAATTTGTAGTTCGTCCAACGAATGGATGTAAATTTTGACTTGGAAGCGCACGCACATTTCGTCAGGGAATTGGCATGCCGTATGCAACGGCTGCCCCCCCAACCCCCCCCCCCCCTCCACCCCTGCGTGTGGCCTCTTTCCATATCCATAACCGTATCTGCCTAACAACAGCAAATAAAATGTATACGCAATTATTTAACATGAAAACACACAAACAACATCAACGAATTTGAAAGCCGTGCGGCATGCGGCGAAGTGGTTGCCCCAGACGCAGTGGTGCAGTCAGCAGTCGCGTGCCTGCCAGGCCACAACGTATCCGTTGGCCCGTTCCGTGCGCGTTCAACCTGTGCCCGCCCCCCCGCCTCTTTCTGTATCTGTATCTGGTATCTTTATCTGCATTTGCATCTGTATCTTTGTCAACGCACTCGCATCCGCGTTCGGTCATTTTCTTCTTTAGCACACACACTTATTTCGGTGCCAGCGTACAGAATGTATATTTTTAAAATTCCATTAATGATCCACTTATTTTAAGTATGCATAGCATGCACAACTGTTCGACTAATAAGCTCAATTCTTCATAAATCCAATCGAACACTTTTCGTATACGGCCCGTTAATTGCTCATCCCATAGAAAAGCCACGAAAAATAGAATTTATTCAAATATACGTGTATTTATATTTATGAGTTCTTATTACGATACTGAGTAAGTTTATAAATATACACAAATTTCTTAAATATAAATGACTAGCTAATGCTCTAAAAACTAATTTCTTATATTTTTAACTATAGGTGTATTTCTAAATAAATTATGGTAAACTTGAAATCAATCAGATAGCAATCAGTGTTAGGTATTTAAAAATAGCCGGACAGGTCTACTCTAAAAATATATATCTTAAGATCTTAAGCTTTATATGCAACATGGACTTAAAAATGTAAAATTGACAGTTCTGACTATCTTTGCAAGGTTGCGCTATGTTTTATGTATGTAGCGTATATCAATGTATGTATAACAATTCAAACAAAATAAAAAATGATAGCCGAAATGTTTTTTAATCGGGTTTGAAACGAATAAATATAAAGTAATTAATTATTAATCCTCACATCCCACCCAGATCTTTAGATCTTTAAAGTCGTATCTATACAAGATAATAATACGCTGAATTTATATATAACTTTTAAGTTATGCTTTCGTTAATACCCTGCAAATATTCATGAGCGTGTTCTTTAAATAATGTAAGAATATAGTAAATAAGACTTATCGCAACATAGAAAAAAGAATAAAGAACCATCAAATATATAAGCGGCTGTATTCCCTTTAAATAGTTGTGAAAAAGCTTCTTTAAAATGCATAATGGAAATATTTATCAAAACACGCAACTGATTGACCTATTTCTTCAATACTGAAAAGCCATTCCCCTGATTAATAATCCATCTTTTTGAAATGATTTATGATACACATCTGTCGAATGCAAATCTTAATGCTAAATACCCTAACAAAATCAGTTTCATTAGTTCACTTGAGTTGCTGTCGGAGACTCTCAAGGATCTGGTCTCGATTGTAACACATGTAAATACTGTTTGAATGATGACAATGAGCACTTGACAACTTGATCGATAAATCAATTGCCTTGGCAGATAATTCTGCTGCTTCGACCCTTTGAATAAAATGCTATACAATATCACACACCCCTTCTACACCCACTCAGCCACCCCCTGCGTGTTGCTGTCTGCCCCTTTGTAGTTGTTGTTGCTGCTGCTGGGGGGGTCTCTGCTCGAAAAATGCCTTTGTGCGATGTCTGTGCGTGTAACTCGCATATGAATATGCTTATATATGTCTATATGTATGGCATTTATATATGCTGTCACATGGGCATTGTGTGTGAGGCAGACAGGTCCTCGAGAATGTCATTGAACATCAAGATATTAAAGCAGTCATTAATATCCTACACATTAAGTCTAATGTGTGTGTGTGTGTGTGTGTTTGTCTGGAAAGTTTTGCTTAACCTTAAAGTGCAGCCTTTGACTGCAATAACTGTAAAATTCGCCTATCTGCCATTTATCACACATTTATATCGCCTCGCAATGCTTTCATTGAGCTCTATTTGTATTGTTTTTGTCGAATATTCAACATGCGCTTACACACTTTGACTCTATCTAAATAAACACGCTCTCGAGTATTTATAAACAAAGTAAACGAAAATTTCGAATTGTAGGAAAAACGAAGAAGAGGAAAACACACAAAATTACACATACGTCGACATTTACACGTTTACAACAACGAAAATAATTTTCTCTATTTTTGTTGTCGTTGTTTTTTTTTCTTTTTGTTTCTTGTGTTGTGTTTTGTTTTGTGTTCGATTTGTGTTGTTGTTTTTTTTTGCTGTTTCTTTTCTTGCGTTTTTCCTTTCGTTTTTACTTTATGTGTCTTTTTTGCCTTTTTTGTTTGCTGGTTTTTCTTTCATATGCGGAAAACTAACGCACGACTATGCTCCGAGAACGAAGACGTCATGCACACTATAAGCTAAATAGCAGGTAATATATCTACATATTCTATAAGTAAATATCAATCGTAGATAAGAGTTTGATTTCGAATTGCCAACGGTCACTGATCGGATGAGCTTTCAAGCAGTGTAAAGCTCTGCGGGTGCCAAGATAGAGAGATCAAGAAGCTCATAAAGCTTTTTTAAGGATCATGCGCAGTTGATTAGTGCACACCTCTTATATTGCGAACATATTTTGAAATATTTACGTTTTTTTTTTATAAGAGACAAACTGTTATAAAACTAAACATATTAATTTTGATACACAAAATATTTTAAGATTTTCCTCTTATATTTTTCTAATTGTATACAGCTTAAAAGTAATTTTAATAATTTTAAAGTATTTTAAATCATATAACACAGTAATAAAATAAAAAAAAATTAATTATACTTTAAATATTTGTTTTATACATACACTACAATTTAACATATATTTTTGAAAATACCATATTTTTTTAAATATAAAGTTTATTATAAAAAATTTTTATAAATATTACTATATCTTAACTGTACAGTTAATTTTAGCTGCTCTAAATTGCATTGCTTTATGCTTAATTTATATTTTGATGTATTTCCAGGTGCAAAGTGTAATATATTGTGGCTGCAGTTCGTTTCATACCTTTAATACTGATTAATATAAAATTCGATTGCCATATTCTTTCATTTCTCAAAGTAATGACAATAATTTATTAAATAAACATTTCAACGCTATCTTAACACAAATATTAAAATATTATCACTCAAGATTAAACTGTCTGCGTCAAATTTATGTCAGAGTGAACAATAGAAACAAGCGAAGAGAATGACAGACGCCTTTAGCTTAACAACAAATTGGCACAAGATTAGCAAGAAATAAAAAAAATAAAAAAAAAAAAACAAATACGATTTTTTTTGTGTCCAAAATTAATTGGCTCGCATAACCTCTGCTAATTTTTTAATGGCTTATAAATAATTTAAAAACACACATTTGCATAAACAAATACATGTGGGAAAATATTATTTATGGCCGGCCCTGTGAACTTACATTTAGTTTAAATAAAAACTGATATTAATATGTATCGAGGGCCAGCTAAAAAGTAGCGCAATTATTAAGAAAATATAATTTGGCAGAGTTCCAATTGATTTTATTGTTGATAATGCAGGTGCAGAAACCCCAGGATAAAATAAAACCAAAAGTTGTTGCCCTTCCTAAAGCAAATCTATTTAAAACAAGCTAAAAATAGGATTGATTAATTTATATTATCGATAGCTAGCGATGGCATTTAAGTCGACTATTATTTAGCTAGCCCTCGCAAACATTAAATATTTATGAGCTCTGTCTATAGTAGCCCATATTCAATTAAAGTGTATCTATATTTAATATATATTTGATCTAAGCTGACAGATCGTTGGGTTAAATAGTCGAACTTTTGCGTTGTCATACCTATAAGATTTATTATTGGTTGCCTTTCTATGTGGGCGGTCGAGATAGATTTTTTTGCACCAGTTATAGCCACTGTCAGCGCCATGACACATTTCAGATACTTATTTCTGTACAATTTTGGCGCAGCGTACACCGCACGCTACCCAGCTAATCATTAGCCGATGCATACAAAAAACGAAAATAAATAAATTTAAATAAAAAATGGATAAACAATTTACAATGTTGTTTAATTTCAACTCAGTGGCTGAGCTGTAAAATTAATTGAAATTGCGGTGCAGTTGGTAATTTATATTATCTGCTGCTTATTGTTAAAATAAATTAATTTTTGTTGTCGTTTTCGTTCTTGTAATCAAATTGTAAATGGCAAAAACATTTTCAGCTATAAAACAAAACGGGAGCCCAATCCGATTAATGGCTTGATTAAGCAAAAAGCAAAAAGCATAAATAGGAGAAAAAAAACAAAATGTGAATTGCAAATCATATTAAGCAAAACAATATTTATAAATAAATATGCATTCTCGAATATTTCTTAAATATTGTAATTAAGCGATGTTAATCGGTTTTAATAAAAATTAAAATATTTGAATTCAGCTACTTAAAATTCTCGATTGTGGTTTATTTGTTTTGTGTTTTATATACACACATGCTCGACTATTTTTTACATTTACATTATGTATATATTTGTATACATACAAAATAATTCGTAAAAGCTTTTTCAGATGAAAACTCGCAGACTACGTCAAAAGTTCAAATTCTTACGTTTAATCTGTTTTGTATACCCTTTCGAACGTTCATCTGCACGTTATGTGCAATCCATAATTTATGCTTGACAAAAATGGCAAAGGCTCAAAAAATGTTTTCTTTAATCTTTTAAATTGAAGAAAACTTGCACATTAACTAACACTATTTTAATCATTTTTAACAAGAGAAAATATTCAAAAATATTTTGGAATTAGATTTATATATAAGAAAATTTTAAAATGTTTATTAAAAAATCCGTTTTTTATATTAACAATTTTGATTCTCTTGAAAATTTTTTTGCGTGCACCAAAACTTGTTCAAAAGTGGGTAATTTTAAATTTCGTAAATTTCGTAATTACAATAATATTGTATAATAGACTTGAGTTTTCGTAAGTTGATGTAAGTAGAACAAATGGAGAGAGCATTGTCTGATCGATCTTCGGCTTGAAATTTGGTGTCTGGGTTTTTCTTTTCATATTTAATCTCTGAGTAGCATGCGCGCATTTCATTGAGAACGATGATTTGTTGATATTGGTAGTGCCTTTAAGATTTACCCGCCGCCGCATTTGCTTTATGAAACTTTTCACAGTTTTCTTTTTCATTGTGTTGTATTTTTTTTTGTTCGTTTAGTTTTTATTAAAAATTGAACCAGTGGCCGTCACGGGCAGAGCTTGTTGCTCTTGGCGGCATTCAATGCCAGTCGTTGGCGTGTTCGTTTGTTGCTTTTGTACTGTTGTTGTAGTCGTTTGTTTTTGGCCAAAACTGATCTCGCCCAACTGTCAGTTTTCCGTTCATAGCCGAATCGTGCGGTATTGCAATACGAAAAACATTTTTTCGTCTTAGTTGCGGTCGAGTTTTCTATTGTTATCTAATTTTTCATATTGTTTTAAAGCCAATTTGTGTGTTAAAAATGTTTAACAACTATAAACAAATTTTAACCAATTAATTTTGTGCGATAGTTAGGCACGTGTCGTATGGATTTATGTTTGGGATGCGCCCTGAAACTCAACAAAATTGTATCACAATTTGAAAAATTTGTATAATTATTTGTGTAGCTAAATGAAAAGCGTGAAAAGTACTCGAAATACTCAAAATGATCGTAGTCGTAAGAGCAACAAACGCTCCGAGAAGTCGGCAAAGTAAGCGAATTAGTTTTCATCTTTTCATCTTCAATGCTGCATTTTTCCAAATTTTTACGATTTCCATGTACTTTATTTTTGGTCAGGAACATGTGGATCTTGTGCTTTGCTATATCGATTAATATTAAAAGTCATTAAAATTTCTAATATCCATACACTTTAGCGATCGTCAAATAAACATTGCTGCCCAGAAGCAGAAGCTAAAAATAAAGTTTATTGTTTATCATCAAGTCATGTACATTGTCTAAGTTGATTTTACACGTTCCACATACAATGTTTACCCTGTATTTCGGGCAAATCACTGCAAACGTTTGTTTTCCTACGCTTCCCACTCTCGTTCCCGCATTTCAACAGCGCATTTTATGAATAAAACTGCCAAACGTTTTACCTTCTATCGATCATAAGTTTATCGATTCGGCTGTGTATTCGTACACGTTTCGCTCACGCATTCGCCTCCTCGCTCTTAGTCGCGAGTCAAAAATAGATATTTACAGCAGGGCTGAAACATTGTGGTTCCTCAACGGAATCAGTTCTAGTTCTCATATGAACTTAAATATATAACTCTTATACTTTATAAGACTATGTTAAAACTTTTGAACTGATGGTGGATCAGATCATATAAATTAAAAATTTAGGAAATTTATATTATTTCAATATTCAAATACGTTTTTATTCAAGTAATTTTCTATTTTTAACATATTAAACAATATCAAAAATTAAACATAGTTATTCCTACACAAATTTTTTGTGAAAAGTTGAATTTCTTAATTACATAAAGTTTTCTTAATGTTTTTAGTTTTGATTTTTTTGTTTTTTGTTTTTAAAACTAAAATTTTTTAATTTTTTAAAGTTTTTTTTTAATATTTTAGTTCTGGTGTTTTTTTCAAAATTTCAATTTCCTAATTTCCTTAAGTTTTCTACATTTTTTTAGTTTTTATTTTTGGTTTTTTTTTTTTATTAAATTTGAATTTCTTAATTATTTTAAGTTGTCTAAATTGTTCAGTTTTGTTTTTTCTTTCTTTTGTGTTTTCATTGATATTAGTTCTTAGACTCTAAGTTGGTTTTACTTTTTCAATCTTAATCCAAAGGGTTTTTGAATTTTATTAAGCAATTTATAGATAAATATTTCATATGTATATCAAGGGTATTTAATATTCCAGAATATTTTATTTTCATATACTTTTTTAAATTGTTGTGTTTGTGATATTTCTTGTTTTGATAAACCTGCCAAAAAAAAATGCTTGCTAGTTTTCGAAACAGCTAAAAAATATGCTAGCTATAAAAATAGATTAATATATACCATACAGAAACTTTTATAGAGTGTATTATTTTTTCGCAGATACTTTTATTCAAAATGTATAATACAAGTGAAGTGTGAAAACTGTGTTTACCCGCTTTTATAGTTGATCCATAAAAAATAAAGCAGACCACATTTTAAGGATAGCTTAATATAACGTGTAGTAGATATATAGCATGTAGTGTATACCCGTCAAGTGACTATCCCATAGGGTAACAACCATGCTTAAGTCGGTGGCACTTGGTCCAATAGGTCGGCAGTTTTTCAAAAGTATTCAGACAGCAGTGTCAAAAATAAATTCACGCGCATATCTTCTTTGAAATACATAAAAAAGAGTAAGTTATGGAAAATTTTCAGCGGCTTTTTTATGGATCATTTGGGATTTGTGCACAGCTTTTAATTGATTTAATTTGATTGAAGAAATAATGAGTATGCTCATGAAAAGGAAATGGTATCGAATAAAGATATACTCTTTAAATCGTTCTATCTGATTGCAAGGTGTTATATATACACAAAATGTATGTGTTTGGTACAAAAAAAAATTTTTTCATGTTTTTGAGATCTCTGTAATTTATAACTTGTTTGCGTTTTATTTTTCGTACATTGCCAGCTAGATGAGGCCTATCACCTCCAGTTTATTGCTTGGTTCTTGAAATGTTGGGTCTTTTAGTAAAATCGAATATACGGCGCTTTCCAAGCAAATAAAATAAAAAAATCCGTGGTATATATTTATTTGTCTACGTCGCTTTTATATTATTTATTTATGTACGGCGAGTGTTGAAAGGCCACAAATACAGAGCCAGCGGTATGTCCAATTATTAGGCAAAACGCATTAGAAACCGAATTTACCCTATTCAGTTGACTTACAGCAGTCGTCGAGGCATCATCGACTATTAAATGTCTTCCATCGTTAGTGATAAGAACAATATATTTCATATAGTATAGACATATTACTATAGTTGCGAAATGCTGACCGGCAGACGTTCGCAATGGCAACCCCTGACAGATGAAAGGCAATAATAAACTATTATAATTTAAGCATAATTTAAATATGATATTTTAATTTTGGAGAACATTTTCAATACTTTTCAAATATTTACAGATTGGATAGGAAGTCATCACGTGGCATGATATACGAAAATGAGGAGCTCAGGTTGCGCACAATCAACATAAATGCGGAAGTCGAGCGAGGTAATTATCAATTAGAACTTAAAATTAAAAAGCACACTGCAATATTTTTTTATTATCCAAGAAAATCGCATATAAACATGTTTATCGCTGTTTTTAAACAGGAAACGAAATAATCATAAAGAAAAAACATCCAATTAAAAAGACATTAGAAATCAAGAAAAATGCGTAAAACGCAAATCTTAACAAAAAAAAAACTGATATGTATCTACCGAGAAATAAAAGAAACTTATACATATTTATATATAAATATTTTATTTTATATATATGCATTGTTTGCGTTGCCAAAACATAGGATAATCGTATGTAAACAATGAATTTAAATTTGACCAACTGCTCTGATTAGCATTAGCAAATTAGTGAATAGAAAGTGAATGAGTATAGATGAAAACATAAGGCTAAAGAATAACAAGCGACAAGCCTCATATAAGCCAAAAATATTTAGAAAAAATGGCGGACAAAATAAAATAAATATGGCGAGAACTATACATTTCACAGTTCCGCTTTGTGCGGCATTCGTAAACAATTATTTTTTGTAATACAAATCGATTGATGTGTTATCTTTAGCATTTTATTGTAAAATCTAAAATTTGCGTTCCCATCGGTTGTGTAATTGTAATACTTATCGATCAGTTTGCCAAGTTATAGAATTTATTATTGCAAATTATTTGTACATGTCTATTTCTATTTGTAATATTAATTATATATTTAGATTATTCTGTCTCTTCTCGAATTTGTTACCACTTTATTTGTAATAGTTATAGATTTAGTTTACAACTGATCGATTTCATTGTAATATTTATCGATTAATTTGCCAACCGATTTAATTCTTTGGTGTCAGCGCGAAATTTTTAATATATTCGATTAAATTTCTATTTATTTGTAATGTCTGTTTAATTCGTTATCGTATCGTTAAATTAGTTATTGAATAATTTAACAGCCTGCCGATTCTATTAGCATTTATTTTGAAATATCGAATAATCTGTCAACTTCATCGATTAATTTGCAGGTCAGTCGGATATCAAGCGTCTGCGTCGTGAAAATGATCAACTGCGTCGCGAGATTTGGACGCTGCGTGACGAATGCGATCGGCTCAACAAGCGCTTCAAGGCGAAGCTAAGCGAACACGAGTTCAGCGGCTGTCGCGGCAGCGGTGGCAGCGGACGGCGCTGCAGCGGCGGCGGCGGCAGAGGCAGCGCAGGTTGTGATGGAAACAGTGATGTGAGTGGGAACCCCCGACCAAAGACAATAAAAATACTATTTAAATATATTTAATAATATAATATGTAATAATAATTCATATAAAAACAAATACTCTATAAATATTATCTTAATGTATATATATATATAAAGACTACAACTTATTCTCTTTTTACACCAATGATAAGTTCCCAAAAAATTCGTGTAAAAGCAGATATTGCCTTAATGAAAAAAAAAATTAAATGATATATAAAAAAGAATAAGTAAATAAAAATAATATTTTAAATTGCTTTAAAATAAAACAATTTGTGTAAAAAGAGAATTATAATATTTACAATAATATTATACTTGTAAAATAATATTTGCCTTTGCCCGTACCTTATATACCCCACATTAAACCGATTTGAAATACCTCCAGGACTCTGACTCATGTGATACGTGTCGCTGCGCCGAAGATGGCCACTGCAGCGACGAGTGCTGCCAGGAGCTTGGCTCCTGCGGATCCATCAAGCAGTGCCAGGCGTCCGAGCAGGAGCCCAGCAGCAAGGCGATTGATGGCAGCGCTGGGCCCGGCAAGCCGGATAACCAGCCCATGCACTATGATCATCTGTCTGTGGTATCGGAGGAGACGCTCAGCAATCCGGAGATGCTGCAAGCGCAACAGCCAGAGCATCTATTGATTTGTACTCCCGATCTGAATGGCTCGCAGAGCACGTTGCGCAGTCTTGTGGGTCCCCTCACGCCGTTGACGCCCATCGAGCTGGTGGCCAATCAGCTGAACGACTTGCAGGCGATGGTACCGCCGCTTTCCTACTTTGAGAACATCCTGTCGCATCACATGGGCCCCAATACGGGTAAGTGTGGTTCAAACATAGACAATATAAATACTAAGATGACCCCGAATAATGAAATGCTTGATTTTCGCACAATTGAGAGTAAAAACGGGAAAGAATCGGTTAAAGAGCGTAAAATGAAAAATTTAAGAAAATAGATTGTACTCGGCTTTGGCAGGTGGAAAGGTATTTTGTTTTGTAGGTTTCTTGAGTATTTTTTAATAATTTTTGATCATTTCTTTTAAATGATTTAAACCGATTGTAATACTTAAACATTTATTTTGGATTTATTAATGAACTTTTTTCAAAATAATATAACCAAACCAAACTAAAAAATATTTTCATGGACTATTGTATAAAAATGATTATTGTCAACGGGTGAATTTTAAAATATCATTTATTTTTAAATTTATAACATAAAATAATTTTTAAAAACAAAAAATTTGAGATGTTATTTGATTGTCCCTATGCTCGGACCAATTTTAATATACATAAGAGCACTCATAATACGAGTATATGTCAAGTTTAGTCGATATACTACTTTAAAAGCGAGATAGTCGTTATGTTCATACAAACTCTTGTTTGTATCGTATCTTTACGCACATATAATTCCGATTTATTTATTTACTTATTTAATAGGTTGACAAATCGAGTGTCAACCTAAGTAAAATGTATAAATCACAAAAAATTAGACGCTAAAATCCTAAAAGAATATAAACAATTTTCATAACATCACCGACGGGGTATTTATTTGCCTGTCCGGCTAGCTATGCCCCTAAAGAGAATGTTGTTAGTAGGAAGTGTAAATTCTAAGATTTAAATCTACTCTTATAAATAAACAAACTAATGAGGAAAGAGAAGGAAACAGTTTTTGTAATTAGTAATAGTAATAATTGGCATTAGATAGATAGATAAGAGGAAAGAGATAGAGACGGAAATTAGCCCATCTGGCATTCTTTGCGTTACTTTAGAAAAGCAGACTATAAATTTGACTTACATTCAACTCATCTTAGTATTTATATGGTCTTTGCTTTAACTATTGACCGCTGGTGAACGACATTTGATCTTGCAGTGCTCACGCCCACGCCCGAGCTGGGCACCAGCTCCAGCACCACCACTGGCAAGACCATGAAGCACACCAATGGCTGGGATTATAATCTGCAGTCGCCGTTCTCGCAGCGCAAGTACTCCAACACTTCGTCGCCGTCGCGCTCGCCACCGCCGCCGCCGCCGCCGCTGACGACCTTTGTGCCCACGGTGACGGTGCAGGCGCTGCCCAAGATAGCGCTGAACGTGCCAGCGACGCATGCGGGCGGCGGCAGCATCGAGACCGTAGCCATTACGACAAACGCCACACAACAATCGCTCAACAGCCCGAAGCACTTCTTTGCTCCCATTAAGCCGCGCCTCAAGCTCAACACGGAGCTGGCGAACCGTGGGCAGGACGCACTGCCGCCGGGCTCGCCACCACCGCCGCTGGAGACGCGCGATCCGCCGGACATATTCGTCAACAATGCGCTGGCCTCGCCGTACCAGCGACCTGGTCCGCGGCTCTCGCCACAAGTAAGTCCGCGCCACCGCGCGCGCCCACATTGCCAGCTGCACCACCAGCCCTGCCAGGCGCACGCACCGCAGCACCGCCAGCAGCGCCATTGCCAGCAGCAGCCGTTGCCAGTTCCAGTCCCCGCCCCCGCCCCAGCCACCGCCCCAGCCCCAGCCCCCGCTCCGACGCACTGTTCGCTGCATCGCGCGGTGTTCAATGTGGCCGCTGCCGTCGGCTTGGGTGTGGGCGGCGGCGGCGGCGGCGGGGCGAGTGCCTGCGCCGGCAGTGTGGTTGACATTTATGCCGCTGCGTTAGCCGCTGCCGCTGCTTCAGCCGCTGCTGTCAAGTCGGCGTCGGCGCCCCCCTCTCCGCTGCCCCTGACCCGCTCCGCGGAGCCAGTCTACGCGACCGCACAAAAGGGCTGCTACAGCAGCTGCATCTCGGCCACTGCGCTCACCCAGCCCCTGATGACCGTCACCACCAACGCCACCAAGACAACCACATCGCCGCAGCGCCAACCGCCGGCCAAGCTAACAGATTCCGCGCCCAGCTGCAGGCCAGTCCCAGCGGTGTCCGCCAACAGCATCGTAGAGATCGGCAGTCAGGTGAGGGCGTCTGCCTCGGATCATCCCTCAGTCAACGGCTTGTTAATGTCCCCCTCCTAGGTCTCATCGTTTCTAGCATTCCATTTCGTTTACCAAAGTTTATCGTTGTAGGTAATGAAATTTCTATATATGCAAAAGATCTAATTATTACTGACATCGGATATAGTTGTAAAATGTTACACTTACTTTTTTTACTCGTTCACAGCGTGAAAAGAGTTTATTGGGTTTGTGCAATATCCGTCTTGTTGTCCGTCCGTTTAAACGTATGGCCGAACTTTTTCGGTACTATTCAAGCTAAAAAATGTGAAGATTTTTATTGATAGATTAAAATTGGGAAACATTTGGATACGTAAAGTTCTCGGATCCAGAGCTCACATATTTCACACTTGCTTAACTTTGTCAAAAATAAACCGATTTTTATGTTTCTTGGCATTTTGGTCATATTTTGTCCTTTAGATTGATTGATAAAAATAATGGAGGAATAGAATTTTTTGGTTGTGAATACACTGTGAATGAGTATTGCGCTGTCGGTTACACACGACAGCAACGCTCTTAGTTTTTATACTCGTTCACGAAGTGAAACTAGTATGTTGGTTTTGTGCAATGTCCGTCATGCTGTCCGTCCGGCTGTCCGTCTGTCCGTATGAACGCAATATTTTTCGACGCTATTGAAGATAGAGACTGGAAACTTGGCATATATATGCACTTGTAGTTATCTACTTCAGACAAAGTGTTAAGATTTTTGTGCCACGCCCACTGGTAGGCTGACAAATCGATAACATGTCGATAAAACTCAAATCGCAAATCGATTAAAGTTGAGTACCAACAATATTAAAGTTAGAGTCAACAAATTTGGTATGCAGATCTCCCCCAAAAAATGCAGCCCTGGTTTCCCGGCCACGCCCACTAGAACGCCCCCCAGCGGCCCCGCTTTAAAAAATCGGAACTGGCTATATATATACAATTTTAAAGCTAGAGTCACCAAAAATTGAATATATATTACTGGTAAGGTCCCTCAAACATCACAGAAAAAATATTCGGGCCACGCCCCCTTCCGCCTCCGTAATTGCTAAAATCGATATGTGGTATAATCGTGGTCAGCTCCTTTAAATAAGGGTACAAAAATGTACTGCCCATGTACTCCGCTCTCTCCCGCCCTCTCCCGCCCCACAAAGTGCGAAAGCCTATATTTCCCACATTTTTAGATCTAGAGTCACCAAATTTTAAACGTAGACGGCTGGTCACCCCCTTTAAAGATTCGTAAAAAAATTTCCCGGCCACGTCCACTCCCGCCCCCGCAAATCGCGAAAAGCTATATCTCCCACAATTTTGGAGCTAGAGTCACAAAATTTGGCACACAGTGTTTGGGTGACCTTCTCTTAAGATCGAGCCCCTAAGAAATAAAAAAATTCTATATTTTTCCAAAATAATAATATTAGCTTCCGTGTACTGTGAACGAGTATTGCGCAGTCGGTTACGTCCGACTGCAACGTTCTTACTTGTTGTTTTTGAATAGCTAGGCTAGTGACAACATTTATCGATAAGCCTGGGAATCGAACCCGAATCCTAAATGGTACTCAGTACTATCTCATCTACTGAGGAGCGCATATCATTATTATTATATTATATATTAAAGAAAATAGATGATCAATGGAAAAATTCGTAAATCTTGTTAACTCCTGAACCGCGTCTTCCCATGAATCGGTGTTTTTTACCTTTTCATTTTTTTTAATATTTGTCTTACTATAAATATATATATTTTTTAAACTGTAGTATTTAGAACGTGAAGAATTTTTGATATAAAAAATATTTTTAATTTTAACACCGTTCGTATTCAATTTTATAGTTAAGATAAACCGGATTTGCGAATATATGTTTGTTATCCTTCCACTGCAATTAATATGTTTATATAAGTAGATATTAAGTAGATTTCTATTACTTCATCCATGTCTAGGATCCAAAGAACCGCATATTCTTTTCCCAGTTCAATGCTTACATAAATGTTTACAATTATGTATCAAGGAACAGTTCTATTATTTATTGATATAGATCAGCTATATACATTTAAACTTATTTAATATAATGTAGAAAAAACTATTTTATTTATTTATATAATTTCACATTATGAATGCTTAAAAATATTATATATAATTTAAGAAATGTTATTATTATTATTTTATATTATTTAACTACTTAAAGTTTTAAATATTTTCAGCCCAAATTGAATGTTTAATACACATATCATAAACCCAACCCTCAAAAGCTTAAGCTATTCGCCTTGATAAATTATTAGTTGAAATCTGGTCTTAAACCCGTACTAATCATACCCTTTTTTTCTACCCCCAGACGGATTCAGTTAATTTGGAGTCAATACTCAACGATATAGAGACAATTTCGGAGGACATACTGGCCATTCAATTGGAGAAGAGCAAATCGCGCGATAATCTCATGTCTCCCGCCAAGCAGAGCAACGACAAGGAGAAAAGCAAACCCTATCGCTCCGAGATGAATCTGTATCTGCAATACGACGGCACAAGTCCAGCAACCAACACGAATGCAACAACGACAACAACAATGGCAACAAGCTCGGTGGCGACCAGCGATGCCCGCGGCAGCAACAAGCTGGAACGGGAGCACACGGACAGCCCGGCGCCGCACATGCCCGACCCGATGGCGCCGTTTCCGGAGAAGTGTACGTACCTGGGCTTCGAGCAGTTGAACCAGGCCGCGGCCGGGCAGCAGTCGCCGTCGGGTCAAAAGCCGCCCGTGGGCGTTAAGCCGAGTTTGCCGGTCAAGCCGCCGCCGCCGATGCCGCCGGCGCGACGTCCAGCCATGCCTGCCACAGAGCCACCGCCGCCGCCGCCGGGGGCTGGTCTCTCGCCGAACAAGAGCCATCTGTACAAATCACTGGCCACGGCGGCGGCCAAGAGAGCCGTGCTGCGCTCCGCGCCGCCGCAGCTGACGCGCTCCCTGGACGTGGAGTACACGGCCGAGACCGAGGCCGCTGAACCTGAGGTGGGCGACAACGGTAGTGGTCCCCGGGTATTGGTACTACATAATTATATTCTTTCTTGGCAGGATGAGGAGGCGGCTAAGCGCAAGTCCTCGCGTCGCGTCTCCATTGTCTGCGGCGAGGAGCAGCCCGTGGCGAACGGCGGCGCCGTGACCAGTGCGCCCACAGCAACAGCCAGCTGTGGCGACCTGATCACCGCCAGCGCCCTCGCCCTCGCCCATCCCAGCGTCAAGGCCTTTCGCCAGATCAGCCACAGCACGCCCAGCTCCCCACATTCCTCGCGCCGGCGCACCAACAGCAACACAATGACAGCGGGCCAGGGCGACGTCGCGGCGGCGGCCTCGGCCTCGGCCTCGGCCTCGGCACCGCCCAGCACCACGCACCACCATCACCACCGGAAGGAGATTAGCGATCCGGCGCCCATGACGGCCACCGTCAGCCGCACAAAATGCTCGCGGCGCCACTCGGAGGGCACCGTGCACAGTGTGCATCGCATTAGCAACTCAAGTGGTGCTGGTGGTGGAAGTGGCCATCATCACCACCACACGCACCACCACCAGCACAGCAGCTTGATCAGCAGCAATCCGCACCACAGCCATCATTCCCACCAGGACAGCAACCACGAGACGGCCACCTCCCAGTCCGATCGCAACTCGAACAGCTTCGGCTCCTCGCGCGAATCTTCGACCAGCTTCAGCATGCGTTCCAATCGGCGCAAGATCTCGATTAGCTCCCACACCGGCGGGAAGATACCCTGGTGCGGCTGCTGGGGCAATGGGTGTCTCTAAAGTAAGGATAATCGACTGCAGCGTGTTCGCCGTCCTGGAACCGAAGGAAACCATATACATATATATTTTTAGACCCGCAGGCATGTTTGTACATTGGTATAGCTAGTTTTAAATGAATCCATTCGAACCTCTTTCATCTAAAAAGCATTTCTCAAAAAATCGTCAAGTACAAAAACCAAAAAACAAAACCAAACACATCACGATACGGTTCAGTTCTAGGTTAACGAGTTGAAAATAAACTTTTAATGTAGCCTAATTTATTAATTCCGTTCCGTTCGAAATTGTACGTATATTCGATTGTACATATACTGACAGACGAGTATTTCAACTATATATAGTGTTTAATTTATGAGTATTTACTGAAATTATTGTGAAATAATTCATAATTGTTGTTCAATTCGGATAAACATTAATAATATATATAATAGTCAAATGTCAAAAAATGCGCTTGATATTTTATATTTTGAAAACTTGGAGAAAATTAACATATGGTTTGTATTTGAATTCAAACTAAATTTAAATGCCAGTTAAGCCAACATTCTTTGACTGTATGTTTAAACCAATAGTTTTACAACCAACTTGTAAGTTAATGTTAAACTATACAAGACAGTACCTTGAAAAGTTATGGCACACACATTAAAGTATAATTTAATTTTTACCCAAAACAAATTCCACAAACTGCCAGCAAATTAAATAAAAGTATAATTTTGCATATCCAAAACTAGAACAGCTGCCTGTTAAACAATTTCCACTCGGTAAAATTGCAACTTATAAAAGAAAGAGCAAAAAGTAAAATAAGGAAGAAGAGGACAAGTGCAGCTGCAGCGGGAATTGCGCAACAAGCGAAAATACTCATATATAATATGCAAATTAGCTGCAAATTAAGGTGTAAAAATGCATGACACACAAACGCCTCTAGGAAAACAAATTAAATTTCGCCATGCAACTGCACAAATTGCCCTAGCGAAAAAACTGAAATGCAAAAGCGAAAAAAAATGTTAATTTCTAGCGAGAAAAATAATGTTGCGTCTCAAGAAAAAAGGACCGTAGCAAACAGCAGAAACTGAAGCAGAAGCCAGAGTCGAAATGTGGCGACCTCATTTAAAAAATTATTGTACATAAGTGCAATATTTACAAAGCGAGCACAAGGTTCGAACCTGCCGCTCACTTGGACAGCTCATCGATCGAGGTCAGTGCTTTAATAATTAAGCATTGATTATCCCTAAAAGCTGACTGTTGTACAGTAAAGACAACAAATGACCAACCGCAAAAAGCATTTCATTGTTATGAATGTTCAAATAATTACAAATTGTAGCATCTGCATTTAATTTATGGCTCGCTGTGCTGCCAGATTGCTTCGCGCTTGATTTTATTGCGTTCTTTATTTTGACCATTTCTATTGTTTGGGTTTTTTTTTTCTGTTTTCTTTTCTGACTGATTCCAGATGCGATGGCATATAAATTTCCGTTCATTTTGTGCTGTTTACATCGATTGCCATTTGGTATTAAAATGGAATTCATGAGCGCATAAATGTTTCATTGTCTATTAATTTCAATTGACTGTTAGGCTAGAGTTACTCGAAGCTTGACATTATGCAGTAAATATAGAAATTAAATATGGATGTAATATATACACTTGCATAAGAACATCAAAATGTTTTTTATAATTTATTTATTTTTTTTTTTTTGTTCAGAAAGAAAGCTCAATATAAGTTAATTTTCAACAAATTTAGCTAACTGTTAAATACACAGTAAATTAATGGAATTCATAAATTTAATCACTTCCAAAAGACAAATTTTTATTTTCAAACTTTGTATACTTAATAAATATTTAATTTGTTTATAAGAGTTGTATGTTTTACTTTACATGCTCATTAATTTTCCTAACTATTTTTAAATTAAACAAAATTTATAAGAATGACTTATATTAAGATATTAGTTATATTTTTGTTTTCCTCCACTCCAATATTTCATTTAAATACTGCAGGGCATTAAAAAATTCGTATTTCTTTAAGCTGCTCAACCAAGCACACAACTTGAGCGCTTTTAATATCTCATTTTAGTACGCTGAAGCAAAGAGATAAAAAGTATTTAAATACACACCCGCACATACATACATATATATGTATATAAATATACCTTCTGAATAAACTGATGACACCATTTAAAAAGTCGCGAGGCAAGTGCTCGCATCATTTGCGTTTAAGTAATTGCTTCGAGTGTTATAAACAGCCGCGAATGTTTTGTGGCTGTATAAAAGGCGCATAAGGGATTTGAATGGGTGTGTGTGTGTGTGTGTTGTGTGTATGGGCCTGCAATTTATATGTAAATACTCGAGCAGGTGCCCAGTGCCAAATGTGATGGCATTTGTGCGGCTCTGGCTTTGGTGTTAAAATGATTTATGCGCGTGGCATACGCGGCGTATACGTATTTTATGATTTCTCTGAATGCTGACGAGGCCCGCCCCGGCGCCTTATGCCAATGAGCCTTGTCTGCACACAAACCACAAACCCACTCTCTCTTAATCAAGGCGTATTTTAGACACGCACATACACCCACAAACACACACAATCGCGGCTGCTTACAGACAAAGCCATGTCTAGGGCTTTTATTACCATAAATTCTGTTGGCTTCAACCGACGGCGACAACTTTGTCATCAATTGCTATATGGCTTTATTCTGTATTATTACAACTTGCTGTTGTTGTTGTTGTTGTCAGCGCTTTGACGTATTAACAATTTGTCAAGCCAAATTAGGCTGCGGCAGCAGGCGTCGCCGCGTAAAAATCAATGCACAGCAACTAATTACTTGTCTCAACTGCTCCAGACACACGCACACACTTGCAGCTGCTCCCTAGTTGGTTGCTGATTACTTTGACTGCAACAGATGAGCTCTCGTCCTGCTGCTGCTGCAGTTTTGCTGCGCATTAACTGAGTGGACAGGCAAACAGCTGCTTGGAACTGCTGAATATTGCAAGTAGCAACTGATGATGTCCCAGTTGGCACCCTCGGACAACTACACACACATCCACCCGCCCACACTCACATTCTCTGTGTGTGTGCAGCATCTGCTGCTCTTTGTTGCTACATCTGCAGTTTTCCAGCCAAACACTCACTTTGATCATTTCTCATTTCACTTGGTGACACATGAGTTGCCGCCTTCTGCCACTCCCCCTGCAGCTGGCATTGTTGGACTTGCGTGATATTTTTATTAAGAAATATATCAAATGCACATAATACACATGGCCCTGGTCGCTCAGACACGTTTGCGGTTCAAAGAAGATTATTTTTAAATGACGGACTGCTATTATTAAAACAAACAATTTACTTTCAGAAAAATGTACTTTAAATATGAGCAAATGCAAGGCACAAGCAAAGCGCACAGAACTGGCATTATAAAGTCGAAGCGAAGTCTACTCTCAGGGTATTTATTTCGGTATTTCCCCGAACTAACTGAAGAAACTCAACAGCCAAGCAAGCTAGAACTGGCAAATTTGGTTTGCAGATTTTCTTACATCTTCAGTGAACACTCCTAAAATCTTCAAAAAATTAGTTATATAAAAAAAATACATATATTATTTTCATTTTTATGATAAAGCTTGCTTAATATAACTGAATTTGCAAGTAATATGTAGAAAAAAAAAATAATCAATAAGCTTTAAAAAATCTATATTAGCTCCAGGAAGTCAGCAGCCAGTAGAACTCGAAAATTTGCTAGGTTTATAGATCCTTTTTCAAAAATTTCTTTAATTTTCCAAAAAATACCTATTTTTGTATTTAACATGATATAAAAAGTAAAAAAGAAAATTAAGCATATATAAATAAATCTCTGTCCAGTCCAGATTCACATGAATAAGCTTTAAAATTTCCATAGTAACTCAATGAACTCAGTAGCCGGGCAAGCTAGAGCCAGTAAAATTCGTATGTAGATTCCTTTAAACGTCCTTTTACTGCATTTTCAATCATCAAAACACATTTCCACAATTCCCGAGTTGTTAAATAAAAACAAATACCAAGCATAATTATGAAGTTGGGCTGCACATATAATCTGACCAATTTCAATATCAGCAACTATTTGGCGCTCATCTGCATAAACCGAATCTGATTTGAATAAAATGCGCCACGTGGAAATCTTAAATCTCTGCCACTTGGCACTTTATGTCATCAACTCAAAGTTCATGGGAATAAACTCGGAGTTCTCATTGCACGCTACTCATACACTAAGTGAAATCTAATTTATTCATACAAATCTCAGTGTTGCCAGGCGGTAAACCCGAAAGAAGCAATGGGAAGAGCTACGGTTAAGTGACCTTTCGTGGGGGCACGGCCGGAAACGGAGCCAGAGCCAGAGCCGGACCAGGAGCCTTTGCCGTTGCCGGCGCCCAATGCTGCATTGTAGTTAAGAGCGAGTGAACACTAGTCGGAAATTTGCATAATCGCGTGAAGCTTATTTGTTAAAACGTAGCTGAGCAAAACAAAATGTCACAAATTACACGCTCCGCCGGATTGCGAAAAGGTCAACGTGCAGGATATGTGCGAATCTGTGTGTGCTTGAGCCCGGGGTGCCAAAGCGGCTTTCGCAGGCAGTTTTGAATAATTTGCATTTAACATGCGCGACATGAAAATCAAATAAACAACGTCTTGCACCCCCCCTTTGCCGGCCATAAAGCTGAGTGGCAATTTGTCAAACAGCTAACTGGCATGGCCAACCACTTGGCGTTCACTTAGATGATTTGTTGCACTCGTTTTTCGTCCTGGCTAAATGCCTCAAAATGCGACTTGATGTGTGACCCCTGTGACACGCAGCAAAGGAGCAGGAGCAGGAGCAGGAGCAGCAGCAGCAGCTGTAAGCGACTATTTCCGCCTGGCTGCGCTGTCGTATACTTAATCTGAGAGCCAGAACTGTAATAACTATCTTTGCATTAGTTATGAGTTAACTTTGGGCAGCAGCTACAAAGTTTATTGAACCATCTCTATTCCTCTTCATCTCTCTTAGCAAATTAACATAATTTGACCATGGGCAGGACTTTTGGCAGCATTATCCTTACGCAAATTGTATAAAGTTTTCTCTTGACACGCAGCTGCAAGTCAATATAATATAATATTATAAGGGGGCGAAAACTTTTGCCCGCATGATCAATTTCGGGCTAGAGCGTATAAATTTGATTAATATTTATGTGGGATAAACACAGGGACATGTAATACCATGGACTACAATATCAATAAACCAAAATGCCAGCACGCCGGCCACATTTATGATTTATTGTGTGTTTGGTCAGCGGTCATCAACGATCCATGTGCTGCTCCTGCTGCCGCTTAAATACATTTCTATTGCATATTTCACCTATGGCCAGGCCGCACCATGCTCCATTAAATCTTTGGCGACACATTCAATGAGCCCCATAACGTGCGCCCTAATACCTTTTACATTTTCGGAACTTGCCCCCAGCAATTCCCCTCTCTCTCTCTCTCGACAATAAGCGCCTGACCAGCAGACATGTGGCACAAACATGCGCTTGGCACTAATATCCCTTTGTTTATAAATGTTCTAATGGGTGGCAAAATTATATTTTTCTCCATAGCGCCGAAATGGACCACAGCCGCATCCGCATTCGCAGTGCCAAAGAACACACAGTGCAAGCGACTCGCTTGTCGCTGTTCAAGTGATAAATTGATTGGGGCCCACGCACACCACACACACCATACACACACACAGGCTGGCTGGCTGGCTGGCTGCCTGCATGGCCAGCATTCATATTGGCGGTCAGGCGTAGTTTACTCCGCTGTCAGGCGCTGGCATGTTGCTTGGCTATTTAGCCAATTTATGGATAAGGTTACTGGCACGACGGCGGTCAAAGGATAATAGTCGGACAGCAGCGGACTCGACACGCTGGCCGTGCCACAACTAAGATGCTATCGACTTAGCCATGGGTCGTGCTTTAAGTTGGTTTTGTCTTTGACCCGGACTCCGATTGTTTGTACAAGATCACATTGCAGCAGCTCAGTTTGTGTGGGCATGTTAACGGCCATATTATATTCCGTTTTGTGTACCTACATCAAGCATGCAGCTAGACCAAACCGCTACACTGCCAGAAATGAGCTAAGCAATTGCTCTCAATAAAGTTAAATTTACGCTTACCATTTTACTTAACTTTAATATACAAACTAGGCTAAGATTTGAATTGAAACTATCTCGAATTCATTTTTATTCTGTTAATTAACCCCATCTTTTTGCAGTGCATTTATCACAGACAACCTAATATATTATGAATATACTTTTCTACAAAACCTGTTTGCCGTCACAGTCCGACTCGTTTCGCTTTTGCTGTTTGCTTTTTCGTTTATGCTAAATTATAATAAATGTCATTGTACTCTCTCGCTCCAAAAGACCTAATGCCACATTGAGCATTAATTTATGGTGTGAAACTTTTGCCAGGCGTAACAGCTCCTTGCTGCAGTCTGGCCATGCCCACTGTGCCTGCCGGACCCAAGGTAAATATCCTTTAATGTCGTACTATACATATGACATATAAATTACTAACAAGTGTCACGTTTTTCTCTCCAGCGTGTTCATTGTGGAATATAACTTCACAGGTCTTCTATTTCGCTACTTTAAATAATTAAATTTATTATTTACTTTTCCTAATTATATTAATTTCTAGAATTCAAAGTTCTATGTTGTACTGAAAGTTTCAAGCAAGCAACTGGTTCAGTTCAAGTTTCGTTCATGGTTTTCAACAAATTTGGCAAGTCTGATTCAAAATTGATTGAACATATTTTCCGCTTTTATTTAATTTTGCTTCTTTATTTACTGCCCGTTTTGAATACTAATTATTTATTTTAAAAATCATATATTTTTACAACTTTTTAATTTTGCCATAATTGGTTTTTTATAAATTTGCTGAATAATATATAGCAATAAAGCATGAAAACAGCTATTCATGTCGTTACATCTAAAACAGGAATTAAATATTTACATATACATCTATTTTGTTTAATGTAAAGCATAGAAAGCAGCTTTGCGCTCTAACTTTATCTGGCATGAATACACACAACCTTAACATATTTTTATTCATGAATGCAATGCCATGAACTACATGCCAGATGGCAGCAGGATTAAGGATGCATAATGCAAGAGTTTATTTATAAATATTTTAATGAAACTGTCATTTTTTTGATTTGTTTTTTTTTTTTATTTATCTTTATTATTATCATTGCTGTCAAAATCAACGCTGAATGGCAACCGCTCCGCGAACAGGCATTTCCGACACTCTTCAGGGTGTGTGTGTGTGTGTTTTCCGCCTGATTACTTGTATAATATGCCTCATTAAAAATAATAAACTGTCAGGCAAATGAAGGCGCACGCCAAATGTTTTTCTTTATGATTTTTACAGCTTTGCTTTCTTTATTTTTATTTATTTGTATTTTTTGTAAAATTAATTGCGCGAAGTGTGCAAAATGTAAAATAAACTTTCATCTTTTTGGCTGAGGGCTGCAACAGGACTCTCGCAGCCATTTCGCTTTGTAACTGTATCCTTGAAATGCATATCTGCCATTCTATACACAAAAAGCATGCCTGCCTTCTCCCTATGCCATGAATATGAATACGTGTAAAATATATATGGTTGTACTTATATACAAATAAACATTATTTTGTGCCTGGGTGTGTGTTTTTTTGTTGATACTAAATGCGGTTTCTCAGTCGCTATTCGCTGTTTTTTTTTTTCTGCATCTTTTTTGTACAATTTTGCGAGTGCAGTAATGGTTCAGAAGGCGTGTGTGGGGGCGGGGTGTTGATGTTTATGGCAGCAGAAAAGGCCATAAACTGAACAAAAACATATTCCTACTACTAGAACCTGTGTGTGTGTATGTATGTTGGTGTATGTGTGTGGGTCTCAGCTAAACGGCATTTGGGGACTGCAGCTAAAATGTACAAAAAGCTTAGATTTCATAAACTGTGCCTTCTGCTAGCGATGATCGCGTGAGTCAGTAAACGGCGATGGCTTATGAAATTAAAAGTATCGCAGAATTTATGTAAAAGCAAAAAAAAAAATGTATGTGCACGCTTTTCTCTTCTAAAATAAAATAAAAAACATTTTTGTGCCCCTGTATGCGCTTTTCTAGTTTTAACATACAAAAATGAGTCCGCTAAATGTGTAAAAATTGTCTGACAATTAAACTAAATCAAATATGTTTATGTTATGTTTAATTTTACAACAAATATTGATTTTGGATCGCCTCTCTCTGCGTTTCTCAAGTTATAATGCATAAATACAAAATTAAATACTTACATTTCTTACATATATAGTAACAAATTATTTTCCTTAGGAGTTTTTTTTTCGATAGCCTTTCTCCGTTAATCTCCATTTTTATATGTGGTTGCGTAATTACTCGAAACGTTTTCCTGATTTTCTCGGACTACTCGTTTGCCTCGTTGCCTCTGCGTAGGCAATGAAATTGAAGCTGTAAATTCAAATACGACTATCTCACTACATAGCTGCAATCATCGTCTTGGTGTCCGCCCGCAAGCCTCCAAACACACACAGATGGTAGCAGAGACAATGCAGAGGAATTGGACGACCATGGTCCACATGGACCATGTTGTTTTGGTGCTACCAGCATAATGGATGTGGAGAGAGAGGGGTTTGGGTTGGTTTAGATGCTGCGGCTAAGACTGAGGCTGTGGCTGCTGCGCATTTGTTTGCAGCAGAAATTAAAATGTTTACACAACCAAATGCCGACGACGTTTTGCATTCATGTTGTCCTTATCGTTGTTGTTGTTGTTTTTGGTTCTTCGTGTTTTCCAGTGCATGTCCTTCAACAACATTTTGCTGCTTGTGGCAGCTGCTGCTGAAGGTGTTGCTGTCGTCAGTTGCCCCTTGATGCCTGCTCCCCCAAAACTCAACTCGAAATCTATTCAACTCTTGGCGTTAGGCATTTGCGTGCGAGTTATGTGCATAACATGAATAAAATGTCACTTGGTTGCCGAGTTTTCATTTAGATATCATACGTGGCGTATACACAATTTTAATAAATACACACGCAATTCAGCGCAACTACCGTCCAAGTGCTCGATGGGCCCTCGTTTATTCCGCGTGAGCAGCTTATTCATTCGCTTTGCTTCAACCGCGGCACTTGGCTGTCGCGGCAACTGGGGCAAGAGTGAGGGGCTGCAACTTAACACCGTTTTAATCTGCCATTTGGCAATGCAACGATCTACCGGGCTGGGGACTGGACTGGACGCCACTTGACTCAAGGTGCTGGCTGGGCAAATACTCGTTACATGATTGCCGGCAACTTCTTAGCGGCAGTTTTACTCGGTCTTGGCTAAAGTGCAGCTGAATATTTTATGAACTTGGCAAGTACTTCGTCTTTGGTTGGACATGCTGGCAACCAGGAAACCAGCAAACCAGGAAACCAGTATACCACAGCCCCAGGCTGTCAACTAACTAACATAGCAACAAAAAAGCGCAAAACAAAATCCAAAAATAAAAAGAAATAAAACCATGTTAAAATAGAAATCAAGAAATTGCGACAGATTTCAGCCTGAGCGCTTCGTAAAGTTGTCGTCAAGTATTTATACGTACATATGTCATTTCCACTAAATAAATACGAATTACGAGCTACAAGCACAAAGTTCACTAAATTGAGCTAAAAATAAATAATTGCTTTAATACACTGCAGTCATAAAGGGAGAATAATCCTACTGCACAGCTAATGAACATTTCTTATAGCTTTTCAATAAGGTACATTATTGAATCCTTTTGCCCAACTAAAGCGTATTTGTTATAATGCCAATGGAAAAGTATATAAATTATTTTTTTTTACTTTCTACTATGTGAGTATAATAAATAAGTTATTACAGTCTTCGAGCGATAGCTTATTGTTCCTTTAGAAAAAAAACTAATATTTTCCAAATGTAGGAGCCAGATTGTAATATTTTTAAATTATATTTATTTTTTAAATTATATGGATTTGTTGTTAGCAAATAATTGTCTTCACTCCACTCGCACTATATTGCATATAGATTTTGCTAAATATAATTCTCATTTAAATAGTTTAAACGCACAGAAAAAAAAAATTGGTTTTTAAACAGACTCCTAAATGTAACAGCAACCAATTATTGCCACTATTTTGCATTGAAAAAACTTTCCTGGAAGAACACTGCACTGGAGCATTGTTAAGTGTCGGACTAGAACCCACCCTATAGTACAATACTTGAAACAATATTTCAATATTTAACAGCTGCAACTTACCTTTTTTGTTTTTACATACACTTTGAAAATAAAACTAAAGACTTGATTTTTAAAGTTATATCCAAAATACAGATATATTAATTACAAAATAATATAGCATAATCGAAAAATTGTCCAAACAAGCTAAATAGAGCTATGCCATAAATGAAAAAGTCGAACGAAATACTTAGAACATTCACAAAATATGTTATTAATATTAAATTCATGACATACATGCAAAACTTTATAAGGCCCCATTTCAAACGCTATTATGACTACAGGGTAAAAAATACGTAAGTGCCTCAAACAAAATATACATAAATACTTCGAAATATATACATTTTACTGCTTATAAAATAAGGAGCAATATAGCAGTTTTATTTGCTGCATTGTAGAAAAATGTGGCTTGCAACCGAGCAAGACCATAATGAACTTACAAACTTGAAAGGAATTTGCGTTATTTCTCATTTATTTTTGTATTGTACACTCATTTTGCGCTTTGCTGGATTTAAGGTATTTAATGACGTCAACACTTTTTGCTTTTTAGCCAATACGTTTTGGCCAATTTCATAAATGTTGTGCTCTGTTTAGCTGGTAAGGTAAATGCGCCTGCGGGGTTGAGGGAGTGGCGCTCCCAGGAGTCGCTCCAAGTGGCAGAAAATAAACAAAACGTAACCGAGACACACAAATAAAGGCGAAAACATATTTCTTTCATTTTGGATGCCGCTTTTGGCCAACTTTCAGTTGAAGTTTTCGGTTTGAGCTCTCATTTTTAGTGATTTATACGATTTTCGTTACCGGAGCTTCGCTTATTTGTGTCTATGTTTGCGGCTGACTTCTTGTGCTCTGCTCGATGTTTTCTCTGCTCTTTGCTGCTCCTTTCTTTTATTTCCATTTTCATTTTCGTTCTCGTTATGGCCGCCAATTGAATTTGCTTTTATTGCATTTATTGTGGCTTCTGGCCGGCTGCTTATTGTTAGTAGCCAGCAGCCAGAATCTTTGGCATTCGCCGTTCGGCTGGGCTAGTACATTATCTCTAAATAATTTATGTTTGTATACATTTTAATTTAATTTATTTGTACATCCAGACTATTTGTTCTCTCTTCGTTTTTTTTTTCTTCTTTTTTGTTGCCCATCTTGCCATCTTTGGCCAGCAAACAAACCGCCAACATGTACAATAAATTCTTCATATGTGCCTCTGCCACTCCCTCCCTGACCACCTCTCACCCCATCTATGTGTGTGATTGTGGTAAAATCCAATATTGATTGAGTAACCGCAGCGTGGGCTACGGCTCCAGCTCCAGCTCCAGCTCCAGCTTTAGCAAATAAGTAAGATATCGTAAAAAGCCTCGCCTCGTACGGTCCGAGTAATTGCTTATATTATACGAGTTTTTTGGTGAAGATTGTTTCCTTTGTATTTCGTATACTACTATTTGGAATTGCACTTTTGAGACTTTCCCGTACACTTAAGAGTCATAAAAATGTAGCTGACGTCTACGTAATAAATCTGACTTTCGAGTCCCAAATTCGCTTTTTCCCGCTATAGGAAATTGGGAACTCCTTTCGAGCGGGGCAAAGGATAATTAGATTACATATTTCTGACATCACTATATATTTAAATTTGATATAACCATACCCATATATTATATATAATATGTGTAAGCTATCCTGTTAATGGGTTTCATCAAATCAGAATTACCCGAAAAGATTGACAAGACTTCAATATAATTTGATATAAAACTCCTACACTAATAGTAAGTATTAGTACTAATAGTAAATTACATTTATTTTACCCACTTCCAACTCTTTGTACCATACCTTAGCAATAAAAATATCCACATTTTGTTCTTAAGGAAGTTGTTCCACTTCAGTGTTCTCGCAACCCTCACGCGTTATGGAAAGCACTTGCAGCTTACTCTGGCCCACAACATCTTGAAACTTGCAGTTGTCATAGGTTAAGGATCCCTCATTACTTTCCACAAAGTCCACAAGCATTCGCAGCAAATGTTTCGATATGATTTTCTCATCCGGACGCAATGTAGGATGTTGTGGATTGTTGACTATGAGAAACATATCGTCGCAATGGACAGTGCCTGTCAATAATATGAGGATTGATTACGAATATAATAACGAGATAGTTGTGAGGTGATTTTCGCCCTACCCAGGAAAACATCAGTGCGACCAGACTGCCAGTGTCCTATGCCTAGGTCCGCAGGATTGTCGTAGACATAGGAGTAAAGAGGACTCTTTCCGAATTTGCTTTGCAAATCGAGAACTTTCTTGGCACTCCGCTGAAACAAGAGTTCGGTAAACATGCGCTGCAGGTCCCAATAACTGTCCGCGTTGAAACTACGATCTCCAAGATATTCCTGTTTGAGTGCCTGAGAGTGTTTATCCAAATCCTCATCCCGCATTGTGTGCCGATAGAACAAAAGATCTGGTGCCAGCTCGTTCCAGCGAGTGTTCAACACCTCGATTAGCTCCTTGCCAGTGGCTTGTTTCTTCATGAACAACGCAGCATTGAAGCCCCCTTCATTGGCGGTGTACGATAGAAGCCAGGGAATTTGCGAAAACTTTCCGCTCCTCATAAGCTCAGTGGGATGTTGGCTGAGGAAGGGCGCTGTCGTGTTGGCGGGCTCCACCACAGGTCCAAAGGACGCAAAGGGCACATAGCCGAAAACCAGAAAATGCGACACAGCGCTAACAATATCCCCCGCATCCTTCGCCTGCAGACACTTCTTCAGCTCCATTGCGCTATTACCCCCTTCGCAGCCCAAAAGACGTCCTAGCTTGAAGGCTTTTCGGCGTTCCTCCCGCTGCATGGCCCAGGGAGCCAGCGCATTTCCGCTTAGCGAAGCGGCCGCCTTCACCAAGCCCTCTAGACCGCCGTGCAGCTGCTGAAAGTGCACTGAAGCTCCACCTGCCGAGTGACCCACTAGCAAGATGTTAGCCGGCTCTCCGCCGAAGCTGGCGATATTCTGTTGAATCCAATGCAGAGCCAAACGCTGATCCTTCATGCCGAAGTTGCCCGAGAGGTGCGCGTCGCCGGCGCTCAAAAAGCCCAACGGTCCGAGACGATAGCTGATCTTAACCATAATGAAATTGCCATCAGCCATGAGGTACTCCTCACCATTCTCCATGGCGCCGCCGAACATGAATGCGCCGCCGTGGATGAAAGCCAACACGGGATAGGTGCTGCGACTGTCATTCTTGGGCTTGTACACGCTCACGGTCAGGCAATCCTCGTTGCCAAGGAGCTTATTGGGTCCATCTATGTAGAGGCTCCACTGTAAACAAAACTCTGGCGGCTGCGTGGCATCAAAGATCTGCGTCCAGTGGCGCTTGTAAGGCTGCGGTGGCTCAAAGCGTAGCTCACCCAGCGGTGGCTCCGCATAGGGTATTGACTCGTAGCTAAAGTAAGCACCATTGTCCCTTCCGCGCAGCTTGCCATTGGCCAACTCCACGAGCAAAGGATCTGCCCGGGCAAGTCCTGCCCAAGTCAGGCTCAGCGCACACAGCCAGAACAGCACACGAAACATGATCTTCTATCGCAGAGGCCCCTACTTGAACTGTGCCAAACAATGGCAAACAAATCTCGTTTTATTCGGGTTCCCAGCTGCACTCAATCGTGACAATCCAATTGTGAATATATTCGAAATAAATGTAAGCTAAAGCTCACCAGGCTAATAACCATAATACAAAAATGGAAACATCAGTTTATTACCGGCTACTTGTCCTAAGTGCCGGCCATTTGGCTTAAGTCACGATATTCAGTAGCCACTGTAGTATGGGCCAGACCCTAATGGATTTTTAAGCACCCCCTTTAGAAAATGTAGTAATTTCATATTTATTGGTTGGGCGTCATTTTCAAAAACGCGATTTGAATGAACATTAAAAGTGAATGAATGAAATTTGATTTGCAGAAACAAATGGGAAATTGAATATGTTTATACAATTATAACCTATACACATTGAGTATATATTTGGGGACTGAGATTAATTTTCATGGTATGTTTAAAATAATTGGAAATGGCAGAATTATATAGAATATTTAGTATATATAATATAGAATTATTGTATATATACCAGGAAAAAAAATATTATGTAGAGCTTTATTTTAAGTTGAGCATTCTTGTTTTTATACCTTCAACCCATTTAAAATGGGTAAAACAGAGTATAATGGTTTTGTGGAAATGTATGTAACAGGCAGAATGAGGCATTTCCGGTCCCATAAAGTATATATACTTCATACAATATAAGAGTTATTTGTGGACCTTTAAACAACAATTTAAAATTTAATTATTATATTTAAAAATTATTTTTTGTATGCAATAATGTAATAATACATTTTTTAAAAATTATTTTTTTTATTTCAAAAATTATAATAGTTCCGCTCTGTAATATATACATATTTTCTTTTTTCTTTTTTAACGATCTTTTCTATCAGTTAATGGGTCAATGATCTTTGATCTGACACGTGTCGAGTTTTGTTGTTGAGCTGGGCGGCTCTGGCCTGCCCACCGATTAAAATCAAAATAGTTGCAAGATGTTGTTAACAGTTAATAGCAGGTCTCATTCAATCATCTCCCAAGTGAAACCCATCATTAGCCTGTTCAAAATGTTCTAGCGTAACGCTGTAAGAGGCGTGGTTGTGACAACTGACTGACAAGCGTGACAATTTTGAACGTATATTTTTAATTATTTTATTGTTAAATAGTTGAATGATTTTACTTACTCACATTTATAAAGAATTTATTTTTAAAATTTTTATTAAGACAGTATGATATTAACCGAATATATACTTAAATTCCCTTTCTATACATGATGTTTCATTTTCCTCGTTTCCAATTTACTGATATATCGACCTTACATTTGACAATTAAGAAATGTCATATATAGCTGTCAATAATTTATCTTAAGGTTTGAGTTGACTTTTGATTGCAATCTGCAGGCTGAGTTACTTGTCATATTTCTAATTTTCTGATTTGTCAAGCTTTTCTTTTTGCATAAACAAGTTTTGTTTTGGTAAGGCTGTTAGTTGTTAGCCGAGCATTACCAGCAACAGCGATTATGATACAGTCATCGACACTAAAGAGGAGAAGAATTAGCATGGGTCGATCCAAGGAATTACATGGTCGTTTGTGTGTGCACACATACATAGTTCGGTGTTACACGCACCTGAGCATCATCGCGATGTTCCATATCCCAAGAACGACCTATGGTAAGTATTGAAATTGCTGTACTTCCAAATACTCACTTTATTTAATTTTTTTCAGTGGGAATATTTATAATTGTAACCAGATTAATTTAATCGAAAGAGGCCTTTGAATTTACATCATAGAGCTGGAATTTTCAATACTACTTGAAAGCTTTTATCAGGTTTAAAATAAAGTCTGATGATTTTTGTAAAGAGATATTTTATTTCATTCGTGTAGTTTACATCATCTGAATTTTGTATTCCTTTTGCAACACTGGCAAATGCAAATGTGCTCCTAACTAAAGAATTATATATACGATTATAGAGTTGGATCTGCTGTAATGCGCATTTCTGCCCTGTGAATGAATGTGAATAATTCTTCTGCAGCTCTCATGTTTTGGCTGCAAATGGAATTTTTATGTAGTTTTTCCAGCTACTATTTACCTACTGTATATATATAAATATATGTGTTGTGTTGTTTAAGAGCACATTTTGAAGTTTATGTGCGCTTGACTGAAATGGCCCCTTAACGGGCGTTGATCATATTTTGCACTCCGGATGCTGTTGTACTTCTCTTCATTTACATAAACATAAAGTCGTTTGTTATCCATGGAGCGTTGCAGAAGTGGGTTGTGGCTGCAATTTACGTCTTGGAATTGGATTTGCCTATTATACATATATTTATATACATCAGCACTGGATGGGAATCAGTCTGTGCCTGGTGCAAGTTTACGACTGCTGAATCTAGTCGTAAACTTGGCTGCAAAGTTTCTGCCTTACATTGCTGCAAAACTAAAGTTAAGTCAGTTTCCATGTCAACAGTCCGCAGTTCACAGTCTTGCTTTCCATTCACCCCGACCCGCCCGGCCCCCTACTGCATCAGATTGGTCAACTCACAAAATGGTGAATATGTTCAATGGCCTGTAAGCGGGCTGCCTAGCTGACAGCTCAGCTTGATTGCCAATTAGTGATTGCTCGTTTGACCCCCACCTTTGACCTACCCACAACCGCACCCAACCCATTCGCTTTGCAACTGAGAGTGACGCCGTAATTTGTATCTGTTACGCTCCAACTGGAATTGCTTAGTTCTAGGTTTCTCGGCCTATTGTAGTTCACATAGTTATCAATTTGGGGGTCAAGGTAATTGTTATCATATTTATGCCTAACCATGATTGACATAATTACCTTTTTTATGATTCCGAATGGAAATATGTTTACAATAATAGAGTGCATTCGTATGTTATTTTGCAGATACTTTGAGAAAACATTGCATTTTTATGCCCTTGTCATAGTTAACAATCACTTTTGTTGATTTACTTGACTCGCATTGAGAAACAATTTAATTAGATTTTACTAGTCAAAGTAGCTTTAAACTTTATTACAAATTAATTAAGTGTAAACACAAATTACGACTTTTATTAACCAAAATTTAGAGTTTGATTTACACTTAATTTTAAATTTAATTAACTTCATTTAAAATTTGATATAAAACTTATTTAATTTAATCGTAAAGACACATATAGTATAAACTTAACTAAAAATGTATGTTAAACTAAACTTAAAATTTAATTTATACTTAATTGAACATAAAATGTAAACTGGACTTCGAATTAAGTTGAAACTTTATTATATAATTAATTTAGCTATTTAGTATTATTGTAATTAAACCCTTCAATTTAAACTAATATATTTGCACTGTTGCGTACCTACCCTTGTTTTCTAAGAGACAATTAATAATTGACAGGATCTGAATCCTCAAATTTCTCTTTTGGGCTGCCAACTATATTACTGTACATTAAGTAGTTAACATAATTTTTGAGTCCATGGTCTTGTCTTTTGATGTCGCATAGAAACTATTCATAATACTTTATATATTTGATTTAGTTGTTGCATTATAGTTAAGTTTAGGCTAGATAATTCAATTCGTGTTCTTAGCTTTTTCTTTACAGTTTTCCACTCGTAAATTCACGTCTCTGTATTGTTCAGTCAAATTGAATAGCTTGTTTGGCAGCTCCTTGTAACTTTCAGTCGATTTCTTGGCTACAGCAACAACTGGCAACTGCAACATGGGAAGCGTTGTGCCCCGACTTGTAAAAGATATGCGTCCCACGCCGCAGAGAAGCAGCTCGGCCAGACGGAAAGATGTTGGCTGGCTTTCGTGGATGGGGCTTGTTAGCGTTGATTTTATGCAGATTTTCACGGAAAATTTATGTAGAGCTGCGCAGATACATTGTGTGTGCCATTTGTGGATAGGAGCCGATTGGGCGGCGAAGTGAAGGCAGCGACAAGCAGACGGAAAGTACATGAAGTGTACATTTCATTTCAAATTGATTTATGCGACTTTTTTTTCACTCTCTCAAGTTATTTTCAGACAAAGAGCCCGAAGTGGGTTGTACTATTTGCTTGATTACTTTCAAAATTGCAAGCTAGTATTTCAGCTTCTCGGGGAATAATCCCCGTGCAGAACCACAACTGAGGGACTAAATGGCATGGAGGCCAATCAATTTGGCAAATGGCTGATAACCTGTTCGAACTGATTAACCTCCATATTGATTTAATATTGTATCAAGTGGCCCATAAATATCGCCCACATCAGCAACAATATTTCATATCGCTTCCAGGTATTTACAATTGATGCAAATATCGAAATTTATTGCTAATTAGCAACAAAAGTTGCCCGCGAGGTGTGCGCGTGTGCGGTGTGTGTGTGTGTGTGCGAGTGTGTGGGTGACATGCAAATTTGATACAAAACTTTCGCTATTGGCAAATTAATTTGGATTTCATTTGGGTCGGGGCATAGGTGTTTGAGCGCGGGGAAAGCGACTTTAACCTGCCAGGCAGATTAGCCTATTGGCGGGGCTGATAAATTTTGCTGATGTCAGCGATAACTGCCTGTGTGTGCGTGTGTTACATTGAGGCTAAGCATATGTGAGTTTGCACAGATCCGCCCCCTCCATCGCAGAGCTTTATTAGGCGCCATAATTAATAGCAGCTTAACTTATAATTACGGTCACCGAAAACCACAGAGAACCGTTTTAGCTTAATTGTTGAGGTAGTTCTCAGCTGTCTCTTCTGCTTTCTCTTGCTATTATTGTTGTTGTTTTTCGGGGTTCGTTTGTTTATGTGCGGCAAGTTCGGGGTCCTAATGCATGACACATGTAAATTTGAAAGCTATTAGCCCAAGACAACTTGGAATACAAGACAAAAATCAATATGGCAATTAGCTAAGAGTTAAGCCACGTTTGGGCGAATTCAAGCGAAAGCAATAACTATTTAAACAGATTATATATCTAGCGGAAATATTGTATTTATAAGAGGGTAAATGCAGGGATAATATGTATAGCCATGGAAACATATTCACGTGCGGTGGCAAGAACAAACAAATTACAATAGAACCCTCTGGTTAATATAACTATTACAATATATAGATTTATAATTATATTGAAAGCATACTTTCTAAAAGATGCTGACGATACACATAGTATAAGCCAGCGCTGTTTGATAGCATAAAAACCAAGAAACTTAAAATTCAAGTTTATTAAATTTTAATATTAACTTCTTATTTACCCAAACTATTCTGAGGTTTAACGCCCTAAAATGTTGCTTTAGTAAATAGCTGAATTTTTAATTCCTAATTTTTTGGTGACTTTTGGTTAAGGCTTGTTTTCCTGAGGAATTTATAGCTGACATATGTCCTGCTAAGAATTTTGACTGTTGTAAGTAGGTTAAATTTGACAATTCTGCATTTTTTATATTCTTTTTGATTTTGTTTCTGTCATAATGATTTTTTTGCCTACAGCTTTGACACATATTTAAATATGTTGACCGCAATCCGAGTTAGAATATACTTAAAGTTTGATTGACAATGTTATTTTGAAAATAGCATAAATTCTTTTTGTTTGAAAATTAAAGTTTGTATCAACAAAAATTAATATCGGAAAGTCAGCACAAAATCAAAGGTAAATAAACAAGAATTGCTAGTTGGCCTATAGGCAAGTAGCGCAATTTGGCTTTTAACATGATTAAATATATGTATGTATATATTTATTTACTATAAACATATATACAACAAAGCAACAAAAACAAAGAGAATAAAACTTTCATGTTTATGTGCACACTAAATGTTTTGCCAATAAAGTTTTATGGGTTAGTTCCAATTTATAGTTTTGTTTGTTTTCATTACGTTTTGGCGCATTTTATTTAACATTATTTTTATGGCCACCGCCCAATTCGCTAAATATACTTTTTAATTTTACTTCCTTAAAGCTAATTGCAATATTTTTTGCTGATTAACAAATAGAATTTTAATAGAAGGCTAATTTTGAGAGTTTTGGTTGGAGTATAAATTTAACGTTTTAAAAATTATTTCGAATAAATTGCAACGTAATTGAAAAATTGTCTAAATTACGCGTCCGCTAATATTTTCGCGTGGCAAACAAATTTCGCATTTTGAAAAGTGAATAATGATGCACACAACCGAAATTAATCGAACACGATTAAAATATTGACACTAATTGAAAAGAAGGCAGTGTGTAAGCATTTGGGCATTTTCTAATTGACCTGATAAGAGATGATATATGAGGTAAAAGCGAGATTTTAAAGCTGAAAAAGAATTGGTCTGTTTGGCTTTAATTTCGAATTATTTATGTGCGACGGCGTTGAAAGCAAATTCGGTCGCAGGCAGTAAAAAAAATCTTATGAGATTTATAAGAAGTGAAATTAATGTGGCAGCGCGTCTTCAAGGCAAAGGCAACAAGCACAAAAAACAAAGAACATTAGGAAAAAAACGAAAAAAGAGGCGCCACAAAAAGTGTGGCAAAAAAAATTTGCGCTGAATGCGAGGCCTCTGGACCGGGTCCGGGACCGGGACCAGCCTCAGGACCAGCCCCATCCCCCGCAGTTCGCCAAATGTGAATCGAATTTATTTTATTTAGAACACCATCTTCGTCTATGGGTCGGTCGTCTTGGTTTGTTGTCCTTGCCAGCCGAAAAGCGAAACTTTTCGCGCTTAGTTGCCTTCTAAAAGCACAAAAACAGTTTGCCTGTTCTCAGACGTGGCAGCACTTTCCTCAATTTTCTTTATGCCGCTTTCGTTCGCCTGGTTTCTGTTTGATTTTTTTATTTTTATTTTTTGTGCGCTCATTTGAAGTTATTTCAAAAGTTTTTGCCATTCCACATTTCTATTTGGTACTCTTTGCCCGTCACCAAATCGCAACTTATCGCGTCGTGCGCGAAAACTGCCGGAAATTGAAATAAAGAACTGGGAAAAGCGCCTGAAATTGGTCATTTCATATGGGCGCTGCCCATTAATAACCAGTTTGCCAGCAAAGAAAAACTATTTAAGCATACCGAAAACTTACCTCATTTACATTCATTTATGCCAATGAACAGGTCTGTTTGGGAAGGCAAATGGAATATTTAGCAGAGGATTTTGGATTTTCTCGTAATATTCTCACAAAAGGTTTTTTCTTGAAATCCTTTTGCAAGCTGTAGTGTTATTAATCAGAAAATATTTTCAAAATTGCAAATGGCTATCATTAACAGGCTCAAAGATAATCAGTATTGCCATTAGGCAAGAACTTTGAGGTTAGGTCAGGCTATGTTTAATTCATAAACTTTTCCTACTCAAGATATTTGGAAAGGTTAAAAGCCAATTCGTTTTATTAATGGAAAATTTAAAAATTAAGAAATTATAGATATTTACTTCGATTTTTGGGGTTATGTTACATTTCTATAATAAATTTTGAATAACATTTATGGAGCTTTAAAATAATTGTGACTATTATAACTTAAATTTTTTTAGGAAAAAAATATGATAAAATTAATAAATAATTTTATTATAAAATACTAATAAACTGTCATCTACCCTTCTTTATATAATAAATATTACAATGGTCATTTAAGGCAATACTTTATATATAAATGTGACTGGGATTCGAACCCGTATTTGATTTTATTTATGGCAGTGCCAAAAGAAAATCTCTACGTCGTATTTTACCTATCATTGTTACACTTAATTTTTACACTTGTTCTTTGTACACTCATTTTTACAACTATTTTTTTACAGCCATTTCACCTTTTGATAACAAAACTAAACACACACATAATTGCTAAAGCCAATCGTATTTTTCCATTCGACAGCATATGTGTACACGAACCCGTGTACCGCAGTCCACCTGCGTTCAAACGCAAAAAAAATCAATTTAAAGGCAATTTTCATGCAACGAAACGCAAAATTCGAGCTTAACATACAGACGATATGCTTCCGGGGGCAGCTCATGTTGCAGAATATCTTATCCTGAGTTGTAGTTTGTTTTTGTTGCCATTTACTTTTGGCCGGGCTTCAATGTAGTGGCAGCCCAGTGGGCCGCCCTACGTAGTATTTATCCATCACTGACAATGTCAAATATATTACCCATGATGAATGACTCTGCGGATTTGATGAATGTGTTTTGTGGCTTTTCGCCTGCTCCATAAACGCGCAGCCATACAACATATGTGTGTGTGTGAATGCCTGTTATAGAGAAGCAGCCAAAAAATAAATAAATTGAAGATATATGTATATACAAAAAGAAGCGAATCTGCACATGATTTATAAAATTTCAATGACATTGAATGCAGATACGTCAACTCTGATGTAGGCGTTCAATTTAAGATTTTTGCAAAGCAAACAATACGCGAAATAAATATCCCAAACAAATGTTAAAACTGTTCCAGCTGATTTCATTCAAATCCCAACTTCATTTATACAAAATCACAACGAAAATTCAGGATAATAATAATTTAAGAGATATTCATAACAATACAAATGTTGTAAATGTTAAATAAATAAAGTGTTATCAGCGTTATAATAGAGTGGGCCTATTAAAGCATTCATAGCTGGAAGTAAGGTCGTGGAAGACGAACATGGAAGTCGAATAAATTACTCAGGAAAGAAGGCACGTTCCTGTAATAATGGCTGGTCAATTTTAATGAGTATACGTAGAAGCACGCACATGCTTAATATAGCACCAGCACACACACACACACACACACACACACATGCACACACAGACAGCTCAAGAGGGCGTGCGTACGCCCATTGGCTGATAAGTCCATTGCGGCAATTGAACGAGTTTTGTGCCGGCGAGGCTGTCAGCAACGGCTCGTCCTTTGAGTAGATGTCAGTGGACTGGAGATGTATCTGTGTGTGTGCGTGTGTGCATTGTAAGCTGAAGAAAAATGCTGTGGTAATTACATTAACAGCAACGGTAGTAAGAAAATGTTGTTTATTGAAGCCAGCTCTGAATTGTAACTATTTTCATTAAGATTGAAATATGTGTATCTTTCTGATGGTCAGAAACAGGCTATTTGGGGCAGGTAAGTGGGTAAGCACAATATGAAGAAATTATTCAATTGAGTATGAGTAAGGGTAAACAAATGTTAGACACATTTGTGAAAAGACAACACAATTTAGGAATGAATTATCGAGCTCGTTTTAGAGGATCTTTCTGATTACTAAGAAAACATTTGCCAACACTGTTTTTAGCTAATTATTAATACAATAGTCCTACGATAAAAATATCTAAAAGATAAAATTGTTTCAAGTAAGAAAATTTATCTTTGGGGTATTGTCAATTAACTAATAAAAATTTGCTCTGATAGCGGAAAGCACAAATAATTATTTTAATACTTATTTTTGCCTTAAACTATATATCAATTACTATACCTCTTCAATTTGTTATCTACCAATAATAGGTATTTATATTTATATATATATCAGAATCGCACTTAATTTTTTATGAAAACTATAATAAAAATATTTTTTAACGTACTTAGTTGCATGCTTTTTTTTAGCCAAGCTCGCAACTATTTGCCATGATTCTGCTGCGTGGATGACAGCCGCCAGAAGCAGGAGACAGACATCAGACATGGAGGATGGTAGCATGGAGTATTACATTGTGGGACACAAGTGCGTTTAATGATTAAAGGCTAGTACGCTGGCCATTGGACTGGTCATTAAGTACAGCCCCGGTCATGTTTTATGACCACGAAACATGTTTGGCAAAAAGTATAAAAAAGAAAGAAAAATTTGAAAAAAATTGATTTTATGGTGTTGTGTGCTTCTTTTTTTATTAGTTTTGCATAAATAGAAATTCAAGAGGAAAAGAGAAGAAGCAAGGGAGGGCTAGATGAAAAAAGAGTGAGAGGAATGAATTATTGTTGTGCGCTCTGCATGATATCTTTCTATAAAAATATCGTTTATTTTTTCTCAGTTTCTTTAATTAAATTTTTATTGACATTTCTTTTGGTTACTTCTGTTTGTTGTTGCTCGCGTGCTTGCAATTAGAAAATTGTCTGGCCGCGTGCCAAGTGCAAAAAATGTTATCAGAAAAACATTAATGCGACAATTACGACATTTTTAATTGTTTTCAAGTCGCACTCGTTTATTGTCGTATTGTTGTTGGGGGCAATGCTGCAAAACGGGTAATTAAAAACGTGTTATAAAGCAACTGCGTGCTTTTCGGGCTTGGGGTTGGTTTGAGAGGGTGTGGGGCTGTTTTGCTGCAGGGCTAAATGGGGTACGAAAACAGAGTCGCGATAATTGCTGGCTGTTGGGCGAAATTAATGTTCGTTTTAGAAGCATTTTACTTCATGAAACGAAATGAATGACTGATAACATTATAAATGTTCGGCAACCTCCAAAAATAGGATGATGAACGGCAAGCAGCAGAGCAAGAAACAGAAGATACACAATGACACACTGTCAATAAGAACTTTGCACTCAGGACTCGGTAACTCCAACCAGCTGGCAACATCAATAGCTTCTGTCAATAGTTCTGAACTTTTTCGCCAATAACTTTTTCCTTGCCTCTCTTGCCGCTCTCTCTCCCCCTCTGTTCGGGCACCATTCAATTATTAGTTTCTGCTTTTGAGAAGCGCCTTTAAGGGACGCAAAGCGAGCCCGCTAATTGCAAAAAAAAGAAGTGTGGAATTTATACGCAAAGTTGGTGGAAATTTCATTAAATTTTCATTTCTAATTTTCCAAATGGATTAACGCTAAAAGATGCAGAAATCTTTCATCATAATTAGCACGCGGCGCTGGCCGCCAACCAACACGCAGTGCACATAGTTGTCCACTCTAACATACACACACTCGCATACACACACATGCACACATACATATTTATGAGCATGACCAGGCTATGAGTCCACTGCTCCCTAAATCCCCATTCACGCCTCCCTTTCTCTTTTCAGCACATTGCTTGGCAATTTTTTCTCATCTATACCCTTGGAATCAAGGTATATGAACAGTTTGCCACGATGTGAAGAGAAATTTATGTTCCCAAAAATAACATACATTTATGATCTGAATATTAAAGCTACATTTGTTGCCGTAGCTCTACTATGTGCTAACCAGTTAATTTTTATAATAACAACTTAAAATTTATTTAAATCTTTATTCACGTACCAATTTTAATGAACCTTTTAAAGTTAAAAATATAAATAAACATTGCAATATTATTTGATTTAAAATACAATATAAGATATTAAGTAAATTTTTTTATTTTATGTGTGTATTGGAAACAATATTTATCGTTGGTTTTCGTTAGGTTTTTTTTCCATTCTATATTTAACATATACTGTAGCGCACTAGGGTATTTAATTTTCGATATATAAAAATCTTAAAATTTTTTTCTGATTATATGTATATATATATTTTTCTCATTTTTGCTTATGCTTTCATTTCTATATGCTATGTAGCCGGCGGCGTGGCCTTGCGCCTTGTTTGACTAACTCATTTTGAACAATTTGAGAGGCTGCTTGGTCCCAGCTTTTGCCCGGCGCCCCGCAAGCTGTTTAATTAAGCGCCCAGATAAGATACTGTTACTCTTAAATGTGCTACTTACAATCTGTTGAACAGAAAGCGAAATCTAATTACAGTTGCACAAAAGAAGACCCCGCAATTTTTATGGCAATCAATATTTAAGTAGTTGAGCAAATTTTTTCATTTCTATATGCTTATTAAGTCGCACTTTTTGTTATTTTACATATTTAGCTTCTTTTTTTGAATTGGTCTGGAAAGGATTAACATTTTATTGCTCTTTGTTTTGAGCAAA